>JAHWGI010001262.1:97500-697500 GCA_029379305.1 Frankliniella fusca
GCGCCTCTTGGGCTCCACGTCGCAGTACACCTCGTAGAACTTGATGATGTTGATGACCCAGGCGCACAGACCTGCACGCCAGCCAGGTTTCGAAGGGGGTCGTTCATAAAGTGGGTGCTCGAGAGGGGTAAAAATATGATTGACCCTCCTTAGTTTCAAGACCTTTCTAGTTCATAGACTACCATATTATTTGCATCTCGTGGTGCAAATACACACTAGGTAGACGGTCCTGTGATTAAGGAGCTAAATAAGGACCCCCCACACACACACCCTCCTAGAACCCGTGGTTTCCGGAGGACGCCTCACCTGCGGCGGCAGCGGACTTGCTCCGGACAAACTCGGGCTCAAACTCGGAGTCCTTGAGGTAGGGCTGGATGGCCTTCATGATCTCGGGGTGGATGTTCTCCTTGTCGTAGTTGATGAGCGCGTCGAGGAACGAGTCGACCTTGGCCATCATGATCTTGGCCGCCTTCCACGAGCGGTCCTTGGGGATCTTGCCGTTGGGCGCGAGCAGCACCATGACGGCGGAGGTGACGTTGGTCACGGCGCCGGGCGGCGAGCCGAACGACTTGAGCTCCGTGAGGTTGGCCTTGTTGAGGGTGTCCAGGGCCTCCTGTGCCGCCACCAGGGCGGGCTCGGCCTTGGCCAGGTCCTCCTCGCAGTCCTGCTGCTTCTTGGCGACCTCCTTGGCGATCTCCGCGACCCGGCACTCCTCCTCGTCCGCTGCGGGTAAGGAGTGAACGCACCCGGCGGTCAGACCAGCCCCGACACGAGCCCGCGTGGGAATGCACCGAGGACTTCTTCACAATAAATTCAAACTACACCAATTTTTCTAATTTTTCTGATTTTTTTCTTGAATTGTTTTCTCTTATTTTTATCTGTTTTTTTACCGATTTTCTTTTAGGGTGTACAGTGTACACTGATGTTTTTGAGAGAGGAACCCCTCGGAATGCACCCCACCCTCCCTCCGATCATTAGGGAGCTACACGCGCCGATAGTCTCATAGGCTACTCCGGATCTACTCTTGACTGGTCTGGTTCTAGATCCCGTGCAGTTTCTATTCAGTCTCGAATAACCGTTAAGAGTCGACCGTTCGAGACTATCACGGGAACTCCCAAATGGCCCTCCACAGATTTTTTTTAAATTCATTTTTTTATAGAAATCTTTTCCCCATAATTTTTTTTTGTTTTGTTTTACATATTTTTTTTATTTTTTAGACGCTCACGACCTACCCACGGCCTTCTCGCGGGACACCTTCTCCGTCTCGACGCCGACGATCTCGATGAGCGCGTCGGCCGCCTCGTTCTTCTGCTTGAGCTCCACCTCCTGCACGGCCAGCTTGGCCTTGAGGTCGTCCACCTGCGCCGCCGTGGAGCGCAGCTTGTCCAGGCCGTTCTCCAGCCGCGCCACCTGCCCCGCGAGCACCCGCGAGACGACAAAAGGAAAATTTAAAACTTCGGGTCATGTTGGGTCGGGTCAGGGGTCGGGTTGGGTTATCAGGTGGGGTATCCGCGAAGGGGAAACGACTTGAGATTTGAGTGTACACATTTTGTGAACTTTAATGAATTTTTACTTGAATTTTATGTAAATTTTCCTAAATTTTTATGAATTTTCCTGACTTTTTCTGATTTTTTCCTGAATTTTCGGGAATTACGAGGTGTAAAAAATTTCAGTTTTTTTTCTCCTCCGGTATCTGGTAGGGTTTCCAAGTTTCCAATCGGTCGCAGACTGGCTGTACCCGACTGCCTTTATGTCTCTCTCACTCTCATACGTGTCAAGTGAGAGGGAGAGAGACGGAAGAAAGTCGGGTACAGCCAGTATCCGACCGATTGGAAACACTAGTATCCGGTCAGATCGAGTCGGAGGTTTTTTTTTTATTTTTAATTTATTTTTTAAGCAAATAACAAAGCTAAATGTTGACCAGACCTTGGCGGCGAGCTCGGCGTTCTTGGTGGTGAGCAGCCTGGAGTAGAGCGAGATCTGCTCGAGGAAGCTCTTGGGTGTGGTGTAGTTGTAGCGGCGGTCGGACTGCAGGTACTGGCGCGAGGCCTGGTTCACCGACGTGTGCACGTACGCCATGAAACGCGCCACCGAGTCCCGCAGCGGCTCCTGTCGAGAAGTGGTGTGGTGTGGACTTCGAGATCTCGATCCGAATCGATGTCCGGAGACGGATGGAATTTAAGGAAGGTTCAAACTCAGTCCACTCCAGACAATTATTTTTAAAAAAACACGCACACAAAATATATGTATTAAAAAAAAAATCAGATTTTTTTTTAAAAAAGCACAGACGAAACAAAAATTAAGGAAAATTCTCAATTCAAGGGATCAGGTCACCTTGCGCCGACCAACTTGTTGCTAGTCATACTGGCTCCATTTTTTGAGCTTGGTTCAACTCATCCCGCCCTGATGCTGGGCCCTGTTGTTTCGCAGCGGACGCAGGCGCGCTCTGATTTCAGCCTACCCATTTGTACCAGTCTTTGAACTAAACTTTAAAAGCATGTACTCTAAGGTCACAGTTAGGACTGGGATTTGGGTCCATTTGAAAGTGCCTCCATTTTTCTCAGATCTGTGCTCGCAGCTCAGCGCAGTACAACGGCAGGCGCCTGCGAGACTTCGGATAGGCAGGCCCGCTACACACCCACGCACAACAGGCCAGATGTTGCCTACCCAATAGGCGCTCGGGCACCGCAGAATGCCGAGCTAAGTGAGCACGGAGCTAGAATGCCGTTAGAAATTTGTGCTCAACGTCATCTTTTAATGCTCAATTTGTGTTTTCACCTAAACGTGATCTCAGAATTTGTGCTCATAAAAAGCCAGGTCAAAATTAAACGTAAAATTGTGCGGTGCCAGCGTCACGCTAGCACCACCCAATCACGCAAGAAATTTGTGCTCAAGGTCATCTTTTAGGACTAAATTTTGTCCTTTCCGACTGTCATACTTTTCAAATTTGTGCCTCTAGTTTGACGACTGTTTTAAGGACGAATTTGTAGCCAGAATGGGCGGTGACAGAATCACGCTGCACCACCCAATCATCGGACGATGCTGAGACTGGTGCCATTCTCTTCGTAAGAATTTGTGCTACACGACTATCAACACCAAAAAATTGGTGCCAGTATCGATGACCTCGAAATTTGAGGTCAAATCACAGACCGCGCGCCTGCGAGACTCCGGATAGGCCGTCCCGCTACACACCCACGCACAACGGGCTGGATGATGCCTACCTAACAGGCGCTCTCAGAAGGCTTTTTTTTATCTTTTGAAAATGAAATTGGGTTGAACAAGGTTGGTGACCAGTGGAGTTGGGACGGGCTGACCCCGCGGGACGTCAGAGTTGTCCTCGACCCCGAGTCCAAGCCCGAGTCCCGCCTCGGCTCCCGCACTCGCGCTCTCACCGGAAGCGGTTGCAGCTCCTCCAGGAAGCGCTTGGACACGGACATGAGCGCCTCCTGCGGCCACTCGTGGAACCAGTTGATGGCCGTGCAGTTGATGATGGAGGGGAACTTGCGCGCGCGGACGCGCAGGGCCGAGCCCACCGGCGAGAAGCACAGCACCACCTGCGGCCCGACCGTCACGAGTCACAGGGTGGGGTGCCATTCCGAACACGTGTCCCACCAAGAGTGGAAATTTTTCGGAACACTCTAAGAGGGAAGCAACTCTGAATATTTTAAAAACCTCCTAATTTAGAAAAAAAATAGAAAATTTCAGAAATATTCCTAAAATTGAGATAAGTTCACATGAATTTAAGAAACGTTCAAGCAAAAATTGAAAAAAAAAATACTACAATTTGAGAAAAGATTTGTACACGAAAATTCAGAGTTGTTTTCCCTTGGAAATTTCCTTCTTTCACTCTCTCACGCGTTCAGATGGAGCGCCACACACACATACAAGTGTGTGACAGTCGCACACTTGCCGTACCTTGAGCTGCCGCCGCACGCGCTCGATGAAGAACTTCCAGCAGTTCTCGCGCGTGTCCAGCTGGCCGGAGCCCTTCACCTCGTTCCTCACGCCTGAGATGATGTTCTCCACCTCGTCGTCCGGGAACAGGTCCGGGATCTCGCCCGAGGCCAGCATGTCGTTGATGAGCACCAGGAAGTGCTCGTTGGGCACCTGCGCGTCCGTCATTAGGAACATGATGCCGACGTTCTTCAGGCCCGACTTCATGTACAGTGCCGAGAGCTCCGTCTGCAGATGGCGCCGGAGGTAGTATCGGTGGTGGTGTCGCAGGTGGTGTCGCAGATGGTGTCGCAAGTGGTGTCGCAGATGGTGTCGCAGATGGTGTCGCAGATGGTGTCGCAGATGGCGCAAAGTTTTGTTTTAACAAGTTAATATTTTTCTACGGAATTTCATTTCACACAAGGAAAATAAAAGACAGTCCCGCACCTTGAGGTCGAAGACGCCGTAGCCCTTCCGCAGCTGCACCTGCGCCACCTCCAGGGAGGAGATGAAGGCCGCGAGCCTGGCGAGCGACTGCTTGCCGCTTCCGCCGACGCCCACCAGCAGGGCGCTGCCCCGCGGTGACTCCAGGATGCGGTTGATCCGGCACACGTGCATCATGGCGTCCTCGAAGAGCACCAGGTTCATGGCGGCCACCAGGTCGTTGTACGAGGCGAGCGCCTCCTGCAGCAGCTTGCTCAGCGTCGTCCAGTCCGGGATGGGCATGTACTTGGGCTCGCCGATGCCCTGGGCGAAGTGGCAGAAGATATTGGGCTTCTCCAGGATGATGCCCTCGTCCAGCTCCTGCGGCACACCGGGCTGGGGTTAGTACGGGAGAGAGGGGGAGAGAGAGAGAGAAACAGAAAGAGAATTATTAGGTCTGTCAAAGGACCATGTAAAGCAGAACACAGGGACAAACACAAACACACACACACACACATCCACACACGTACACACAAACACAAACACACATAGAGGCGAACACAGAGAGTAATCACGCAATTTGGACGAACACAGAAGCAGAAAGATGAAAGGGTGACAGAGAGAAGAAGAAAGAGGTGAAGAAAATTAGTAGAAACTGGAGAGGTACTTCGCCGCTAAAGCTAAATAGACTATGAAGCGGAAAGGACAGACATGGAAGAGGGCTAAAAATTACGGCTTTCGGTTGTCCAGAATTGTCTCCGCTATTACTTCCGGCCTGGAATGAGAGGACAGTGGCATTAATGGCGCGATCGCACGGTAAAAATAGTTTCTTGTATTTCAAGATCTATCTTGGATGTGCATTGGTATTCTCCATAAGATCTAAGAACGATCTTGAAATACAAGAAACTATTTTTACCGTGCGGAGGGCGGGGAGAGTCGATACAGAAAATGCAAGAAAATGTTTCCTCACACAACAAAATTAACGAAACATGCGAGAAGTTTGCGAAAGAACCGTCGAGATGAAATCTGCCGCGCGGCGGAGTGGACGACGGCGAGGAACTCATCGCGGAGCCGGCCGGTGACGAGGACATGAACAGGAGGAGCTTGTGGTGGGCGGGCAGGAGAGGAAGGGGAAGGGGGGCGAGGAGTCCTTCACTTTTAAAAAAAATCAGTATACAGCCGGAAAAAAAAAATCAGTAAAAATCAGAAAAAATACAAAAAGCGGAAAAAAACTGAAAAAAGATTATATAAAAATATTCAGAATTTTTGTTTTAGAGAAAATCAAGAAAAATCATGAAAAATCAGAAAAATTGGTGTGCGCTTGAATTTATTCGTTGAGAGAGCGAGCGTGGTGAAGCGCCTGTGAGTTAGGCAGGAAAGCCGCGTAATACACCTGTGCGTAACGGGACTGTATCTCCGCCTGCCTACTAGGCAACGTCTGTGCACGAGGTCAGGGGAGTTGCCGAGTAGGCAGGCGGAGACGCCATCTGCACATAAGTGTATTGCGTGGTTTTTGCCTAACTTTTCTGGCAACACTGACTGTACACAACTTCGCGTCTGATCGCAGGGGGCTAAGATGATCGTAGAGGGCTGAGATGGTCGCAGGGGGATGAAATGATCGCAGGGAGATCAGAAAATCACTGGGAGAATAAGATAATCGCAGAGGCAAAACTAATCTAACCTTCCCTAACCCAAGCAGCCTAAGTGGATCTCAGCAGGTGGCTAAGATGGTCGCAGGGGACGGGAGGACAAGATCGACCCAGGTATTTGTACCCCTCTGTACGGGACGGGGGTACAAGATCGACCCGGGTATTGGTACCCCCCCCCCCCCTCCTGGAGTGGACAGGGACAGGGGTACAAGATCGACCCGGGTATTTGTACCCCTTGGTACAGGGGGGTCCAAGATTGACCCTGGTATTTGTACCCCCGGTACAGGGACACAGGGGTAAGATGATAGCAGGTGGTGAAGATGGCCGCAGGGGAATAAGATGATCGCATCGGGCTAAGCTGAGATAAGTTATTAAGGTAATCGCAGAGCGCTAAAGGTGCCCCCACAATCAACTCAACGGGAGGTGACGGTACGAAATTTTGGGTACCAGGAATTTAATTCCTGCTTCCCCCTGCGCTTGCGCTCTCCGGGTAGGCCGCCACCTTCACATGAGTGCTTGGCGGGTTGGCCTATCCAGTTTGTCGCAGGCGTTCCTCCTCGGTAACGGCCATTGTGGGGGCGCCACAAGATGATCGCAGGGGGAGAAGATGATCGCAGTGGCTAAACTAACCTAACCCAACCTATCCCGGAAAAGTTGATCGCAGGTGCAAGATAGTCACCCTTCGGGGGGGGGGGGGGGCACGGTGGGGGGAGATCTCTCATCTCTGGCGGCCTCCGTGCCCCCGAAGGGGAGGTGGGGTGGGGCGGGGGCACACCAGCCCGCCGGACAGGTACTCACGTCGAAGTTCTTCTTGACGACGTCGACCTGGATCTTGTAGAAGGCGTCGATGTCCTTCTCCTCGGTGAGCTTGTCGCCGTAGACGCGCTGGGCCTCGTGCATCCAGAGACGCACCAGGTCGGTGGGCTGGGTCAGGCAGTCGTTGGAGCTGAAGAGCAGGCCTTGGAACACGTTGGACAGGTCGCGCAGGTTGAAGATGTAGTGGAACTTGACGGCCGTGGGCAGGAACACCTGCGAGCACTTGTGGTGCACGGCGAGCGAGGCCGTGACCACGGCGCCCACCAGCCTCCCGATGGACGCGTGGAAGCGATACTCCGGGTTGGAGAAGTGCTGCGCCAGGATCTGGGAGTAGATCGAGTTGAGTGACTCGTTGTGCGGAAAGCTGCGACAAACAGGCATTAGTGTTTATTTTTGTTATTTTTTTCAGACACGCGGGGAAAAGAAAGGGAAACATGCGGTGTGTCTGATCGGGCGAGGCCGAGGCGGGCCGAGGGGGAAACAACTCTGAAATTTGTGTACACCTCGTAATTCATGAAAAATTTAACAACACTCGGAAAAATTCAGGGAAAAATCTGAAAAATTCACAAAAAAAATTTAGGAAAAATTCAAGCAAAAATGGCATAAACTTCAATAAAAATTCATAAAAATTCACACAAAAAATGATAAGCAAGAAATGCACACTTTAAGTTGTTCTCCCCTCGGGCGAGGCACGCGCGTACCTGATGGCGAACACGCAGAAGTGCCTCTGCAGACGCGGGTTGATAGTGAAGCTGCCCGCCGTCGGGTTCATGCACGACACGTACTGGCAGTTGTGGATGTCCTTGAGCGTCAGCTTGGTGCGGTCGTACCTGAAAGGGGTTGTAGTACAGGTCCCGTAATATTTGTACCCAGAGGTACAAATATTATGATGGTGTGTGAGCTCCGATTAAGGGTCTTCCAGATTCCATGTGAAGTAGGGGGAGGATACAAATATTGTGAGCCCTAAATAGTATCAGAACCTGTGTAACAGTACACAGGTCTATCTGACCTCGCCTCCGATGAGGGACCATAATATTTGTACCCCTCTAGGTCACGTGGTGTGGGCGCTCACCAGTGGCTGTAGTCGATGTGCTGCCGGATGAGCGTGTGCGGCTGCACAGTGCCGTACGCGTCCACCTCAGGCATGTTCATGTCGTCCAGGAAGTACACGAGAGTCTTGTTGCCTGGCGGCCCGAAGTTGCGCCCGGCCTTCTTCTCCAGGGGCTTCTCCAGGATCTTCTGGAGCATCTCTGGAGGGCAGGCGGCGAGTGACAGAGCGAGGGTAGCGAAGGTGAGCGTGGCGGGGCGGAGCGGGGGGCATCTTACCGGAAGTCGTGTAGAAGTTGAAGGGCACGTTGGCGACGGCGTAGTTCTCGGAGAGCGCGGCCAGCTTCTCGGCCACGAGGACCGTCTTCCCGGAGCCGGCGGCGCCGACCAGCATGACGGGCACGCGCTGCTCCATCAGCAGGTCAACGAAGAAGCGCACCTGGAGGTTCAAAGCAGCGTCAAAAAAAAAAAGAATCAGAGGAAAATCATTATTCTTAAAACGTCACTTTTTAGCGCAGCTTACCCGCGTGGACTCGGGGGTGTGCACGAGGGCGGCCTGGAGAGGCATGTCCGGGTCGAGCTCGAACTTGGGCACCCGCTCGGACCACGGCGCCCACTGCTTGGTCTCCGGGTCGATGAAGTAGTCGAACACGGTGCCCTGCGCCGGGAACTTGACCGTCTTGAACTCGTTGACCCACCACTTGCTGAACTCGACGCGGTAGTCGATGGCCTGGTCCTAGAGCCAGGGGAAAAAATAAAGGTTAAACTGAACTAGTTAGTGTAACTTAACTCGTAAATTAATAAAAAATCAGAAAAACTAGGAAAAATTTAGGAAAAAAAATTTCTTTAAAAAAAGGAAAAAGGAGGTCTAAATTTAAGCAACAATTGCAAAAATGTCATCAAAATTCACAAGATCTCAGATCTCTACACTAAAATTCACAGTTGTTTCTCTCACGGAACTACGTCAACGAAGTTCGAGCGCTGACGACTCTACCCTTCGGTTTCCCTAAAAAGCCTCCCCCCTCGAGAGGGTCATCGGAGAAGAGCTCCCCGCGATAGTCTCGAACGGGCTACTTCCAGGTCGATGACTCTTGACGGTTCGAGGTCGAAACTGGTTACCGAGGGTCACTTCGAAAAATCATTGTACAGCCCCCAAAAAATCATTTAAAAAATCAAAAAAATCAAAAATGAAAAAAAAATAAAACTAAAATCAAGTAGAAAGTTGCATAAAAATCCGAAAAATCGATAACAAATGAACCCAAAACTGAGAAAAATGGGAACAACACAAGAAAAAACACAATTTTCTTTAAAAAGTAACATATTATTTCTTTGTTATCTCGTGAAAAATCAAAAGAAAAATCAAAATCAAAAATCAAAAAAATAAAAAATCAAAAAAATCATTGTACAAGTTTTATATGAGTGAACCCCCCCTTGCTGGTAACTGTATGGGATCTCGAACTAACAGTCAAGAGTCAACCTGGAAGTTGCTGCCCGTCCCGCTCGAGACTATCGCGGGCGGGGGCGGTTAGCTCCCCGAGGTCCCGAGGTCCCGAGGACCCTCCACTTCCACTTGCCTGGAACATGGCGGCGCCGAAGGCCCAGACGCAGGCGAACACGAAGAACATCTCGTGCAGCTCCTTGCTGCAGTCGGCGGGCGTGTTGGCGGGCACGAGGAGGCAGCGCAGCAGGTGGCACAGCATCTGCACGTGGCACATGTCCACGATGGGCGTGATGCGGCGGAAGCGCGAGCGCAGCGCCTCCAGGCACGGCGGGATGTACTTGTCGAACAGGATCAGCAGGTTCGCCTTCTCCGAGTTGGACGTGCGGGTCTCGATCCAGCTCGTCACGTACCTGGTGTGGGGACCATCATCGACACTAGACATTGTTTTATGAAGTTTTTAAAAATAAGCATTTCCACATTTCTAAAAAATATAAGAACTTTCCCAAATATTTTAAAAATACTTTGAAATAATAATTTTTAAGACTACGTTTAAAATTTTTGGTTTTAAATTTTGAATCAGGCTGCTTCCGGCAGGATGAAAGGAGCCCTCCCGGCGCACTTGAAGCACACTAGTCACAAGCACGAACTAATTTATGGTTTCTGCCATTTCTAGTAATTTCAAGGCGGTGCGCAGGTTCGAGATCTCGAACAACACACTTGTGCTACTCACGGGTTCCAGCCGAGGTCCTGCGCGTTGATGTACAGGATGCCGGCGCGCGACACTGTGGCCGGCGTGGCGGTGCGCAGGTTCGAGATCTCGAACAAGAGGCGCATGGTGGCGGACAGGGCGATGCGCTCGTTGGAGGCCAGCGTCAGCACCTTGTTGTCGTCCATCACCGTGTTGAGCGACTCGATCCACATGGGGTCGATGTCGCCGTCCAGAATGATCCACTTGGGGTGGTCGCCCGAGAGGTTGGCCTGCGCCGCAAAACGACCGAGGACCATGGTAGAAAGTCCAAAAAGTAAAAAAAGGCTTTAAAAAAATTATAACTAGGAGTGCGTGCGGTAGGCTCGTACTTGCTGGTAGAATTGAGTGTTAAAGGAAATGTACCCAACCCAACCGCCTTTTTGGTAGGCAACCTACAAGTCAGTCAGTCAGTCAATTGAGGAGGGGAGGGGGGATAGAGGGCAGAGGGGGAGGAGAGGGACATGGGAGCCATGGTCAGGAAATGCAAGGGATAGCTTCGCTCCGCTCAGCGATTTAAAAATAAAAACGTAGATAAGTTTTTTTTTTTTAAAAAAGAGAGATTTAAAAAGAGTGGTTTTAGATTTTGTTGTACTTTCAATCTTTGGCGAAATTCAAACCTGCTCTCGCATGATGACGGAGAAGAGCCCGTCCTTCCACTCACGGGTCGCCGGGTTGATGATGCCGAAGAGCTCGTCATTGGTGACGGCCTTGGGGTTGAGGTCGTTGAACATGGGCTTGCGCTTCATGTTGAGGTAGGTGCGGTGCAGCGTCTTCCACACCTGCGTCTTGCCCGAGCCGGCGTTGCCCACCACGAACACCGAGTGCCGCACCTCGAGCAGCTCCTCCAGCTGCACCACCTGCAAGCGGGGGGTTCCAAGCGTCTGAGCTCCCAGGGGAAAGTGGGGGAAAATGTCCGACATTATTTACGAAAGAAAAATGAACTGACTCTCTCGCTCACTCACTCACTCACCGACTCATTCACTCGCTCTCTCACTCTTTCACTCGCTCGCTCGCTCTCTCACTCTTTCACTCGCTCGCTCGCTCGCTCTCTCACTCTTTCACTCGCTCGCTCTCTCACTCTTTCACTCGCTCGCTCTCTCACTCTTTCACTCGCTCGCTCGCTCTCTCACTCTTTCACTCGCTCGCTCGCTCTCTCACTCTTTCACTCGCTCGCTCGCTCACTCACTCACTCACTCACTCACTCACTCACTCACTCACTCACTCACTCACTCACTCACTCACTCACTCACTCACTCACTCACTCACTCACTCGAGGGGGAAACAACTCTGAATTTATTGTTGTAAATATTTTGTGAATTTTGTAAATTTTCCTGAAGTTTTGCGAATTTTCATGAATTTTATCGATTGTTTTCTGAATTTTCATGAATTTTGAAGTGTACAAAAATTTTAGAGTTGTTTCCCATGTTCTCTCTCTCTCTCTCTCTCTCTCTCTCTCTCTCTCTCTCTCTCTCTCTCTCTCTCTCTCTCTCTCTCTCTCTCTCTCTCTCTCTCTCTCTCTCTCTCTTCGTTCGTCCCGACCTTGAGGATGAAGTTGTCCTCGGGCTGCAGCAGCAGGTCCAGGGCGGCCTGCTTGACGGTGCGCTCGAAGTCCATGTCCCGCTTCCTGGGCACGTCGAGCGCGGGGAACAGGTCGCCGATGAGCCCCATGAACACGGGCACGTCGTCCGTCACGATCTTGGGGATGTTGAAGTCCCGCAGCGCGCGCATCAGCACCTCCTCCTCGGGCCGGCCGGGGTCGCCGCGCTGCGGGCGGGGAGGCCGGCGCTTTAGGGGGAGTCGCTCAGGCACCGAGGGCCATCGAGAGGACGGGGTACAAATACAATGAGTCCTCATCAGTATCAGGACCACCTACCGAGTGTCTGCATTTCTCATATTATTTGTATCCAGGGGTACAAATATCACGGACCCACTACTAGTCTCAGGACCGCTTCCCAAGGGTATACGCAGATCTCATATTAATTGTACCCAGGATAACAAATAATATGGGAGTCTATGAGCTCCGATGAATGTTCTGAAACTAATGAGCGCCCACAGTATTTTTCTTCACCCCTGCTCCCTCTAGTGGGGTCCGCATAGAAATGCCCACTGCAAATCGGAGTAGAAGCATGAGCTTTGGAACACTTGTTCATTGGTACCTGTGGGTCGATTTAAGAACGGGAGGCCATCGATTTGTCCCTTAGGATTCAAGATGGCGGCCGGTTTCCAAGATGGCGCCGATTTTACGACTTAGGCCCCTGTTAGCGGCCCTGCACGTGCCTTTGATCCGATTTTGGTGAATCTGGGGTCACCTGGTATAAGAACGATTCCTCACGCAGCGAAATCATGCTTTTCATTGTACCTTGGACAACATCGTTCCGCCACACACAATTACTTTTAAATTACGTTTATTTCTTGTTTATTTAACCCGCTGTTTTATGGTATAATTTCATGCCGGTGCTCATGACAAAAAAAGTAAAAAAAGTTGCAAGCTACCGGAGTGATTCAAAAATGTTCTGTTTAGTTATTTTTCTTTTTAAATCCCCGTCGGCTTTTATCACACGCAGCGTGCACCGCACCGCCGCGCGGGCCGCGGGCGGAAGTACTTCCCCCTACCTGTGAGCTCTGACATCCGGTTCACCTGAACACCCGTGCCGTGGAGGAGGAGGAGGAGTGCACCATGCTGCCGAGTGCGGAGGGCGAGGGCGAGGGGCTGGCGACGGCATGCTGGACCACGCGGCGCTACTCACAAGTCCACAGCTACTCGTAGTCTACAGCCAAAAAAATGATATATGGTCTACCAAGATACAACAATCAGAGTCACGACCGAGGGGGAAACAACCCAGAATTTTAGTGCACAAATGTAGTAAATTATTGCGAATTTTAGTGAATTTTTGCTTAGATTAAACCTAATTTGTTTCAATTTTTTTTTAAATTTCTGATTTTTTTTTCCTGAATTTTTCTGCATTACGGGGTGTACAAAAAATTTGCAGTTGTTTGCCCTTCGGTCACAACACACGCAGTCCTCCGCCTCAAAAGCCTAAAAGAAAAAAGAAAGTTGCGCGTACACAGCCTTATTTTTTTTTAAATTAAAAAAAGTCTTCCGAAAAAAATTATAGGTCGGTTTACAGGCATTCCGGTGGCGTGTAGCTGGTCCCTGCGCGGGTACCTGCGGGTACCTACCTGAGGCACTGCGCCACCGCGGCGGGGTCGCCCCGTCTCCACGTCCAACTCCACCACGGTCTCAGAGCGCGGCATGAGTTTCTCCACGCAACAGGAAGCAAAGTTACGCTGGCATAGCGGAGGGGGCCGCACCAAGTCCCGCGCTCACTTTTTTTTGCCAATTTTTCCCCCTATATTTTCCTGTTTTGTTTTTTAAATCGTTGATTTAAGGATTGAAACGAAATGTCAAGCACACTGGACAACCAAAAGGTGTGAGCGAGATTCCCAAGAAAATTCATACTCTTACTCTGTCGAGTGTGCGAAAAAAATTCACACACCAAGAGTTGTGCGACATTTACTCACTAAGGTTTCCAGGATGAATGTAAAGGCAAGGTATTTTTCCCCCTTCTAAGTGAGAGCGCCAACGAACTTGTGACCCCCGTCCTGAAGCTTAGACGGACACAGCAGGCGTACGTACGGCCTGTTTCCACAGTAAGCGGAAAGCTAAAGTTTTCAACAAATATATTTAAGTCGAAAATAGGAAAGCTCTGTTCTGTTGCTGCAACAGCATACTGCAATTTTTGTTGTTGTTGCAAAAACGTTATATTATTTTGCCAGCGTTGCGCTCAAAGCGGAAACAGACGGAAACAGTCGGAAGGGGCACACACAAAGCACTGATTGCACACACAGCTAGAGCAAATAGAGTACGTCAACAGTTATAACAACCAGTCGAAGGCTCTACATAGCAGTCTGCGATAGGCATGTAACGATATTGCCTCCAATCTACAGGGGAAAAATTATCCACGTCTAACTATAGAAAGCAGTAATTTTTGAGGTATTGCACGTTGAACTGTATTATGGTGAACCGTATGTGAGCCTCCTGCAGCCCTTATTTGACTTTTCCCCGAGACTAGGTACTAATGCCACTTTCCGAATATTTCCATGTTTCCCACTCACAGCTTTCCACACACCTCGAAAAAATATTACTGTGCGTGTAGCAATGCATTTTTGCTTTTTTCACACCCACTGGCCGTTGCTGTACTTTAGAAAAGAAAAAATGCGCGGAGTCCAACCAGCAAAAAATTATCAAAAACCAGTAGATCGTAAAAAAAAAAAAAAAAAAAATCGCCTACAAGGAAAAAGTCGAGAAGGAAAAAGGAAGCCATATATATAGATAAAGTACAGGAAAGCCAAAGTATGAGAAAAAAGGGGGGGAAATCCGAAAAAGGGTCACAACTAGATCTAAAAGAAGTATAAGAGGAAAGAGAAAAATTGTCGACATAGAACAATACGACTCAAACAAAACACGCAAACAACAAACAAGAAATTGTGAGAAATATTTTTTTGTTTAAAGTGATGTAAGGAAAAAAATATTAGATACTTAAAGCGGGTGGGTATGGCACGGCGGGTACCTTGAGCGAGCCGGCCACCACCAGAACGGACTTGATGGCGCGCAGGCCCCAGTCGTAGTGGTCCTGCTTGGACAGCAGCTCCTTGCACAGCGTGTACAGCGTGATGAACTTGCGCGCCAGGATGCGCGCCTCCTGGAAGCCCTCGGCCACCAGCATGATCTCGCAGATGAGCTCGAAGTCCGGCACCACCATGGCGCACGGCCTGCGCACACGGAGCACGGGGTCGGAGGAGATATTACAGGGCCCCATCAGTCTCAGGGGGACCGCCCAAAGTGCATAACGATCTCAAGTAATATTTTTACCCAGGGGTGCAAATATTATGGTAGTGTTCGAGATTCGATGTCAGTCCTGAAACTGACGAGGGCGCATAAGATTTGTACCTAGGGGTGCAAATATTATGGTCGTGTTCGAGCTCCGCCGATATCGGTCCTGGAGCTGACGGGAGACCGTAATATTTGCACCCCTCTCCCCAGCTAAGGGTCCGTCGCTCACCTGAAGAGCGCCTTGAGGTTCTCGGGCAGCTCCGTGCGTCCCGCGTAGCCCGGGTTCATCGTGATGAAGATGCCGACGGTCGGCACCATGGCGATGTGCTCCCCCATGAAGTTGAACATGTCCTTCTTGTCCCGGATGGCGTCCTGCGGGAATGCAGAGCGGGTGAATCAGGCGGAGCCCCGGGGAGCGGCCAAGAGGACACGGAAACCGCACCATCGGCGGCGGCTCTCCTTACCTGGACAGACTTGACCTGCACGGCGACGACGGACAGCACCTCGACGGAGATGCGGTTGAACTCGTCGAAGCAGCCCCAGGCGCCGGTCTGCGCCAGGCCCTTGTAGATGTTGCCGCAGGACTGGGGGCAGAGCACAGCGCAGCCGTCACGCGCCCCACCAGACAGGTAGGCAATAAGCACAACAGTGTGGCGTGGTGCCCCCGCGGGGGAAACAAATCTGAATTTTGGTGTACACATTTGGTGAATTTTCGAGAATTTTTATAGAATTTTTTGAATTGTCACTTGCGTTTTACCTACATTTTCTTGAATTTTCTGAATTTTCCTAAATTTTACCAAATTTTTTCTGAATTTTTCTGAATTTTCCGGAATTACGAGATGTGCACAATTTTTAGAGTTGTTTCCCCCTCGGGAGCCGCCCCTCCCCACCCCGCCCCACGCCACACACCCACCTTGTAGTCCATCTGCTCGGAGCAGTTGAAGACGTACACCATGATGCCGAGAGCGCGCCCCAGGTCCTTGGTGGTCTCCGTCTTCCCCGTGCCGGCTGGGCCAGCGGGGCCGCCGCCCATCACCAGGTGCAGCGACTGCGGGGAGAAAATGGCATGGAGAAGGGCAGAGTACAGAGTACTGGAGATGAGGTGCGACCCTCTACTTGATGGCAGAGAGAGCGTATCCTTTCACTCATAAACAAAGGCATTTCATATTTCTAATCCTTAAGGTCCATAGATGGACGATATTTCGTTCAAAATAATCTAAATGGTCCCTGTAGAAGCTTGAAACATGAAGAAAAGTGATGTACCGCACTCTACGACCGGAAACAGAGAGAGACAGCAAGTCTCTGAAAATAACTTGAGGGCATAGCTCCCAAGATAAGGTGATTTCTCCCTTCGCGTTGCGGGGATAGTGTTCTTCTACTGCCCTCGACGAACGAGTTGAAGTATGCGTCATAAGCAACGGCGGAAGAATCGGTCTTTGGTCACCGCCTGCGATGCCTCTGCCGCTCCACCAGCAGCAATTCTCTACTGGAAAAGGGAAGGTCAGCTCAACTGTCTCACTCAGCGCGGAGCTAGCTTCGGAGCTGAGCGCCCGCCGAGTCGAGGCTAGGCAACCCGGCGTGCACGCGCGCCGCGGGGCGGGGCCGGCGGCCTACCCCGGACCTCGCGGGCGCCCAGCGCCCACCAGAGCAGGGTAACGAACCAGCGAGCGCAGAGAGGCTCCTGTGCGTCCGAAAACGACAGGTGAGACAGAGTGAGACGCTCGAACTAGAACATAGCTCCCTCTCACTCCCCCCTCTCGTTTTCGGACGCATACGAGCCTCTGAGTGTGAGCCTCCGCCTCACCAGCCTCACCCACCTGGGTGAGCGTGATGTAGCAGCGGTCGGTGAGCGGCGTGATCACCAGGCGGGGCGTGTTGCCGAGGTACTCGTGCGAGTAGCGGAACTGCGCGTCGCAGATGTTGGCGAAGCAGTCCCGCTCCTTCTCGTCCCACCTGAGGGGAGGGGGAATCACTTCCGTTAGTGGTGGTGGTGTCTTACACTTTCCATGACAATGCACGGGATGGAAAACTGATGATAATGCCTGACAATGGGTCGGAAATGGATAATTGTGCCTGATGATGGGGATTATGCGTGAAAACGCACGGACATGGGTGGGAATGGCATCAAAATTCCCAAAGGAGTAGGGCTTTTTGAAAACGTATGAAAGTGGCCAAAAATGGTCGATAATGGATGACGAAAAGGGATACTGAGAATCATAAAAAGGCGTGGAAATTACCTCAAACGTATGAGAATGGCCAGAAATGCATATATAGAAATAGACGATAATAGATGAAAATGCTAAAAACAAAGGACATGCGTGAAAATGTTTGGGAATAATGGGATTAACAACACGGTGAACACTTTTCGCCTGGTTATTTTCCCCTCCGTCGCCTCCCCGCGGACGTACCTGTGCCGCAGCTGGCTCTGCCACTGGAAGGCGGCGGCCGTCTCCACCTTGGCCTGGATCAGCTTGGCCACCACGTCCCTGGAGTGCACGTCGATGGTGCAGATGGTCATGATCTTCTGGCGGTCCTGCTTGCTCAGCTCGCCCAGCAGCAGGGAGATGAGCGTGCTCAGCTGAGACACCTGCTTCTTCTGGTAGTCCTTGAGGGCGTTCTCGTAGCCCTCCTCGAGCCGGCCGAACGCCATGTTCACCTCGGTGCACCACCAGATCTGCGTGCCGCACAGGCTCACCTAACATGCACAAAAAAAAATAATAATTTGTTAAAACTTATTTAAAAAAATAAAAATCCCGAAATTCTGTTAGTAACATTTTAGGAAAACTTCGTTTTCAAGGGTGTACGCTCATTGTTCGTCGTTGTTGTAAAAAACCTCACGGTGCGGCCCAGCCGCGTCTTATTCCGAAGATCCCTCTCGCGCCTCCGTCCTTGTCGCACTCATGAGGTCTTGCCATCCCCAACAGAGGGCACCGGGCACCCCCATAAGGTGCGACAAGGACGGAGGCACGAGAGCGATCTTTGGAATGAGACGCGACTGGGTTACACCCAAGGGGGCAACCACTCCCTATCCTTGTGTACATGGGATTTCTAATGATATGGGATTTCTATGGATTGCGTAAAGATTTCTCCGGATTTTGTAAAGATTTCATATGGTACACTCGGGTACATTTCACAAATATATACCAGGTTCCACAAAATTCTAAAAGATTTCACGAGGTTTCATGGGATTCCACAAGGTTTCATGGGATTTCACTGATTTCTGTGAGATTTTTTATGATATTTCTTGAGATTTCTCAGTTGGATTTCGTAGGATTTCATCGAGATTTCGGAAGATTTCATCCAGATTTCCGAGGGTTTGTACACAGGATTTCACAAGTGGTTGCCTCTCGGTTACACCGAGGGTTTCTTCTCAACAGCAGCAGCAGGAGCAGCAGGAGCAGCAGCAGCAGCAGCAGCAGCAGCAGCAGCAGCAGCAGCAGCAGCAGCAGCAGCAGCAGCAGCAGCAGCAGCAGCAGCAGCAGCAGCAGCAGCAGCAGCAGCAGCAGCAGCAGCAGCAGCAGCAGCAACAACAACAACAACAACAACAACAACAACAATAATAATAATAATAAACAATGAGCGTAACCGTTGGAAGCAAATCAGCATAGTAGTAGAGAAAACTACAAATAAAAAGAAAATCAGAAAAAACAAGGGAGAAGGAAACACAAAATTACTTTTGTGGTAAATAGGGAACTCGTTCTTTACGACCCTCTTCCAAATAGGAAGAGACTATCTGGTTTTCTGACATAATCGTTGATGTATGATAAGTGTAAACTTTTCATGTTTTAAAATGTGATCCTTTATGTCTCAGATCAAAGAATAAGCACAGACATGGTAGTTATACAGTGTGAAACTGGATGATGATACCTGAAAAATTTATTGTAACTATTTACGCCCCTCTCGCCCCCCCCCCCCCCCCCCTGGATCCGCGCCTGGTTGGGCCCCTCGCGCGAGTTTGATTGTTAGAGCTCGGCAGTGGACCCGAGACCCGAGGAGGGACCCGAGCCGCCTGAGCCCACTGAACGCGAGCCGACCGCAGGACTTAGAATGAAAACTCCTTAGAATTTTGTTAAGAGTTCTCTAAAATATACTATTAAAAGTGTGAAAGATAGATTGGTATGATTCACGACAGTATTTCTAGATTACAATAGCATTACTTCCAAGTTTACAGCTGTTTTATTTTATGAGATTTAAATGTTCATTTACTAGGGAGGGTTAGGGACTTAGAATGAAAAATCGACGAGATTTGTTAAGTGTTCTCAAAATAATACTATGGAACTCAAAAAAAAGTTCATACTTGGTAACAACACCAGCATTTCCAGTTTCAAATGGTATAACTGTTATGACTGTGGGTATTCTGTGTTCTGAGATACAAATGGCAACATGTTTGGTGTTACACTGCACTGAGAACAATACTCGTTCTCCTACCACCAAGTAGAGCTAGGTGGGTGGTAAAGAACGAGTAAAAATTATGGAAAATGGAAACAAACAAAAATCAGTTCCGAGCCCCACCCCTGGGGCGCACCTGGGCGGGGTAGTCGAAGAGCCAGGCCTCGCGGGGCTTCTCCTCGTAGGCGACGACGCCCTCGGCGAAGCACGTCCGGATCGTGTTGCGCATGGAGGCCTGCACGCGGTTGAGCCACGCCTCCACGGGGCCGGTGCAGTCGCACTCCCGCTCCAGCGGCACGTACTCGCCGTCCTTGGCGTAGATCCCCGTCGCGCCCACCGGCTCGCCCGCCTCGTTCAGCACGAAGTTGAGCTTGGCCAGCGAGTCGAACAGCTTCGTCAGGTGCCTGAGGACATGTCAGCTCAAACGCGTCACGATTTTTCTTTTCTTTTTCTTCTCTTCAAGCAAGTGCCCGGCTAGGGGGGGCCACAAATCAAATTTTGTTGAAACTAAATGCGTTCGGGATTTCAAACGGTCACTTTTGGTTAGTAGAATGTAAAAATCACCACCGGACCTCCGTGCGACCCACCATGGTGGTGCCCCAAGGGCCTAAATGCACGAATTTTAAAGTGGCCGATTTTGAATATTCAAAAACATACCGTTATGTTTTCGGTAATTCTACGGCTACGTAGTGGCCAAAATTTTGTCCGTTTTGCCCTATCTCGCACCGTTTGCGCGCTATGGCCCGCGCGGGACCCGCCCGGGCGGCCTGCGCCCTGCGCTGCCTGCGCGCGGAGCCGGGCGGCGCGTGCGCGGCCGGCCGCAACGCCTTGTCACCATGCTACTTTCCCCCACCACATACCGCCTAGGAAAAGATAATGAGTAAAAGGTCAAAGTAAATTTCATTTATGTATTTTCTTTAGTAACAATCAGTGTTAACAGGAAAAAACCTAAAGGGACAAATACATTGCAATTACAGACATATATGTTGATTTCTGTTCCATGTTAAATTGAATGACGCACCCAATGTTTCCCATGGTCAAATTTCTCTACCAGTAATGCCTTGGATTTCTCTTTTCCAGGCAGACATTTTCGAAAGTCCTGTACACCTAGTAATAGATTTTGGAAAGAACTTTCATTTTTAGTTGATACCTGGCGGTTGAAGTCTTTCATTAATTTTACCGCTCTCTCTCCAGTATTGTTTACAACTCTCAGGTGAGGAACAATTTCTTTACACTTTCTATAGTCATCCCTTTCAGCCCAACTTGCCACGGGCGCCTGCAAAAAGTCGGTCCCTACTCCTAGAATTCGAAAAAACCTAACTGTATTTCCGGTTATTAGATCTGGCAACTCAAGTTCCGTGATTTTATCAAAGTCAATAGTTCTTTTCTTCTTTGGCACTACTTCAGTGATTTTACCGTGTAAATTTTTTTTTTCACCATGTTTTCCCTTACCTCACACGACAAGTATTCATCAAATAAGGAAAAGGCGATATTGACCTCGGCTAAATACCACGTATGGAAAAGGAAACGATTTCGCGCTGCATGAGCTACTCTCTTATTTACATTTTCATATGCCTTGAGGTCTTTTAGAAACTGCAAGTCATTTCAAGGTGCGGCAATTGAGTTTGGCGCATCAAACCACACTTTAACATAGGGCTCGTCCCTGACCCCGGCCGAAGCAACGGGTCTCTTCCGAGTTGCAGTATTTATTGTAAAATTGTATGTTAAAGTGTGGTTTGATGTGCCAAACTCAATTGCCGCACCTTGAAATGACTTGCAGTTTCTAAAAGACCTCAAGGCATATGAAAATGTAAAATAGAGAGTAGCTCATGCAGCGCGAAATCGTTTCCTTTTCCATGCGTGGTATTTAACCGAGGTCAATGTCGCCTTTTCCTTATTTGATGAATACTTGTCGTGTGAGGTAAGGGAAAACATGGTGAAAAAAAAATTTACACGGTAAAATCACTGAAGTAGTGCCAAAGAAGGAAAGAACTATTGACTTTGATAAAAACACGGAACTTGAGTTGCCAGATCTAATAACTGGAAATACAGTTAGGTTTTATCGAATTCTAGGAGTAGGGACCGACTTTTTGCAGGCGCCCGTGGCAAGTTGGGCTGAAAGGGATGACTATAGAAAGTGTAAAGAAATTGTTCCTCACCTGAGAGTTGTAAACAATACTGGAGAGAGAGCGGTAAAATTAATTAAAGACTTCAACCGCCAGGTATCAACTAAAAATGAAAGTTCTTTCCAAAATCTATTACTAGGTGTATAGGACTTTCGAAAATGTCTGCCTGGAAAAGAGAAATCCAAGGCATTACTGGTAGAGAAATTTGACCATGGGAAACATTGGGTGCGTCATTCAATTTAACATGGAACAGAAATCAACATATATGTCTGTAATTGCAATGTATTTGTCCCTTTAGGTTTTTTCCTGTTAACACTGATTGTTACTAAAGAAAATACATAAATGAAATTTACTTTGACCTTTTACTCATTATCTTTTCCTAGGCGGTATGTGGTGGGGGAAAGTAGCATGGTGACAAGGCGTTGCGGCCGGCCGCGCACGCGCCGCCCGGCTCCGCGCGCAGGCAGCGCAGGGCGCAGGCCGCCCGGGCGGGTCCCGCGCGGGCCATAGCGCGCAAACGGTGCGAGATAGGGCAAAACGGACAAAATTTTGGCCACTACGTAGCCGTAGTATTACCGAAAACATAACGGTATGTTTTTGAATATTCAAAATCGGCCACTTTAAAATTCGTGCATTTAGGCCCTTGGGGCACCACCATGGTGGGTCGCACGGAGGTCCGGTGGTGATTTTTACATTCTACTAACCAAAAGTGACCGTTTGAAATCCCGAACGCATTCAGTTTCAACAAAATTTGATTTGTGGCCCCCCTAGTGCCCGGCCCGCAAGTGGTCGTTCATTGTAACTACCTAAAAGAGGGGGTAAAAATATTACGGACACTCACGTGACCTAAAGGGAGGTGAAAATATTATAGGCCATCATTTGTAGCAGGACCACCTCCCAGAATGTATATAGATCCCATAATACTTGCAACCAGAGGTACATGAGCTGGTTAATGATCTCCGATAAAGGTCCTGAAGCTCATGAGGGTCCATAATATTTGTATCCCCCTCCAGGTCACGTGGTATTTGGACGGCCTCTAATGAGGGCGTATAATATTTGTACCACCTTACTTCGAAGCACTTAGTTGAACGACCCCTATGTTTTCTCCGGAGGTGCAGCGCACGTGCACACCTGGCCACGAGGGCGGGCTGGTTGCCGTTGCTGAGCACGTCGAGGAGGTCGGCGGATGACACGAAGTAGAAGCGCGGGAAGGCGAGGCGCTTGGTCTCGAGGTACTCGGCGAGGGCCTTCTCGCACAGCGTCAGCTCCTTCTGCAGCCAGTCCAGGCGGCCCGGCAGCCCGGGCTTGTTGGTGGCCTCCACCACGTTGGGCGTGCGCGCCAGCTCCGTCACCAGCACCTGCACGGCCAAGTAAGCAGAAATTCGTACGCCACGCAAATTTCGCAAGATTTTTTTTTAAAAATCGTTTTTAAAATCGTTAGATCGAAAAAAAAAACACAAGAAACTCGACCTTGAACTCTGTGTCGATCCTGTCGAAGCGCTCCGAGTCCTGCGGCAGCTGGCGTCGTATGTCCTCGGAGCTCATGAAGATGCTCTCGAGGTGCATCCAGGTGCGCTGCACCTCGAACCAGACCGTGATGACCTGGTCGGCGACGCTGAGGCGCTGCTGCCACTCGGACACCTCGCTGAGGAAGTGCGCGACGAACTTGGACGTGATGAGGTTCTGCAGCTGCACCTGGTTGTCCTCGAGGGTCTCGACGAGCTCCTCGGAGGCGCGCAGCAGCGTGGTCCCGGTGCGCTGGTGCACCTCCTGCTCCAGCTCCATGGCGCCCCAGGTCGTGTGCAGGTCGCGCAGGATCTTCTCCATGGACATCTCCTTGACGGCCTTGTCCACGATGTTCTTCACCTCGTCCTCGCACTCGTGCAGGTTCAGCTCGAGCAGGTCGGCGAGCGTCGTGCCCTCGTCCATGACGAAGCGGACCTGCGGGGCCGGGGCGGCGGGGGGTGAGCGGTGGCGGGAGGAGAGCGCGCCGGAGAGAGAAGAACAAGTGGCGAGGGGGGCCCAACCAGTCATGCACACCGCAGACTACCAAACAATGGTGATCACCAGGGATTGCCAAGAGATTACCAAGGGTTACCAGGGATTACATGTGGATTACCAAGGATTACACCATGGTGACCAGAGATGATATCCAAAGATAACCTGGGATTACCGAAAGATTACCAAGGGGTACCAGTGACTATTAAGAGGTTATTGGGGATTACCAGAGATTACGAGTGTTTATCCAAGATTGCCAGCGATTACTAGAGATTACCAAGGGATTTCTTGGGGATTTGCGGGGTTCATAACGAGGGATTATCAGGGACCACCAGGAATTACAAATTAATTATCAGGGATTACCGGTGATTACCAGGGTTCAAGGTGTGATTACCAAGGTTCACTAAGTAATTATACCAGAGATCAGCGAGTAAATACTAGAGATTACCAGCGATTACCAACTCTGTGTGCACCTGATGACCTCAGTTGGGCACCCCTCGGAGCAAGGGTCATGCAGGCGAAAAAAAGGTGGAGAGAGAGAGAGAGAGAAAAAATGTGAAGAAAAAAAGGTGCGGTGCAAAAGGCAAAGGCGGGCGTTGTCGTGTGTGTGAAAGGAAAGCTTCAGCTCTGGAGTTCTTCAGAGTACATTAAAAAAAAACTTTAAATATATATATATTTAATATATATATATATATATATATATATATATATATATATATATATATATATATATATATATATAAATATATATATATATATATATATATATATATATATATATATATATATATATATATATATATATATATATATATATATATATATATATATATATATATATATATATATTTATTTATATATATAAAAAATGCGTGAGCGCGCGGGCAGCGCACACTCTACGGACGGACACAGGGCACAGGGCGTGGCGTCACGTGACACGCAGGCAGACACACAGACAGAAAGGCAGCGGCGCGACGCACACTGTGCGCCAGGGTACTCACACTGTACTTGGGCGGGAGTGACTGTAAACTCTGCACGCCGCCAGGCACACGGGAACAAGAGAGAGGCACAGTGAGCAGGGGGCTGGCTGGACGGGAGAGAGGGAGAGAGAGGGAGGATGCATGCAGCGGGCACGTGAGGGTTTATGTACAGTATGTACAGCTTTTAGTGTCATGCACCGGGCAGACAAGGGCGTCTTTATCGTCAGCTTTCAGTTTAGTTTAGAGAGAGAGAGAGAGGAATATGTATGTACACTAGAGAAAATGGTACAGGTTACGAAAATCGAAAGTACACTAAAGAAAATTCTTTACGACGTCAAAAAAATAGTTGACAATTCATCTCTATGGGAGAATAATACAAGAACCACCACAACCACACTACGCTCGCTGAAAGTAACGTCGATATTTACACACACAAGAGTATTTTTGCAGTGTATCGAGGGGCCTGACCTTGGTGGACCGCATGAGCTGCTGCCAGTGGCGCTCCCTGATGGCGGGGTTCTGCAGCTCGCCCACGGCCCGCAGCGAGGTCAGCATGTTCTTCACGGCGGCCTCCAGGGACGTGTACGTGTCCCAGGACCGCATCTCCTTGTCCAGGGCTGTGCAGGACAGGACCGACAGGACGCAGTCAGAGCTGCACAGCTATTTTTTGTGTTTTTGTTTTTGTTTTTTTAGTGGAAGACTTGAATCGAAGAAGAATACAACTCTAAATTTTAGTGTCGTTAGTTTTCGCTGAATTGTTTTGAACTTTCGCGAACACAGTTTCAAATTTTTGTGAAATTTTTTAAAGGTTCTGAATTTTTATTGATATTTGTTGTTGCATCAAAGGCTTTGAATTTTTGTAAATTTTCCTACATTTTTTTTAACATTTTCAAAATTTTCTGAGAATTTTTTTTTTTCAGAATTTTCCGTAGTTTTTTTTTCGGAAAATTTCTGTTTTACCTTTCTTTGATTTCATAATTTTTCTGAATGACGAGGAGTTCAAAGCCTCCAGAGATAATCCGCCCACCGCTTGAAGCCCTCTCGGGAGCACTGACCTCGAATCTCCTTGGCGAACTTCTTGCACTCGATGTCCATGTTCTCGACGTCGATCTTCCTCCACGGTGTGGTCTTCCAATCCTCGACGCTCGTCCGCACGATGAACACGTAGTCCCAGAGCTGCTTGAGCATGCGCAGCTCCTTCCGGCACTGCCGGAGCTGCTTGAACTCCGGGATGGGCACCTCGAACAGCGACCCGGAGTCCTGCCCGCCCACCCCGAACACACGGATATATAAGTTTGTCTCCGGAGTTTTGCTGAAGTGTCATCAGGGAGCTCCCCGTGATAGTCTCGAACGGGCTACTTCCGGGTCGACGCTTGACTTTTAGAGTTCGAAATTCCTAATAATTTCTATCGAGTCTCGAGCTCGAACCGTTCAGGAGGGTCATTAGGGGGAGGGTCGATAGTCTCCAACAGGCATTGAGAGTAGACCCGGAAGTTGCCCGCTCGAGACTATCGCGGGGAGCTCCCTAATGACCCTCCAGAGCCGACCCGGAAGTGGCCCGTTGTTCGAGACAGTCCCGGGGAAGTCCACCGTCGGGTCGGACGCCCACCCACCTGTATCCGGCGCATCTCCGCCTCGTACTCGGCCATGCGCTCGTGGGCGGCGTCCAGCTGGCCGTAGGGGTCGTCGCAGTCGTACCGGAAGTAGGGCGCGCGCCGGAACTGGTCGCGGTACTGCGTCTGCTGCGCGTCGAAGGCGGTGATGCGGCGGCGGATGGCGGCCACCTCCGTGGCCTGCAGCGGCGCCACCAGCTGCTTCACCGTCTGCGCGATCTTCTTGGTGTTCTCCCACTGCTCGGGCAGCTCCTTGAGCAGGACGTTCACCTCCTCGGGCAGCTCCTGGTCGTAGCCCTGCCGACGAGGAAAGGCAACGTCAGTGCGCGGGATTCTCTCAACTTCGATCAAAATAGTTTCGATGCAATTAGACCGAGAGGGGGGTGGGGGGCACATCGAAAAATCATTGTACGGCCCCCAAATAATCATGTAAAAAATTAAAAATTATTTTTTTAAAGAGAAAATCTAGGAGAAAGATACAGAAAAATCAGAAAAATCGAGAAAAATGAACAAAAACCCGAAAAACCCCTATAAACATTCAGAAACGATTCAGAAATGGGGGTGAAAGATCAAAAATTTATCAAAACAGTAACATAAATTTTCCTTGAAAAATCAAAAGAAAATTCAAAACACAAATTAAAAGATAAAATCAAAAGTCAAAAAAATCACTGTTCACATTTTGTATGAGTGATCCCCCTCGACTTGGACGAAAAATTTTCATGAACTTCGGTTGAAGTTCGTAAATTGCGGTGAGCTTCGCCCCCTTGGAGGTCATCGGCGGAGAGCTCCCCGCGGCAGTCTCGGACAGGCGACCTCCGGCCTCCGGTGTCAACGCGGTAAATCACTCTCGGGCCGGGCGACCCAAGTGGCCGTGGTGCACACAACCCCTAGGGATATTGCACCCCGGGTGCAACCGCTTCGGAGAGTAGGGATCCGCCGATACACCGGGTCGGGTCAACTCTTGACGGTTCGAGGTCAAGACTCGATGGAAAACTGTTCGGGATCTCGAACTCGAACAGTCCAGACTCGACCCGGTCGAGACTCTCGCGGGGAGCCCTCCTTGCCTGCAGGAGCGCGATCGTGTCCCGCAGCGGGTCGAACATGTCGTCCGTGGACTCGGCGCGGGTCTTGACGTGCATGAGGAAGCCCATGACGGACACGAGGCGGTCGTAGTCGCCCTCCTCGACGGGCTGCAGCAGCCCCTCGTCCGCCTTCTGGATGAAGCTGCCCAGGTCGGCCAGGCTCAGCGTCACGTTGTTGATGAGGTGCTGCTTGAACATGTCGCCCCACTTGCACACCGTGTTGACGAGCGCCTGTTTGAACGGCGCCAGGTCCACCTGCAGCCAGAACAGGGCAGGGGTCTCAGACAGGCGGCCCGCAGGCCAAAAGCGACTCCGAGAGAAAGAGACGGTGCTATGAGGGGCTGCATAAGTGCGAGCGAGAGGTCTTTAATTTGACAAAAAAGGTCAACACATCACTATGAAGTCATTTTGACTTCAAGTGTTCTCCTTGGGTACTGATTTTCAAACTTCGATTTTTTGGTGAGCTTCCGCTGTAAATTTCAGCAACTGAACCCTTTAGGAAGGCTACCGCGAACTTCGTCAATTCTGGATAACTATGTACTACGTGCAGGCGCGGACGCCGCCCACTTGACTCTGCTGTGTTTGGTGACTTTTTGCCTACTATTCTGGCAACACAGATCTCTCCATCGAGCGAGGATGCGACATGTACTCTATCGTTATTTGGGAGCCCATTTCCTGACCTGGAACCACGAGCTGAACGTCTTGACGGACACCAAGCCCTCCACCTCGGAGAGCAGCGCCTCAAAGTTGTCGATCTGGAACAGAAAAGAAAAGAAAACACCATTGTTACTTCACATATCTAGAGGGTCATTGAGGAGCTTCCCGCGACGGTCTCGAACGGGCCACTTCCGGGTCGACTCTGAACGGTTCGAGCCCGGGACTCGATAGAAATCGTATGCTGGGATCTCGAGCTCGAAAAGTCAAGAGTCGACCCGGTAGCTGCACGTCCGAGACTATAGCGGGGAGCTCCCCGACGACCCTTCTGACGCGGAGGTGGAGTCGTTTCGGAGTTCGTCGCCGTCGAGCTGACGCCGACCTGCTCCCGGAAGTGGTCCATCCTGGGCGGCGAGGGCTGCGGCGCGAGGGGGTCCTGCGTGGCGATCAGCTCCGCCTCCTCGGCGGTGAGCTGGCGGCTGTACGTCAGGAAGTTGTCCAGGTAGGTGCGGCGCTCGTCCAGCCACAGGTAGGAGTACCCGCGCAGCCCCACCACGAACTCGTTGGCCTCCCGGATCACGGCCTCCACACCGTCCATCGTGTCCTTTATCATGTCCTTGATGTCCTCGTTAGCGACGATCTCCGCCTGTGAGTGCAGGAGGGTGGAATCGAGGGGGGAACATATCAAATGTGTATATTACGTGCACCTCGTAATTCAGACAAAATCGTAAACAATTCGTTGGAAAAAAATTACGAAAATTCAAGAAAAGTCATTCGGGTCGACGACCCTCTTGGGGGATCATTAGGGAGCTCACCGCGATGGGTCTCGAACGGGCAACTACCGGCTCGAAACTTCACGGTTCAAGTTCGAGACTCAATAGAAACTACAGAGGATCTCGAACTGGAACTGTATAGTCATGTGTCGACCCGGAAAAAGGGTCTACAAGGGACCGAGACTGTAGCGGGTGGCTCCCCGATGACCCTCCAGGAGGAGGCTGAGCCGCAGCCGCACGCGTTTACCTCGTAGGTGGTGTCCTTGTCGCTGACGCGCGGCACGATGGCCGCCATGGCCAGGATGTCGGCGATGAGGCCCTCGACGAGGCTCGCGAAGCCGTCCGGGCTGTGGTCGAGCGCCGGGACGAACACGATGTCGGGCTCGCGCAGGTGCAGGCGCGCCTCGAACAGCGGCGCGGTCCTCTCGCGCGCGTCCATGTTCTCGGCCAGGTAGGCGAGCGAGCAGCCCACGGCCCGGAGCACCGCCTGGCCCACCAGCCCGTCCAGGTACGCGACGTAGCTGCGCCAGCGCGCCGAGGCCTGCAGGGACACGCCACTCAGTGGGGTCCTCTCTCTCGCTCCTCATGGGCATACCCGAGAGCGAGAGGCAAACAGCTCTGAATTTCGGTGCGCATTTTTTTTCTTCTACTTTTTTGTGTGATTTCTTTTTGTGAATTTTTCTAAATTTGTGTTGAATTTTAACTAAATTTTTCTTTTTTTTTTGCACATTTTGCCTCAATGTTCTTTTTTTAGAATTTTCTGTAAATTTTCCGGAATTTTTCTGAATTTTTTCTTAATTTTTCTTGATTTTTCTGAAGTTTCCTGAATTACGAGGCGTACAAACATTTCAGAGTTGTTTACCCCCTCGGCTATGCATGCCCCAGGGCCAGAGAGACGACCGCCGCGCCGCACCTGCTCCGCCTCCATGCCCAGGAGCGTCATGTTGTCGGCCACGAGGCGGCCGATCTCCTCGCCGGCGGCCTTCATCTCGGCGTAGCGGCGCGCCTTGCGGTCCTGGCGCTCGTCCAGGCTGAGCAGGGCGTCCTTGGCCTGCCGCTGGAACACGGGGCGCGCGGCGGGGCACAGCGCGCCCTTGAGCTGGCTCACGTTGGCCTGCGAGGTGGCGACGCGGCTCTGCAGCGAGTGCACGAGCGCGTGCAGCCGCTCGATGTAGGCCCACAGCTCGCTCGAGGACCACGTCAGGCCCGCGGGCGCGCCCTGCAGCCCGCGCGACACCTGCGCGTCAACCTCCTCCACCAGCTCGCGCACCAGCTCGAACTCCACCGGCAGCGTGCAGCGCCGCACCTTGTTGTACCTGCGAGGCGAGGCGAGTGTCAGGCGACGGGGGAAACATCCACTCTGAATTTTGGTGAACAAATTTTATAATTTTTTAAATCAAATTTTTGTTAAATTTTGTGCAATCTTACTTGATTTTTTTTCTATTTTTGAGAATTTTGCAGCTTTTTATTTTTTGTTTTTTGATTTTTTAAGGTTGAATCAGATGATTGTCGGACAAGTCAAGTGGAGCCACCCCGTGGTCATTACAAGACCCGGAGGCGCACTCACCACTCGATGGTGACGCTGAGGCTGTTGGTGTACTTCCGGAGGGTCTCGCGCATCGCGTACAGCTGGCTGGCCGCCTCCGGGATCTCCTGCCGCCCCATCTGCTGCAGGTAGTGCGTCTCACGCAGGATGGCCGCCAGCTGAGAAGACGACAAGTCGTTCCGATTTTATATTTTTTTAAGCTAAAAAAAATTGCACTCTGTAGGCGTCAGGGTCAGCGCAAGGGGAAACAACTCTCAACTTTGGAGTACAAATTTTGTCAATTTTTAAGAATTATCTGAATTTTTCCTAAATTTCTGAATTTTTCTTAATCTTCCAAAATTTATTACAGTTTTTCCAATTTTTTTCTGAATTTTACTGAATCACAAGGTGAAGAATCATTTCATGGTTGTTTCGCCCTCGGGTTGTGGCGTCGGTTGATCTCACACCTGCGGGTGGAAGTTGAGCGTGAGCTCGTGGGTCTTGTCGTTCCTGCAGAGCAGCGAGCGCGCCAGGTTCCGCTCGCACTGCTCGGGCACCTCGGCCGCCCACGCGTCCACCAGGCTCCTCTCCAGGACCTCCATGCCCTCCAGGATGCGGCCGCTGTGCTCCAGGATGTCCGCCGCCTCCTGGCTCTTCGTGACCCTGCGGCAAACCGTAACGCGCGCGTTCTGAATTTCACCTCACAATCTAGAAAACATTCACAGAAATTCAGGAAAGTTCGCAAAAAATTCTCAAAATTGAGGTTAAATTCGAGCAAAAATTCACAAAAATTCAATAAAAATTAACGACAAACCATAAAAAAATTACAAAATTTGCACACCAAAATTATCCGAGAGGTTCCCCCCCCCCTCTTCCCCGCACTCACGGGTGGTCCAGCGCCCTGAAGCTCTTGATGGGGGCGGCGAGCCGCTGGCGCACCATGTGGCACCAGCGCACCGCGCCTGCCACGGGCGGCATGTGGGTGTCGACGGGCATGTGGCCGCGCGCGCGCTCCTCCATCTGCGCGTCGTACACGCGCTGCACCGCGTCCACCTCGCGCCTCAGCATCACCAGGATGTCCTTGTACTTGGCGGTGAACTCCTCCTTGATGAGGGGCCGGTCCAGCACCGAGCCCGCGATGTAGATGAGCTGCGGCAATAAGCTCGAGAAACGTTACCACTCGCCCGGCCGGGAGGGTCGACCGGGGCCGACCTATACACTGCGATCATCCTCGTAAACTTCCTCGAGAATCATTTGATAATCATCGACAATCGTTTGATAGTCACAATGTTCAGACAATCGAGATAATCATTTAGGATCACGATAATCAGTGATAATAACAACGGATAATAATTCATAATTCGAAAATCAAAATAATCAGCAATAATCAATAATAATCAGCAATAATCAATGATAATCAGTTATAATCAGTGACAGTCAGCAGTCATTAATTATGATCATTATTGAACATTGATAGTCGGCAATAATCTCCGCCGGCTCACCTTGAAGACGGCCTCCAGGTTGTAGCACTCGTCAAAGCCCTGGCAGAGGATGGCGGCCAGCCTGCGGTCCAGGTCCCAGATGCGGTTCTGGAAGACGTTGTAGTCCTGGAGGAAGGTCGTGTCCTCGGGGTCGAGCACGTCGTAGCTCTTGCTGGCGAACATGGTGAAGTGCTCGTTGAACTCCTGCGACACGGCGGTGATCTTGGTGCTGAGCACGCGGCCCTTCAGCCCGCCCAGCTCCAGCTTCTCCAGCTTGAGGAACTCGAGGACCGTGTCGAAGAACCACTGGATCGTGTGCAGCCGCTCGACGAAGAGCTGCAGCCGCCCGAACACGATGTTGGGGTGGAACGTCCAGAGCACGGGCTCGCGCTCCTTGAAGAAGCTCGCGATGCTCTCGCGGTACTCGTCGAAGTACTGGCGGAACGCGCGCAGCGTGGCGATGGACAGCTGCACGCGCTGCTTGGCCTCGTCCACGTCGCTCTGGAAGATGCTGGACGGGTCCAGGTAGCGCTTGGCCTGCTGGATGAGCAGGTTGCAGATCTGGCGCAGCAGCACGACCAGGCGGTTCGAGTTGCAGTAGTAGCGGGAGTGCGCCCACACCAGGCACACGGTGTGCAGCAGCGGGCGCAGGAGCGGCGTCGCGTCCGCGAAGTCCGTGTCCTCGAGCAGCTGGCAGTGCTTCATGAGGGGCTTCAGGTACAGCGCCATGTCGCGCGCCTCCGCCAGCGCTGCGGCCGGGACAAGGGTGGTCATCGGGGAGCTCCCGGCGAGAGAGTCTCGAACGGGCTACTTGCGGGGGTCGACTCTCAACGGTTCGGGTTTGAGCGATTTTTTTTTTTGTCTTTTATTTTTAAATTGTTCTAGTTTTGAAGCCTAATGAGCAACAAATCAAAAGCTGGCGAAACATTTTTCGAGGACCCGTCGAGGTGCACACAGCGGTTGGGACTTAAACAAATAAGACTTTACACGGCCCCACGGCCCCCGCAATATTTGTCGGTTTCGACTCATTTTTTTCCCGCAAGCTAAAGGTAATTTTTTAGGGGCGTCTTGAAGTCTGGTGAACAGCATCGAAATCTGGCGAAAACGTTTCGTTAACCAGCGCAGGCATACCAATAGAATATGTGGCACGGTCGGGAGAGCGTCGGCTCACCGATCGTAAAAACTGTGTGGGATCTCGAACTCGAACCCTTGAGAGTTGGTTGAGAGTCGACCCGCGGAAGTTGCCCGTTGGAGACTTTCGCTGGGAGCTCCCCGGTGAGGGGAGAACATGCTTCCTTCAACTCCAGCGCAAAAACGCTTAATAAAAAAAAATCAGAAAAAATCAGAAAAAACTCAGAAATATTCGAAAAAATTCAGAAAATTTAGGAGATATTCAAGAAAAAAAAAGAAAAAATCTACAAACATTTCAAAAGATTCACAAAAATTTTTTTTACACAAAATACAACAATTTAGTCAAATTCAAAAAAATTATACACCAAAATTGAGTGTTGTTTCCACCCGGATCTCTGTACGCATACCCGCTACGATGTTCCGGAAGAGCGACTTGAAGCACGGCCAGTAGGCGCTGTCGGTGCGCTCCAGGATGACGGCCATCTTGCGCACGCGGTCGTCGCGCAGCTGCTCGTAGATGTGCTCCAGGTTGCGCAGGCGCGAGTTCCAGAAGTGCACCTCGGCGGACGGCGTGGGGTTGTGGCCGCCCTTGAACGAGTCGGCCGAGTCCTCGAGGAGCACGTCGTTGATCTGGGTCGCCCACTTGATGACGACGCCCTCGATGGCCGACTTGAGGTAGAGGTCGACGACCTCGCCGCCGCTGCTCATGAGCTCGCGCTCGGCCTGGTGGACGCGCTCCACGCCGGCGGGCAGCGGCAGCACCGTGCGCCCCGCCACCTGCCCGCGCACCTGGCACACCGTGCTGCGGAGGCTGTGCACGTGCCGGCACACGTCCTGGGCCACGGCCGCCGGCCAGCCGGACTGGTTACCGGGGTTGGACAGCAGCGGCACCACCACCTGCAGGTGGGGACAAACAGGCGGGTACAGCAGCGGCACCACCACCTGCAGGTGGGGACAAACAGGCGGGTACAGCAGCGGCACCACCATCTGCAGGTGGGGACAAACAGGCGGGTACAGCAGCGGCACCACCACCTGCAGGTGGGGACAAACAGTCGGGTACAGCAGCGGCACCACCACCTGCAGGTGGGGACAAACAGTCGGGTACAGCAGCGGCACCACCACCTGCAGGTGGGGACAAACAGTCGGGTACAGCAGCGGCACCACCACCTGCAGGTGGGGACAAACAGTCGGGTACAGCAGCGGCACCACCACCTGCAGGTGGGGACAAACAGGCGGGTACAGCAGCGGCACCACCACCTGCAGGTGGGGACAAACAGTCGGGTACAGCAGCGGCACCACCACCTGCAGGTGGGGACAAACAGTCGGGTACAGCAGCGGCACCACCACCTGCAGGTGGGGACAAACAGTCGGGTACAGCAGCGGCACCACCACCTGCAGGTGGGGACAAACAGTCGGGTACAGCACCGGCACCACCACCAGCAGGTGGGGACAAACAGTCGGGTACAGCAGCGGCACCACCACCTGCAGGTGGGGACAAACAGTCGGGTACAGCACCGGCACCACCACCTGCAGGTGGGGACAAACAGTCGGGTACAGCACCGGCACCACCACCTGCAGGTGGGGACAAACAGTCGGGTACAGCACCGGCACTACCACCAGCAGGTGGGGACAAACAGTCGGGTACAGCAGCGGCACCACCACCTGCAGGTGGGGACAAACAGTCGGGTACAGCAGCGGCACCACCACCTGCAGGTGGGGACATACACTCGGGTACAGATACCCAAGAAGATTTGTACCGGGAGGTAAAAGTCTCCGCGGAGATTTCTACCGGGGGTACAAGATCGACCCGGGTATGTATACCCCCCGGTGCAGGGACGGGGGTACGAGATCGACCCGGGTATTTGTACCCCCCAAACAGAGGGGGTACAAATGCCCCACGTTGTTTGTACCGGGGGTACAAGGGTACAAATACGCCCCGTCACCGGGCGCCCGCCTGGCCCTCGGGACGGGGCCACCCACCTCGTCCACCAGGGCGGCCAGCTGCTCGATGGCCCGGGTGGCCATGTCCCCGATGATGAGCAGCTCGTGCATGGCCTCCTTCTCCTTGGGCACGACGGCGCGCCGCTTCTTGACGAAGAAGGCCGCCTTGCTCTTGAGGCTGACGGGGAAGCCCAGCGAGGGCAGCAGCTGCGCCGCGTTGTTCTGCACCGCACAGATTTTTGGACAGAATATATTTCACGTTGATATTTTTTTCTTTAAAAAAAAATAAAGAAAGAAATTTGTCTTGACCTGCATGACGATGAGCAGCATGTTGTCCGGCTTGTCGAGGAAGTCGAGGACGCACTTGCGCAGGTCCTCGGTGGCGAGCAGCCGCGTCCATTTCTCGGCCTTGAGCTTGAGCGTCTTCTGGACGAAGTTGCCGAGCACGGGCAGCCGCGTGTCCGGCGGGGCGTGCTCCACCTGTCGCGGGCAGCGCCACAAGTCGACGGTCAGACACTTTTTTTCTACTCTTTTTTCAGAAAAAAAATAAAATTCACAAAAAGCTTCACAAATTTCACTCCTCCCGGGTGGGTCGGGGACTCACAACGGGCGCCGGCTCCCCGGGCGGCACCACGCCGCCGACCCTCGTCATCGCCGACCTCCCGGGTGGCGGCGGCGGCGCCTGGGCGGGGTACCGGGCGCGGCCCACACACGGGGCCGAAATGGACTCGGAGAGGGCGCGAGGGCCAGGTGCAAAGGTGCCCCGGCGGCCCCCGCGGCCCCCGCACCGGGAGGGGTATCGGAATCGTCATGCTGCCTGTCAGCTGTCCGAGGCGTTAGCGCCGAGACTCTGGGCGGGGCGGGGCGGGGCGCGGCGAGAAACACGGCAGTGCAATTCGGGGCGCTTTCCTTTATTTTTCCTTCCAGGCAGGGAGCCACCTGGGGGGAGGCAACCTACCTTACACGTGTTTGACGCGTTGCCTACCCGGGTTGCGGCAATAGGCTATCAACACAGTAGCAGTGACGGTCTTTCTCACGCGGCACAATGCTGGGGAGGCTTTTGAGCAGTTTTGACAGGAGGGGTGGGGATTTGTCCTCGTCCCAGAGCAGGCGGGTCGTGCACGCTATGTGGGGCATTTAGAAAGATGCTCAAAAAAGGCGGGGTGGGGTGAGGCGGGCGAGAGGGCGCTCCGGGTGGGGCGTGAGCGGGTGTCTTTCAGCGGGGCGCGCTTGCCGCGGGCGGGCGGCGCAGGGACGGTCGAGGGACGTCCCAGGGGCGGGGAGGGGGGGGGGCGACGAAGACACGAAGACACAGAGGGTGTGGCGGGGGAGGAGGGGGAGGGGGCCGGGGCATTTGCGTGAGCTGTCCCTTGAACAAAATGGCAAGCGGTGTGCGGCAGCTAGACGGCAGTGCAGCCCCGTGCATACCGGGGGCGGGGGCGGGCCGGGGGCGGGCCGGGGGCGGGCCGGGGGCGGGCCGGGGGCGGGCCGGGGGCCGCGGGGTGGCGTGCCCCGGCTCCATAAACCCCCGTAAACGCGGCGGCGTCCTCTGTCATCCCCCTTGTACGGCGACGGATGCATCTCCGACCGCATCGACCCTAACAAGCCACGGGGGCGGAGCGAACTTGGGAAATAACCGCGACTTGCGCTGCCGACTAAGAACATAGGTCACATTTTATTGCTTTGTCGTTCTCAATACATTGAGTAAAGTTCGACATACGAACAGTTTCTGAATGTACTACCTGCTCTCGGCACTTTTTGATTATAATCATTGTTAATGCTTATTTGTAAACATACTCAAACTCAAACTTTGTGATTTGCCTCCTACAAATAATTTTCACTACAAAATATAATGCAGTTTCGTGACCTAAATATGTATTCCGGAGGGGAGGGGAGGGGGGGGGGTGGCACCAGGGCATCTATAGCCACAAAACCATTTTTCTTGTTCTGTCCCAATTGCGTTTTTCTAAAATAATAATTTTTTTTTTTTAAAAAGGAGTCTTAACAGATATTAGTCTGTGCGATTATGGTGCGACACATGACAGAACTTCCTAAGAACAATTATCTAACTCCAGAGGGAAAACTTATAGCGTACTCCGGTGCTCTGCCAGGCCGGAAGTAGAAGAACAAAAATCTTCGGGCGCGGGGAGGAGCGGGGCTGGGTCGGGGCTCCACCCCTCCCATGTGCCTGAAGATTTTTGTTCTTCTACTTCCGGTCAGGCCGAGCCCCGGACCCGGAGTGCCCCATTGAGCAGCCCTCCGGCAGCGCGCGGCGCGGGCTGGTCTGACGACCTATTCCGGGGACCGCTTTCCTCGCCCTGTCTCTCTCGCACTCATGGGACTCTGCGTATGGGTGCGAGAGAGACATAGACAGGAGAGCGCTCTTCGGAATAAGTCGGCTCGGCTCGGCGAGGGGTCCATGATGGTCCATGAGGAGTATTGGCGAGTATCCTGCGAATATTTCGTGACTTTCTCGCGGGCAAGTATTCGCGCGAGTACGAGCATCTTAGTGGAGGACCCCCCGGGTCTCGGTGACCCGCTGCACCTCGGCGCCGTCCTACTCACCAGCAGCATGGTGACACTACGGCTCCCCCGGCGGCGTCCTCATGGCGGAGGTCCCCGACGAGGACTGCTCTCGATGCTGTCTCCGCGCTGTCACCGCGGGCACCGCCACGCCACGCCACGACCCACCCCGGCGCCGTCCTACTCACCAGCAGCATGGTGACACTACGGCTCCCCCGGCGGCGTCCTCATGGCGGAGGTCCCCGACGAGGACTGCTCTCGATGCTGTCCCCGCGCTGTCACCGCGGGCACCGCCACGCCACGCCCCACCCCGGCGCCGTCCTACTCACCAGCAGCATGGTGACACTACGGCTCCCCCGGCGGCGTCCTCATGGCGGAGGTCCCCGACGAGGACTGCTCTCGATGCTGTCCCCGCGCTGTCACCGCGGGCACCGCCACGCCACGCCACGACCCACCCCGGCGCCGTCCTACTCACCAGCAGCATGGTGACACTACGGCTCCCCCGGCGGCGTCCTCATGGCGGAGGTCCCCGACGAGGACTGCTCTCGATGCTGTCCCCGCGCTGTCACCGCGGGCACCGCCACGCCACGCCCCACCCCGGCGCCGTCCTACTCACCAGCAGCATGGTGACACTACGGCTCCCCCGGCGGCGTCCTCATGGCGGAGGTCCCCGACGAGGACTGCTCTCGATGCTGTCCCCGCGCTGTGACCGCGGGCCCCACCACGCCACGCCCCACCCCGCCCGCCGGGACGTTGTTCCCGCGGCGGGCCACACTAGCCCCACTCGACCGCGCGGCGGTCGAACTGCCGATACCGTCCGGGCCGTCCTCTCGACGTCATCGGGACATCCCCCGAGGACGTCCGCGACCCTTCGGTGTGACGACGTCGCCAGAGAGGGACATCTTGACGGCGCCTTCAGATTTCTAATACTATCGCTACGATCCGGCCGGCGAAAAAAAAAAAGGAAGAAGAGGACGTGCACACTTTGAGGTAATTTAGAACGTCTGTACGCGGATGGGTGCTGCTCTGTGCTGGGAACGCACACCACCGCACTGCACTGCGACAGTGCTAGCGTCAGTGTGACAGCGCCAGTTATTGCCCGACCCCGCCCCGGCCGGCGGGGCCGGGCGGGGTAGCCCCCCCCCTCCCCTCGGTACGTACCCCCTTGTCCCCGCGGCGAGCCATGCGTGCAGGGGGTGCGGGTGCAGGGTCGGCGGCGCGGCTCCCTCAGGTGGCAGGCTCAGCGCGCTCAGCGTAACCTCAGCCGCGCGGGCCCAGCCGGGGCTGCGGGGGCGGCGGCCGAGCTTGGGCGGGACCGACACTGGAACAGGTCAGGCAGGCGCCCCAGTGAGAACAGGAACAGGGAAGTCACAAGCACGTCAAAGTGACGTCAAATCGCGTCAAATGTTCACTAGTTTTGAATGAACGAGGGACGTCATCTCGTACGTCATTTCGGCGTCAATGACTCCAGAATGACTTCACAGTAAACCAACCTGTCCTCCTCCTTGGGAGGGAAGACCGACGCGACACCGCGCGCTCTGTCAATTTCGCGACAGCCTCCGTGATGGAACAACGCGACTTGGGAACATCTGAACCACAAGAGGGGAACTGTGACACCTCAACGACATCTTCAGGTCCGGCGGCGGGCCCGGGGGCGGTGCGGGGCTGCTCACCCTGCTCACCCGGAAGGCATTCCGGGCGTTCGCTCCCGTCCAGCGGCGGTGCGGGACCAAGGCATTCCGACTACTAAACGGAAGAATGTTTTCTGCAGTCGTTATGTCACGTCAACCCGCCCCGCCCCGCCCCGCCCCGAGCTAAAGCATGATGGGATTGTAGAAGTCGCGAGTTGACGTGATGAGCCACCCGGGCGGGGCGGGGCGGGGCGGGGGCAGACAGTGCCTGCTCTCCCCCACCCACCCACCCACCCTCAGCTCTTTTCAGCAATTCTTTTTTCCCGCGAGGAGTTTGCAGAGCTATTTTGAAAAAAAAAAACAAAAACTGACTAATAAGGAAAAACACAATGTAAAGGCTATCACGCAATTTTTATTGAAGTTTTCTGACGTTTGGGTACATGTATAGAACATGTATGGAACATTTAGTTAAACATTCAATTTAATAACTATACAGACATTTAACTAGTAACTCAGACCTATACCCTGTTTTACCAACAATACATCAACTTGGCACAACTTCACAATCAACATAAAATTAAAACAAAAGACATCACAATCACAAACATTTCTTCATGAAGAAAGAGGGAAAAAAAATTAAAATGGATATGCAAAAAGGATGACACACCTATCTGTCAGAGTAATGAATTATTTATCTGTCAAGACATAAACAACAACAACGACAACAAATCAGGGAACTATGGAAAAATAGAAAGAAAAAAAAAGGAGAGAAAGACAGAAGAAACCAAAATTGCAGTTGGAGATGAAGCCCACTGTTTAAGAGTCAAATACATAACCACTCAATGACTTTCACCTAGATTTGATTCAATAATCAAAAGATTGTTTCTGGGAAAAATCTACAACAGTATGTTGTCCTTAAACCACAGATCAGCACACAGCACACACAAGTGTTGTAATAGAACCAATAAAGCCTAATTGAAGAGTTAGAGAAATCAGATTTAAGAAAGAACTGCAAATGTTATGCTCTTGTTTACAACAACAACCCCCAAAATAAAAATTAAAGAAATTTTAAAGTCTCTTACAACCAAGTTGTAATACCAAAATTACATCTAGTGACAACAATTTCACAGGATTGGAAAAAAAAATCCCACTTTTAATAATTACATTTCCCTCCTGTGCTGACAGAAATTACATTTTGTACCGCTATTTATCTAAGAAAAGTACCCCTTGAATATAACTCAGTCCTTATTAAAGTATGATAAGGATAGACTAGGCGATCAGTCAAGTTGTGAGAGATCTAAGAACGGAATCATCAGGCAAAACTCTCTAAGAAGACAAACACCAAAAAAACAAAAAACAAAAAAAAACACTAACATAGCATTGAGGCATCAAATGACCATAAAGAAAAATGCTGTTTGCTTCCCCTGCAACAACATGGCAAATAATGTGATTGAAAGTACACTGAACTGTTCTTAACATGATGATCACAAGACATACAAACAATGGTTAAAATTTGTTCATTATGTTTCCAACACTTAATTTATGTTGACTAGATGAAAACCACTATAAAACACAAAGGTTCAATTTCATGAAAACATCTCCGGCACAGAAAAAATGGATGAGAAACCCAAATACAAACTCATACACAGTATGCATAAAAGAGTGCTTTTTCAATGTCAACTGTAATTTAGTACAATAAAATAATATGACAAGAGCACAAACAGAAATGCATTGACACAACTGTATTGAGTTAGTGTCCAATTTCTATTATTAAACAAACTAAAGAATAATATCACTTTTCAATATCTTAGTTGATATCAAGGTAAAAAAAAAGCACATAATCAGGTATATCAATAGCATTTTTAAAATCTAGCAATGCAGCATTGAAATGCTTGGCAGTTATTCACTCTTGTGACAGCAGATTTGATTGACTAAGAGAACTCCAATCAGGTCTTTGAAGGTAAGATTCCCATATCCATTTTATGAGAAAGTATACCACTACAACAGCGACCACACCCAATAAAACTGAAATAAAAGCAAATCAATAAGTTTTGACTCAAGTGTATACATACAGAAACAAGCAAAGTTGTGTAATGAAAGTGATTGTTACCTGACACAACATAGCCAACTATAGAAAGAGCACCAAGGACTGGAGAAATCGGTTGATGAGCACATTTCATGAGATCTACACATTAAAAAGTCATAGATAACAATGGTTGAGAGCTGATAATAAGATTACCTTGGATTTTTTCATGTCTACTTACCTTCCTTAACATCTGTGGGCCCATACAGGCTGACAGTTGGTCCACAAAGTGATGTCATAAAACCAACAGTTTTGTCAGTACGGTTGAAGACAACCTTGTAACCTTGCATGACAACAGTTCCTAAAACACAAATGCAAATATGAAAGAAACAAATAAATATAGATAGATTTTCAGGATTAGGGTTTCTTGAGATTAAGTAACACATTTACCAAGCACTGATCCAGAATCTGATGGCTGTATACCAAATTTATAGCAGAATGAATGATCCGGACCTTCTACTCTTCGAATATAAGACTGCAACAAAAAGAAATAGTCATTGTAGGATACAAAATTAAAACAAAATCATAATTTTGTAACTACAGTAAGTTAACCTTTGGTGGCAATTCTAGAGTGAAATAAGAATGCTCAGTCTGCATTAAAGAGAGGCGAATATTGGGGAAAAAGTGGCGCAAATCCAGGTGATGAGGATCAGAATCTTCATGAAGACAAGTAACCTTTTGTTGAGTCCAAAACTCTTCTGTCAAATTCTGTGCAACTTGCTTGTGTAACAATTCTAGAACACTGTTGAACACCTAATGAAAAATACTCATGGTCAAATCGCTTGTAATATACAAAAGTTTCCAAGAAGTACAGTATTTAAAAAAAAAAAAAAATAGCAGAAAAAATACCTTTTCTGGTAGACGCAAGTTAGTTGTGCCGCTGTCAACAATAGTTCGCCGATTGTTCAATTCATGGCATGGCAGCTTGACTGCCTCACCGCCTACTTCAATTTTTGTCAGTAAAATTTCATAAAACCATTCACGAATGATTGGTGATCTCAAGACTGGAGGATTTGGAGTGTCATCTGCATGGAATTTTGGGTGTTAACTCAGTTTAAGAAAATTTCAAAAATAGACAAACAATCAAAGAACCAAAGTGAAGTTTACCTGTATGCAACATGACAAATTTACCAGCATGTGTGTCCTCTCCATCTTTTGAGCCACAGAGTTCAAGCAAGAATGCAACATTGAAATTATTCAATGCTGCAAAGGAATCCAACCAAGAGACTACTTTGTCATCAGGTTTGGCAATCATTGGATAAGCCAGACCTAGAATTCCCTGAATAAACAAAAACAAAATTCAGAGTTTTAGTTTGCAACAATATAACTAATTATAATTAATTACCAATTGAAAATATTTTAATGCAAAGTACCCACTTGCCACATGGAACCATTTAGGAAAAAATTGTGAGATGTCTGAATAGCAGCAACTGCTGTTCGTATTCCTGGAATGCCTAATGATGGAAATTCAATTATGTCGTTTCCCAACTCTCCTCTCCAATAACCTTGAGTGTACATAACTGACACATCCACATGTTGCGTAATAAAACTACTAGATCTGAAATAAAACAAGAGAATTGTTTAGAAGGTTTTCAATAATGCTAAAATGAGTATCTTTCATTGTTTTTCCTATCTTACAATGACTGATTGAAATATGAGTCCACACTGTGAAATGGAGCCGCAGCTATGGCAAAATTAGTACTGCCAGTGTCAACAAGGACATTAAACTGAAAAAAAAATCAAAGTAAATTTTACAAAAGTTATAGGCATTTGAAATTTTTAAATATTTGTTGCTATGACAGTACTTACACTTTGAGGTGGGGTACCAATCAAAGTCTCTAGATAGTACCCATCACCAGGCTTTCCGAATAGATTATACTTTTCAGCCGGGCAAATTGTTGCTAGAGTAGCTAAAATAGCAAAAATCGAGGGGTATCTACCAAACTTCAGAGTAAATGTTTTGGTATTCATGCTTGGTGTAGATCTGTATACCAGTCCAGTACTAAAAGAAGGTAAAATTTTCAATTTAGTAAAGATTAAAACAAAAAAGCCAACAGTCAAATGGAATGAGAAATAGACTTGAGTTACGAAAAACCGAACCTTTTATTTCGCTACCTCCTTGTAAGGAGGATAAACTGCGTCAACTTTGACATAACAGCGCCTTTAGCTAGGTTAAGCCACTCTTCGGCAAACAGGATATTACACTCTTCAACATCCTTCGGGACTGGATGAAGTGTTACAGCCTGTTACTAGGAATAACTAATGCATAAAGGAATATGCACTGAAGCAATGAGATGCTGAGCCCACGGCAAAACAAGACATTTGCATCTGTTTCAGAAGAAGGGTTCATGAAAACAGACTTCAGACGACGCGACAGTAACAAAGGCCTGAGGCCGAACTTCACGAATCGCAATGTGAACGTGAATCACCTGTCCCAGGATTGTCTGTATGTTGTTTATGGTTGTTTACAACCAAGGTTTTTCAAGAAAACAGAAAACAGATTAATTTGTTTATCTTGTCCTGGTGAGTCACTTCGTGTCTACGTTCTCTGTTGTAAAGTTATTGAGGATTGCTGCCACTTTCTATACTGGAGCTTCCCATCCCCAATTTCAAATTTTAACCTCTATTTTGTATTTACATTTGTCTGACATTTCGGTTTAATAGAATAACTTGCCGGTACTTTAATTACTGTCAACAATCCTGTCCCTTACTGTTATTAGTTGTATGTCTTTGGTTTCGTAAAAGTACATTTTCGAGCTGACTTACGTCAAGAAAGTGACCTCGCATTGTACCGTTGAGTTGTTGTGTACATTTGTGTGTGTACTCCCAGCTCCTAGACCCCTCCCTCTGGTGCTAACATGAGTGGCGAGGGTCAGGGTCCTACTGCCCCTCCAGGACCTTCACTCTGGCCACTCTGGCCTGGGAAGCGGAGGCGTATGTTTGAGGAGGAGGAGGAGGACGAGGATGAGGAAGAGGAGGTGACTGTTAATTCTGCGGCTGAAGGAGAGTGTGACCAAAAGACTGAAAACACTGAAAGCAACCAAGAGGTGAGAAAAAAATCATATAAATTCACATGTTACGCCTTTCTTGACACACAATTGAAAAAGCTCTAAATCGTCATTTCAGAGCCTTCCAACAATCAACGACCTTCCAGATGAAATTTTGCTGATGATATTTCAATATTTGGATCCCTTTACCTTAGCAAATGATGCAAGCAAAGTGAGCAAAAGATGGCATACAATGGCATGGGATGAAGCGCCATGGCGCAGTATGCACTTACAACTTGATGCTCCCGAAGCAAAGGAGGTATTGTTGAAAGCTCCTGCCCTGAGGAGACTCACTGTTCATTCCTTTGGCGGATATGAACCACTTCTGCAATGCACAACTCGAATATTTGAACTTGTTATCACTGTTCGTCGTCTCTTTGAAGAACCTGAACCTGTGCCCCCACTGCATGAGAATCGCTTTAGTTTTGCTGAGGTTCTGCCACGCTTCTCTGAAAACCTTGAACGCCTATCTGTGGAAGTTGAGATAACTGAAGAGGAGTTTAAAGTAATCGATGACCATCTAGACCTCAAAGAGCTACGCATTGTTTCTAATAACCTTCAGAAGTTTCCTGTTTGCAATCGTCCCAGAAGGAGGTTTTTGGAATATGCACATTTTGAGAAAGAGTGTATGCTCTGTCATCTACCTTTGTCTTTGCTTGTAACTCATGGTGCACATCTCCGCACTTTAGTGGGCAGAGTTGACGAGGCAGCAGCTCAAATGCTCTCTAGGTGTGTGTGGCTCGAGGCTGCTGATTTGGATTTACCATCTATATCAAGTGTGCGCCACATGGATTCCTTGCAGTACCTCCATACATTAAGAGTCAGCTTCAGGGCAGAAATGGAGGAAGAGGACCGAAGAGAATGGAGAGAAGAGGATCGTGTTGACGGTATTCCACCACATTTTTCTCAACGTCTGTTAAGACTCTCAATTTATCAACTCCCCACAGCATATGTGATTCCAGAGTCTTTCGTTGACGTCCTTAGTCGCTACAAAGATCACTTAGAAAGCCTGGTAATTGGTAAAGTCACCTTTAGAAGTAATTTTCATGGTGTGCAGGTGAGCTACGATAAATTTTGTAATTTAAAATCATTATAATTTGTTAAAAATATAACTTTTACTCTTCTTTATTTTTCAGGTTATGCAAGTTATTGATCAGATGCCCTGTCTTCGTAATTTGGAAATGGGGTCCTTGGGATGGCCTGCTTATCCCCTAGGACTGAAATGCCTTGAAGTTTTGAAGGCAGATATATTTAGTGACTGGGTGTCATCGGCAATAGAATCTAGTAAAATAAGCCTAAAGAAAATTATGGTGGATGATATTCCTGAAATTGTTGTAGAGCATTATTTATCTGATTGTGTTAATTTGGATGAATGCATTATAAGCATTTCTGCACTCAAATACCTAAATAGCATGGAGCGTCTCCATAATCTTACCCTTCAAATACCTTATGCGGTCAGTGAAGAAATGTTAGATGCCTGCTCTCCTGTGTTGTCCAGGATTACTCACTTACAAGCGGAAGGCAAAGAAAGTTACAAAGATGATGAGGTTCTGAGGCTCCTAGGAGCTTCATGCTCTAAGCTTAAAAAGCTTACCTTGCGCGGCTGGGGACGAGAAGCAGGGAGAGGCTCATGGATGCAAAGCTTTGAAAATGTTGAATTTTTAACTTTAGATCTCTCCTACCAATTTAGACGTTCACTTGTGCTAAGATTGATAATGGGAGCTATGCCTAAGTTAAGAGTTCTCTACTTTGAAAATCAAGAGGTCAGTCTTATTCTTTTTTTTTTGTTTAGTCATCAATATAAGCTAATAAAATAATTTTAAGCAATTTTTAAACTTTTTTTCAGGGTGAGTATGGCACAATATCAGACTTGGACAAGCTGCAGATATTTCGCCCCAGCATTCGGATTGAAGGCAACTGGAAAGAAACAATGCCACAAGTGTACAACCATATACAGATCTACCATCATCCATTTCCATTTTAAAGAATCGAGTGACTTGGAGATGAAATTAAATTTGTGATAATAGGTTTAATGACAATGTCTCATCCGAGTGCTCCACAAAATGTCGTGCTATGGACGGACACTCTTTGATCTTCTTCTATTTTTGTAGCCTCTAAGTGGATGCTAGCTGATACTCCATCCGAATATCTTCCATCCCCTCTCTCTCTTCCCAGAAAATGTAGATCATCAACTAGTATGCTCATAAACTCAGGTACGCATTGCTTTTAGTTTCAACCATCTTACCTTGTAATAATTTTTCATGAATTATGTATTTGACACTCTTTAAAATTTACCAAGTATTTATTTTTTAAATACAACATGCAGTGAACTGAAATTTAAATAGTACAATAGTCTGTTTATGCTTAGTTTTAAATTTTTAATGAAAGTTGGTTCTAAGATTGATTTTGGTATTAAATGTGTTTGTATCTTGTCTTATGTTGTTATTTTGCGGTACCATCTGCCTTGGAGCTACTAGTTCTTCCTAAGCTCACATTAATGTGTTCTTTTCATGATATGAATTTCAGCTCTTGTGTGCTCTGCTTGGTTGGTCATGTCATTTACTTTTCCATCCCTCTCTATTTATTCCCTCCATCTCACTTTGGAATTACCAACCATCTACTATCATGTTCTGCAGTTTTTCTTTCATTTAATTTTTTGTTGTTTGTGAATCAAATGTTCTAATTTAGCAAATTTTTGGTTACTGTTTTGGCAATGTTATGTTTATTAAAAATGTCTAATGACCTTTTGACCTCTTTAATTCAGCAACAGAATACATTTTCAACCATCAATTCAGTTCTAGGAACACAAAATTTATGTATGTACACTTAAGACTGACTTAAAACCAAGTTAATTACGTAATTTTACTGTGGGCTCAGGAAAGGACTGTTAAAAGTGCAATTCATAAATTGTACCTTATTGACCTATTACTTTTAAACAAACTTCTTCTAATTTTGTATGCTAGATGTGAAATACATAAAGAATCAAAGGAAAGAACTTTTCTAAGATAAATGAGGAAAACTTTCAAACAATTTGTATAGTATTGATTTGAAACACACAAAATGTCAGTAATTTGTACACACTTCCTCAAAGGGCTATCTACAGAGGCAACAAAGTATTGCTACAATACACGAGATTCACAATGGAGAATCCTACAACTTTCGAAATTATAAAAATAAAAGCGTATTTTACAAGACCACATTATGATGATCATATTAAAAACTGAAGGGGGAAAAAAAGAATAAAATAGATTGCTACATACTGGTTCAGCATTCCCAGATTTCACTCGGTGTGCATAATCATAGGTTTTGACTGAACAAGCACAGGTCCATGTAGCTAGATTAGTATAACACTTAGTATTAGCAAATTGTCATAATTCATCATTCCAAGAATGATCGTATAGCACAGATTGTCCATTATCATATTAACAACCAAATGTATCACGAAAACAGATCATTCCGCTCAGGCAAAAAAAGAACAATTTCAAGAAGAAGTAAAAACTTTTAAAACTCTCACATGCTACAAGAAATCGGTTCAAACTTCGACAACAATACACCCATAGCCGTCACAATATGCTTAAAAAATAAAATTAAAAAAAAAAAAAAAAAAAAAAAAAAAAAAAAAATCTTTTTGAAATACTTCCTCTCCACGGAATGGTCTATCGCACTAGATGAAATGTGGTTTTCATCGAAGCTCAGTGTAAATAGTAATCACCCCTCCAGCGCTTTCCGGGGGGTGCCCCTGCGGGGTAGGCCGTCCCGGTGCACATCACTGCCGTGCAGGGAGGCCTACCCTCCCGCCGTCAGGGGCAGCCGTGCGGGCGAGGAACTGCACTAAGCACGTATGGATGTTTCTCTCTCTCTTAAGTGTGTGATCTTCTGCTAGGGCAGCCCTTTCCTCAGATTTTGAAAGTTTCCTCTTTTTGATTATCAGAATTTTACAAACCAAAGCGGTCTCATACCAGGAATCCAGTCGATAGGCGAAGGACGACCGGGGGACTCTAATACGTTAAACGTTACGAGGCACTCTGTTAAAAACTATCAGACTTAAAGTTTGGAGAGAGACAGAAGGAAGTGAAATATGTACAAGGGTGCGCGCGGCATGCGGGCCGCGCGCGGCCACCGGAAGCGCGGTGGCCACTTCCGGTGACAGTGGCTCCATCACTTCCGGTGACAGGTGACAGTGGCTCCATCACTTCATGTCGCCGAACAGGAGCCGGCTGGCCGGCCCGGCCCGGCCGCACCCACCAGGGGAGGGTATAGGGAGGGGAGTCCAACTTTTGGAAGACTAGAAGTTATTTAGGGTTGGCTTTGGCTCTACCCCGGGGGAAATTGAGGGGAGAGGGAAGTTGAGGGAGGGAGGGAGGGAGGGAGGGAGGGAGGGAGAGAGGGAGGGAGGGAGGGAGGGAGGGAGGGAGGGAGGGAGGGAGGGAGGGAGGGAGGGAGAGGGAGGGAGGGATAAGGGAGGAAAGAGAGAAAGACGGAGGCAGGGGAGGCACAGCCTGTGCGTTTCTCTCCCTGGCGCCGCGCCGTAGGGACCAGTCACCAATATGTGCTCAGTCGCCTCGGCGAACAAGCGCCAAGACAAACCAATATGGGGTACCCCACCCCGGCGCCATCACGTCACGGGAGGAAGTTAGGCGGCGTGGTGCAAAACGCGGAGACTGGGAGATTGCGGTGGCGGGGTAAAACACGAGGACAAGGGGTTGATGATAGCGGGGTAAAAGACGGAGACAGGGAGATTGGGGTAGCGGGGTAACAAACGGAGAAAAGGCTCGGCACAGACTCAGACTCTTCCGGTCTGACACGAACAACGGAGACGTCCGAACACTGTGCGCTCGGCTCGGTCACCGACCAAAACCATTTTTCTTTCTTTTTTTCTCTAAAGAAAAAAAAAAGGATCTTAAACTTGACACTTCAAATTTGAAGATGGATCCCTCGGTATTGGAAAATAAGACACGTAGGTTCAGCTACTGGGGACTTGACTACTTAGATTCAGGTTGGTTGGTGACTCTGAGTTGGAACTCACGCATTAAGGTTCACAAATTGACTAACACCTCACACATAAACAGCTTTCGTCGCCCATTGACCCAAAAAGACAATCATAAAAAAAAAAACCTTTTTCATTATGATCGTGTCACGGACATATTCCGGGATACTTTCAATGTCTTTGTACGACGACCACCTACCCATCTTACGCAAATGAAATCGAATGTACAAATACAGACTCTTCGTTGAAGAAGGTAGCACAACCTTATCCATTCCGAGCGCTCCTGGCAAGCGCCAGTTGAGGTACCCGCGTACCGGTAAAGTCTCTGTGGACAGTTTATTGCTTTCACCGCCAGGCACAGACAGATAGGGCTCGGACCCACCCCGGTGCGGCGCGGCACTACCCCCCGCGCCGGTGGCCCGCCCCCGGAGTATATCCGCGTCACGCGAGCTCCGTGCGCGTGCTGCCGGACTTGTCGAGCTGCACCATCGAGTTGGCGAGGTGCTGGTCCGGCAGCCGGAGCGCGTGTCCGAGGCCGTGAGCGAGCCCGCCGCCGCCGCCCTGCCCCAGGTGGCCGTAGCGGCCGAGCGGCGCCTGGTAGTGCTGCTGCTGGTAGTAAGGGTCGCCGCCGAGGCCGTGGTCGAGGCCGTGGCCGTGGTAGAGCATGCTGGGGTCGTCGTAGGCCGCGCCGGCGCCGGCCTCCACCCACTGCCCCATGGCGTCGGGCAGCTGCCGGTACGGCCGGAAGCCCACCGGCTGCGAGGAGGCCGACGAGGTCGCCGACGACGACGCCGCGGTGTTGGAGGACGCCGCCGAGTACCACGAGGAGCCGAGGCCCTGGGCGACGACGCCCTGCTGCTGGCCGAGGCCGTCGAAGCTCTGGTACGGGGTGTGCGACCAGGCCACGGCCCGCCCGGGGTAGCTGCGCACAGAGGCCAAGGTCAATGCGAGCGAGAGATACCCCTCTCCCTCTCTCTCTCTCTCTCTCTCTGAGCCCCGCGGGGCTCTGCCGGTCTCACCGCACCCCGGGGCGTGGCGGGAGAGGCATGCGCCCCTCTCACTCGCACCAAGGCACCGCACCGCACCGGCAGCCGCTCTCTCCCCGCATCAAAGAACTTCTCGACACGTTTTAGAGCTCGACGTGCACTTTTTGACAATCCTTTAGACGGATAACAAGCGGTTGGTTAAAAAAAAAAATAAAAAAAATAAATAAAAATGACTCTTTTGGGGTACGGAAAGAAAAGCGAGGGAAAAGTCTACATGTGCTACTTAACAGAGTTTGGCATGCGTTATCAGGTAAGCTGGAAAACCAAGTGTGTAAATGTCGAACACTTGTAGGTGTGCGGATTTCTATTCGTTCACCTGGATGATTTATGGTGGAGTGACTTTTCCTAGATATTGTACACAAAAGCCATGTGCAGATATAGAAAATGACTAAGCGGTCCAGTATTCTGGTAATCATGTGTACTCTATGTCATATACTCAGTGGTAATCACAACCCTAAAATTCCTCTTTTCGTCATTTTTCACGCTGTTTAGGATTTTCCCCGTCAATAAACGCAAGGAATATGACATACTTTTCAAATTTTATTCCAAAATTTGACTGAATACTGGTGTATAAATCTTTGGTAATCGGTAGTCGTGTTCAGTGTACACTCCTGAAACGAGTAAAGGACCCCACGCGAGGTGTCGTCAACTGCCTTTAGCCATGTACGGAGGAATATTAGTATTATTGGTAACATCCGAGCAATATTCATTAATATTTTAAAATTGAGATAATGTTGATAGTAATAATAGTGACGTAAAATTGTCAAAAAAAAAATGAGTAATATCGATGTAATATGAAGGTATCATCGACAATAAATATTGAGGAAATATTGGTGTAATATCAGTCCCGTGTACACTACGAAGGAATCTAGGAGTTCACGACCTCCTGACTCCAGACCACACTTGCTAATGTGCGACATTCACACACTTGGCGGTGCTAGGTGCTACTAACGCTTGGCTGGCGGGCGGCAGGCCGACCGGCCGCTGCTCCGGCACCCAGGACAGGTTGGCGCGCCTCCAGCCGCCGTCGTGCATCCCGGTGGAGGCCATGGAGGGCGCCGCGGAGGTGTTGGAGGGGTGCAGGCCGGCGAGGCCGGCGCCCCGGGCGTGGCCCGGCCCGGGTCCCAGCCCGGGTCCCAGCCCCGGCACAGGCGCGTAGCCGTCGTGGTCCAGCGCGCCCCTACACGAGGACGCAGCGGGGGGTCAGGGATTGTGGCTACAGGGGCGCAAGCGGGGCGGGTGCGAGGGGGGAAATCACTTCGAAAAACCACTGTACGGCCCCCAAAACAATCATGTAAAATAAAAAAAATTAAAACAAAATCAAGAAGATTAGATACAGAAAATTACGAAAAATCAAGAAAAAATTTAACAAAAAGCCGAAATAATAATTTTATTTTTTTTAAATTCAAAAATGGGGGTAAGAGATCAAAATTTTTCAAAAAGTGACAGAAATTTTCCTAAAAAAATCTAAAGAGAGACAATATTTTAAAAAAATAATTAAAGGCTAAAGGATCACTGCACATCTATTTTGCATGAGTGATGCCCCCCTCGGGCGGGTCCCACTGAAAACCCCATTACGCTGAACACGCGAGGAATGATGCGTGTCGATCACGAGAGGTTGACGAGCATCATTGCGATCATTGCACAGTTTTTGTGAAATATTATTAAAGTCAGCTTCTCGACTATACATTTACGAGGATACCTTCGAATTCCGAGAAAAATTTCTGTCCGAACGAGCCGACATGTCATGGGGTTCCGAGACCGGAAAAAGATTCTCGTAAGATATCGGTTGGAACCCCATAACATGAAGGCTCATTCGAACGGAAATTTTACAAGGCGTCATCGAAAAACAAGTTCGGATGCTTGCTTGGATAATATTTCACAAAAACCGCTGAGTAACGCGCGTTATACTCTCGCGATCGCCAAAGCACCATATTCTTCGTTCTCAGTGAAGTGTGTAGATGTCACACACTTGTAGGTGTGTGATTGTCACACACTTGTAGGTGTGTGATTGTCGCACACTTGTAGGTGTGTGATTGTCACACACTTGTAGGTGTGTGATTGTCACACAATTGTAGTGTGTGATTGTCACACACTTGTAGGTGTGTAAATGTCGCACATTTGTAGGTGTATAGATGTCACACATTTGTAGGTGTGTGACAGGCTATCACTCACCTGGGCGCGCGCTGGCTGTAGCGCTCCCAGTCCCGCAGCAGCCCCCGCAGCCGCGCCTCCTCGCGCAGCTTCTCCGTCTCGTCGTCCGGGTCCAGCTCGGGGCCCTGCGCACAGGGGGGCGAGGCCCAAGTGTGAGACTGTCACGCACTAGCAGTTGGGAGAATAAACTTACACATTTTACACATTTGTTTTCGGCTACTTACGCTCTCAACCTTGGCGTCCAGCATGCGGAAGAAGTCTTGCTGGCTGGCGGAGACCTCTCTGGAACAGGACAAGTACAGGGTGAGAGAAGGGGCGGGGTGCGGTGGTGCGGGGCGGGGTGGGGCGGGGTGGGGTGGGGCGGGGTGGGGCGGGGCGCGCGCCTAATCGAATTCCAGGGAGATCGGCTACCTCTGATATCAGACACCTGCTCCGTCCCACCTGATCCCCGTATGAGCTCCCGAGGGGCACAATGGACGACGTCACTGCACACGGGGAATCCACAAGTGTGTTAATGTCGCACACTTGCAGGTGTGTGAGTGTGTTTCCATCCGGACACTTGTCCGTCCGTTCCAATGTGTGAAGTCCCTAAGGACAATTCATATTGTCTGGTGCTTAAGGCCTCGGAAGGGAACATCAGTGAACGATATTCAGACACTTGGCTTAAGGTTCAAAGGTAATTTGATGCGGAAACAAATTTTTTTTTCCATAATGAATTTTTTTTTGAGGGGGAATTTACTCTTGAAATTTGTGACCCGACATGTCCATGACGTTGTGTCCAAATCAACAAAAATAGAGCAAATTATGGAGACTTTTGGCGACTACGCTCCCAGTACACTTCTACTACGCGTACTTTTAGTCCTTCATTACAGATAGAGTGACTATTACGCAAGTTCATTCGTGAGTTCATTCTCCTTTTTTTTTGTTTTGAATTTAATTTTTAATTTTTTTAAAGCCTTGTCGTAATGTGGTGAGGTCAGTGGCGGTGTACTTACATGTGCGGCACGTAGTTGTGCGAGGGCACCGGCCCCGGGGCGGTCTGGGCCAGCAGCCGGAGGCGGGCGGCCGCCGCTCTCGCCGCCGCGTCCTCGTCGGCGTCCTCCCCCGCCGCCCCCGGGCCGCCCCCGCCCCCGGCCTCGGCCGCTCCCGCCAGCAGCCCGTCCTCGTCGTCGGCCGCCCCCGTCCCCCGGCCGGGACCCCGCCCCCCGGGACCCCGCCGGGCAGGGGGGGCGCCGTCCTCGGCCTCCTCGTCCGAGCCCGCGTCCGAACCTGCGGCAGCAAACCGGCGACCAACATTTAAAAAAAAAGTAGTGTGTCATAGGAAACCTATGCAGGGTGTCGAGCGTCGACCGGAAAAAAAAATTCCCGAACTTTTCCCGTATTTCCAGAGTGAAATCTGACGAAATTCCAGAGTATTTTTGACCGTTTGAGACGCAAATTTCCTCTATATAAGAGGGGTAAAATGAAATAAGAGCTATAAAATGATTGGTTTTACTGAACTTTGTCGTGATAGACAGAACAGTAGGGAGTATAGTGGCTGTAGGAATGAAAATTAGCAAAGAACACGAACATTTATTTTTACGAAATTATACAGCGTAAATATAGGAGGTAAATAAAGTAAATATATTCATACTTTGGCTTCAAATTAAACATTATTTAACCGACTGACAAGGAGTATCGACGCTCAGTCAGTCGGCCAGTCAAGCCGGGAGTAACGGAGTATCGACACAATAGCTCGTGGGCGATCTAGAGGGGTCTCTACAAGGGAAAATAGGGTGACTTCGGAATTTTTCGAGAATTCCAGAGTCGAGTTCAAAATTCAAGGACTTTTCCCGAACTTTTCCCGGCACAATTAAATTCCCGTATAATTCCCGTATTTCCAGTATTTCCAGAGTCGCTCGACACCCTGCTATGGCATGTATGCATGCTCGTCCTAGCGGAAATTCAGGGTTCTCACATTTTGGCACCTGGTATTTTCCATGACCTTTCCGACCAAATTTATGAAATTTCCATGACTATTTCGTATCCATTTTTTTTTAAATTATCGACAAATTTTCATTTCAAAATTTTTAGCGGAGCGTTTGAAATATCTTCTACAACGAGTACCCGTCGTTCGAGTTTTTCCATGACCGTAAGACAACTTTTTTTTTTCCACGACTTTCCAGACTTGTGAGAACCTTGAAATTTTAGGAAGAATCCGGTGATGTCATCGGAAATAAAGTTCAAAAGTTCTCTTACATTGAACTAAAAAAAAAAAGGAAAAAATAATTTAGAAAGAAAAAAAAAACCTAATAACGCACTGTGTTATTGTCTCATGATCGACCGACAAGCATCATTCCCGTTTTGAGCGACAACGACCAATTTAAAACTGCACATTAATGGTCGCTCGCACAAATCTAAAACTGTCTGTTGCACAAAAAAACTTTTGCTTAATCGGTAAAAGGCATTTTTTAAAAATTATTATTTTTTAAAGCTGTGGAGCAATCTCATTTTCACTATCATCCAGCTCCAGCCCGGCTGTGGCAACGCCTAAATAACGCACTTTTTTCTTCTTATCTTTTGTTATGGTACCGGACGGAAGGATAGGGGGGGGGGGGGGGAGAAGGATGCCGAGTAGAGGGTCAGCCCTTTTACAGCTTTTTAATCAAGCTCAGCAGGAACTATTTACAAAAGGCCCTTTGTACTTGGCGCGCTGAATACGTTAATATTTCCTTTTGTCGCGTCATGAAGCGCGCACTGCACAGGTCCACTCGTACACTTCCGCGCCCCTCTGCCCCCGCCTCTCAGGCCATTTTAATTCAATTATTTTCTTTTTAATTTTTAAATAATTAAAAAAAGGGAAAATATCGCAAAACGGCAGGCAGGCAGGCACCTTGGCAGCGGCGGCGGCCCGCTTTGCCCGGCTCCGCTCCGCCGGGAACCAGATCGGCTAATCCAGTTAGCCGCGTAATCACTAGGAAATGGGGTCCCGGCACTTCGGCGGGCCCAGAGTGCTACAACAAGACCCTGCTAGCCACACCGTTAAAACTTTTTATTCTAAACCTTTTTTTTTTTAAGAGAGAAGAAACAAACAGAAATAAACCCACATATATATTTTTTTAATAAAGATAAAGAAATAAAAAAGAGGCCTTTAATTTGGTGGATAGGCATGTGGCGGCCCTAGTGTAAACCGTCCCTCTCAGTTCAGCCCGACATCCAGGCCACGGCGAGGCAGCAGTGTCGAGCGGGCTGCCTACCCCCCCTCCCCCCCACGCTCTACCGCAACTACCCCATCCCTCCACGCTCTACCCCCTCCCCCCCTCTTTCTCTCTCTCTCTCTCCCTCTCTCCCCACCCCGTTAGCGCTGCTCCCGCACCGCTTCACCCGTAATAAGCACTTGTCATCCTTTACCGTGATGAATCGCGGTCAATCACTCCATATACTCCTCTCCGCAAAAGCCTGCTCCTCCCTTCTCTTTTCCTCTCTCTCTCTCTCTCTCTCTCTCTCTCTCTCTCTCTCTCTTTCTCCCTCGCTCTCTCCTCTCTTTCTCTCTCCTCGTTGCGCGCGCCCTTTACGCACACTGCTTTGCGCCCCCTCAGCCCCTGCCTCTCTCTCTCTCTCTCTCTCTCTCTCTCTCTCTCTCTCTCTCTCTCTCTCTCTCTCTCTCTCTCTCTCCCTCATTCAACCTCTTTGTCCCTCACTCTCTGGAGACACAGCTAACTTTTAACTGCCACTCTGTTGCGGAGAGCAGGCGCGCCCGCCGGAGAGGCGTGGCGTGGCGTGGCGTGGTGGAGTGGATGGAGCGACACATTCCTGCCCCCCATAGTTTGGGCAAAAAGGGGCCTTTGAAGCCGCGGTGTCGCGCGGGTGGTCGGGCCCTCCAGCAGCAGCACGACGCCGCCGCAGCGGCCACGGCGAGCAGACGGCGAGCAGACAGCGAGCAGACAACGAGCAGACGCGATTCAGAGAGAAAACATAACGCCTTGGAGGTATAGCTCATGATGACGGGGGATGCTTGTCTTATTGTATATTTAAGGTAAAACAAAGAGAGAGAACAAGGGCGGGTGAGAAAGAGAAAGAGCGAGCAAGAGAGAGAGAGAAACAGAGAGCGATTGTTCCTTTCGTTCGCTATTTGAAACGGGAGGCGGCGACGCGATGGCAAACAAGCGCGGAGAGTAGCCATCCTCAGTAAAGTTTGATTGTCCCCGACAGGACAGAGGGGCGGGGGTGGGGGAGGTATGCACAGCGGGCCGGGGCGGGCCGGGGTCCATTTCAGGGCGACAGGACGGGGCTGACTACCCCGGTAGAGCAGAGCATTCCTCGCCTTCAGTAGGACAGGCAGGCGCGGCGCGGGCCGGGCGGGCACTCGGCTGACATTAGGACTGCGAGGAGAAGCGCGCTCTCTCTCTCTCTCTCTCTCTATCTCTCTCTCTCTCTCTCTCTCTCTCTCTCTCTCTCTCTCTCTCTCGCTCTGTCTGTTAGTCTGTCTCTGTCTCACTCTCACCCTGTCTGTCTCTTGTTCTATCTCTCTCATTTCTCCCTCCCCCTTTCTCGATTTCGCTCTCTTTCTGTGTCAAAGGACACTTTGCGGTAGTTTCTCGCTGCACCCCCTTCCCTCATTCTCTCTCTCTCTCTCTCTCTCTCTCTCTCTCTCTCTCTCTCTCTCTCTCTCTCTCTCTCTCTCTCCCTCTCCCCCTCTCTCTCTCTCTCCCCCTCTCCCCCTCTCTCTCTCTCTCTTTCTCTCACACGTACCCAAACACACACACACACGCGTCTATGTGGGGATGAAAAAGAGCGCGCCCACTTGCGCTAGAGAAAGAGACAGACAGACAGACAGACAGACAGACAGTGAGGGAGAGAGGTTTCTCTTTCGTAGTTTACAGAACATTCCGCCAAAGTTCAGCCTGCCACCGTAAATTTGCCAACGCCAAACAAGCAAGTTCATTTTTTTTCCCCTGCTCTTTCCTCTCAGGACCAGTAAGTTTTTGGCAGTGTGTGGTCGGCAGAGAGCGAGTCCAGCAGCAGCATGTTATCGGAGCCGCGGTGGTGGAGGTCGGACATAGACAGCAGTGAGCGAGGCTCTCGCTACTGCCAGCGGCCAGCAGAGTGTGCCGGACGGACGGACACACACACAACACATCCGTTATTGTTTCACCGTGTTTTTCGTACCCGCGCGCGCTCTTTAACCGTACCGCGAGCGCGCCAGCGGCCGCCCCGCCCCGCCCAGCCCCGCCCCGCCCCGCCCCGCCCCGCCCCGCCCCGCCCCACCCCGCCCCGCCCCGCCCCGCCCCGGGTGTAACCTCTCTCTGACCCCGGCTGGGCGCGGCTCCAGCTGACACGGCTCCATAGCTCAGTGCGTCCCCTCGGCGCGCACTAATTTCAACCCCTTCCCTTCCCTTCTACCCCCGCCCCCCGCGCGTCTCTGGCACGTTAGAGAGGACTACAGAGTAGGGATGGTAAAATACCGGTATTTTATTTTTCGGTTTAAAACACCGGTTTAATACGGTTTAATACGGTATTTTTCGGTATTTTTTGGTATTTTATGAGGTGGTTACTGTATCTTAATTTTAGGACGAAAAATGAGTTATAACTCCTAGAATCTGGTTGTTTAGATTTAAGGTAGCTCTTTGCACATGGAATTGATAATATCTGTGATTGGTAAGGTATTTAAGTGAGATAAAGGGTCCAAAAGATAGAGAAAAACATGGAAATACATCACAAAATGTACAAGAACCTAACCCGAACCTCGGATCCAAAACACCTACACACAACACCAGACCAGGGAGTACGTTCGGGAAGCTAGGAGAGAGAAGCGGGCGACTAACGGCCACAATAGCAACGGATCCACCACCCACCATCCCACCCTGAGACGATAGGTGTTATGCTTCGGTATTAAAATCGACGCCAAACTCCTTTACTTAGCAAGTAAAGCCAAGGGTCTATCACTTTAAAAAATCGCGTATCGCGAGCGAGGATTATAATCAGTCACGATCATGGTGATTATCAATGATTATTTGAGTTTATTTTTAACATATTATTTACTGATTATTGGCCAGTAATCACGCAACTTTTGGTCAAATTTGATAATATTTCTCCATATATGTCAAAATTTGTCAATATTTAGAAATTTTACATGATAGTGTGATCAGTAATCATCTAGAGGGGTGTACCAGGATGATAGAAGTGGTAGACCCTTGAGTAAAGCCGTCCTGAAGCTGCTCAATGGCGAAATGTTTTTGGTGAAAAACTGTTCATTGAGTAAAATACCGTATTATTGGAAATTGGCCCCGGTATAATACCGGTATAAAACCGGTATAAAACAGAAAAATACCGAGGAGTAAAATACCGGTGCCATCCCTACTACAGAGCAGCGAGGCTGCTGCATGCCATAGCCAGCCAGCCGGCCATATCTCCACACCAGCAGAGCCCCTGCCAGCAACAACCCCCTCCTCTCTGCAACAGACTGCATTGTGTGTGTGAGGGAGAGAGGGGTAAAGAGAGTGTTTGAGAGGGGGGGGGGGAGAGAGGAGAGAGAAGAAAAGAAAGGAGATAGAGAGTGTTTAAGAGAGGAGGGAGAGAGGAGAAAGGAGAAAGAGAGTGTTTAAGAAAGGAGGGAGAGAGAAGGAGAAAGAGAGTGTTTAAGAGAGGAGGGAGGGGGGAGAGAGAAGAAAAGAAAGGAGAAAGAGAGTGCTTAAGAGAAGGAGGAAGAGAGAAGAAAGGAGAAGGAGAGTGTTTAAGAGAGGAGGAAGAGTGAGAGAAGAAAGCAAGATGAGTGAGAAAGAATAAAGAGAGAAAAAGAGAGAGAAGAAAGCAAGATGAGTGAGAGAGAATAAAGAGAGAAAAAGAGAGAGAAGAAAGCAAGATGAGTGAGAGAGAATAAAGAGAGAAAAAGAAAGAGAAGAAAGCAAGATGAGTGAGAGAGGAGGGAGGGAGAGGGAATAAAGAAGAAGAAGAGAGAAGAAGAGAATGTGTGAGAGAGGAGGGAGAGAGAAAAGAAAGGCAAGATGAAGAGAGAGAAGGAGGGGAATGTGTGAGAGAGGAGGGAGAGTGAGAGAAGAAAGTAAGATGAGAGAGAGGAGAAAGAGAGTGTGTGAGAGAGAGGAGGGAGAGAATTAAAAAGAGGAGAGAGATGAAAGAAAGAAGAGAGAAATAAGCAAGCAAGGAAATGATAGAGAGAAGGAATAAAGTGGAGAGAGAAGAGAGAGGATGTTGAGGGAGAGAGAGAAAGAGAGCAGAGAGCAGTGTCACCACGGACACCCTCCTCCCCCCACACACACACAATCAGACGCAGCGCTCCACCATGCTGAAGTTTGAGCGGAAAAGGACAGACATAAAGATACACAGCGTGCTGCATCAGTAATGATACAGTCGTCGGAGAGGGGTAGTGCGACCATTGCTGGCGCGGCGGTCAGGCATTGGCGTGCCAGCCGACTTATTCCGAAAAGCGCTTTCCTGGCCTGTCTCTGTCGCACTCATGGGCCTCGCCGTTGAGGTGCGAGAGAGACAGAGCGGGGAGAGCGCTCGGCAGTTCTGGCGCGGCGTGCAGGCCGGGTGCCGGGAGGGGAGCTGCTCCACGATTCAACACATTATCACGTCGAGAGGGGCTGCATCGTCATGAACTCCCCCCTATACCGCACAGTGAAAATCAACGCACTTAAAAGGTGTAAGAACACACGTCCAGCCGAGGTGTGGGCTACTCACTATTAAATTCCTACAAAGAATTTTTTGTAAGTTTTGCAGTTTGAAAAGCATTTGCTTTGCAATTACAAAGCATCACATCGCAATTGCAAAGCATTGCTTCGCAATGTTAAAGAAATGCTTTGTAAGTTGCAAAGCTTCAAAATAGGAATTTGACAGTGCTCATTCGCCTATTCCATAGACATCGGATGTTTCATAAAGATAAAAATCGAAATATTCCACCTATATCTAATACTCTAAATATTCGCACTAAATGGAAAGGGACAATTTTGTCCCAAGGAATGTTGCGTTTTTGTGCACACCAATCCCTTTTGACAAATTTGTGTAATAATTTGGGACGATTTGTAATATTTCGGATGCAAATTGTCTCAATTTAGTGGGACGATTTGTCCCAAGAAAATGATGTGTACAAAAACGCAACATTTTCTGGGACAAAATTGTCCTTTTTCATTTAGAGTGTATTTCAAAATATCCGAGCCGACACTTCGGTAAAATTCTGTTCGCTGAGAAGGATATTTCGGACTTTTTGGAATAATTGGAATACCGTGACGATCTCAGTCTCTCTCTCTAACACGCACGCACGCACGCACATACACACACACACACACACGCGCGCCCCTCCCTCTCTCTTTCTCTCTCCCCCTCCCCTAGGAGCGGAGGCGGGGCGGAGCGCCTGTGGATCTCAGGATAGGCAACGCGCCTCACTCGGCTGCTGAGCGGACAGCCTGCTTTCTTTCGGCGGGCGTTCTCGCTGAATGTGTCAGTCTGTCTGTCTGTCTGTCTGTCTGACTGTTAGTCATTCCATCAGCCAGCCAGCCAGCCAGTCAGTCAGTCATCAGTTAGTCAGTCAGTCTGCCTGTAAGTCCATCAGTAGGTCAGGTCAGTCAGTCTGTTTGTATAAGTCCGTCAGTAGGTCAGTCAGTCAGTCAGTCAGTCAGTCAGTCAGTCAGTCAGTCACTCCGTCCGTCCGTCAGTTCGTCTGTCAGTCCGTCTGTCTGCTGTCTGTATGTCCGCCAGTCTCTCTATCTCTCTACGTCCGCTACGTTCACATCCTTTCCACTGCTACTAGGTGAGGGTCACATGGTTCGCTGCGCCCAAGTCTTATACTCGCCCGCCCGCTGGTCCCCTTTGGCTGCTCGCTGCCTCATCTCTCTCTCTCTCTCCCCTCTCACTCTCCCCTCCAACCCTCTCTCTCTCTCTCTCTCTCTCTCTCTCTCTCTCTCTCTCTCTCTCTCTCTCTCTCTCTCTCTCTCTCTCTCTCTCTCTCTCTCTCTCTCTCTCCCTCTCTCTCCCCTCTCCTCCCCACTGGCCTCGCCTGCTTATATCCGCCTCCCCCAAAGTCCTCCGCCTCGCCACCAAACTCGGTCCATGATTTTTCCCCGCAGCCTCCGAGAAGGCGTCGGGGGGCCGTCCGCAAAGCAGCTCTAGACACTAAATGAAATTATAAAACTCACCCGCGCAGTAGTATGCATTTTTTTTTTATCGTTCGTGTCTTTTAACAAGGTGGCATTACGTTTTGAACTAGAGCACACGAAAAATACTCCTCTTTAAGATAAAATAAACTGCAAATGCCCCGGCGTACGCCACTGCATCGAGTACGTGGGAGTGAGGGGTTAAAGGGGGCACGCACGACTAATACGATAAGCGGGATGCCCCGGTCAGCAGTGGGGGTCGCGTCGAGGTCCGACCCCTCCCCCGGCCGCCCCGGGCCCCATAGGCCTAGCTGGGGTACTCAGGGCGCTCAGCACCCAGCTCAGCGGGGGGTGAGCAACAGGCGTGGGGGTGGGGTGGGGGTGGGGGAAGGGTAGGGGTGGGCCTCGGCCGGGCTGGCAAGTCGCAGGTCAGTGAGAGGGGACCGCGGCGCCACATGGGTGCGGCCACCCCCTCTGGACCGCCCTTCACCTGCTGCTAACGCATACGCTGCGAAAAAAATATACATTCGTAAAATTACGATTTTTTACTCAATTTGTGACGACGACACAGAGTTGTAAATTTACGAAACTTTCGTAGTTTTACAACAGCAAATTCCTATTCGTCGAAGAAAACTAACTCGACACATGGTGTAAAAAAAATATCATAACAATACAACTGGAAGTTGTAACTTGACGACATTTATTATCATGGAAAATTTTCCCAAAGAGCCTACGAATATTTTTTACAGTGCGCTGCTCTCATCGCAGAAGACAGCAAACGATGCAAACTTGTATGCTCACGTGTTACATTACACACGCACGTCTCTCCAAGTATACGAATCATTCTGAAAAAAGTTGTAAGAGGGTTACGGAAAAAATTTCCATGACAAATGTCGTTAAGTAACGACTTCAAGTTGTAAAGTTACGAGCTTTTTTTTTGACACCATGTGTCGACTTAGTTTTCTTCAACGGGCAAGAATTTGCTCTCGTAGATTTACTACAGCTGTCATAATTTTTCGCCTCCGTGTCGAAATCGGAATTTATGAAGAAAGTCGTAACTTTACGAGTATTTTTTTTTCACAGTGATTCTTCTGAAAAAGAGAGTCAACCCTTTGGCCACTTGTCGAAGAGTACGGCGGAAACACACAATTCACACACCTCCTCACACTTTGGGCTTCCAGTGGCGGCTCTTTTCTCCTCCTCCTCGGGAAACAATTATTTGTTTTCAAGAGCGGAGGGAAGCAGTGCGCAGCGCGCGCCACCGGGGCGGGGAGCGCGGGAAAGTTTGAGGACGACCCAGTTGAGGAGGCGGGGCGGGGCGGGGCGGGGTGAGGTGGGGCGGGGCGGGTGCGGCGAGGTCTCAGTACGGAGCCCAGGGGGAAGTGTGCAACACAGAGGCCCGTCTTGCGAGAATGCTGCTCCTTCCCTGACACAGCCTCTTCCTCGCCGCGCTGCTGGAAGCTAAAGTGCGTGAATGTATAGCACTGTCATTGTTGGTGTGGTGTGCTCATTCGATTCGCGCATTTCCCGCACTACAACACGTCAACTTTGTAGGGGTGTAGATTTACGGGAAAATTTTCCACGAATAAGTGGAGTTGTAAAATTACAAATACAAATTGTAAAAAATTACAAGCACTACGTTACGTATCGACTTGAAACTCAATTGCGAGCAAGAAAGGGTTAAAGTAATTTTACAACATATTTCGAAAATCGTAATTTACAAAATAAATCTACAAAGATAATTTTTCATAGTTAAAGATTGCACCCTCTGTGGAAAAATTGTCGCACATCCACGCGAAAAGTTTCCACCAGTGGACACTGAAATCATAACCCTCGCTCCTATATGAGTGAGAATTTGAGGGCAGTTTTATTACTCGGTAGAGATTGAGAATTCTTTTTCCTCGCTCTTTTTGAGAAATAATTTTGTAACCTAACCTGGATAAAGAGAGCAGCAACGTGCTCAAATAAAGTGAGGCCAAAAAAATCCTTTATCGTAGAGCGAGGATAAAAAATACCTAGCTCGAAGAGAGTGAGGTGAAACATTCTCACTCTAATGAAGAATGGAAAATTATCGTCCCCCATTTCGGATAAGAAATTATACTCGAGGATTTGCAGAGTCGAGTTGTAAAATTACACTGGGACAAATTTTTGTTTTACCAGTGTACAATTCGGAAGTCCTAAAAATTACAAGCACTATCAACTTATTCATTCATCATTCACGAGCAAAAATAGATCGTCGTAAATTTACTAAATTTATGGTAAATCGTGATTTACCAAATTTATCGTAAATCTGCAGCTTGAAAATTTTCACAGTGCTTCACCACAAATGTCGGACACTTTGAGGTGGGGCGGGTAAACGCGAATGGCAATTCACACGCAAACAAGGGTTCGTCATGTACACACTTGAGGCCCTTCCAGTGCTCCGCCACGGCTTACCTTCCTCCATGTCCCTCCCTCCCCCCCTCTCTCTCTCTCCGCGCCTCCCAGCGAGCGGCGCGCCTCTTACAATCATCACTCAAGGGAAAAGGCATTAACAGATCGCGAAGCACTACGGCGCTACCATCACGGCTGCGGTGGGGTGGGGTGGGGTAGGGTGGGGTGAGCCTGGGTGGGGGAGGACACGCAAAGTAATAAAAAAGAGATTCGGAGAGATTAAAATGAGAAAAGGTAACAAGTTGATACGAGATGAGAGTGGGTGAGAGAGAGAGAGAGAGAGAGAGAGAGAGAGAGAGAGAGAGAGAGAGAGAGAGAGAGAGAGAGAGAGAGAGAGAGAGAGAGAGAGAGAGAGAGAGAGAGAGAAAGAGAGAGAGAAGGGCGGGTACGCCGGGCTGGGCGTTAGAGGGGGCGGGACCAGGAGGCTGCCCCGGAGGGAGGTGGGGGTAAGGGGGCTAGGGAGCGTCAGGCAATCGATTTCGGGCAGTACCGGGGAGGGGGCCCTGGAGCAGTGGGGGGGGGGAGGGTGAGGGGGGCTCTAAGGGGCTGCGCAGGGCCCCACTGGGGCGGCGGGGGCCCGCGGGCCTCGGGAGGGCTCAGGGGCTCAGTGAACCGCTGGATGGGGCCTAGCCGGGCCGGCGGGGCGGGGCGGGGCGGGGCGGGGCCGGGCGGGGCGGGGCGGGGCCGGGCGGGGCGGAGCAAATGGACAGAGGATGACAAGCCCAAGCAGGGACGCGTGCGCGGTGGCGGGGCGTGGCGGGGCGTGGCGGGACTCTGGAGTCATGGTGGGGCGCCCCGGCGCCCCGCCCCGCCCCGCCCCGCCCCGCCTCACGGCAACCCTTCGCTTCCCGACCTCACCCCTGCGCGGGGCCGCCCCCACCCCATCCCGGCACCTGGTGCGCCTCCCTCAGCACATTGTGAACGCCTTCAGGCGAGCGCCAAATTCAAACCTGCACGGGACGCCTCCGAGGGGTCCCCTACTAAAATACTCATTATTGTTCTGCAATTTAAGTGTGTCACTTTTAACTGCAAAACTAAAGTTCTGCAGTTATAAATGCAGAACTCTGTACACACTATATGGAAAGGGACAATTTTGTCCGAAGAAATGTTGCGAATTTGTACACACCAATTCCTTTTGACAAATTTGTGTAATAATTCGGGATGATTTGTAATATTTTGGATGCAAATTGTCTCATTTTCTTGGGACAATTTGTCCCAAGAAAATGATGTTTACAAAAACGCAACATTTTCTGTGACAAAATAGTCCTTTTTCATATAGAGTGTAGTTCTGCATTTGCAAGTGTAGAACTCTCTAGTTCTGCACTAAAAACTGGATTAGAGAGTTCTGCAGCTGCAAGTGCAGAACTAAAGAGTTCTGCAGTTATAACTGTAGAACAAAAAAGTTCTCCAGTTGTAACTGCAGAACTTTAGTTTTGTAGTTTAAAGGGGCAAACTACTACACACTAAGATTTGCAGAGTGTACACGAAAACAATTTCTCACGAGTTACTCGCCAATCCTCGCCAAAAACAATCGTGAAAACTCGCATGATACTCGGCAATACTCGTGAATACTCGCGAAACTCTTTGTGCACCCTCTTGGAGTGGGGGACCCCTCGCACGACTCCCTCCTTATAATGCCTACAACCATTTTTGTTGTTTTGTGACCGAAAAGAGCATTGGGGCAAAACATGACGGCAAGCTGCGACGATGCTCTGCCGGGTTCACTGCGCTGCATAGCTTGCAGCTTACGGTTAAATTGAGCGCCAGTAGTTTTTTATGAGTGTATCCCGTCCGCTCTCTCTCTCTCTCGTATTACATTCCCCCCACTGTTCCTCCCGCGCCCATAGGGCCCCGCGCCCGCACCGGCCCCGGGGAACTTAGCGTCTACATCACAGCCGACGTCCAACTTGGCTGCTCGCATGCGAGGTCGGTGCTGCGCGGGGCTTGGCGGGGCGGGGCGGGGCGGGGTGGGGTGGGGCGGCCTGCGGTGGGTTGTGCCTCCAGAGGCGGCTATAGGGTTAGCTTGGGAGGCTGCCAGCGGGCGAGCACAGCATCCACCTGCTTGTTCGGTAGGACCACGGCGCGCCCAACGCCAAGCAAGCACCGCCGCCACCGGTTGCAACGTCCGCCCCGCCCCGCCCCAGTGGGAAAGGGTCACAATCCTTGGCGCGGCGCCTGTTGAATAGTCAACCCATCCGACACTGCGCGGCCCCCTCGCTCCGCACTCCGCGCGCCCGCTTCACAAGTTTTAAGTAGCAGAATAAGACTCGCGGGCGCCGCACCACACCGCCACAGCCACGGGGCGGGACGGCGCGAGGGGTCCTTTACTAGAAATTCAAGCGTATACCAATTTTTCTGATTTTTTTATCATAATTTTCCTTGATTTATACTGTTTTTTTCTCGACTTTTTCATAATTTTTTTTTATGATTCTTTTCCGTTTTGATTTAGGGTGTACACTGATTTTATTGAGTGAAGGACCCGAGGGAGAAACAACCCTGAAATATTCGCACACTTTCCAATTCAGAAAAAAATCAGGAAAAATTCCGAAAATTTCAGAGGAAGTCGGAAAATTTATAGAGAAAATCAGGATAATTAACAAAAATTTACTTATCCACAGAATTCTAGAAAAAACTCAAGCAAAAATTCACAAACGTCCACACAAATTCGCAAAATTTGTACACCAAAATTTTGAGTTATTGTTTCCCCTTCGGAATAAGGACCCATCGCGACGGGGTTGAGATGACGTCGGTAGTCACCCAGATTCGCTATAATAGGTTTTACTTAAAGGCGGCCGACTGAATCACGATCATCGAGAATTCTGGATGGCTATGCGAGCTGCACCGCCCGCCCTCTGCGTCCAATCATGCGAGGCCAGGGCGGGGCGGGGCGGGGCAGAGCACCCCGGCCTACCCCACCCCGCCCCGCCACTGGCATTCTCCACGCTCTTCTTGAGCTGCCCCACCCTCCTTTTCCTCTGGCTGCATAATTCAGAATCCGGCGCTGCTGGTTTATCGAGCTTATGTTAGGCTCTGCGGGGCGGGGCGTGGCGGGGCGTGGCGCAGCGGGGCGGCTCCGCTCCCGTAGGACCTGCAGGACTTGGCGGGACCCACACGGACCTGGCCTCGGCCCCTGCAGACCCCCAGCCCAGCGCGGCCGCTGCTACACGCCGTGGCGCTGCGCTGCCAGCGTTCTCAAAAGGTTGAGTAGGGCTATCCGGACCGGAAGGCGTCTGAAACGCGATCCGAAAGCGCAGGTGAGACCGAGAAGGAGATACTGTTCGTTTACAGCATCTCACTCGCACCTACGGTAACGGACGCGACCCGGGTAGCCTTCCCATACCCGTGGGAGCGTCGGGCTCCAGGGCCGCGCAGGAGGTTCCAGGGGCTGCACGGCAGCAAGAGCTGGAGCTCCATAGACTCCAGGGCCGCATGAGGTGTTCAGGATTAAAAGGGTCCCTAATAGAAGCGAAACTCCCAAATCGGTCCCAGTTTAGTTCCAAAATTGTCCCTGGCCTTTTGAGGGACTTAAATAGGATTCGGGATTTTGCAAAATCCCCTTTTAATCCCACTTTTTTGGAATCCCTCCGAAGTCCCTTTTTGCTCTCACGTGCATTTTTAAGGGCATGTTCCAAAAATGGTGAAGGAAGCTTCCTAGACAATTTTTAACATGTCAGGCGTCATCACATGGTCGGGAAGTACCCTGTAGAAGAGTACCATGTAGGAAGGTGCGTCATCGCATAGGAACTTGAAGCTAGGCCCTATCAGTTGCCACTGCCGAAACATGTATGGGACTCCAGTTCGGATTCTACAGGGATTTGGGCGTTTACCTGCCAGAATCCCAAGTCCCAGTTTTGACCCGTTTTGGAACATATCTGGCATTTGGAATTTGGGACTCGTAAGGGATTTGGACTGTGGGATTAAAAAGGGAGTTTCTTTTCTATTAGGGGTGCGCAGAGCCGAAGGGCTCCAGGGGCTGCAGGGCCGACGCGTGGTCTCGATGGTTCCGGATCGAGGAGGAAACAACTCTGAGTTTTAGTGTAAAAAATTTGTGAAATTTTTGCATAAGTTTGTCTTGAATTCTGTGAATTCTATTGAATTTTCCTGATTAAATCTGAATCTTTTTGAAATTTTCTAAAACATAACAAAAAATTCAATTTTTCTGAAGTTTTCCAATTGACGAGGTGTCCAAAAATTTCCGAGTTGTTTCCCCATCGTCCCGGGATACACGGCCTCGGCCCGACCTGCGCGGCGCGGTGGAGGCCGCCGGTCGCCCCCGTCTCCCCACGAGCCTCGGCCCTGCTGAGTGACGTCTCCACCCCCCTCTGCTCTACTCCGTCCCCGAGGAGGCCCTGTCCCCCGCCAGCCCGGCCCCGGCCCCGGCCCCGGCCTCAGCCGCCAATCCCGGAGGAGCCCCGACTGTAGCCGACCGCCAAAGTGTCGCCCGCTCAGGAGCCATCCCCCTAGCCCCGGCCCCCTCGCCCAACTCCCCCCGACGGGTCTGGTTTATTGAAGATAATGGCCTCCTGCCCAGATTCGCATCCCGGGCCGTGACGAGGTTTCCCCATCCCGCCCCACAGGCGCCTCGGAACAGGAAAAGGAATGGAATTTAATGAAACAGGTCATTTTCGACGTTCGGGTCCGATGCGCTGCGACCAGACCGGCCGGCTAATTAGATTTCTGTCACTATTCGATGTCGCATTTCACAGTGTCAAACCCCCTCCCCCTACCTCTATCTTTCTCTCTGGTAATGTTCAAGTTTGTCAGTTACAAATTTTATTTCCAGTTAAAACTTTGAGTTGTAATTTATAATATTTTGAAATTTTGATGAGCGGACTGCATACTGCAGTGGGGCTTTTCGGCCTTTTTTGTATGTTGTCTTTAAACAAATATTTCAATTCAATTTCAATGCTCTCTCTCTCTCTCTCTCTCTCTCTCTCTCTCTCTCTCTCTCTCTCTCTCTCTCTCTCTCGATGCAGTGCATTCGATTAAATGGTCGTTCTCACGAATCAACACTCAAAGTCCAGATAAATATTATTTTTCTGATTCCTCCTATCTCCCGTTCCGTTTCTCACTCCGCTGGCAACCCTACACTCTAAATGTCAAGGGACAATTTTTGTCCATTCCTGGTGACGTCTGTGTGCACAACTTATAAAGAGACAATTTCGTAACTTGTTTGCTGGACTATTGTTCATTTTGTCCGGCAAAAGATGTAAATTTGTCATTGTGTGGTAACTAAATCGCAACTTGCAAGTTGTGCACACAGACGTCACCAGGAATGGACAAAAATTGTCCCTTGACATTTAGAGTGAGTGAGTAAATCTAGCACACTACTTGTAGGCGTGTGAATTTCCGTAAGCACACTTAGACGGTAAAAGGTGTGTACTTTTCCCAGTAAAAGCCACAAGTACACTGTTAAAAATTTATTGTGATTTCCCAGCACTTCCTCGATACGGAACGATTGTGAAATCCCAACACTTCTCTGTAATCAGAAAGGGACCCTTTTGCTGCCTCAAAGTGAAATATTTTGTCGGACAGTCGACCTTATTTTTGAAGCCAGTCTATTTTGAATACAGAAGCAGGACAGTTGGAATTTCCCGAAGAGTTGTGATTAAAATACAGAGGCCAGTTGGAATTTCCTGAAGAGTTCTGGTAAAAATACAGAGGGCAGTTGTAATTTAACGAAGTCTTTTGGTTTAAATACAGAGGCCTGTTGTAATTTAACGAAGAGTTCTGGCAACTTTTTTCACAATAGAGGTGCTGTGAATTTCCAACATTTTTTTTAACAGTGTACGACCGCAAATTCACACACCTATACAAGAGTGCGAAGACGGTCACAACTTGGGTTTCCGGTATGGTATAGAGGTGCGCGCGCTTTTCGTAATGGTGGATGACGAAAAAAAAACAGCACATTATTCTCGACTGACATCACATGCGCCAGAGTGGCTCCGAGTGGCTCGTCGTGCGGGGGTGGGGCGGGGCGGAGAGTAGAGCGACAGCGTGCATGACAAGGGGGGTAAACTGCTGTGTACGAGTGAAGACGGATGGTACGGGACAGAGCGACCAAAGGAGACACTTCCCGGGGGGGTTGGAGAGCTGCGGCAGGACGGGGGGGGGGGGGGGAGGGGGGCGCTCAGGAGAAAGTCTTCCATTTATGAAGTCAAGCAGTCGTCCTCTGCCCGCGGAGAGCGGCGCAGTGAGGCGGGGCGGGCGGGGCGGGGCGAGGCGGGGCGGGGCGGGGCGGGGCGGGGCAGGGCGGGGCGGGGCGGGCGGGGCGAGGTAGGCTGCGGAAGGGAAATAGATGGACTTTTTACGCAGAGAAAAAGAGGTTTGAGGCGGTCGTGGAGATGTACGCGGGGAGGGGGGGGGGGTGATGAGGGAGAGGGGAAGCAGTGCCCGCGGGCGGCCACGGAGAGAGAGAGGGAGAGGGGGAGAAATGGAGTTGGGGCGTAAGAAGTGTTAACGAGGGAAAGGTTAAGGGAGCGAGCGAGCCAGTGCGCGAGCGAGAGAGAGAGAAGGAGAGAGCGAGAGAGAGACAGAGAGAGAGAGAAGGGGAGAGCAAGAGAGAGGGAGAGAGCGAGCGAGCTGTCCCTCATTACGCAGGACGTAGCCATAGCGATAGGGCAGGGGCAGGGAGCGCGAGAATCGTTTCAGGGAACGACCGCCAGGGCGCAGCAGTGCGGATAGAGCGCGGAGCGGAGCGGGGAGAGCACGGGGGTGTCTATCGGCACAATCAGCTGCGCTGATAACCGCCCGCCCCGCGCCAGCCGCGCCATAGCGGGCCCGCTCTTGTGGATGGACTGCGCCCGATGCAGTAGAAAGCAGTACCACAAGTGTACGAATATCACACACTTGCTGCTGCGTGCGAATACACACCTTTCGCGGGTGAATTTAGCAAAGGGATTCCATACAAAACTTGAACGGAGAGAAGTAAGCGCGCGCGCATGGAGAATTACTCACATGTACGTAAGCGGAGCGAAATACACATACCGCATATATGTATCCAGGCAATGCGTGTGCTCCCGTGTGCCGCGGAGAGGAGAGAGAGAGACAGAGAGAGAGAGAGAGAGAGATTTTTTTTTTTTTTGATTGATTTGATTGATTTATTATGCCACTGAACTACAAAATGCAGTATAGACATTTACAATTATTATTTACAATTGTGCTAAAAGTTAGAGTCAGTAAACTCTTTCACAGAATAAAAACATTTTTGAATTAAAATGGTTTTTAGTTTTTTGGTAAAATTTACATAATTAGAGCATTTAAAACTAGGTGGAAGCTTATTGTACAGAATTGGTCCAATGTGGAAGATATCATTTTGAGAAACACACAGGGTATTTTTTTGTGGTCTTAAAAAATGGCTTTTTCTTGTGTTATGGTAGTGGAAATTAGAGTTAACTGAGAATTTTGAGATATTTCTATGGACATATCTTAGCGTTTCAAAAATGAAAAGAGAAGGAAATGTTAAAATATTCAGGCGTTTAAAATGATCTTTACAGCTATTCCATTGTGGAATTTTGACAATAGCCCGTATTGCCTTCTTCTGCAGCTTGAAGATGTCAACTGTACGTGAAGAATTGCCCCAGGTCACAACACCATAGGACAATATAGAATGAAAAAGTGCATGATATGTCATGAGAGCTGTTTTTTCATTAACTATGTCTCTTATTTTTCTAATTGCAAAAATTGCCTTTGATAGCTTGATCTCTAGCTCCTCTATGTGCTTGTTCCATTTAAGATTATCATCTATGAAAATTCCAAGAAATTTTGTATTTGAGGTGAAGCTATTAAAATATGCACTGTTACTGTTGCGTTCAGTTCTAAAATTGGTCCTGAACTGAACTAGACTTGTTTTTGTTTCATTTAAAATTAATTTGTTTAGATTACACCATTTGGTCATTTCTTCAATAGATTTCCTCAGTTTTTCCTCCAGTTCTTCCATGGTATTGGCCCAGACAACCAGATTGGTGTCATCTGCAAAATTAATAAAGTGGCCACTTGAGATGTATTCAACAAGATCATTTATAAATATGATAAAAAGTAGGGGTCCAAGAACAGATCCCTGAGGTACTCCACATATTACAGGCTTTGGAGTAGACATATCAAAAAACACTCCCATCACACATAACTTTTCATCAAAGCATTTGTAAACATAATGGATAAAATCAAGAACAGCATCAGAAGTTGTTTTCTTCTTAACAAAGCCAAATTGTGAGCAGGCAATAATATTGAAGTGTGTTAAATAAGATTGCACCCTTTCTGCCATTACTATTTCAATAATTTTTGAGAAGGCTGATAGATTTGCTACAGGCCTGTAATTTGACACTAACTCCTCATCACCTTTCTTGTGTAAGGGAAAAATCTTGGAGGTTTTTAGTAAGTTAGGAAAGATACCATTTTCAAATGATGCATTTAAAATGTCGGTTAATGGCTCAACTATATCTTGATGGCAGAGTTTTAAAATTTCATCTGTTATGTCATCCGGTCCACAGCATTTTTTATTCTTTAATTTTCCAATAGCATTTATTACTTCATTTTGAGAGACTGATCCCAGGAACATTGAGCTGTTGGCAGGTGTTTTAGTTGTTGTTCCATTTCTTGGATTATTTTTCTGTAGATCATTTATGGTATCCAGATAATAATCATTGAATATGTTACTTATATCTGTTGGATTTTCAATAAGATGACTGCCTTCTGATCTTCTTATCTTCATGTTCTTGTGGTCCGGCTTTGACTTACTAATGTTATCATTAATGATGGACCATATGGATTTACATTTGTTTTTGGAGTTTGATATCATCTTTTGGTTATGCAGACATTTTGCACTCTTTATTACTTGCCTGTAGATTAATCTGTATCTCTTGAAGTAACTATTTAGCGTTGGGTCATTTGTTGTTTTTATTAATGCACATAGATCTCTATAATTTCTTGAAGTTACTTTGACACCAACGGTTACCCATGCTTTATTATCTGTGAGATTTTCTCTCACTTTTTTGACAGGAAAGTGTGTGTCATAAATTTTCTTAAACATATCATGGAATAAATTAAATTTATCGTTAACATCAGTTCTCACAAAAACTTCTTGCCAACTTTGATCTTTTATTGCTCTGCAAAAGGCTGCTTTGGATTTCACTGTAAATACTCTTCGCATGATGAAAGGTTTTGAATTTCCTAATGTTGGCACATTGTTTACACTTATGCACTGCATATAATGGTCTGATAAGCCAGTTTCAATGTCACATTTGCTCTCATATTGCTTGTAGTCTATATTAGTGATGATATGATCAATAGCTGACCGAGACATATTTGTCACTCTTGTAGATTTGTTGGTGATAGAGTGAAGGCCATTTTCTTGAAGAATGGACATAAGTTTCTTGCCATTTAGATCCACAGAGGTTTGATAACCTAAAATATCTATGTTAAAATCGCCACATAATAATATCTGATTTTTTTTAGCATTTACCCTTTGTATACATTGATCTAATTTATCACAGAATTCATTTACATCCCCTGAAGGTGAGCGGTAGATGCATATCACAGCAGAGAGAGAGAGACAGAGAGAGAGAGAGAGAGAGAGAGAGAGAGAGAGAGAGAGAGAGAAAGAGAGGGAGAAATTGAAATTTATTTTTCAGACAACATACAAAAGGACAATTAAGTCCCACGTCCCACTGCAGTATGCAGTCCGCTCTCTCGATTTTCTCATGCTGATAATAAATAATTTAAATAAGAGAGAGAGAGGGAGAGAGAGAAAGAGACAGAGAAAGAGAGACACAGAGGTGGGGGCGGGGGGGAATAAAGGAAAGGGAAGTGGTCTTCCGAAGAGCGGCGGAATAAAATTGCGAATAACTCGGAAAGAGCGCATCGTGGATTCTTTCTCGAATCGCATTGATTAATGTATCTCCTCCCGCTCCGCCCCGCCCCGCCCCGCCCCCGCCCCGCCCCCGCCCCGCCCCCGCCCCGCCCACCGCTTAGGCGCAGCTGGGGGCTCGTATAAGAGTACAGGCACTTTGCTGCAGTTGCCAGGCTCCGCGGCAGGGGCTGCTATTGCAAACGGACCCCGAGTTTGTTCTTATTCTCCCCCTGGACGACGATCATGAATTGAAATGGTGCGACACCTTCAAAGGAAATGGTTCGAATACCGGTCACAATTTCTTTCAATATGGCGTGTGGATTTGTTTTGACTTAATTTATAAAACCTACTTTTTCTTTTTATCCACTGTACTCGCGTCCCTTCTGGCAACTGCAAAGAGACAAAGCTTCTTAAAAGAAGAGGGGGAAAAAAAGAAGGAAATTGTGATCGGTATTCGAACCTCCGCCTAACCAGTGCTGTTAACGGTGCCGATGTGCATACCAATGTCGCCACGCGGCCGGGCTGTAGCTGTACGGAGAGCAGGTGTACTGATTACGCCACCGGTACAGGTTCGTCGGCGACTGCGGCTCTTCGCAGCGTCGCCCCTAGTGGGCAGGCATCTTGTACCGTGGCGTCGTAGCCGTGCCGGCTCAGTGATGTCCCGCGAGCCGCGGAACCCAGGTTCGAATCTTGCTAAATATAAATTTTTCCGAGGACAGCAGCCTGGAGTGGAATTCAAACCCCCCATTTCAACGGAGCTCCCTCGTGGAATCGCCGACGGTCTAGTGGTCTTAGTACCAAGAAAGCCGCGGGGTGTCATGAGACTCGGCACTTGGGGCCTGGGTTCAATTCCCAGGTAGGTTCTTCACTGGCAGCGAAAGCGAGTTGTCAGGAAGTTCCGTCCCATGCCACGGGGGGTGGTCCCTCGTGGGGAAGTAAGGCCTATGAATCTGGCTCCTTAGTAAACAGCTTTTCCATGACCTGTGCGGGAGCGGGTCAGTACAGGTCTAACCAACCGTACGCTTACTCTTCCGCACAAACTTCTCTTTCTGCTTTTCTCCCCCTCTATCGTCCTGCCTTGCCTCTACCTCCCACTGACCGGTCATGCGGTCCGGTGGTGCCCAGTCGTTGGTCTGAAATGCTACCTACGGCTTCAAGGCGCTGTTTAAATAGGGTAGTACGGCGGGCCTGACAGGCCGCCAGCCTTAAGCGGGGACTCTCCCCGAAGAGGAGAGGACTTCTCGTGCCCGCGGGGTGGCGGTCGCCTGGAACACACCGGATCCCATCCGAACTCCGAAGTTAAGCAGGCGGGGCTCGCAGGTTGCGAGTTAGGTAGGGGCCTGCTACCAATTTTTCAATTTTTTTTTAAATATCTTTTTAAAAAATTGAATTTGAGGTGTTGTACCATTTTTTCGGTGCATGCTCCGACCATGATACATATTCCTTCTCCAAGGTTGGAAAAAGTCCAGGCACTTTTTCAGATCTGGGGGAAAGTATCAGGTCGGACAATCGAGCTGCATCGAAGAGGAAATGGTTCGAATACCGGTCACAATTTCTTTCAATATGGCGTGTGGATTTGTTTTGACTTAATTTATAAAACCTACTTTTTCTTTTTATCCACTGTACTCGCGTCCCTTCTGGCAACTGCAAAGAGACAAAGCTTATTAAAAGAAGAGGGGGGAAAAAAAGAAGGAAATTGTGATCGGTATTCGAACCTCCGCCTAACCAGTGCTGTTAACGGTGCCGATGTGCATACCAATGTCGCCACGCGGCCGGGCTGTAGCTGTACGGAGAGCAGGTGTACTGATTACGCCACCGGTACAGGTTCGTCGGCGACTGCGGCTCTTCGCAGCGTCACCCCTAGTGGGCAGGCATCTTGTACCGTGGCGTCGTAGCCGTGCCGGCTCAGTGATGTCCCGCGAGCCGCGGAACCCAGGTTCGAATCTTGCTAAATATAAATTTTTCCGAGGACAGCAGCCTGGAGTGGAATTCAAACCCCCCATTTCAACGGAGCTCCCTCGTGGAATCGCCGACGGTCTAGTGGTCTTAGTACCAAGAAAGCCGCGGGGTGTCATGAGACTCGGCACTTGGGGCCTGGGTTCAATTCCCAGGTAGGTTCTTCACTGGCAGCGAAAGCGAGTTGTCAGGAAGTTCCGTCCCATGCCACGGGGGGTGGTCCCTCGTGGGGAAGTAAGGCCTATGAATCTGGCTCCTTAGTAAACAGCTTTTCCATGACCTGTGCGGGAGCGGGTCAGTACAGGTCTAACCAACCGTACGCTTACTCTTCCGCACAAACTTCTCTTTCTGCTTTTCTCCCCCTCTATCGTCCTGCCTTGCCTCTACCTCCCACTGACCGGTCATGCGGTCCGGTGGTGCCCAGTCGTTGGTCTGAAATGCTACCTACGGCTTCAAGGCGCTGTTTAAATAGGGTAGTACGGCGGGCCTGACAGGCCGCCAGCCTTAAGCGGGGACTCTCCCCGAAGAGGAGAGGACTTCTCGTGCCCGCGGGGTGGCGGTCGCCTGGAACACACCGGATCCCATCCGAACTCCGAAGTTAAGCAGGCGGGGCTCGCAGGTTGCGAGTTAGGTAGGGGCCTGCTACCAATTTTTCCATTTTTTTTTAAATATCTTTTTAAAAAATTGAATTTGAGGTGTTGTACCATTTTTTCGGTGCATGCTCTGACCATGATACATATTCCTTCTCCAAGGTTGGAAAAAGTCCAGGCACTTTTTCAGATCTGGGGGAAAGTATCAGGTCGGACAATCGAGCTGCATCGAAGAGGAAATGGTTCGAATACCGGTCACAATTTCTTTCAATATGGCGTGTGGATTTGTTTTGACTTAATTTATAAAACCTACTTTTTCTTTTTATCCACTGTACTCGCGTCCCTTCTGGCAACTGCAAAGAGACAAAGCTTCTTAAAAGAAGAGGGGGAAAAAAAGAAGGAAATTGTGATCGGTATTCGAACCTCCGCCTAACCAGTGCTGTTAACGGTGCCGATGTGCATACCAATGTCGCCACGCGGCCGGGCTGTAGCTGTACGGAGAGCAGGTGTACTGATTACGCCACCGGTACAGGTTCGTCGGCGACTGCGGCTCTTCGCAGCGTCACCCCTAGTGGGCAGGCATCTTGTACCGTGGCGTCGTAGCCGTGCCGGCTCAGTGATGTCCCGCGAGCCGCGGAACCCAGGTTCGAATCTTGCTAAATATAAATTTTTCCGAGGACAGCAGCCTGGAGTGGAATTCAAACCCCCCATTTCAACGGAGCTCCCTCGTGGAATCGCCGACGGTCTAGTGGTCTTAGTACCAAGAAAGCCGCGGGGTGTCATGAGACTCGGCACTTGGGGCCTGGGTTCAATTCCCAGGTAGGTTCTTCACTGGCAGCGAAAGCGAGTTGTCAGGAAGTTCCGTCCCATGCCACGGGGGGTGGTCCCTCGTGGGGAAGTAAGGCCTATGAATCTGGCTCCTTAGTAAACAGCTTTTCCATGACCTGTGCGGGAGCGGGTCAGTACAGGTCTAACCAACCGTACGCTTACTCTTCCGCACAAACTTCTCTTTCTGCTTTTCTCCCCCTCTATCGTCCTGCCTTGCCTCTACCTCCCACTGACCGGTCATGCGGTCCGGTGGTGCCCAGTCGTTGGTCTGAAATGCTACCTACGGCTTCAAGGCGCTGTTTAAATAGGGTAGTACGGCGGGCCTGACAGGCCGCCAGCCTTAAGCGGGGACTCTCCCCGAAGAGGAGAGGACTTCTCGTGCCCGCGGGGTGGCGGTCGCCTGGAACACACCGGATCCCATCCGAACTCCGAAGTTAAGCAGGCGGGGCTCGCAGGTTGCGAGTTAGGTAGGGGCCTGCTACCAATTTTTCAATTTTTTTTTAAATATCTTTTTAAAAAATTGAATTTGAGGTGTTGTACCATTTTTTCGGTGCATGCTCCGACCATGATACATATTCCTTCTCCAAGGTTGGAAAAAGTCCAGGCACTTTTTCAGATCTGGGGGAAAGTATCAGGTCGGACAATCGAGCTGCATCGAAGAGGATAGCAGGCGACTCTAACGGTTCGTTGAGGACGGAGAAAACGAGGTCGGACAAAAAAATAATTATGACACCCAGGTTGCCTGGTCGGAAGAAATGAGGTCGGACAAAAAGAAACGTGTAACGGTGGCGGCCGCAAAATCTCGAGGTCGGACAAAGAAAGGTCGGACAACCGATATAGACTCATCGGAGAGGACTTCTCGTGCCCGCACAGTAGAAACGAGTCCTGGGATTCCCAGGAGCGTTGGAATTCCAGCGAATGTCCTGGAAAAAAGAAGTTTTTCCCAGGAGTTTTTCCTGGAAAACCCAGGCCATCCCCTGGGGAAAGATGATTCCTGGGAATGTGCAAATTTTCCTGGGAAACCCAGGACTCGTTTTTGCTGTGCGCGGGGTGGCGGTCGCTTGGAACACATCGAATCCCATTGGAACTCCGAAGCTAAGCAGGCGAGGCTCGCAGGTTGCAAATTAGGTAGGAGCCTCTGAATTTTGCAATTTTTTATTTTAATATATTTTTTTAAAAATAATTTAGCTGCTGTTAAATTTTTTTGTTACATATTCCATCTCCAATTTACCCGAGTAAACAAGGTCGGACAAAATTCAGGTAGGACAGCGCTTTCTCGGATTTCGGGGAAATAGCCAGCCAGGCCAGACAAAATTATGTCGGACACAATTTATACACACGGGTAGTCCCTGGCTGCTGGTGGAGTAGACGAGTGCGACTAGCGTCTTGTTCGGCAGACACCCTCCCTCAGTAGCCAGGTACGGCAGGCGGAAGGGGAAATGAGCCCCTCCCCCGGAGCCACCCCCGGAGCGAGAAGTGGCGGCAGGACTCTATTCTGGGAGGCATCGCGGGGGCTGCCCCCGCCCCACCGGTAAAGGGCGACCAAACCTTCGCGTTAAACCAAACTTCGCCTCCCACCCCCCAAATCCTCCCTCTCTGTCCTCCATTTCTGCAGAAGTGAGAAGCAATCTCTATACCAGCGAGGGGAGAGGGGTGAGTACAGCCCGAAAGAGTGAGAGTAAGAGAGATAGAATGTACTAGCACAGCGACTGGCCGAGAGATAGGGAATGCCCACAGATGGCCGCGTTTCCTGACTCTTGAGAGCAGGCCCGCGCGCGGCAGACGACAGGGTGTAGGGAGATAGTGAGGGTGAGTGCGTGTGTGCGAGAGAGAGAGAGAGAGAGAGAGAGAGAGAGAGAGAGAGAGAGAGAGAGAGAGAGAGAGAGAGAGAGAGAGAGAGAGGGAGGGAGAGAGGGGGAGAGGGGGAGACGGAGAGAGAGACTCTTGTTGCAACAGGTACGCCCACGGGACCAAACCGGGCATGTCAATATCTACGTGCACTCCTTACATTCGTTCTCTGGAAACGCAAGTGTGTACTTGAATGTAGTATTTCCTGCATACCTACATGTATTCAGGAAATACTGTGTACTTAGTCAAGTATGCAGGAAATAATGTGTACCTGGTAAGGTATGCAGGAAATCCTGTGTACTTGACCAGGTACACACGAAAACCTCCATACATTTATGGGGGAGATTTAGTGTGTACCTGGTCAAGTACACAGGATTTCCTGCATACCTGACCAGGTACACATTATTTCCCGCATACTTGACTAAGTACACATTATTTCCTGAATACATGGAGGTATGCAGGAAATACTGCATTCAAGTACACACTTGCGTTTCCAGAGTTCATAACAATAAAAAGTATTGCGGAAAACTCACGATATTCAAGAGACAATTTTTTTTTTAAATAAAAAATCTAGAATGCAAAGTGGCATAAGCAGAATCGACGTCACTCGCAGAAACCTCCAAAGCGCCCTCCTGCAGTACAGGCCCGCGTCCACACCGCGCCCGCAATAATTAATTATTTCGGCGAGCGGTGAGGTGTGCTTGGGCCTCCCCCCCCTCCACCCTCTCCCCAGCGACAGGACGGGGTGCGTCTGCGGTGCGGGGTGTATTTATATCCGAACGGGGTAGCGAGGGCAAGGGGGGAGGGGGCTAGTAACCAAAGGGGTGCGCGTCCACAAGCAGCCGTTAGGGAGGGGACGGCAGACCGATAGTCACCGAGGCGGAAGTGTGTGTGTGTGTGTGTGTGCCATTGATCCATATAGCGGAGCGCGGGCCCGGGCAGGCGAGGTACAGTGCGGCGGGTTGCCTACACCGCGGCCGGAGCAGGCTATCGAACTGTACCGCCACGTGCCTCGCGTAGGGTGTACGTGTTGCAGGGACAACTCTGACAGTTTTGTACACCTCGTAATTCAGGAAAATTTACAAAATTTCAGGAAATATTCATGAAAAATTCGGGAAAATTTGGGGAAAGTTTACAAAATTCTAGGTAAAATTCAAGTAAAAACTCGCAAAAATTCCAAAAAAAAAAAATTATTCAAGAAAATTTGCAAAATGAGAACACCGAAATTCTGTGTAGTTTTCCCCCTCGCCGTGCTACCACCGCAACGCCAGAATGTGTGAGCGAGTCGCACGACACCTATATGTGTGTGTGTGAGTGTGTGTGAGGGGGGTGGGGGTGGCTCAATATATATAGTAAAAGCCTCGCCGCGCTGACAGGTGCGCGAAAACTCTCACCCCGGCAAAGTGGTGTGGCGACCTTACAGCACATTTTGGTTCTGGTTCCCAGTCCAGGCATGTTCGTTATACCGCAGCAGGCAGTCGAACGCGTTGGTCACTCCCTCGGTTCTTACTCGCCCCCTCTCCTCCCACTCAACCCTCACTCGCTCGCACCACTCCTCACTCCATTCGTCATTTCTCGCTCACACCCTTGATCACTCGTCACTCCCTTACATCCTACTCATTCACTTCTTACTCGCTCGCTCTTCACTCATCATTCGCTCACTTCTTACTCGTTCGCTTCCTCATCATAATCTTCTTACTCGCTCACTCCTCAGTTATCATTCGCCGAGGGAGACACAACTCTGAATTTTGTTGTACAAATTTTGGTAATTATCGTGAATTTTCGTAAAATTTTCTTGAATTTTTTCTTTGAATTGCACTAATTTTTTCAATTTGTGTGAATTTTCCTAAATTTCTTTGAACTTTTCTGCATTTTCCGGATTTTTTTGCGAATTTTTCTCAATTTCTCTGATTTTTCCTACATCACGAGGTGTAAAATAATCTTCATTGTTGTTTCCCCCTACTCATTTGCTCACTTGTTTCCTCATTCGCTCGCTCACTCCTCGCTCGCTCACTCACCCGACTGGTTGGACTGCGCCCGGGAGCGCCACTTGCGCGGGTTGATGATGGTGCTGGGCCCGCAGCCCATGGTGCAGCAGCAGCAGCAGCGAGCAGCAGCAGCCGCGCCGGCTCAGGGCAGCACGGCGGCATGGTCACCACGCCACCACCATCACCCTCGCCGTCCGCATCACCTGTTGCCGGTCCTGGAGCCGCCCCTGCTGCCCGCCAGGAGGCCCAGGCCCCGGACGGCCGCGCCGCCGGTCGTCACGTCGTCGTCGTCGGGGACGTCGTCTCGGCGGCGCCCGGCGCCGTCCCCCGCCGCCCGGGTCATCCTGGAGCACGACGGCGCAGAGCAGGGGGGTCCGCCGCCGCGCAGCGCCACGCCGCCGCCGGCCTGTTGAATGGCAGTGCCTCCCGCCCCGCGGCGCGCTCCGCTCCGCCACGCCACGCTGCGGTACGGTCCGCTCGCGACAGTGGCGCTGGCCACACTGACGCGGGGGCGCGCCGAACTAGCGTCGCAGCCTAGCGCAGCCCGCCGGGGCAGACGGGCTGGGGCCGGGCCGGGCCGGGCAGGGCAGGGCCAGGGGGTGGGCCGACCCCCACCAACCTGTTCACGGGGACAGGACCGCGCCGCACAGGGCGGGGCTCGGCGGGGCTCGGCGGGGCTCGGCGGGGAAGGAACTTAGATCAAACACAACGAGAAGTTTGGAAAGGGGGGGGGGATTTTAAAATAATAAAGTTTTGATTTAGCAATCATCACGAGACGAGAGGGGGTAAGATTATAAAAGCGAAAGGGGGTACAATATTCACGAAGGGAGGGGGTAGAATAATCACGAGGGGAGGGGTGCAATAATCACGAGGGGAGGGGGTAAACGAAGGAACTGGAAAATTTTGTGTCAGCTAGATTACGGATTACCCGCGGATTTTCCGTGGGTAGACTCTGGATTAAATTAAACCTAACAATTTCAAGGAGGGTCCATGGATTACGCTGGATGACCAACGGATTACCTTGGATAACCTCGGATTATGTCCAGATTATCAAAAAAATTGGTAATCCGGATTGAAGGTTAGTAACCCGATGTTCGCCGGATTACCCGAGTCGTTTCCCCTTTGGGGTACAATCATCACGAGGTGAGGGGGGCAATAATCAACAGTGGAGGGGTACGATTATCACGGAGGGGAATACAGCAACACTAGGGATGGGTTCGGTTAGTGGGGTCCACTATGCCTAGCGTAAACCCCCTCCCCCCGCCCCTCCGACGAGGTAGGGGTACACATTCCAAAGTGTCATTGTACCCCTGAGGGTGCACCATCACTGCTGTTGCTGTACTCCACTTTCCTGGAGGTAGGGAAATACAACAACACTACGGGTGGTGTACAGACGGTGACGGTACACCAGCCCGCGGGGTATAATGGAACGGTTAGACCGGTACTAATCGCCTAAGGGATTTGTACCGCTGGGTACCGGGTGTCCCAGAGAGCACACGGCAGTGTTGCGGGTCTGCCTACCCACTCCAGCCGTAAGGCGCCATAGCCCCTGCAGCTCTGGCGAGTATGCAATCCCGCAACACTGCCGTGTGTTCTCTGGGACACCCGGTACAAATCGGTACAAATACCCGGGTGGATCTTGCAGCCAGGGAATAGAAATCAACTTGACATCCTGTACCCTCTGTTTCTATGGGTACGAATCCTCTAGGAGATTAGTACTGGGCTGGTCGATGTCGATAGGGGATATGGGTGGATGCTCACGAAGGTATGAACGTGCTCTGCACTGCAAACCGAAAGAGTGTACTTAGTACACACATATTTGTCTGTACTTGCAAGCACACACGTATAGGTGTGTACCTGCCATAGTACACACCAATACGTGTGTACTACGGCAACTACACCTGTAGGTGTGTACTTGCAAGTACACACTTCGGTTTGCAGTGTGGGAAAAAAATATTCGTAAGTTTACGACTTTTCTCGTAATTTGTGATTATACGACACAGAGATGTAAATTTAAGAACGCAGTCGTAAATTGACGACAGCAAATTCTTACTCGTCAAAGGAAAGTAGGTCGACACACGGTGTAAGAAACTTACCGTAACAACACAACCGGATGTTGTATCAGTACGACATTTTTAATGGAAAAATTTCCCCGTAACCCTTCGAAATATTTATCACATTGTCCGTACACGGGTACAAATTTGCTGCTACACCGAGAGAGGCGTGGGGTAGCGCCAGCCAGGGGGCTGCTGCTGGCGCCCGGGCGGGCGGGGGTATGGACGCCGTAGCGGCGCTGCACCCCCGCCCCGCGCGACCCTCCCTACGGGGTATGTCGGACATTATTCACTCGCGTGTAGCTACCGCGCCGCTAGCGACCCCTGTGGACGGCCCCTGGCAGTACGCGCTGCTTGGTACAGGTAGCCGAGTGCTGCGTATCTGACTTCCGCTGCTGCGTTCAGGCGTACTCGAGGAGAAAACAACTCTGAATTTTATGTACACCTCGTAATTCAGAAAATTCAGAATTTAAACAAAAATCAGAAAAATTTAAAGAAATTGAGGAAAATTCACAAAAATTTAGGTAAAATTCAAGCACATATTCAGATTTTTTTAATAAAAAAAAATCACAGAAGTTCCCGAAAATTTACAAAATTTGGACCCCGAAATTCAGAGTTGTTTCCCCCTTGGGTGTACCGCGGGGCAACACAATCTCTCTCTCACACACACGCATGCACCCAACTACATACATACATACGTACATACATACATACGTACATACGTACATACATACATACATACATACATACATACATACATACATACATACATACATACAATAAAGAAGAGAAAAAACTCAGAATATTTGTATGGTGCCCATTCATAAAATAAATAACACCGAGTGCAGCGACGTACGCCACTGCGTGACCCCGCCCCGCCCCAAGCGCGTGACGAGTTGTCACGGTACAGAAGGCGTGATCAATGGTGAGCGGGTTAAGCCCCGACCAGCAGGGCGAAATTGATGACAGGAGCAGAGGAAACGCCCGTAAAGAGGAAGAGCCGGGTTTGTGTACGAACGTATACGCGCTGGCATTTTCCATTTCACGTGGAAACTTTTCTCAACACGTGTTGTGGAGGAGTTGCCTCAAATTCGAAATCGTCGTGTGGTCTATTCGGCACACCTACAAGTAGTGCGATTCTGCTGTTTGAAGAGTTTTGTGCTTCTGAAATTTATTGGTGTCGTTTGGAAATTTTCTGAGTGTAGTCAAAATTTAGATTTTTGCTGACTTATGAGGCAAAAGGAGAGAAAAAATTATAGCAGAAGAACTATTATTTCATGTCGTTTTATTTTCGTGAGCGGGTATTGACCCCGCAGACATTACAATGGAAACTATGAAACTAGTGAATGAGTGTAAAATAAAAGGAAATAAATAACTAAAAAATGATCCATCTAACGTGTGAAATTTAGAACATAAACGAAGACAAATGCTCACATGATGACAAAACGTAAAATAAATTAACATCACTGGCTTCCTATATAAACTAAACCAAACAGCCTTGTCAAAAATACAATCTCGTCTCTGCGAGAGTGCTTCCAGCTGAATGCATAACCGGCATCGAGTCGCAGACCCAACCAAGTGCGGCTTTAGGAACTTAAAACCATAAATTAAGTACTTTGGCCACAAGCCCTCCAATAGGAGACCGGCGTAAGGCTAGGGCGTCCTCCACGCTGGCAGCGGCGTATCACATAACTAGGCCCACCAGCCAGATGAAGAGGAATGCAAGAAGAATAACATGTCATAATACTGATCACATTAAGAAACCTTAATAAAATTACACTTTGTACGAACACAATACATCCATAAACGTCAATTAAAATGAGCGAAATGTGAGATTCCGCGAGCGAAAGGAATACAAATAAAATGACACCTATCTTACATAAATAAAACAATAAGTTACAAACCATAAATTATAGGAACGAGAGTTGGGTGACTTTGGTAAGGTAAAAACTGAACTAGGCGATCCCTAGCTTGTCCGTGGCCGGAGCTACCGGGTCGCAGACGACAGCCTTGCGCTCCGGGGGCCGCGGCGAACGGACACGCCGGGTGAGTCACGTTTTAAACCTACTCTAGGCGCGCGGACAGCGCGAGCAAGCAATCTTCTCTTGGCAGATATGTCACGGCTACCTGTCCTTTTCTCAGACTACAACAACTGCAAAGCGGCCCCCCCTACGACGCAAAGGGGTTCATCTTCTTTATACATTTACAGCATAGGTTTCGGAGGCAGATTTTACAGGGTGCAATGTATATGTTTTGAGAGAGGCGGCTGTGCAGTCAAGCCCTAACAAACACAGTGTTGTTTCTTCGTCCTCCTCTTCCTCTACTCGAGCAGTGTTGTGGCGGGCTGCGCGGGGCGAGCCCGTACGTTATTGCACTGAATTCTTTGAGAAGTCCAGCAAGGCGACCTTGCAATGCGCGGCAAGGCGCTGCGCTGGGGGAGAGGGAGGGAGAAAGAGAGAGAGGGTCAGGAAAGGGGTGGGAGAAATAGAGGGAGAGGGAAAGTCAGGGAACGAGTGAGGGAGAGAGGGAGAGGACAGGGAGAAGAGTAGATTGCTTGGCGAGTCATCACTCCGTCACCGGTCGATTGAACGCCTATTAAAAGACCAAAAAAAAAAAAAAAAAAAAAAAAAAAAAAAAAAGAAAAACGGATATAAGTAAACGGCAAAATCAGATGTTTTGTTCTTTTTCCCCTTCCATTTTAAGAAAAAATTCTTTTATAGCTATACTTTTGCTGTACTTGTATGTCTTGTGTCAAAATTTGAGCAGAGTGAAATATTTAAATCATTCCGTATAATTTTGCGCTCTAAAGGGCGTGATTCTGATTTCGTACAAACGCGCAATGGAATTCCCTGTGTATGAATATCACTCACATTCAAATGAGTGAATTTATTGCTAACTTGCAGGTGAGTGAAAAATACTGCTCGCACACTCGTAGGTGTGGAAAGCAAAAAACGAAAACAAAACGTAGCTTACTGGCATGAGTGCGAATGATATAGTAGCTCACTCATATTCGCTGACCTGCAAATGTGCGAATTTTCAATCGCTCATCCCCAAGTTAGCGAATGTTTATTTTCACACCTACAAGTGAGCAAATAGTTTTCACTCATAAACAAGTGAGCGAATAAATTCACTCATCTGCAAGAGAGCGACATTCGTACACGTCAGCGGAAAATTTGAGTGACTCCGTTCGAATAAAACGTGCAAATAAAGCTAGTGCGTGCTTGTCCCTTACCGGTCGCTCTCGCTCGAACGCGGCCCAGCGCTGGGGCTCGGGCGCGGGCGCCGCCTCCAGGGCGGCGGGCAGCTCATCGTACACGTCCAGGCCCGCCAGCAGGTCGTCCTGCTGCGCCTGCTGCGCCTCCAGCAGCCGCTCCAGCAGGGAGGCGGAGGACGAGGCGTGCGGGGCCGAGCGCCGCTTGCGACCACTGGAACAGCAGAGAAGCGCAACATACAGATTTTGTGATTTTTTTTTCACTCTGGGCGAATTTTTAAGAATTTTTGAGAATTTTTCTCGAACTTTTCGAAATTTTTATAATAATTTTTCTTAATTTTATGTTTTGTAAATTTAAGTGATTTATCCTGAGTTTTTATGAATCCCTCCGATTTTTTACGAGGTGTACAAAAATTTAAGAGTTGTATTCCCCTCGGGGGCGCGGGGAGCGCCTGCCGAGGCGGCAGCACGCTAGCAGCGCTGCGCGGCGGGACTGCCTGCAGCCACGGGGCGCTCCGCCCGCGGGGGGATAAACAAAACAGCAGGGAAGGCGCGAGAACCCATTTCACTATAGAAATATACCTCCACTTTTTATTTTTCCTCCTCGACCTCCGCGAAAAATGACCGATTGCGGCCCTACTGGATCACCACGAGCTTCCACTCAACAAACGATGGAAGATTGACCGCTGTGCGACCAAACCCCCGAGATTCGTCATCACCATTACTTTTTCTCCCTTTTTTTAAAACTCCTCTGCCTGCTGTGCGAGTAACGTTAGGCTTTTCTCCCCTTTGGCGAAATGAACAGCGGTCGGTCGCGTTCGCACTGACTGTCTGACTGACTCCCCTGAACGAGGCATTTTCACGCCTGTTACCCCTTTAGAACGACGTGTCCGACCAGAGCGGATGAAGGGCGAGGGCGTGGGCCGGCGCGAGACCATCATGTGGTCACGAGGGCATGCAGTATGGTCCGGTACTCACTAGTCGTTGGGGTTGATCTGTCCGAAGGCCACGGGCACCGTCACCAGCTTGCCCCTCAGCTTCTTGAGGGCGAGCAGCGCCTCCAGCTCGCCCAGACGCTGATCCGACACTCGCTTCTGTCTGCAAAACACAAACCGACATGGCAGGATTAGTCTCTCGCGCCATGAGAGGAATAAGGCGAGATGGAGAGGCGACACGTCACCGAGCAATATACCGCACTACCGCGTAAGAAACTCGCGTGTCTGAGCGGCGCACACTAGTACAAGTGCGTGAATCTCCATTCGCACGCCTGAGCACGTGTTTGGGTTTCCCAAGGATTACTCTCACTTGCAGGGACAAGCAAGTGCGGGAAAACACACACCGACAAGTGCGCGACATTCGCACACATTCGTGCTACCTTCGACATTTTGTGGTTTCCAGCCGCGTCTTTTGCGACTGTCGCAAAGGAGGAGAAAGAGGAAAAAAAGCGCATCGAACAGTGCAGATCCTCGTTAATATGCTGAGCCGGAGCCGCCGGAGCCGGAGCACTCCGGGGAGAGGCTTAGGCTCCGGGCTCCAGGGCGGGGCGGGTGCACCGGTGCGAAACAGATACACAAACACTAGGGGGGCGGGTTATATTTTTCGCCGAAAAAACTTACTACGGTGTACTGTCAATCACAAGATCGAAAGGCAGTAAAGACACTTAGGCAGTAAAAGAAAAGTATGTAAAGAATATAATATTTTTTTTCTAAATTAAAAACACAATTTCATTTTATTGAAATAAAAGAAAAATATGGTAAATGGAGATGAGGTTATTTTTTTTAATGCCACGTGCGCTGAAGACACGCGCCCCGTACGCACCGACCCATTATTGTGAAGGAGACAAAGCGACCAGCGCGTCACTGACGAAGAGAGAGAGAGAGAGAGAGAGAGAGAGAGAGAGTGATGGAGAGAGAGAGAACTGTGTTTGTATACGGACATTCGAGGTGAGGCACCATTACACAAATCCCCGCTACATCGTAATATGATAATCGGTCATGATCAAGGTTTAAAACAGAGCACGAACACGAATAAGGCGTTTCGGTAGCGGCCAAAAAAAAAACTGTGAATCATACGGACTTCCGCAGAGCGCTCTGCAGGAGGACCCAGCCCCGCCCAGTTCTGGAAAACATAAACGAAGAAGGCCGAGGAGTCTCGGACGGTGATGGTGGAATGATCTTGGGCGTAGACTATCTCTGCCTCAGCAGACAGCCATGAAAACTGTGATTCAAACAAAACCCTTTGGCGCCAAAAGTCTTGATTGTTATTATTGGGCGCAACTAAGAGCCTCTGAGGGGCGAGCTGAACAGTGCGCCCCCGCGCCCCGCCCCGTGAGGGCTAACTGCTCTTAAACTGCGATAAAGCTATGAGCAATCCGCTGTACACACTCTCTCTCACTGGCGCGCCCTCCGCCCCCGCTAACACTAATTGAGTTGCAAGGACGCCCAGCCCCGCCCTGGACACGACAGACAACGGGGTAAGAAAGTCCCCTCAGGTCTCACCTGTTTACAACGACCTAATTTCGTCCTTGCTCTATTATCTTTGATTGTAATTTTACTTTTTACTTTTAGTGGAAGGATAACATTTCAACATATCAAAGCTCGACGTGCGGTACAGTTTTGAGCGTGAGCGCGCTTCTGAACCTGCAGAAGGGGAGAAAAAAAAGAGAAAAGAAAAGAAAGGAAGAGAAAAGAAAAGAAGAGAAAAGAAAAGAAGAGAAAAGAAGAGAAAAGAATGACCTGTCCGCGCAAATTCAGACACGAGTGGGGGAAAAATCCACAGCTTTTGGATTTGCTTGTGTCGATCTGCCTGTGCCTGCGGCTGACAGGCGGGGCGGGAGATCCATCCCTGCCGGACACCCTAGCGACGTCCGGTGACCAGGTCCGCCAGGCTCACCCGGGCCTCGCACCCCGGGACCTTCTTCACCGCGCACCCCGGATGCTCAACGGACCCGCTTCTTTATCTTATTTTTTCCTTTTTCTTATTTCGTGATGTGACGGGAAATTGCCTACCCCTCGCGGAAGCGCACTTGGCTCCGGGGGAAAAGACGTCATCTCCTGACGATGCACTGTTCCACGGAGCTTCTCTCGGCAATAATTTTTTTTTAAAATATTGGTCGGCTGCATTTTTTTCCCAAGGAATAAAAATGCTTCAAAAGAGCACCCCTCAAAAAAAAATGCATTCCTTAAAATAAACTATTGTAACATAGCTACTTTACTGGAAACCAAAATATTCGAATGTCGCACAAATAGTGACGAATTTTCCTCAGGTGTGTGAATGTGACTTACCGCACACCTCCCGCATAGCGTGCGGCACGAGCTCATGCTAACCGCTTTTGTACGTTTTTGTTCAACTGTTCGTACAACGTCTAACCTGGGCGTTTCGTTTTGCACAAATTTAAGCGCGCAAAAATTCATGACCTTTTTTTTTATAAACTTGACAATTATGCACAATAGAGTTCAAATCAACGCACAAATATGTACCAAAAAGATTTAAAATTGTTTACACTGTGAAAAATATTCGTAAGGGTTACGGGAAAATTTTCATGATAAATGTCGTAAAGTTACCACTTCCATTTGTGTTGTTACGATAATTTTTTCACACCATGTGTTGACCTAGTTTTCCTTGAAGAGTAAGAATTTGCTGTCGTAAATTTACGACTGCGCTCGTAAATTTACAACTTTGTGTCGTTATCACAAATTAAAGAAAACGTAGTAAATTTACGAATATTTTTTTCACAGTGTAACTATGTGCAAATAAATGCAATAAATGTGATTGGTGCTCACCTGTGCGGGGGGCGGGCCAGGACGGCGGGCGCGAGGAGCACTAGGACGGCGGCGGCGGCCAGGAGGGTCAGGCTGCTGCTCTTCATGTTGCTGGCGCGCACGGGCGGGGCCGGGACCACGCTCCGGCTCACTAGATCCACTTATTTGCACTCACTACCTGCTTCTCACGACGCACTCGCACTATGCCGCGGTCACCACGCGGTCGTATATCGTCACTACGATGATATAGAAGCGAACGCGCACTCGCACACGGCCGGGGCGGGACGCAATATGTATAACGGAACGGCTCCGATCACTTCGATCACGAGAGATAACCAGTCGTCGTTCTTCGTTCAAGGCTCGTCAAAATGTGTTGGACGGGCAGCGCTGCGCCGCGCTTATATACCGGGAGGGGGCGCCGGCACGGGGGAGGGGGGCGGGAGGGGGCACAGGGGGGTGGGGGAGGGGGCAGAGGCAGAGGCAGGGCCGAGCGGGCGGGCGGGCCGACAGGCGGTGCGCTGGCGAAACCAAGAGGGATCTTGCGTGTGAACCGTACTGCCCCCCTCCCATCCCCTCCATCCTTCTCTCCTGCTCTCGGTTCCACTATCTCTCTCTCTCTTTCTCCCTTTTTCGCGCGCGCGCGCGCGCTCGGCCCGCGTGTGTTGGTCCGATCGTCTTTATGAATGAATCGTGTATACGAGAGTCCACCGCGCGGCGCGGCCCAGCACCAGCCCCGTAGTGCCCGGCGTGGGCGGGGAAGTCCCTCCCTCCCCCCCCCCCCCCCGCCCCCTCCACTCCTACTCGTGTAAGTGGCGGTGCCAAGTCGAGCAGGCGGCGCCCGGGTGGCGCCCCGTCCCGCCCCGTCCCGCCAACTTAGGCGTCGCCGGCCAGAGTCCAAAGTCCTTGTCGCACACCAGATCCTCCAGCAGGATCCTTGTGCTCCAGGATGCTCTCCAGGACGACGAGACCCTCTCCTCCAGCTCCAGACCGGCCCGTAGTCCCTTCCAGCAAATAGCCTCTGAGTCACCCCCTACCCCCTTCTCTTCTCCAGGGGTGACCGCCCTGAAGAGCCCGCCTGGAGTGAGTCAGGTCACTCAAATTCCTCAGGCCATTAAGCGACGCGCGGGCAGCAGCCTTGTTGGGCGGCTGTAACTAAGGGGCCCTCCTCAATGAGTTACGAGGGTGTCCGGGCGCGCGGCGCGCCAGTTTAGTACGTATCGGCCGGCGTGCCCTGCCCTGCCCGTCAGCGGATCATATTTCGCGGAATCCTCCGGCCCGGCCCGGCCCAGGCGAGGTAGCCGCCTGTCGGCACCTGCGGCAACCTGTAGCCCTGCAACCTTATGCAACTCCACTCGGGCGGAAGGAACCAACGGGTCTCTGTGCAACTATTGGCTTGCATGTATGTTTTTTGTATTTTTATTATTAATATTTTTGGCATGTATTTCAGTGTGCACGTATTGGCTTGTATTTCTTGTATTTTTGTTTTACCTTTATCATTGAATTTCTAGGCGTGTATCTCTGTGAGCTCTTAATGGCTTATTGTATTTCTTGTATTTTTGGTGTATGTTTATTGTTAAATTTGTAGGCGTGTATTTGGATGCATTTTTATGGACAGTTCGCTTCATGTATTTCTGTTTTTTTTCCCTTCATTTTAAATAAGTTTTTTAAAGTGTAATTTTCCCGTATTTCTAGTCGTGTTTCGATGCTTTTTATTTTGTACACTCTGCTTGTTCTTTTTGTTATTTTATGTTCTACGTGTGAATTTCGATACATTTCTGTGGACGCATAGCTTGTTTCTTTCGCATTTTTCATGCAAATTTTTTTTTGTTTGTTTTCCTTTTCGAATATTTCATAGAAACTTTCGTGTTTTCTTGCGATTTCCTCGTTGAACCGAAGTTAGTGAAAATTCATCTGAGCTCACACAAGTTCGTCGTCGGAGTTCACCAAGACCTGCGGCCTGCACCTGCACTGCGCCGTAGGGTCCACTTGTAGCTTTAAAGTTAGATTCGCCGCCGTAAAGTTTCAACAGCGCGCGCACTGCCACAAAAGGCACGGTAAAAACAATGTTTCACTTTTTAAAATTTTTTTTAGGAAAGAGATAAAACTTTTGAGGAACTCCTTTAATTTGTGGAAGACTCTCCAGGTTCACAGGATTTTCCTTTTTTAAAAAAATAGCAGAGAGATTCCCTGAGGGAAGTTTCTCAAAATCTGCGCGTGGAGTTTTCCTCAAAATCACGGAGATCCTCATAGTGTTCTCTTTGTCCTCAAAAAATAAAATGTGAGAATTGTTTCTTTCCCGGGGGTTCAACAGAGCACGGCCCGGCAGAGTCCCCTCTGCGACGCAAAGTCCGCGCGGGCCCAGCTACCGGGCCAGGCCGGGACCGGCCGGGACCCGCTAGCTTAGTGTTTAGCGCGCGTGCAGAGTCCGGCGCGGCTATTCACGCAGCCAACTTCCACCCGGGCTGCGGCTCAGCCTCCCCCCCTCCCCTCCCTTTTCTGAACTCTTTGCCTCCACCAGCCCATTGTAATGAACTCGCATATTTCGCTACTGTCCACCGCCGCGGATGAGTAATCCAAAGAGATGAGAAGGGGTACGGCCACGCGCTCAGCGCGCCGTACGCCCCTACCCACTTCCCTGCGTCACCCGGCCGTCGACCGTCGGCCTCATCGACGGAGAGAGGCGGGTGTAACACGAAAATAATAAGAGAAGAGCATCTAATTAGAGAAATAAAAGTAATAATAAACGACTTCACATTAACAGTGTACCATGACTGGTGACTTTCAGGCACGTGTCCGCGGGTCTTGCGCAAGTTATCTTCGGCGAGAACATGTCGTGCACTGTGAAAATATTTTCAATCCGAGTGTCTTAAGGTTACGAATTTTACAGTAAAAATAATAACTGAAATTTTTTATTGAAAAATTTGACAAGTACTTGAATGGCTCTAATTGACATAGTTAGACAAATGTTGACCACCGTAAAATTTTATCTTTAGAACTAAGTAACCGAAGTTCAACGAGATGGTACGGTACAAAAAAAAATAAAAAAATAAAAAAAACGGACCAGTGACACATCAGTCTGTTAGTGTTCCTTCTCTCTGTCCACCCCGCGCCGTCCACGCAGCCCTTGCAGAGGCATCGATTCCTCATACCAGTGCGGGAACATCTGAGGTATGCCTCTTTCTCCCCGCGGAGGCGAAGGGGGCCACGACCACTGCCTGGACGCCCTCCCCCGGGTGTTTGTGTACGGCCGGGAATGCGGGCGGGCACTGAGGGCGCAGGGGCGCGCGCCAGGACACCGAGGCCCCCCGGGACGGGCATAAGGTCCGCTTAAAATATAGAAACATATCTCAAAATTTTTATCTTTTGTATTATTTAGTTATAATCTCTTATGAATGTTGCAGTTTTTCCTTCTCATTGATGAGAGTATTACTTCCTTAAGGATTGGTTCGTATAATAGTGGGCAAACCCACTAAACGATAGTAGGTTATTCTGAAATCAAGAATTTCGTTTTCTGGGTGTACTTTAAATAATTTGCCAACAATTGAAAAATGCATCAGTTTACGTAAAAAAGTTCTCACAATTATACGGATGATTCGTCACATATTTTCACATAACTACAAAACTTCAGTTTTCGCCAGCTGAGCGTTTTCACAATTTGCTGTCTCAGCGTAAAGAAAACTAAACGTCAAAGTTCAGGAGGTACAGTGAAGTGGCACAGGTATATTTGAGCACATTGCCAGGTAGGCAGGCAGGTGCTGGCCCTGCTCACCACGCACTCACTCCGGCTGCCACTGTTTAACGCTGCACGGCTCAAGAGAGGAGAAATATTTTCACAACTCGTAATCCCGAATTAAGGAAAACTCTAAACGATTACGATTAACGGAAATTCAGAAAAAAAGTGTCCATAAAAATTTCTCAAAAATTATAAAAGTTTCTGCAAAATTTAAGAACATTCAAAGATCACACACCAAAATATAAAATGACAATTTACAAAAGTCCAGAAAAATTCAGCAAAAAATATTTCAGCTAAATTCAGAGAGTCGTTTCCCCTGCAGGTTACAAAATGGCGTGGTGTGGTGTGATGGTCCCCATGGGCCTCGCCGTTCGAATTGCAGGCACGTCCAGCAGGCAGGCGAGGCAGGCACCCCTGCGGACCGCGGGGGCGGGCCCGGGCGGCCTGGGGAGGAGGGGAGGGGGTGAGGGAGGGGGGAGGCGTCGGCTCAAACCATGACGCCGACGAAGGGTCGGTCATGGCGAGGTGCAGCACCTCCGCGGGGAAGCGGACGTCATCGGTGTGCTCGAAGTTGCGCACAAGCGGATCATCACCACCACCCTATCTATCTATCACGAGACTTGTTGCGCAACCGGAAACCGGAACTAAAGCGCCGCGTCTCTTTTTGTTTTCAAACACAGCCCGCCCCCGCCGCTACGCTCGACGCTGCCGTGGTGCTCTCTTTCTTTCTCTCTCTCTCTCTCTCTCTCTCTCTCTCTCTTTCTCCACCCACCGTCATATCCCACCGTTTGCCGAAAGGCTTTGCGCTTGAGCAGGCGTATGTGGTCATTATCGCCACTCTGTCACCGTTATGCGCACACGTAAAACACTTATCCTCTTATTGGAAAATCTCCCCCGACCGCGTGTTTGAGCACTTCAAACGATTGCACGCGGGAAAATCACATCTTCATTTTAAAAAATTTAAAATAAAAAAAAGAAACATTTTTAATAATTTGTTACAAGAGCGAATGTATATGAGTCGTGCAAGTAAATATAGGTGAATTTCTACGCAAACCTATACCAGTGGATGTGCGACAAGTCATTCTTGCACTTGTACGTGAGTGAATACCCATTCACGCCCTGAAAATCCACAAGCAGGGTGGCCACAAAATGTGGAAATTCAAATTCCCTGACATTTCCCTGACTTTTTAAGACAAAATTGTACTTTTCCCTGACATGAACGCAAGATTTTAAGGGGTAGAAAACTGCCAAAAAAAGAGTGAAAAATCTGCGTTGCAAGAATAATCGGCAAACGCAGTCGATTGAAAACATTTCCCTGACCCTGAGCATTTTCCCGACTTCCCTGACCAATATCTTTTTCCCTGACATTCCCCTGACTTGTGGCCACCCTGACAAGTGTTTCTGAGTAGGTTGTCAAAAAGCGACAAGAATACGTTAAAAAAATGCGGAAACATTTAAATTAGATTTACTATTAGTCTAAGTATTTAGGTATCAAAAAGGTATCTGCTAAAAATCACCCATCTGTAAGTGAGCGACATTCGTACAGCACGCTGGCCGCTACGCCACCGCAGCGTGTGCGCCGTTGGCGTCTGACTGGCAGACGCTGCATCTCGCCGACAAGCGGAGGAGCGTGGCGGGGTTCAGGGTGCGGCGGGGCGGGGTGGGGCGGAGCGGGGCGTTCCCTCGCTCCGTTAGGGAAGACCCTGGCATCACCCGGGTCAAGCGCTGACTTTGCTCCGCGCCGCAGAGTGTGCCAGAGTGGTGGGGCGGGAGCCTGCCTCCCAGACGAACAGACGCCGGAGGGAGAGAGAGAGAGAGAGAGAGAGAGAGAGAGAGAGAGAGAGAGAGAGAGCAAGCGAGAGAGAGAGAGAGAGAGAGAGAGAGAGAGAGAGAGAGAGAGAGAGAGAGAGAGAGAGATTCAAGCTGTGCTGTGCAGTTTAGTCGCAGGCGGTACTCAGAGGTGTGGGTTCTACAAACGCACACATATAAATCCTTGCGAAGGATTTGGCTGCCTCGAAGTCTTGCATAAAAATTTGTTAGCAATGGCGACGGATTTTGTTCACGATGAGAAGCAGTAACCGAGGGGGGCATCACTTGAACAAAATAAGTAGATTTTTTTTCCAAGGAGAATTTTTTTTTTTTTTTTTGCATTTTTATGGTTTTTTAAAAAATTATGTTTGTTTGTTTGTTTATTTGCCCTCGATTTTTCGGAGGTTTATGTATCCTTCTTCTCAATTTGATTTTAATTTTATTTGATTTTTTTTCGGATTCTTTAAATAATTTTTCGAAGTGACTCCCCAACCCCTCCCCCCTTGGCAGTTATTGTGCAGTCAAAACATTGGTTTGCAGGGTAAAATCAGTGCTTAGGTGTGGGGAAAAATCTCGGACGCTTACAAAAAGAAAAGTGTTTCAAGACTGAACTTTTTAAGCGCGTTTCAGAAGCCCGAGTAAACCATTTGAGAAATGGTGCTCAGGGTTATGATGAGCTCTGAGATTTCCGCGACGCGCTGGCCTGGAAGTGCGCAGTTGGCTGACCCCGGCCCGCCCCGGGCCGCGCGGCACGCGGCCGTCCTCGCGGGAGCAGCCGCTCTCCTACGATAGCCGCCTAGTCACGGTTTGCTTTCATCACAGAAGAAGGGTCAGCCCAGAGACGAAAGGGAAAAACACTAGAAGAGGAGGGCGCCTTGACACCGTGGCGGCACGCGCGCATGCGCCTGGCGGGGTCAGGGCGCGGCCAGACATCACTCCTACCACCAAGTGCGCGAACATCGCATACTTACTGCGGTGTGTTAATTTCCCATCCAGCCCCTGTTCTTTGTGGTGAGTAAACAAATTCTTGAAGTAATTTTACACCAGTCAGGTGAACGAATGTCCACTGACGCGTCTGGCGGCGCGTGACAGTCAGTCAAACGCTTGGCGCTCCCGCAGTGCGCTGCCCCTCCGCCCTGCGCCCAGACACGTGACGCGTCTGGAGGTGCGTGACAGTCAGTCACACACTTGGCGCTCCCGAAGTGCGCTGCCCCTCCGCCCTGCGCCCGGACACGTGACAAGCCGCGCGGCGCCTACGTCGACAGTTTCCCGCACTTTTTTCTTTATTAGCGATCAGCTCTCGCGGGCGAGATATCGGCCCCGGCCTATGTCCCGTTGGCATTGACCCCGCGGTCTCAAATTGGGTCCAAATCGGCGCGGAATGCCTCCCTTTCGCCGGCTGATGTAAGGTCCGCTGGCCGTCGCTCATTCCAACCAGTTCACCGTCCGGCAGCTGACCTGGCCACTCGCGTGCCCGTATCTCTCTCTTGGTCACTCACTCGATCGCTCAGACTTGCTCGCCCTCTCGCTCCCTCTCACTATCCAGTAGTGCTGCCCTACCTCGCATGTGCGTCTCGCACTTGGTTCTGTTTCGTCAGAAACCAGTTCTCTCCTTCAAGGGAAGTCGGTCCAGACAGGGCAGGGCAGCCCTGCACGCCCGGCTGCACGCGCCAAGCTCCTGTCTCCTTCACCGTCATCATCTTTCTCTCCTTCATCACCTTTATCATCTCCATCTTCTTCATCAAATCATATCTTGTTCTTCTTCTTCCTCAATAGCATCACTTACTTCATCATTATCTTCATCTACACATTCGTAATAATCATCTTTAACTACTTTATCACCTTAATCTCCCTCTTATCGCCTCCATATAATTATCCTTCGTCAGCATCTTGATCTACTTCTTCATACTTACCTTTATCAACTTCTAATTATCGTCTTCATCCAATTCTTCATCATCTTGATCTACTTCTTCATCAACATTACCTTCATCTACTTACCATCATATTCCTCAAATTCTAATTCTTCATCATCATCATCCTGCTCTGCTTTCTTCACCTTCTTGATCTATTTCTTTATCAACTTCTTACCATCATCTTCGTCCAATTCTCCTCCATCATCATCCTACTCTATTCTCCTTAGCCTCCTCATCTCCATCATCTTGATCTACTTTTTAATCATCATCGCCATCATCTCCAGCTACTACTTCTCCTCGCTCTTCAACTAATTAATTCCTTAAAAACGGCCATCGATGACCGCTCGAGCCCATTCCTCACCCAGTTCTTGGAGCGCCCACCACCACCGCCGCGACTAGGATGACGAATCGTCGATGGCAGTCCGCTGGTTGCGATAACCCGTATCAAGACATAGACCGCGGGCTGATAGCGGCCCTACTGCGCTGCAGGGTCGGGCCCGCCGCCAGCCAGGGGCTGGTGCGGTGCAGGGTGCAGTCACTGCGCCAGGTGCACACAGAGCCAGTCAGCAGGTGTTTAACTTCCATAAACTTCAACGAAATTTTCGAGGATTTTGAATGATTTCATTACGGATTTTTTGACGTAAGCTTGATCCTTAATTTTGTCGAACTACAGCAGCTATGGGGGCATGACACATAAACACAGACTTGACATTTTCAGATGCACCCTTCCGACCCTTCTAAGGCATTGAACTGCCGATTTCCCAGCCGCAATAACTTATTTACCGATGTCGCTCAAGTGCGGGTAGGGTTGCCACGAATTTCCAATTTTTGATTTTCGTTACAATATTTCGACTAAGCTGTTTGTGTTTCCTGACGCTACTCATTAGGGTGATTTATAGCAAACTTGAAGGGGCGCAGAGTCGGACCGACCCTCACGGCCGGCTACGCACCAATAGGTCATGAAGCTAGTTTTCCTGACACCTTTCCTTCAATACCCGGACACTTTCCTGAGAAAATTTTAAATTTCCGACATTTTTCAGATTTTTCTGACATGTGGCACCCTAGGCGGGGAAGCATTAGTAACATCGTTGACCCGAAATTGATTTCTTTCTATTCTGCCCCCCGTTTCCGCGGCGGGCGCGCGCGCGGATGTCGCCGGGAGGGAAGTCCGGCTGGGTCAGACACGAGGCCAGGCGTGCCACGCTGCCGGCGGTAAGGACGTAGCGTGACAGCCCGGGCAGTGCCGGCCGGGCATTTCATCAGAAACTTGTTTGAGGAGTGTGGCGCGCGCGGCGGGGTGAGATAGATAGGTGTGGGATAGAAGGAGGCAAGAGGGGCGATAGATGTGGCGGTGGAGGAAGCCGTGTGGAAGCGACCCAGCCCGAGCGTCCGGCCGATGGGCCCAGGAGATAGACGGACTGCAGGGGGCGGAGGAGGAGGCGGCGGAGAGTCTCATACGGCGCCCCAGTGCGGCGTGGCGCGGCGCGGGCACGCGTGACCACCTCGTGATCACTCGCCACCCACCAGCCCCCGGCGATACGAGCGCGGTCCTACTAATGACAACGATATGCAAGCGGCGCGAGAGAGGGAGCGAGAGAGACGGAGAGAGTCACGGCGCGGGAGGGAAGGAGAAAGAGGGGCCAAAGGTGGGTGGCAGCGGGGCGCTCTTTTGCCAGCCGATTTGGATTTGCCAGTCGATATAATAAGGTGATACCGCTGCGCGGATAAGGCGCGCGAATGTCTGCGGCCATTGACGTCACACGCCGAGCCGCCACCACCCGCGCCCTGCAGGGTGGCAGTGAAAGTGAGGATAACGACCAGTAACGCTGGATTAAGTCTTGTGAAGCCAGTGAAGTTGAAGCCACTCCTTTCAATTGTTTTCGACTATCTCGCTGGCTGAAACCAACTTGAAGCCAGCTTCAAGAGGTTGCAGCAGAGCCAGTCAGATAATAGAAAACAATTAAAAAGAGTGGCTCCAACTTCACTGGCTTCACGAGACTAAATCCAGCATAAGAGTTTTGCTATGCTATATATTCCCGTGAGTGGCCGTTTATCTTTTGGGGAGTACCTGTCGAGCACCTGGAAACACAGGAGTGCATGGTGCCGCGCGCATGCAGTTGACCGACTGTTCCTACGCATGCCCGTTACGGTTTGTGAAATACATAAGAATTAAACTCACACTCATCGTTTTCGCATAGAAATTCCAAGGGGGGGGGGGGGGAATTCAGAATTTTAGTGAAAATATTTTGTAAATTTTCGAGAATTTTTGTGATTTTTTGTAAATAATTCTAAATTTTCCTGTTTTTTCTGAAACATCGGAAGTTTTTCTGAATTTTTCAAACTACTTCAATTTTTATTTTTTTTAGAATTTCTGATATTTTTCTGATTTTTTCTAAACTACGACGTGTACAAAAATTTCAGGGTTGCTTCCCCCTCACTTGTGGCTGGAGTGTACACATCCCACGTGAGTACAGGAGTCATCTGTGATTTCAAGGGCTTGTATCAATTCTCTCTTCCCCGCTCTGGTGATGTGCTTGCCCACTGGCGGCAGGTGCATGCAGTACAGGGGCTGCAGCCGGTGCAGGCCAGGCCCGGGCCAGGCCGCTCACCGGAGGGCTGATTACGCACAGTGCGGTACAGCCGAGCGCTTCCGAAGATCGCTTTCATACATCTGTCCTCGTCGCACTCATGGAGCAGAACCATGACCAGCATAGGGTACCGCTGTAGGTGCAACAAGGACGGAGAGACAAGAGCGATCTTCGGAATCAGTCGGCTGTCTCTCCGTCCTCGTCGCTCTCGTGCGGCTCCGCCATCAGGAGCGAGAGAGAGGACACGACGAGGCAGCGCCAGCCAGCAGCCGCAGCTGCCCGGGTTCACACCTGGCGCCCGCCGCCGCGCTCCGCCGCGTTATCAGGCGTGATTCGGCGCGTGACGGATCGTGACGGCGCGCTAACACCCCCCCGAGCGTCACGTTCCACCCTCAACCCGTGACTCAATCCGTGACCGGGTTACGATCGGAATGATTGATGCTAACTGGTCGATAATCGATTGACGACCCAATTGAAGACGCGCGTTTTGCTCGGGGGCGATCGGTTGACGCTGTTACTGGGGACGACCGATTTAATCGGGTCGCGTCAAGACAGGAAACAAAGACGACTTGCGTTTTATAAAATAAAATCAAACAGTTGAAAAGAAAAGGAGCAAACGTGTCGGGAAATATATATATCTAAATCCGGAAATGGGTCAAACCGTGTAGCACGCGGCCCCGCGACCAAGAAAGGCATCACCAAAGATTGGAGAGGAGCGGAAGTGAGGCAGTACAGACGTTCTTCAGGAGTGGCGCAGTTAGAATGCTACGCATAAATTCTGTCTCGAAGGCTTCCGGGCAAGGATCAAGAATCCGTCATCGGCAGGGAAACCTTGAATGGTCAACGAGGGAAAAAAAACGGTAAGGATTTGAACTTGGAACTTTCACTTCCAGAGGCATACGGGTGCACTGACACGCCCCTTCTGGACAGGGGGCTGTGCTTACAGTTAGCCGGGCGCCGGCGCCCCTCTGATGGTACTGAGCCGATTTGCTTCCCGATAACTTTTCTCATCTTAGTTTGCACATGAGAAAAGTTTATTTTTGTCCACTTTTGGAACAGGCCGGGGCTGGACGGGGGCGGGGTGGGGGGGCGCTGCCCAGGGGGGCCACCCTACAGCAGCGTGAGCTGCACATCGTGTTTACCACTTACGTCTATCTCCCGCTCAACTACAATCGCTAATTGTATAATGTGTCTCCGCGAGATAACTGTTTTTCGCGTCTCGATGCGGAGCACGGTTTAAAGCTCAGACAAATATCTTGTCTGCGATAATGTTTATAGGTAAGGAGCAGCATGAGGTCCCTAGTGTCGGCCGGGACCCTGCCCCGCCCCGCCTCGCCCCGCCCCGCCAGGTCCCGCCCAGGGGGCGATGGAACTGATATCCTTCAGCATGTTTGTGAGAGTTTGGCTGTTGCCGGGGGAAGAAAATATTCCAAGCATCTTTCCCAGAGGAAATCCTTCGCCATAGAGGTTGCATGTGGCTTCTTAAAAAAGAAAACCAGATAAATTACAATGCGCTTCGACAATACCATCAAGCTCTAAAGAGGAAATTCAAATTTAAAATAAGAAAAAAAAAGGGTGGGTGGGTAGGAAGACAGTTCCGCCTGACGTGAAAGTGAGCTGGAGTGGAGGTTGCCTACCCACCAGGCGTTCGGTTCGTTTATATGGTTTATAAGGCATTGGCAAACCTGGTTACCTGTGTAACCAATGCGGTTGATCTGAGAAAGCCCCGCAAAATAAACAAATCGGGCTGCCAGGAGGCAACGCCCAGCTCAGCCCTTTTCGACACCCAGGTCACTGCAAACGAGATAATATTGGTGCCACTCGTGTGTTTCAGGGGTGTGTCTGCAGCTATTGTTTCCTTATCACTGATGCGACCTGACGAGCCCAACGCTCCGCCTCCTCCTATGTCTTTCTCTCTCAGACTTTGGCAAAAGTTCGGAAAATTTAACAACAATCCTGATGCCGTCTCTCTCGCATTAACACGCGACCCCTCCCAGCCGAGGACAGCAAGTCCCAAAGTTTCGAAATACTTTTTCTTTGAGAAAGGCGCGATGCTGTTGCCATGTGTCAAAATAGACGGCGCAGACTTCCACTGCAACTGTACGATTGTATACGTGTGAATTCTTCATATACAGTACTATTCTTTGTACCCTTTGCGATCTGCCCCTATAATGTGCGTCGTGAAATTCCTACGAAAATCCACACACATCAAAATGTTGAAGTTTAGAACAGAAACTCACGCATGTACTGAAAAGTGTGCGCGCGGCATTCGCACACTTGGGATTTCTTAATTCCACGGCAAGGTTCGGATCACTCAGCTATCGGTGTTGAGTGAAGTAATGCGTAAAAAAAAAAAAATTAAAAAAAATCACATCATTCATGTCGCAGCGGTGATGCAGCTCTGCGCAGAACACCAGCGGGACAGCAGATAACTCGGCTCTGCATTTGCAAATGCCTCCCCCTCCCCCCTCTCTCTCTCTCCCTCAGGACCTCGCGTCCCCCGAGGATGCTCGGGGAGGGGGGTAACTTCACCTGTCACGCGCGCCCCCGCACCTCGCCTACAGGAGGGCGGGAGCCTTGTTTTTCCATCCATGTAAACGAAGTTTGCGTTCGGGCAGGGCATGGCGCCAAATCATATGCATTGTACCGGGACAACAGCTGCAGCGGCACCGCAAAGGAAAAGGCGGGAGGGAGGAAGAAATTTAGCACGGTTCCCATACTTAAAACTTGCAAGTCCAAAAAAAGAAAAGAGGGGGGGGGGATCTTTAAAATTTAGCATTAATTAGTCAGTAAAATCCACTGGGCAGGCAACCTGCTTCCGGCCTTTGAACAAGGGAGGGGGGGGGGTAATAATCCCCAGCCAGCAGGCAGGCAACTCTGAGCCTTTTACACGGGGATAGAGTATCAGTCCCCGGGCAAGCTATCAGAAAAGAAAGAGGGGAAGAAATCTTGTAGAGAATTTCAGTTTTACAATCGCGCTGATAAAAAAAAGAAAAGAAATCATCCGGCGACAAAATTATAAGGCTACTTCATACCTTAAAAAAGGGTTCACTCTAACTTTATGCAGTCTCTGCAATTCCTGTAATTGCAGCAGCTCGCACAGCTGCGAAATCCCTGCAGCGCGACGCTAGTACCTGTTCACGAGGGGGCGGGTCAGTGCCGCGGAGAAGAACACCCCAATAGGAGTGGCAACTTCAGCTCTCCATCTCGCTCCGCCCCCGCGTGAGGAAGTTGTGGACAGAGCGCGCTGTGGGAGGGGCAGAGGAGGGGGGGGGGTCTCAGTTCTCAACTCCCCTACCCGCTCTGTTACCCACCTACATAACTTCACATTACGAATAACGGACGTCTACACGGAAACGGAAAAGCAGCTGCGGTAGTCCATACCGAGCGTCTGTCATCATGCTTCCCTGTGAAAAATAATCGTACAAAGGTACAGGATTTTTTTCTAATGGGAGGAGTCGTACAATTACAATTCAAGATCGTAAATATACAAGGACTGCGCATCCACAGAGAATCGACAAGCAGGAGTAGGAGGTTGTACATGTGCGACACCTTTTGTAAAAAGTAAATTACAAAATAAATCGTTCCTATAGCAACATATTTTTTACAGTGTTGACCTGACAGCGAGCAGAGAGAAACTACCGATTAAGAAAAGAAAATGCCTTTTTTTTACTTTTTTTCTTTTGAAGAAAAACTAAAAATCTCTGAGGAACTCTCTGACTTTGCGAGGAATGTTTTGAGGACATTCCCCTCGTTTCTCCAGGGAACATCCTCAAATTCTGAGAAATTTTCCTTCAAATCCAGATAATTCCTAAATGATTTCCCCTTTCCCTCAAAAGAACGGACATTGTTTTTTACCGTGTTTGCTACGAATGAAATTTCTTCTCAAATCCACGAGTGTAAAAAGAGAAAATCTGAAATTAAAAACCAAGCTCGAGCTGAGCCAGGGGCTCGCGAGCGGAGGCGCGCGCGCCGGGCCCGGGCCGCCCGGCACCCAGCACAAAGGAGATGAAGCGATTACGCTGCCTTTGTTAACAAAAATAGTCCAAATCCATATCAACCGTACGGGATATAGTAGAGGAGACTGTAGTATTATGATGGAGTACACACACATGCAAACACACACACACACACATGGAGGTTTCCTCATTCACCCGCGACCAATACATGATTGCCAAACTCGTATACACTCTGTACACTGTTGACCAAACGACTACAGAAATAACTTTTTTTTGTGTGCCTTTTCACAAATTAGTGATTTTGACGCACATTCGATTACGGTCACATTCAAAGTCCCGCTATAGCCGTGTTAGATACAGAACGTAAGGAAAAATTACGGGCCGGACCAAGGTACAGGACCGTAGGCGTTTTACCGTGATTTTTTCTTTCTTAATAACAGTGTGCGCGTGGTGCGAGGTCATCTCCCTTGTTGCTCCATCGGTGACGGTGCTCAGGGACGCGGAGGCGCGAGGCGGTCGCGGTAAGCCTATGGTCACCCCACCACGCCCCGCCCCGCCCCGCCTCACACGACGCGTAATCGGAACCGAAAAAATGCAGAGAAATCAAAAATCCTCAATTCCTCCACGTGGCGCGTTCGTTTTCCCATCTTATCGTCTCGCATAGGCGCGCGAAAATTCACATCGTGTCCGTTCTTGTTTTTGTCAAGTAAAGTCAATTCCTTTTTTTTCCCCCTTTCTTTTTCTCTCAGTGGCCTGCGAGAGGCACTAATTTTGCCAACATATCGTTAGCACGCCATGCCGCGTAGCTTTATCAGCGCGGAGGAGAGGAAAGGAGAGGGGGAGAAAAAGAAAGAGAGAGACAACACGAGCGCGTTGAACCTGGCAGAAGTACGGGGGTGTGATCCAGGGAGGCTGGGCTTATCTCTTTCGTTCTCACTCACTCTCCCCTCTCCCTCTCACACGCACACAATTTTCTCAAATATTCTTGCTTTACTGCTTCACTTTCGATATGCTATACAAATAAAATTGTCATCGCGACTTACTTCACTCCACGCAATACATCCATTCGTAACTTTTCTCTTGCCACGTTTCGCAGTAAGTCGATGGCATACTGACTCAAACGTTTTTGGAAGTTTTGTCGAAACGTTTAATTACAGAACAATTTGAGTGAGTAAATATTACAAGTTTGCACACTCTAAATAACCATGTAATTTATTGTTACTAACTCTAGGACTTCTGTAAGCACGACCAATATCCAAGCTACAAACATTTTTTTGTTGCAAAATGCAACAAGCTAGTTACTTTTTGTAACTGACAGCAACATATTATTTTCTCCAGCTCAGGCATGCACATGCTCACAGACGTCCACAAACTAGTAACAATAAAAGTTCATGGACATTTAGAAAGTAGGTGAGTGAATAATCATTCGCACTTTTCAATAACAAATGTATCAACTGTCGGCGGAGTTTCGCAAACATTGGGGGGAAGGGGGGAGGAGCAAGCGTGGGAGCTTTAAAATAAAAATAAAAAATAGGCCTACACCTGCGGGCTTTCGAGTATACGTGACTTTAAAACGTAGCGTGCATGGAATTTTTATTTTAATGTCAAAAACCTTCGAGAACCTTTTCCTGAGCGTGGCGTGGCGTGGCTGGCTGGAGCAGTGCAGCGGGTGCAGCACAAGGCGGTGGCGCTTTCCGCTGCATGCGGCGACGGGTCGCGACGGAATCCTCCCAATTAGCCGCCCTGCTTATCGGACCAGTCTGTCCACCTCCTCGGTGCGCCGCGCCGCGCGGCCCTGCAGTGCGTGTCCGAGGCCGAGCCGAGCAGAGCCGAGCCGAGCCAAACACACGGAAAAGTTTCCATTATCAGCAGTCAGGGCAACGTTCGATAAAGCAAAATTGCTCAATTTTTCGCGTTCAAATGTCAAGATTTAATATATTAATGAGTTTTTGACAATTTATAAATTTTTAAAAATCTTAAAGATTTCGTCTTTTTTTAAGCAATTTTCATAAAATTTATGGTCTTCTTTTTTTAAAAAAAAAATGAATTTTTTAGTATTCCCGAGTTTTTCTAAACTCAGACTGTAACTCAGAAGCGATTCGTCGATTTTATGTTCAGTCGAGGTTGATATTTTACGTCGATACATAAGCAAACTGGGATCAAAATCGAAGAATCCCTCATCGTCTCCATCAAATCCACGTCGATTTGAGTACTAAATGAAGTTGTTATTACATTTTTACATTGATGAAATGTATCGGAGAAGGCGACGTCTTATCGATGAATCATTAGTAGCTGGGGAGGTGTACAACATTTTCAGACTGTTTCCCCCACGGCGGCGAGTGCAAAAAGGCGAGTTGGCAACAAAGTATGGGGCCGGGCAGTAATGTCGCGATTACCTTATCGAAATACGAGCCAAAAAAAGAAAGGATCATAGGGATAAAGTTGGACGGCTGTTATGGCGATGCGCCCTGCCGTGGGATTTGTTCTGGAAAACCGATAGTATCTGAATGTCACACACGTCGGGGGAATGTCCATCCGTTCACTTCTCTCTGCAACAGAGTCACCACAAAATTTTTAATTCTAATTTTACCTGAGTTTTCCCTGATTTCCAGGCCCCTTTTTTATTATGAAATTTCCCTGCCTTTAAAGTATTGCACCCTGACTGCCTCAATAAAACGCGAGCGAAGCGAGCGGAAATCTTTTCAACAAGGTAGCAAAAACTGACTTCGATAAACATCTCCCTTTGCCACACGAATTGCAGACTTTTTGTTGACATTGGGTAAAATCATAGGCAAAGTCAAATCTAAAATTATTTCGCTTCTTTTTTTAATTTTTTTATTTTCCCTGAGTTATCTCGTATTTCCCTGATCGTTTTCAAAATTCCTGAGTTTTCTAAGTTTTTAAGGTTTTCCACAGTTGTGGCAACCCAGTGCAAGTGTGTGATATTCTTGAGAAACTTCTCACCTATTTGCTCGCTCAAGTGTGAGAATGGAAGTCCACGCACCTACGAGTGTTTGGGTCTCCTCTAGCACTTCCCAGCCTGCTGGGGCGGGCAGGCCAGCCCGCTCCCCTAGCTGCTGCTGTTGTTGTTGTTTGGTCGACGCACCGCTATCATCTGCCGCCCGCGACACTTGAGGATCTAATTTTATTATCAAACAACAACTGTTGCAAATCAAAGTGAGCGTAAGCCAGACGGAACCAGACGGGATAAAAAGACGAGTTCGGTATCGCTCCCTTTGTTTCCACTTTCTCATTGCGTGACTCCCATTACTGTTATTGTTTCGTTCCGTTTGACATGTTCAAGGTAGCCGTGATCACTATTTGATCACGGTATCTTTCCTTTCCACTCCTCATTACAGGGACCTCACCTTAGACTGGTTTTTTTTTCCCGTCTTGTATTTTAACAGGTTTAAAATTATGGTGAGTTCCGAGTGACGCTAGATATCGCCAATCGCGATGGGTTCCAGAGCTGCCCGCTCGAGAGATAGCGATACAGCGCGATAGTTTTCCGGGGTGGTCAGATGGTTCGATTGCTTCTCTCCTTGAGCTCAGCCGGCCACGCGACTCGATGCGGACAGATAGCTTATCGCGCACGCCTCATTAGGACCTAGACATTGGACGCGGGTTCAACTCCCGTCGGTACCGCGGGACTTTTTTTTTCCTTTTTGTCGGTCGACACGCATGGGGCCATCTGGCAGAACGCACGTCGCAGTGAGGAGGAACCAGTGCCGGCGAGTAAGTACCCTCACTCACTAGCCTGATCGTAATAAGCGCTGTCTTTATCTAATCGAATAGGAGCGAGGAACACTGGGAGGGAAGGGGATAGGACGGGGCGATTGCGCGAAATTATATTGTACAAAAGATAAACTCCCATTCATACCACCATCACCACCAGCACCAACACCCCTCCAAAGGCGGTCACGTGTTTTATGCGTTTGACGTCACCCTAGCGCAGCACTGACCAGCGTTATCGCCACCCCCCCCCCCCCCCGACCCTGCCGCAACCACCCCCTTCTCCACGGCCCACTCCATGCGGCGATAAGCGAGTGAACGTCGCACACTAGTGCGTGTGAGTATGTCCATTACAACACTTGAGGGAGTGCAAATGTCCATTAAATTCAAGCTGTGCGAATTTCCCTAACTGAAAAAGATTAGTGTTACATAAAAAATTTTCATTGACAAAATGTCGTAAAGCTACGACTTTGAATTGTGTAAGTAACGAGTATTTTTTGACATCATGTGTCGATGCAGTTTTCTTCAACGGTCAAGAATCTGCTCTCGTTAATTTCACGGTAAAAACAATGTCTGATTTTTTGAGGAAAAAGGGAAAATTTTGAGGACCTTGGATACTTGGAGGAAAACTCCTCAAATTTTGAGGAAGCCTCCTCAAAATTTGTGGAGATTTCCCATATTTATTGAGGATCCTACCTCAAAATCTGAGGGGTTTCCCTCAAATTGCAGAAGTTCCTCAAAGTTTTCCCTTTTTCATCCAAAAATCAGACATTGTTTTTACCGTGTTACGACAATGATGGTACAGATTTACGACTCCGTATCGTCATCGTGAAGAACGGAAAAAATCGTAAATTTACGAATCATTTTCTCATAGTGCTACGAACGTCACACACTTATTGAAGAGACTCGAGTACGTATGATTAAAAATACAAACATCTACAAGTGGAGTTATAATTTCAGTAGAGCTCAGCACAGAAGTCTCGGACCAATACTTCCGTGCTTGTAGGCGAGCCGATAAGTTGATGGTCCTGCCCTGCCGGCGCTTGGGCCGCTGACCTGACCTGGACCGGCGCTTCGCTTTTCTCGGCGAAATAATGTTGCAGGGATGACAGGACTAATGAGCGCAGGGCTGATCATCATCCAAAGGTTCGTCGACCCTTGCGACAACTTTCAGCGCGGACGCGGTCAAGGTGTTTTTTTTTCTCTTTTTTTTTCCTTTCCTTATTCGCGTTTTTTTCGTTTATCTTGATTATAGTTTCCCCGTTCGCGGGTCGAATGGCGCCTCCCCCGGCGTAGTGTGCGGGCGGCGTGGCCGGGCGCAGAGTTCTCAGACGGGTGGGTCCGGCTACCCGGGGGACGCATCCGAACGCGCAGGTGAGAGCGAGAGGGAGATACTACTCGGTTACAGCATCTCCCTCACACCTACTACTGTTTCGGACGCGCCCCGCGGGTAGCCGTAATACCCCCGGACCCGCACCCGCGTTTGCGAGAACTCTGGTCTTCGACGCGTATTTGATGACGAGTGTAAATACCGAGTCACCTTGGGCGCGCGGGTCGGTCCGAACGACGTCCTTGGCAATGTCAGTCTCGCACGCTCACACACACCGTGCGCCGGGGCGGGGCGCCCCTCCGATAGACCCATTTAATGTGTCTGAAACGCAAATTAGTTTCAGTCTTTTTGTGCGCCGGCCGCCGCCGCCGCGCTGCTGATAAAGCAGTATCACTGCCACGATTGTGCGTCTCAGCGGCCCGCGCCGTGCCCCGCCCTGACAGACGGGCCCACGGCCCACCGCGCCGCCCCCAAAACGTGACGAGTGATACACTAGCGGCACTTTGTGATCGGGGCATGGTTTCGGAACGACATATAAAAAGTAAAACCAAGCAGGACTTTAAGCACAGCTCCCACATCTTGACTCCTATCTTTTTCCAGGACTTTTCCACGACCTTCCAGACCAAAGTCTTAAAATTTCCATGACTTCTCTGAAATTTTTTTTTTTTAAAAAAGTAATCGAAAAATTTTAAGTTTAAAATCCTTGGTGGAGCGTCTGAAAGATCTCCAACAAAGAGTCCTCATCATCCGAATTTTTCCATGACTGTCCCTGCTTTTTCTATAACTTTTCCAGACTTTTCATGACTACTTTTTTTTACCCATGACTTTCAATAAATTTCTAGGTTTTTGAGATGTGTGGGAACCGTTTCATGAGGTTATAAAAATTCTAGATAAATTGATAAACGGTTGGACACATTTCCGGAGAAATTCAAAATGTACTGGAATTCAAGATGCTTTTGAGTAAAATTTATGACAACACATGCAATAAAATAAAATTTTAAAGAGGGGAAAAAAACCTAACTAAAATGCACTTATTTTTTCCTACATTGAAGAAAAAAAATTCTAACGCTAACGCGTTTAACGGCCCCCTAGGTTTCAAAACTTGCCACAAAATGAGAAAGAACTGAAGTCAGAACTATCAAGTGTATTGAGAACTTGCAATAAACACAGGAGATACTTTTACATGATGCCCCAAATCGCACTCGTGGAGAGTTATCAAACTCCCAAAACTCATCTTTAATTTGTTGAGAGAATTTTAGACATTACAGAAAAATAGACACAAGGTCGTGATTAGATCATTGTTTAAAGTGAATTATTTTCAATAAAGCTTTGAGTTGAGAAATGAGCGAACCAAAATAATACTGGATATATGAAGCGGGGAGCATGGCCGCTGCTCCTAACCCACGCGGCGTGGGCATTGTTGCCTTAGCAACTGATTTTGCACATTTGGAATTGAAATTACTTGGATCTGGTACAGTTTCGAATTTTTCTAATTTTACAAACTATTTTCTATTGCAATTTCGTTAGAATCTATACGACAGATATTGCTGTGGTCTTAATAATCCATTGTCGAGAATAATAAAACTTTCGGGCGAAAGGAAGAAGGCCCCCTACAGGGGCCTAAAAATCTCTGTGATTATTCGAAGCGGAACAGCCCTTATTGCCACCGCAGTCCAGCCTGCATTGGACCACGCCTCCGCCGGCAGCGAGTGGCGCGGTCTGCTGCCACGGCCGCCGGGCCCCGCCCCGCCCCGCCGATGAGCCGCGATAGGCTTCCATTGCCCGCTCACTGCCAATAAGCAGAGACGCGCGCGGGGGAGTGCCAATACTCACGTCCGGGAGAGAGAGTATCAGCGGTTGATAACCGCGTGTTAAGGCCTGAGGCGACACTGGAAAACTGCAGGGTTCACAACGGGTCTTAGTTTTAATTTTCCCTTACTTTTCCCTGATTTCCAAATCGAAAAAAAAAGAAAAGAAATTCTTTTTTTTTTTTTTAATAACAGGACGCACAGGCAACAAGAAAATTCAAAGTACTTTGCTATTATTGCACATCGAGTAACATGTCTTTGGATTTTTCCCTGGCTTTTCGCAAATTTGTCTGACATTTCCCTGATTTCCAGACCCTGCTTGTTTTTCCTGACATTTCCGTGACTTCCCTGACCGGTGTGAGCCCTGAAAACGTATCGCAATCACTCTCTTTGGCGGGAAACGTTTGGCGATGTACTGACGTCAGTACTCTGCTCCGTGTAACGACATTGGTACATCCCTGATGCATGACAAAATTTCTCTAAAGACAAAGACAGGTCTCACTGACTCAGAGAGAGAGAGAGGTTATGGCCTTAGATCAACTCACAGCCAACAGGGAGTTCACTTGGAAAGACCTGTGAAAAGTTTGCGATAGAATAAGACTTTTAACTGCCTTTGTCTATACAATAATGTGCTAACGCGCGAAGGAAATTCCGCGCTCGCTCAGCCCCAAGTCTGCGGATCGTGAGCAGCGCCAGGCCCAGGGGTGACGGGCGACGGATGTGGAAATCTGACACTTGCTCGTCGAGCGGGCAGCCGCTCAGGACACGACCCAAGCACGCACAAATACATTAAGGTTACGGCCGATCACAAACGACGTGGTCAGCGATCCCGCTGGGGATATCTCCCCCCCAGTCTAACAAAAAATGACTTTATCAAAACCCCTTAAATTCGAACTGCTGGCCCGGGGGCCACGAGCTGCCCACGTGATGGACGCGACGCCGGACTCCTCCTAATTTCGAGACCCAAATTTGCGTCATCTCGGCCATTTCAGTAAAAAAAGATGCAGACCTTAGCGGCAATGTACCCCCCCTTCCTCAGATAAGGACCGCCATCCACCACCACCACCATCGCAGCTGCTGCACTAGTTGGCAGTAATTGGGAAGTCCAAAGTTTACACCTCCTAATTGCAAAAAAGGAAAGAGAGACTGATGGGAGTACACTGTAAAAAATAGTTGTCAGGAGACAAGAAGTTGCACGACGAGCACCTCGTTCTCGAACAAAGGAGTTGTTTTTAGTATTACACTTAAAAATATCCGTATGTTCTTACCATATGGCCCCATACAAAAAACCTATGTGTATGGAACGGTTTGGATGTGTTGTAACGTGACAACAAAATTGTTGTTAACTTTTTAACTAACACATTTTGTCGGAGAACAGTGAAGTTTGTAATTAATAACCTTTCTGCGCAGTAATGAGACCAAAACACTTTTTTTGAAAAAAAGAAATTATTTGAACTCTTGACCTTTGACAAAAAGTTTGTTTTTAAACAACAAATGTTGTTTAAAAAGTTAACAACACTTTTGCTGTTAATCAACAACAAAATTTTTTACAGTGTATGTCTCGACCGTTTCGACGACGCATGCGTGATGATGGACTTTGCGCGAGATTAAATACCCTCTCGGTCGTTGAATCTCGCGCGGCTGTGAGGTGTGTGACTTTTGGGGCTAGACGGGCTAGACGCGGGGGTTGAGCCGGGCACAGCGGGGTCCTGGCGAGCTGCTGGGCCGCCAGGTGGCTGATTCCGCACTGGAGTAATCGCTCGCTCCTTGTCGCACTCATGGAGCACGCCCACGAGGAGCAGGACAGAGAGAGACAGAGAGAGAGAGAGAGAGAGAGAGAGAGAGAGAGAGAGAGAGAGAGAGAGAGAAAGAGAGAGAGAGAGAGAGAGAGAGAGAGAGAGAGAGAGAGGACTCTGCAGCACGGTGCTCGGAATCACCGGGGCGGGTCAGGTCGGGATTACCGGTCATGACTGTTTATGACCGGGACTAGTCTTCGTTACCCGAGGGGCGCGGGACGCAGCCGGGACAGACAACGGCCCCGCCGCCGCCCGGCGCGAGCTACCCGAGCGGTAGCGCCAAAACTTGGGTTATTTGAAAATAGGGGTCCCACATTTAGGCTATAGGCATTTTTTCGTGACTTTTCCATGACTCATTTCTATGAGATCGCCATGACTTATCAATTACTTCAATGTGAAACCAAGTGTGCAACTCCCAGTTTTACATGTACAAGTGTTCAACCCAGAGTTGAAAAATTCCGAGTGTTGAACTCGCTAATCTTAAATTTGTAAGCGTTCACTTGGAAGTGTTTAACAAGGAAAGTGCTGTCCGGCGCAGTTGAACACTTTCAAGTGCACAACTGCCGTGTCGAACACTAACAAAAACACAGCCAGGGAGTTGAGCAGTTACAATCGCACGGCTGTTGAGTTGAACACTTTTCACAAGATAAACATGGAGCTGCACACTTACAAGTGTTGAACAGTTGCACACTTGGTTTAGCAGGGTTTCCACCTCAAATTCTCAACATTTATTCTTGAAAGACACTCGGAAATTTTAAAAACACGACAAATGTCTACCAAGAGTTAAAACTTCAATATGTAGAGCGACTAAACTACATCTCCCAAAGAGTCACTCGAATTTTTCGATGACATTCCCGGCAAATTCCCATGACTTTACCACGACCACTTTTATTTCCGAGACTTTCCAGACTTTAAAAAAAAAAAAAAAAAAAAAAAAAAACTTGAAAAAAAGCGCAACTTTTTGAGGGTTTTTTCCCCGCTTTTTTCTAATTCGATGTACCCTATTTTGAAATCTTGTCGGGACTGAACGCTACCGAGCGCCGCGCGACGCTGCTGGGCGCGGCAGACTAGGCTCCACGGGCTGCGCCTGTTAGCCGGCGGGTAGGCAACCTGCAGCCCAGCGTGCGCCCGCGGTAGGGCAGGCGGTTACGCCTGTGCTGTAAAAAAAGAAGGAAGACAGAAAGAAAACGCGAAAATACACGAAGAAATCGTCGTGAAAAAAGTTTCCAGAACTCTTCCGTATTTTTTTTTGTTTTTTTTTCGGAAAAATCACAACTTTACTTTGGGAAATCACAATTCTTCTTCGTTATCGAAAAGTGATTATAACTTCGACAGTATTGCGGCCGGTCTACAACTACATCAAAATTGCGATGGAGAAATTCCTGATGTCGAACAACGAAGATAGGGTGTTGGGATTTCACACAAGCGCCTCGAGTATCGAGCTAGTGCTGGGAAATCCCAAGAAATTTTTCACAGTGTGGACGGGACACCTCCGCATAGTCACACACACACACCTACTCACAGCACTCGGGGGTTCATAGATCCTCTGTGACGGCCGCCGTGTCTAAAGTTAGCCGGATCGTAAGAGTGTTTACCGCGGGGCCCGGCCCGGCAGCGCCCCCGCACCACACTGCTCCTAGCAAGAAAGGCGCAACTGTCCTTGTGACGGGACCCGTGACGAAACTCTGTGACGGTACTAGTAATTATACCGGTGACGGCCCAGTGTGACGGTCCTTTCGTGACGTCCGTCTGTGACGGTCGTCTGCGCTTAATTTAAAATGAAATTATATGTTAAAATTTAGTACTACGGGTAAAAACTTAAAACAGCGGAAAAATAAGTAGCAGGATAGCTAAAAAAAAAGGAACGTAGATTAAAAATTATGATAAAAACTATGATATTTATCGCTCTTCAGATAACAGTGACGCCGTTGAAGTCCCACCAGAGATGTTCCGCTGGAGAAGTACTGTCGGAGAAGTACCGTTTGACTCATTCTTTGCGGCCGCCACCGTCACACGTTTCTTTTTGTCCGACCTCATTTTGTCCGACCTGGCAGTCGGGGTGTCATAGTTATTTTTCTGTCCGACCTCGTTTTCTCCGTCCCCAACGAACCGTTAGAGTCGCCTGCTATCCTCTGCGATGCAGCTCGATTGTTCGACCTGATACTTTCCCCCAGATCTGAAAAAAATCCTGGACTTTTTCCGACCTTGGAGAAGGAATATGTATCATGGTCGGAGCATGCACCGAAAAAATGGTACAACACATCAAATTCAATTTTTTTAAAAGATATTTTTTAAAAAAATTGAAAAATTGGTAGGCCCCTACCTAACTCGCAACCTGCGAGCCCCGCCTGCTTAACTTCGGAGTTCGGATGGGATCCGGTGTGTTCCAGGCGACCGCCACCCCACGGGCACGAGAAGTCCTCTCCTCTTCGGGGAGAGTCCCCGCTTAAGGCTGGCGGCCTGTCAGGCCCGCCGTACTACCCTATTTAAACAGCGCCTTGAAGCCGTAGGTAGCATTTCAGACCAACGACTGGGCACCACCGGACCGCATGACCGGTCAGTGGGAGGTAGAGGCAAGGCAGGACGATAGAGGGGGAGAAAAGCAGAAAGAGAAGTTTTTGCGGAAGAGTAAGCGTACGGTTGGTTAGACCTGTACTGACCCGCTCCCGCACAGGTCATGGAAAAGCTGTTTACTAAGGAGCCAGATTCATAGGCCTTACTTCCCCACGAGGGACCACCCCCCGTGGCATGGGACGGAACTTCCTGACAACTCGCTTTCGCTGCCAGTGAAGAACCTACCTGGGAATTGAACCCAGGCCCCAAGTGCCGAGTCTCATGACACCCCGCGGCTTTCGTGGCACTAAGACCACTAGACCGTCGGCGATTCCACGAGGGAGCTTCGTTGAAATGGGGGGTTTGAATTCCACTCCAGCAGGCTACTGTCCTCGGAAAAATTTATATTTTAAAGCAAGATTTCAACCCGGGTTCTGCGGGGCCCCGGAACATCACTATGCCGGCACGGCTACGACGCCACGGTACAAGACGGCTGCCCACTAGGGGTGACGTTGCGAAGAGCCGTAGTCGCCGACGAACCTGTACCGGTGGCGTCATCAGTACACCTGCTCTCCATGCAGGAACAGACCGGCCGCGTGGCGACATTGGTATGCACATCGGCACCGATAATAGCATTGGCTAGGCGAAGGTTCGAATACGGATCACAAATTATATCTTTTTTTTCCCCCTTTTTTCTTTAAGAAGCTTTGTCACTTTGCAGTTGCCCGAAGGGACGCGAGTACAGTGGATAAAAAGAAAAAGTAGGTTTTATAAATTAAGTCAAAACAAATCCACACTCCATATTGAAAGAAATTGTGACCGGTATTCGAACCATTCTTTCAATATGGAGTGTGGATTTGTTTTACAGAGCCCATGTGACGACTCTCGCCGTCACGATCGTTTGTAACGGGCCCTCGTGACGTTCCTCTGTGACGGTCCCCTGTGCTGGCCCTGTGACGACTCTCCCTGTCACGAGCCCTCGTAACGTTCCTCTGTCGTGACGGTTGCCGTGACGTCATCCGTCCTCCTTGCCGCCCTCGCCCAGCAGAAAGCGCGCTGCTGCAGGCAAACAAAACGTCAATGCGTGTCACAGCGTCCCTTTTTTTGTCCCGGATTACATTTTTTTTTTTTTCATGAATCCAAAAGCACGTCAGACCGCACGGCGCTGCGGGCGGGGGGTTGGCGCCCGGCCCACACTGCCACCTACTCCCAGTCACCAGCAGACACCTCGGATTCTTCCCCTGGGCTCCGGGTTAGGGTGGGCACAATACCACCTCATTTGTGTTTCTCGTCCCCCACCCCCGCCCTCCTGCCCGCTCACCTTGACCTCGCGCCTCTTAACGAACCTCCCCTCCCCAACGCCTCATCAAACACCTTGCGTAATTCAGGATTAGCTTTCTTCATCTGTTTCTCTCTTTAATCCCAATCTTTTGCTCTTCTTGTTCGTTTTTTTCACAGTAGGTTCACTTTCACTTCCTTCGACTTGGCGCGGCAGGGGGCAAAGACTATCGCGCTGTCTACCGTTCCATGTTTAATGACGGCAAACTTGAGCGTAGTAGTACAGTACTACAGTAGAAAGTGTGAGACCCACTGCATCCTATGAGACAAATGCGCCAGACACCGTGCGTACGACGTAGCGCACTCTGAGCGGCTCGCACTCTTGTTTCTGTAAGACCATTGTTCTCACACGTCTTACTGAAGTACTGTCCTACACTTGAGGTTGCAGAGTAGAACTTGCCGGCCGCGCAAAAAATTATGGCGGGAATATGAATACCGAAACATTCTCTAGACTCTACGGGTCGCCTCTCGCGGCATTACATCACCCGCGCCGTCGAATCAAATCGTTTTATAATTTGAACGATGAGCCAATCGCGCCCGAGCTCGAGGGAGGACCGGCGTTATCATCCTCGACTTTCCCCGCAAGACGTCAGCCGATGTGCGGCACGCACTAAGAGCCGCGGCAGCCCGAGGTTGTTACTCCTGCGCCCCGGGTCGTGGGGCAATCATTAGTACCAGTACTTTCCTTCCACACTATCGCTATTACTGAAACTATATACATTGCTTGTCGCTAACGTGTTTTTATATTATTATGCTATCGATCGTCGCGTACCAGCAAGCGTGCGCGCCACTTCCGGAAGCCCTTTCGACTCCGCCACGCACATTTTCCAAGACTTTTAAGACCAAATATTTTTACCCGGATTTTTCCATGACCGTCCCAGCAATTTCCATGACTTTCCATGACTTTTCAGTTTTCCCACACTTGTGGGAACCCTGCAGGCGTAAAGCCAGGTGAACAAAAACTAAACATGTATAATACGTAAAACTACTGTCTTCTCCATACACAAGTCGAGGGGCAGCCAAATAATGTATTCCTATGTACACTTACTTTTTACATACAATAATTCTCATGTATTTTTCGATAGAAAAATCCTAGAGCGAACAACAGAAAAAAAGAAAAAAAGAGTGAGCAAAAATTAGCAAAACTTTAAAGCTTGATCGTAAAAAAGAAATCAATTAAAAATCTCGAAAATTCTGGAAAATTCAAAACAAAAATGTCGACATCTGTACAGCAAACTTGAGAGTTGTCTCGTCTCGCCTCCCCCTCGGAGGCTGCGCCGGCTGCGCCGGCTGCGCCTCTCTCGCAGCTAATCTCCCGGTCCCGGTCCCGGGGCCCAGCCCAGGGGTCCCGAGGGATCCCGGGGGGTGTCGGACGCAGACGGCTCCCCCGGCGCGGCCGTGTCCAGCCCCAGAGGGAATGCCGAGGACGACCCGGACTGGACTGTCCGTCACCTTATTGGCCGCGCCGACCCAGCCCGGCCCGGCCCGGGAAAGGGACGAGAGATATTTTCTGACCGAGATCCAAATACCCGAAATTACATGCGCGCGAGGATACGCAACGCACGGCAAATCCGACCGCTCCTTCCACAAAAAAAAGTAACGAAAATTTATTTCTAAACGGGGTTAATTTTGCTTATTTTGTTAACTTCTTAAGCCCGCAGACGGACTAACTTGGTTTTTGTCGGCGGCGGCACGGGCCTTGCACCTGGTGGCGGGCCCGGGGCCGGGCCGCGCGGGGCTATCGCTGCGGAAATGAGGTCAAGTGAGAACAAGGGCCTAAGTGCGGGACATCGAGGGCCGATAACGATAACCCCCCGGGGCGGGGGCTGATACCGGGAGGGGCGGGGGCTGCGGGAGGGGCGGCTCCTGCCCGCACGGGCGGACAGCCTCCGAGGTGCGTGCCAAGCGAGGCGGAAACATACTCTTTGGTGTACAAGTTTTGTGAATTTTTGAAAATTTATACTAATCTTTTTTTTTTTTGAAAATTTTTGCTAGAATATTTTGTAAATTTTCGTATTTTTTTCTGAATTTTCCTACGTTTTCCTAAATTTCCCTAGATTTCTCTAAATTTTTCTGAATTACGAGCTGTACACCAGAGAGCTCAAACGGGCTGACTCGGACGGGCTCCCGGCGTGCGGCGCGTAGGGCGACGAGTATGAGCCCGCCGGAGCCCGTCTAGAAATGAGCCCGCCTGAGCCCGCCCGCCTACCAGAGCTAGAGCCCGCACCAGCCCGCCACGGGCTCCGGCGGGCTGCCTGAGTTCTGCCGGTTCTGCGCCAGAATCGCGCTCTCTCATTGGCTGCCGGGGACAGACGGGCTGGTACGGGCCGGCTACGACGGGCTCAGGCGGGCTCCCTTGCTTGCTAGACGCGCCGCGAGAGTTTTGGCAGAAACGTAACCGCACGGCAACTCTTTCGGAGCAGACTACCGCTGCAACAGTCTGACTGTCCGAGCGGGGCCGGCGAGAGGAGCCCGTCCGAGTCAGCCCGTATGAGCTCTCTGCTGTACACAAAAATTTCAGAGTTGTTTTTTCCCCTTTGGTACCAACGGCGGTAAAACTTTTTTTTTTCTTTTTTTTACGTTTTCAATTCTTAACCACTTAGATTTTTACCTGTGCTTCATTTTTTTTGCAGAAAATTTAAATGTTGTTTGCGCTTTACATAGAGTTAAAATTTACAGATTCCAATAAAATCTTTTAAATCTTCGGATGTCCCTCAATCCAATCCCATTCAAAGAGAATTTCTTGAATAATATAAGCACGAAAGATTTCGAGTGGGAATCAATGAGCTGAGAAGCAGTTTCCCGGGTCGGGGCCCGGGCCGGCGCTGACCAGCACACTGCGGCCAGTGCGAGTGACCAGCAGTGGCCAGTGGCCGTGAGTTCGTTCACACCGCTCCCTTTTGCATAATGCCGCACTGCCGCCCCGCCCCGGGAGGAATGGCCGTCCTTCCAGGAAGCTGAGGAGACGATATTCCGATCGCTCGGACGGGACCGGACCAGATCGGCCGGGACTGACCCCAGCCGATCCGAGCCGACAGCAGCCGACAGGATACTGGCGTGTCCACCGATATGGAGTGGGAGACGAACTTCAATTTTGCAACCCAGATTGCCAATGGTGATGAACAGGTGATCACCGAGGTGATTACCAAGGATAACTCCGTTTGAGGGGTCGCCACCTCTAATTTCGGTTAGAGGTAAATTTACTTCTACGGCAATATATCTCTCATCATTTTGCTGCGGAAAGACCTCTACAAGATTTAACTCTACTGGTATAGGAGTAAAACACAGAGTTAGGAATCCATCTCTAAAAGTTTTTAGGAGTAAACACCCTTCCTACTGTGTCTTACATCTAAATATTGACGCGGCGTAATCCCGCGACTACGTTAGTTACCTCTAAACTTTAGGTGAAAATTGCGCAGTTCGTGAAAGGAGTGCAATAGTCACCCGGCGAGAGCCGCAGTTGTGCAAATAGGTTCTGTGAGTCAGGTTATCCTCCGCAGCCAGGCCTAAGTTAGGCAGCCGTGCCTAGCACGCGTGTGTCGCGGGCTGGGCCGGGCCGCCGGGGTCGCCCTGTTTTATGGACTATGTTCATTATGTACTCTGTAAAACCAAGTGTGCAACTGCTTAATACCTGGAAGTGTGCAACTCCCAGTTTTCCATTCTGAATTGAGATTTTTTTATTTTATTTTTTTAAATTGTAGCTGTTGTTCAACTGTTTCGGTGAATGCTCCGGCCTGGTCGTCTATGATACATATTCCATCGCCAATTTACCCCAGTAGTAGTTAAAAAAGGTCACTCAAAATCCAGGCCGGACAGGTTTGGACAAAATTAGATCAGACAATTTATTTAGACCCACGCATAGGTGCAAGCGGGTTCGTTTCAATGCTCGCTCTGCCCGCGTAAGGCGCCATGGCCCCTTGGGCTGGCAAACCCGCCCGTACACATGCGTCTTCTCTGGAACGCCCGGTTCATTGTTTCCGATGATTTAATTGACAGCAGCTTTTGGGTGAGACCGGAGAAGATAAAGGATGACTGCCAGCCGTTCAAGTTTTACGCGCAAATGCTACAAATCTTCACCATAACCCTCCCTAAGGGTGAAGCAAGCCACGCGGAGAGCAGGTAGAGAGGCATTTCCGATGCGCAGAGAAAGACCCTTTACATTTTTTCCCGAGGAAACCACCCTGTCACAGCCCTTTGCGCCTTCCTGCGGGGCCGACCCGCGCGCCTCGGCCACGTGTCCAGCAGAGTGATTCAGAAGAGCGCGCTTCTGTCTCTCTCGCACTCACGGGGTGCGCCGCACGGGTGCGAGAGAGACGGTGCATCGGGAGCCGCATGAGTTATGGCGCATGATGTCGGCCCCGCCGCCGCACTGTACGCAGAAACCGCATTAAACGACTGGCTGCATTCTTTTGACTGCGCCCTTTTTGCGCGCCGCCGGGCCGGGCTCTGCCTCTGGGCTCTGCGGTCCGCTCGGCACGCGCAGTGCAGCCTCATTTGGACGCGTGGGATCTGCAAAAATGACGTGACGTGACGGGGAGAATATTCCCGGGGGAGGGGGAGGGGGAAGGGGGCCCTTAACACACTGATAGCAGAGCGCGCGGCGGCGCGCGCTTCAGGGAACAGTATGACGTGGGCGCCCTGCGCCGCCCTGCGCCGCCCTGCGCCGCCCTGCGCCCTGCACTGCGACCGGAAGCACGTTTTGGACTGAGCTCATCATGTGATTTTCTCTACATTTCTGAAAGTTCCACATAAACTTTACCACACCCTGTTTTTTTTTCCGGTATGAATTTTCTAATTTTGTTTTTCTCTTACGAGTGCTTTCATTGAATCTGCCAATACATTAAAATTATTGGGGGCTATGCATTTTTCGGAATAAAAATAGTTTTTTTCTTCTTTACTTTTCACATAAATGTGATGGTGCTTCAGACCCCTTGAGACGAAGCGAGGTGCGCGCGCAGTTCAGGCGCGTGAGGGAGGGAGGCTATAAGGTGCAAGGAGCAGGGAGGACGGCGCCCCGGTGGCGCGTACCTCACGGGCTGCGCTCCGCCCCGCCCCGCCCCGCCCCGCCCCGTCCATGCATACTATACCCCGTCATTTTCACGTTCGCAGAGTTCATCCTCCGACGCCAATTACAAGTGCGCGACTCTGTCGGGTGGCAGACTGCCCCCTCTCATTACCAGGGAGAGAGAGAGGAAGAGGGAGAGGGAGAGGGAGAGGGAGAGGGAGAGGGAGAGGGAGAGGGAGAGGGAGAGAGGGGGAGAGAGGGAGAGAGAGAGAGAGAGAGAGAGAGAGAGAGAGAGAGAGAGAGAGAGAGAGAGAGAGAGAGAGAGAGAGAGAGAGAGAGAGAGAGAGGTGCAGTGCTCCGGTGGCAGGCCCAGACCTGCTGCAGTGCTGCCCCCGGCCGGCCGTTCCGGGAATCACAAAAAAAGGAACAGCATCACCACCCGAACCGATATTTAATGAGCATGCGTTTTGCGGCCGGACGCGCACGGCGCGGCGTCTTTGGCGCAAAAGCATCGCCTTTTTTTTTTTTTTTTTTTTGGCGTACAACCTGCGAACCGTGTGAGTGAGTGTCCCTCTCTAACTCTTTTCGCTTCAGTTGAGAATGCAAGTCATCTCCGGTGGGGCGCTCCACTCGCATTGACCGCGACATGCCGCCGGCCCGGCGGTCTCTGGTCAGGCCCGTCCTGTCAGACACGATGATCCCCATCCCCGTGTAGCAGCCCTTCCTTTCCTTCCCGGTAGTCGCGGCGCGCAGCAGAGCGCGGCCTCTCAGAAGCGAAGACACATCGGAGGAGGATGCCGCCGAGGGGTTATTATGGACATCTCCGCGTTCAGAAAGAAACGGCGTGGCAATGCAGAAATGTTCAAAAGTTCGGAAAAAGTAAGAAAAATTTAAAATTTGGAATGGAGAAAATTTTAACAGGGTTCTCACATTTACGCTCCTGGCATTTTCCATGACTTTCCCGACGAAATTTTTTAACTTTTCATGACTTTTTCGTAAGGAATTTAAAAAAAAAATCGACAAATTTACGTTTCAAAATTTCTGGCGAAGCGTCTGAAATATTTCATGCAAAGACTCCCCGTCACCCGAATTTTCCCGTGACCGGTGACCGTCCCTGCAATTCCCATGACTTTCCCTGACTTTCCATGAAGACTTTTTTTCCATGACTTTCCAGGCTTTCCAGACTTGTGGGAACACCGAGGGGAACACAATTTAAGATGACTGCAAGTGTAAATAAATAGGGAGAAATCAGAGAAATGTTCATGTTTATTAGTTAAGAGGACTTGTGTTCTCAAAGTCATAGTTGTTTTGCCCCATGAGAGAAATGTCGAACCATATTTACGATATATGTAAAAATAAACATTTCAGTGCGAAAAACTCGTCTCAATAAAAAGTTACTGCGGTAACAGATATTATTCTTTCTAATTTCGTTAAAGTGAGATCAAATATTATCGGAGTCGAGAGGAGCGACCCGAAATTTTAGGGAAATTTGAACAAATTGACAAGCTATAAAATATTGCAAACACTATGAAAACCATCTTTGCAAATTTACTATATATATATTTTATTATTATGACTTACGAAAATTGTTGTATAAATTTATGACAAACCATTCTTGTTCGTAATTGCATTTCAAGTCGATAGTCTAGTGCTAGTAATTTTACGATTTGTAATTGTAATTTTACGACTTCACTTTGCGGTAAATTTTCCCGTAAACCTAAGACTATTTTTCACAGGGAAAACTTTGAACAAACTTGAGGGCAAAGCGGAAAACCTTAAGAAAACTTCGGGGTAAGTTCGTGACATTTGCACCGGAAGTGTTTTTTCGACGGGGCGGCGGTGCAGGACGCGGCCGGGCCGCCGGGCCCCGCGCAGTATCACTCGCCTTGGCCGTGACCACTCCTAAGTGCCGCGTGACTCGCTCCCGGCTATCAAGATGAGAAAGTAAGCGGCCGTGTGAGATCACGCGCCTATAGGGGAGAAACGCCAGTAGGAGGCACCCCCCGCGCCCCCGCGACCTTCTGCCCCCCCCCCCCCTCTCAACCCCCGCCCCAACCCCGCGGGGAAAGCCCACGGCGCAGGCAATAGATTACACCAGGGTGAGGAAACCGAGGAAACCGTACAACATGGAAACTTGGATGTTATTGCGAGTTTATTTTTGTGCATGACCAAACACCGACGCAATTCATTCATACGCGACCGTATAATATCGGTCTCTCGGAATCGCAAGCGTTTTGAGAAGAGTTTAAAAAAAAAAAAAAAATGGGGGGCACAAAAGAGAGTTACTCGACGCTGTACTTCTCTTAAGGGATGATAGAAAGCTGTTGCAAGGTTGGCGACGAATTTGCAATTTTTTGTTTTCCTGACAATATCCTGACAAAATTTGTGGAAAATTATCCCCTTCGACCAACGACTATTTTTCAAAGTTTCAATCTTAAAATCCTGGCATTTTCCTGACATGTGACAGCCCCGAGGAGCCCTATACCGTCGACGAGAGGCCCCGTAGTTTACGAACTTTTTCCACGCGAGGTGTCCGGCGCGCGGCCTGCCCCGCAGGGGTGTGGTGTGGAGTGTGGATATTACCGAAATGCTTTTCCTTTCCCTCTCGGCGGCCGCATTCTTCCAGGAGCAGCGGGACTGGCGGGGGGGGGGGGGGGGTGACCCGGTCACCGGGCACGTGAGCGCAATGGCCCCAACTTGCGTAAGGGCCAAAAGCAGGCGGGGTCAAAAATACATAACCACAAGCATTTCATTTTTACCTTCAAAATGACCGAGGTGGCCTCAACTCCTGAAATCATGTGTACACAATCGCTGAAATCTTCGAAATCATTGTCAAAAAATGTGGATTTATTGCCGAAAAAAATTGATTTGAGTGCGTGTTTTGGGCTCATAAGGCTCAAAATACGCTTGTGTTTACTTCACGAATTATTTCTTTCAATTATAAGAGGTGTACTCATGTCAAATCATGTGAAATCTTGAAATCGTGTGCACAAATTTTGGGTGAGTTGAGGCCCCCTCGAAAATGACTTACTCACAACCTAAACTCTAATATGGCCTTTTTGAGGGAGAGGGTGGTGCCGCATCAGGGAGAGGTGCCAAAGCCAAAATTTCAAAAAAACGCGTTTCCGCCCGGGATCCTTGTGCGTGTATAAACAACACGTGATGACCACTACACTACGGTATACTCACAACCGGTACTCCGGTACTCGCACACCGGGCTGACCGCAACGAGTACTGGCTGCCAAAGCCAAAAATTGAAAAAGAGTGTTTCCGCCCGGGATCGAACCGGGGACCTTGTGCGTGTAAAGCACACGTGATAACCACTACACCACGGAAACCGATACGCACATGCGCCTGACCGCAACGCGTCTTAAACAGGAGAGAGGTGCCAAAGCTAAAACAATCAAAAGAGTGTTTCCGCCCGGGATCGAACCGGGGACCTTGTGCGTGTGAAGCACACGTGATAACCACTACACTACGGAAACCGATACGCACATATGCCTGACCGCAACGCGCGTCTTAAACAGGAGAGAGGTGCCAAAGCTAAAACAATCAAAAGAGTGTTTCCGCCCGGGATCGAACCGGGGACCTTGTGCGTGTGAAGCACACGTGATAACCACTACACTACGGAAACCAATACGCACATGTGCCTGACCGCAACGCGTCTCAAACAGGAGAGAGGTGCCAAAGCTAAAACAATCAAAAGAGTGTTTCCGCCCGGGATCGAACCGGGGACCTTGTGCGTGTGAAGCACACGTGATAACCACTACACTACGGAAACCGCTATGCAAACGGATTCGACCTCAACGGGTATTGAATAAGAGACAGGCGCCAAAGCCGGTCTGGTGAAAGTCTGGTCAGTAGGCGTGGCGATGCGAGGCAGTTGGGTTGCCTACCCAGCAGCCGCCCGGGCGGCGGGGTCAAAAATACAACCGCAAGCTTTTTATTTTTACTTTCAAAATGAATTACCTAAACTAACCTAAACTCTAATATGGGGCCCTTTTTTTTCTGAAGAAGGGGGGAGGGAGGCAAAGTGCGGGACTGTTTGAATGAAAAATTCAGGCGCGGTAATAGGTCCAGTGGATAGAGGGGGGAGGGGGGTTGCACTGTGGGCTGCCTACATACAGGGGTTTTGTAGCTCAAGTTGGCTACTTTTCAGGTGGTTTACTAGAGACCGTTTTTCAGAGGAGAGGGCGGGGCGCAATTCCCCCCCCCCTCACCCCAACCTCGTCAAACGTCCCTCGAAAAAAAATAGGTGCCGGTGTGTTTGCGTAGCGCACAACGAGGCATCGGACACCACGACGGTCCGCAGCGAGACACGCCGCACCAAGGATCTACCACTTTGAAAAATCGCGTACGAGGATTATAATCAGTCACGATTAAATGGTGATTATCAATGATTATTTGAGTTTATCTTTAACATATTTACTGATTATTGGCCAATAATCACGCAACTTTTGGTCAAATTTTACGTGATTCTGATTATGCGATATAATCAATTATCATTTAGAGAGGTGTACGAGGATTATGAAAGTTGTAGACCCTTCCGCGGCACTCGGAACATCCAAAGTGTGTGAAAGTCACACACTTGCAGGAGTGTGGTGAACCTCCATCTGTACGTACACTTGCCCTCCTCCTCACGTGAGTGAAAATTCTAAAAAAGTTCCCACTTTTACTTCATTACTAAATACCTTTTTGAAAACACAGTACGCACAGGTGAGTGAGTTTCCAATGGACCACTCGACGCAGTAAGGGTGTGAATTTCCTGACAAATTTCGCACACACTCGAAGAGGGGAAAAAAATTCTAACGCTAACGCGTTAAACGGCCCCCTAGGTTTTAAAACTTGTCACAAAATGAGAAAGAACTAACGTCAGAACTATCAAGAGTATTGAGAACTTGCAATAAACACAGGAGATACTTTTACATTATGCCTTCAATCGCACTCATGGAGTATTATCAAACTCCCAAAACTCACCTTTAATGTATTGAGAAAATTTTAGACTACAGAAAAATAGACACAAGGTAGTGCTTAGGTCATTGTTTAAAGTAAATGCTTTCCAAAGCTTTGAGTTTAGAAATGAGCGAACCAAAATAATACTGTATATATGAAGCGGGGTGCATGGCCGCTGCTGCTAGCTCCGCCCAGGCGGCGAGGGTATTGTTGCCTAGCTACACATTCTGCGCATTGAAATGGAAATTATTCAGATCTGGTAAGACAGTTGAGGATCAGACCTAGCTTCAAAATTTTCTAATTTTTTGATTTATTTTTCATGATAATTTTATTAGAATGTCTTCGGTAGAATTGGCTGTGCTCATGAGAATCCATTGTTGAGAAAAATAAAAAAAATTCTAACGCTAACGCGTTAAACGGCCCCCTAGGTTTTAAAACTTGTTACCAAATGAGAAAGCACTGGAAAAAAACTAATGTGACATGAGTCACATCAATTGATGTGACCAGTTTATGTCACATTAGTAGTTTATGTCACATTTGGTAATGTGACATTCGGTGCCACGTGTTATGTCTGCCTATAGTAATAACATGAAGGATGTCACATTACAAACGTTACCGAAAATATGGTAACATTACGTGATATGTTACCTAAACTGGTCACATGTGCACATGTGACATATGTCACATTAGATTTTCCAGTGAGAACTAACGTCAGAACTATCAAGAGTATTGAGAACTTGCAATAAACACAGGAGATACTTTTACATTATGCCTTAAATCGCACTCATGGAGTATTATCAAACTCCCAAAACTCACCTTTAATTAATTGAGAAAATTTTAGACTACAGAAAAATAGACACAAGGTCGTGCTTAGGTCATTGTTTAAATTAAATGCTTTCCAAAGCTTTGAGTTTAGAAATGAGCGAACCAAAATAATACTGTATATATGAAGCGGGGTGCATGGCCGCTGCTGCTAGCTCCGCCCAGGCGGCGAGGGTATTGTTGCCTAGCTACACATTCTGCGCATTGAAATGGAAATTATTCAGATCTGGTAAGACAGTTGAGGATCAGACCTAGCTTCAAAATTTTCTAATTTTTTGAAATATTTTTCATGATAATTTTATAAGAATGTCTTCGGTAGAATTGGCTGTGCTCATGAGAATCCATTGTTGAGAAAAATAAAAATTCTAACGCTAACGCGTTAAACGGCCCCCTAGGTTTTAAAACTAGCCGCAGAATGAGAAAGAACTTAGGTCAGAACTATCTGTGGGAATCACATCACAAATTTTATCCGCTAAACAGAAGTCCCAAAAATTAAGCAATTGTTTTTTTCTTTTTTTCCTAATTTCTGGTTACGTAACTGAATATACCACGGCCCTCCTTCCTCCCCTGCGCGCCACGCGGAGGGGCAGAGGGGCCGAGCGCCCGAGCACCCGAGCTTGCGACAATGCCGATTGGGGTCGGCTCGCTGGCACTCCTGGCCGCAGGGAGAACGTAGGCTAGACAATCCGCAGCCAGCTGGGGGAGGCGCCGCCGCCTTCGACAAGACGGAGCGCGTTTGAGGCGTGAGTGCCCAGTCCTGTCTTTTCTAGGTTCTAGGCTGGGACCTCCACTCAACAAAAGAAGGCCGGTGGCCCGGCTGGGGGAGGCGCCGCCGCCTCCGACTGAACGAGGCGCGTTTGAGGTGTGAGTGCCCAGTCCTGTCGCTTTTATGGTTCTAGGCTGGGACCTCCGCTAACGCCCCAGCGACAATTTATTTTAACTGAACAATATGTTAGACAGCCGAAATGAATGTGAAAGAGGCAGTTTCAGATATGCGGAAATCGTTTCCCAAAGTTTCACGGAGGTTTAATCAGTAGGCAAAAAAATAGGATTCGTAAAATTATTTAGGTAAATACACACCATTTCAACAGTTCTGTTCACCAGATTGAAGTCAAACTTACCAAAACATTATCTGCAGGTGCAGAAACAATATTTACGCATTCAGTTCGACTTGTCAACGTTTTGATAACTTTATACAATGATTTAAAGTCGCGAGGTGGGAGCCTCAACCCCCGGCCGTGGCGGCTATGGGTGGGGAAGGCCGGCGCGGGGCCGGCGACACGGCGCCTCACGCGTCCACCTCAAACCAACCTAGAATATATTTGGCAAGTTTTTAATTTAGTGACGATGTTAAGTTATGTTGCAGGCCTTTAGCACACAGCTATGGAAGCCACTACACATTCACAAGGAACACAGAGGCAGACACAGAGGCAAATCGTGAATTTTATCCGTCTCACATTTCCAACTCAAACATGGCGCCGAGTGGGCCAGCTGTAAACAACGCGCATGGCAACCAATAAATTCAACCACCAGGCAAGAATTAAAGGGTTCTAGTTTCAAATTTGCCACACACTTACCATTAAATGAAATAGAAATTTAAAATATTAGGTCAAAACTCTCTGTGAGAGCCCAAATCGTGAATTTTATCCGCCTCATATTTAAGACACAAACATGGCGCCGAGCGGGCCAGCTATAAACAACGCCGCCTTGGGGTCCACTCAAACCAACACAAAATATATTTTGCTAGTTTTAGATTAAGTAACTAGGTAAAATGATGTTGCAGGCCTTTAGTAAACAACGGTGCAAGCCTCCACGCATTAACACGGAACTCACGGGTTGTCTTACTTGTATCTTTCAGTGAAAACATGAATTGAGGATTTACTCTGAGGTTGGCGGTATTGTCACAAGCCCCGCCCACGGCGAAATTACAGTCCCAGCCAACAATCAGGAGCCGCGGCGGCTAGCTAGTGGTCACGTTTGAAAGTCTCCTGGTGGTGAACCCTTTTACATGGCGTGAATCTGCAACGATTCTGACGTGACCACTCCTTGCGTTGACACTTTTGGATATCGAGGTACAAAGCAACAGGCGGACGTTTTTATTGGCTGGATTTTCGCGCGAAACATTTCTATTGGGCAGAGCATTTTGGAGGGTGTCAATTTTGGCTCGGCACAGGGTGCTCGGCTCGCAATTACCGTAGAAACTGAGGATGCAAACTAATTTTATGCAAAAACGTATAGACAGCTTGACATCATACCTATCTCAAAAATTTTCTAATTTTTCGTAGTATTTTTCATTGTAATCTTGTACGAATCGCTTGGGCACGATCGGCTGCGCCCATAAGGGGCCATCGTCAAACAGGATAATAAAAAACTTTCTAGCGAAAGCAATAGGCTCCCCTAACGGGGGCCTAAAAAACTTTCTGGCGAAATGAAGAAGGCCCCCCTATGGGGGGCCTAAAAACTTTCTGGCGAAATGAAGAAGGCCCCCCTATGGGGGGCCTAAAAAAGGAATGGAAACTCACATTCCTACGGGTAAGTGTGTGCGACATTCAGACACAAGGATTCCCAGAGTACGTCGACGCCTCTGTGAGTCACTCAAACAGCAACGTCTCTCCTGGTCAAATATTGGACCGCTGACCTCTGCGTACGCTCGGGGCCGCCCCGCCCCTCCCCGCCCCGGGTGACTTGCATCCTCGGGACAGCTGTTGCACAACCGTGCGCGACCCCGCCCCGCCCCGGGGGAGGGGTTTTTGCACGCCGGCAAAGGATTATCCCAGCACTGATTACGCATGTTTTCACGGTAAAACAACGAATATTTATATTGTTTTTTTTTTTTTTTTTTTTTTTTTTTTTTTTTTTTTTATGGGAAAAATTTTGGAGAGCTTCTATGGTTTTAGAAAAGCTCACCACACTTTCAGCTAGTAAAACAAATGTGAAAAATTCCTTATCTTTTTTTCTCTTTTTTCTTTCTTTACACACATTTTCAAAAACTCAAACACTAATGCCAGCCACTCTAAGTTATTTTCCACACTTTTTAAACACGAAGGCATTGTTTCTACTTAATTTTCCGCATTTTATTTTTGCCTAGTAATCGATAATGAAATTGAGGGAAAACCAAACGTTAAAGCCTGTCCTGAGTAAAGTTGGTACACTTAATCGCGCGCGAGATGTAAAAATATCGTCCAAGTCAGCCCTGCTGACCCGAAAGTGCAGCCAAGGTATTTCGGTGAGCTTACAAACGCGTGAGGAGATAAGTTCTCAGAAAGTCCCACTTGTCGGGCTTCGCGTCGGTGTCTAGTTTGGGTTGAGCCTGCCTCACCGGATGGCGTTAGGTGGGCGTGGGGAACTCAGTGCTTTCTGGGGCGGGGTGGGGCGGGGTGGGGCGGGGCGTGGCGGGGCCGGGCGGGGTGGGGCACGCGTGCGATCAGCTGAGCGGCCGTGACGTGACGAACTCCTGACGTAGGGACCGAGCACAAACCTGTTCCTTGTGGACCCACGCCACGCCCCGCCACGACCCGCCACGCCACGCCCCGCCACGCCACGCCCCGCAAGAACAGTCACGCACAAAAGTAGTGCATCCGTAACGCCAGCCGAACATAGTCTGGCTCGCGGGTGTCCTTCCAGGAACAAGCAGCTGAGGGAGAAAGAAGGACAGAGACAGGGAGGGAGAGATAGATAGATAGTATGAGAGAGAGAGAGAAAGAGACAGGAGAACGGGGGTTCCAGGGCAAGCAAGACGCAAGGCGAGTTCGCCGAACGGGAGGGAAGGCCTTGGCCGGGGGAAGGCGGCCCGCAATGTGCCAACAATTTCATTTGGCAGAAACGGAACCAGGGGTGGGGGTGGGGGACACGTGGGCGTGGATACGGGGGTAGGGTCGGAGGGGGGGGGGTCAACGATGACGAAACCACGTGGTTCCCATTCATCCACAAATTTGCTCCACGACTGTCGAACAGCGTATACGTACCGAAAACGTACGCAGACGCAGCGGAGAGCGGGAATGAGAGCGATAGAGCGAGTGGGAGCCTTGGTGGGGGAGAGAGAGAGAGAGAGCGAGAGAGAGAGAGAGAGAGAGAGAGAGAGAGAGATAGAGAGAGAGAGAGAGAGAGAGAGAGAGAGATAGAGAGAGAGAGAGAGAGAGAGAGAGAGAGAGAGAGAGAGAGAGAGAGAGAGAGAGAGAGAGAGAGAGAGAGAGAGAGAGAGAGAGAGAGAGAGAAGCAGGCATTGCGAACAGGAGGGCGCCCGAGCTCCGGGGCTGAGCTGACGACGACGCACACCTCGCGACTCAGTGGGACCACCATTCATTCACACCGATTACGCCTCTTTCTCCGTCCCTCTTCGCCCCTCTCTCCCTCTCTCTCCCTCCCGGTAGATCCGCGAGGTGGCCGTGCTGCCCCCATTGTCACGGCGCGTCCCTGACACTCCCCCGGACATCTGATTCGGAAGATCGCGCTCTCGTACCTCCCCCGTCCTTGTCGCACCTATGGCACCTATGCGGCGGCGCACCATGTTGGGAACGGCTGGGCCCCCATGAGTGTGACAAGGGCAGAGGCGCGAGAGTAACGATCTTCGGAATCAAACGCGGATTTTAATGGGCGTGGAGGGGCGTGGCGGGCACTGTAAAAAAAACCATTTCGTAAATTAACAGGAAATGTCTGTGAATTTTTTTAAACGAACTGACTGTGAATTTACATTTTATTCGTGTTCATTTACAAAACTCCATAACAAGACAAAAATATTCTGTATCTTTCCAAAAGAATTCCGAAACTTTACAAACTTTATCTGTTGTTTCGCGATTTTTCTTGTTAATCTACAAAATATTTCATCAAAGTACAGGAAAAACCTGTTTACCGATTTAACAGCGAAACCTGTAATTTTTTTTTCTCGTTTTTTTTACAACAAATTTTTACAGTAGGGCGTGGCGGGGCGTGGCGGGAAGTGCAGTTCCTCCTGCCCCTCCCCGTGTACGACGCCGCCGCGACAGGGACGCGGGGCGCGGGGCGGGGCGGGGCGGGGCGGGGCGGGGTGGGGCGGGGTGGGGCGGGGTGGGGCGGCCCGGCCACTGGCCGCCGCGCCACCCCGCGCTATGCTATCTCCCGCAATCAAGAAAAGTGGTCCCTCTCGCGCGACGCGAACTCGACTGGAGGTCCGCAGCCGCAGCGGCGCACTGTATGCGGCTAATCTCGAGTAGGGAAACAAAAAGGCCGTCGTCGACGAACCTGAGAGTCCGTCGCATCGAGAGCGGGGCGGGGCGGGGCGGGGCGGGGCGGGGCGGGGCGGGGCGGGGCGGGGCGGGGCGGGGCACAGCACGGCAAGACAGGCACCCCGGAAAACAATAGGCACGGGTAAAGAGGTGCGGTCGAGCTGTATTGCGGTGGGGCGTGGCGGGGCGTGGCGGAGCGTGGCGGGGCGTGGCAGGGCGTGGCGGGGCGCAGTGTTTTTCGGGTGTTCGCTCGGGTGTTCGCCACCTCGCCACTGAGAGAGGCCACACCGCGCACGTGTGTTTGCAAGGCGCCGCGTAATCGCTAATCGCGCGCCCTTTGTCAAGGAAAACAAAAAATGGTTATTCGCCACATGCTCCAGTTCTGGTTTCATTCACTGTGCGTCGTAAGTAAAGAACAGCAACTCGCGTCCAGTGCGGAGCGTGACACGGGTGGCGAGGCCATAGTGTGGTCACGCACCACTCGATGCGGCCACGGCAGCAATACTCGTCATAGGACCGAGGGCGAAACAACTCTGAATTTTGACGCACAAGAAACGTGAACTTTTCTGATTTTTTTTGGTAATTTTTATAGGTATTTTAGGGTTTTGAATTTTATTCAGGAATTTTTGTAAGTTTTTCTGGGTTTGTTTTTCTTAATTCTTGGATTTTTAGGCACGAAGTAACCTTAAAGTTGTTTTTGTTTTGTTTTGTTTTGTTTGTTTGTTTTTGTTTTTCCCTTAACACGATGAGTTACGTTGGGCACCAATTGGGAATCAACGTGTTGTGATCAAAGCAAGCGGTCTTAACATCCACGTCTAATTTTTTTTAATACCTATTTGTTTATAAAAAAAGGGGGAAAAAGGCGTTTACACCAGCAGGCTCAAAGCTACCACTGTAAAATATATCTATAGTAAATTTCCTAGAAATGTCTGTGTAGCAAGTCACATACAGGAATTTTCCATAGTACAACTGTATCGTACTTTTCCCATCCAGGGTCCCTTTATTTTGACAACTATAATTAATGCTTTTCGCGATAAGTACTCGAGGCGAGAGAGAGAGAGAGAGAGAGAGAGAGAGAGAGAGAGAGAGAGAGAGAGAGAGAGAGAGAGAGAGAGAGAGAGAGAGAGAGAGAGAGAGAGAGAGAGAGAGAGGAAAGGCGCGGGCGGCATAGGTACCCGGTACCCTCTATTTACGGAAGATACCCCGCCTGCTGAGGAGGCTTCCCAGAAGTCTAATGAGCCCGCCCCGCCCGGCCCCGCCCGGCCGGGAGTGAGTGATAGCGGTGATAGCCGTATAAAAGGCACGGGCCGCGCGCCGCCCCGCGAAGTCCTCACCTCAGGACGCACACATCACCGCCTCTACACAACGACATGAAGACCGCGCTCGTCCTCGTCCTGGTGGTGCTGGCGGCGCTGGTGCAGGCCAGCCCGGCCCCCGCCGCCGCCAAGGAGCGCAAGACCAAGGAGCTGAGCGAGGTGCTGCAGGAGGCCGCGCGGGAGGGCAAGCAGGGGCTCCGGGCCGCCGCGCTGCCCCTGCCCGCCCCGGACCAGCCCGCGGGTGAGCCTCGTACTAGACTTATTATTAGGGGTATCCTCCTTCTTGCGCGATACACACAAAAAAGGGCGTGTCCTTGTAGCACGCCCAATTAACTTGAATCAAGTCCCGAAGACTTGAAAATATCAAGTGCCGGAGAACTTGCCGCCAAGGTTGTTCTCAAATCGTACCCCTCCCCTGGGCGCTTGAATCAAACGCACACTGGAAACCCAAGTGTGTGAATATCACTCACTTCTAGGTGTGCGAATACCCATTCGTGCACTTGGAGGCCAAAGTGTGTGAATTTCCAAGGAAAATTCACACCTTTACGCCCCCAAGAGTACGAATGGGTATTCGCACACATACAAGTGTACGACATTCGCACACTTGTGTTCCGAGTGCATGTTTGTGGTTCATGGCTGCATGGGGATAGAATTGAGCGCCAAACGGTATACTTGATATATTCAAGTGCACGGTTTTCTGGGTGTAGGGAGGGACAAACAAGCATTTTATCCTGAACTTGACGAAAGTTTGCTACTCCGAAGAAATTAATAATTCAAAATATATAAAGGGTTCACACCGAATCTTATTAATGTTTATCATCTCTGATTTTTCCAATGATTTCCAGTTCAAAAACTCGTATTTTTTCCTGAATATTTCAAGTAACATAGGACATACAGAATGAAAATTAAAAATGCTTTGCTGCGCGCATTATGCTCATTTTTTTTTAAATCAAACGACAGTTATAAAATAGTAGAAAAAAAGTTTCCAGAGATTAGTTCTGTATTAGCTTCAAGTCACATCTACGAATTTTTACCTGACATTTCCATGATTTCCAGACTATTTCTGTTTTCACAGACATGTCCATGACACTTCCCTGACCGGTGTAAACCCTGATTTGATTTGATTTTCTAATTTATTTAAGATTTGAAAATTTTCTAGCACGCACACATTGTTGAGCTATGCGTATGCTCTTGCAGGCGCCCGCGGCCTGGCTGCGTGCTACCAGCCGGGCTGCGAGTACCAGTGCAGGACGTACGGCTACAACGGAGGCTTCTGCGACTGGGGCAGCTGCAAGTGCTGGTACTGGTAGAGCTTCTACAAGTCTCAGTCCCAGTCCCCCAGAGGAAACGGCTTGCACGACAACACCAACCGGAACCGGAGATTTAATGTCGCACATCTGTACGCGTTAGATTGTCAGTTCATTCGCTTATGTCATGCTTTTTTTTTTTTTTTTTTTTTTTTTTTTTAATTTGTAAGAAAATATGAAAATAGGATAAACAGTTAAACTACTTTTTGTTTTCTGCCGAAAATTCACACACTTCGCGTGCGCGACATTCACTAAAATAAGGAGCGATTTTCCTCGCTCGAATAGAGCGACCCATATCTTTATCGCTCAAATGGAGCGATATTCAAAATCACTCTGATTGAGTCATCTGGTATAACCAAATATCACTCCTATTGAGCCATTTTTTAACTGAAAATGAGGCAATAAATGACTCTTAACGAGCGATTTTCGTGAAAGTTGCTCCTCCAGAAGTGAAAAAATTGGACCCAAAAAATCGATAACCCACGAGCAATAAATATCGCTCCTCGTTCTTAGCCTTTAAATTTAAGTTTGAGGGTGTGATGTCACACCGGCGGCATGAAAGGGAAGCGCGACACAATCGTGTGCGGTGAAGCCCGTCACCACGCGGGAAAAGTAAAATGAAAAAGGGAGCAAAACAAAACACATAATTAAAATTGTTTCCGCCCGGGATCGAACCAGGGACCTTGTGCGTGTGAAGCACACGTGATAACCACTACACTACGGAAACCGATACGCATCCAGGGCTTACCCGAGGGCTTACTGCAACGGCTGCATAGTATGAGAGAGGTGCCAAAGCCAAAACTTGAAAATCGTGTTTCCGCCCGGGATCGAACCGGGGACCTTGTGCGTGTAAAGCACACGTGATAACCACTACACTAAGAAAACCGCTTCCCACATGAGTTTGACCTGACCGCAAAGAGTATTACGAGTATTGCATAAGGCAGAGGTGCCAAAGCCAAAACTTGATAAACATCTTTCCGCCCGGGATCCTTGTGCATGTGAAGAGCACGTGATAACCACTACACTATGGAAACCACTACGCATATCAGGCTGAACGCAACGGGAACTAAATAAGAGAGAGCTGCCAAAGCCAAAACAATAAAAAAGAGTGTTTCCGCCCGGGATCGAACCGGGGACCTTGTGCGTGTGAAGCACACGTGATAACCACTACACTACGGAAACCGCTACGAATCCAGGTCTGACCGCTACGCTTATTAAACAAGAGAGAGGTGCCAAAGCTAACACAATAAAAAGAGTGTTTCCGCCCGGGATCGAACCGGGGACCTTGTGCGTGTGAAGCACACGTGATAACCACTACACTACGGAAACCCCTATGCAGCCGGATTCGACCTCAACGGGTATTGAATAAGAGACAGGCGCCAAAGCCGGTCTGGTGAAAGTCTGGTCGGTGGGCGTGGCGAGGCGAGGCAGTTGGGTTGCCTACCCAGCGGGCGCACAGGGCGGGCGGGCCTGCTCAAAGACCAGCCAGCTGACGAGCCGTACTGGCTGCCTACCTGCACGGCGTCAGACGACCGCGGCCTCCAGGACGACCCGAGCGGCGGCGGGCAGAGAGCAGGACAGGGTCGCCGACGAGGACACGCGGTCCAGGGAGCCCGCGCAGACGGGCAGCGCCGACGAGGAGGAGGAGGAGGGCGGCGGCGCGGGGGGAGCCCGGGGTACGGTCCAAGACGGAGAGCACGGCTGCGGGAGCAGACAAATACACACCGAAGTGTCGATTACATGATAGGCTAAAGCAAGGAATTAGCCCCAATGAGAACAGTACAGTCGATTGAACGTTAATTTTCATTTTTCGATCATGTCTAAAATCAAATTAATAATGGCACGATGATATTCACCTTCAAAGATTACATTAAAAACAATGTCAATAAAGAATGTATTTTTTAAAAAGTTCTTACCTTTCCGTCAGGAAAACGCACATTCTTGCAGACGAGTGCCCGCAGCGATGCAGCCTCGACAACCACCCAGCCAGACTGTAAAAAAAAATACAAAAAAATATAAAGATAATTTTTTTAAAAAAAATGGGATTTGAACCCAGCAAAAGCAGAGATCGGGGCAGGTGCGCTACCCCTCACTCCACTACAATACATGTGATGATAGCTGTGAGCGGTGCTGTGCACAATGCGCGGCGCTGGTCGCCGATCAGAAGCGCAGCGACAAAACTGCTGACACGCTAAGACTCGGGGAGTGCCACCACCACCGCCCCTCCCTCCACCGTGCTCACAGGCGGGCGCGCGAAATTTAAAATCGGCCCCGAACAGCCCCGCCACGCCACGCCACGCCGACCTGGCCGCCAAACTGGTCCGGCGTCCACGTCCAGGGCGCGCCCAGCGGAGAGCTGAGGGCGGCCGCCAGGATCCAGGGCAGGGTGAGGGCGCGCAGGGTGGAGGGCAGCATGGCTCCGGGAGCGGCGCGCTCCGCGAGCAGGCCTGGCACGAGGAGGGCGGGTGACAGGGGGTGACGAGGTGGGGGTGACGGGGAAAAGGTAACGGCCAAGGGGTGAGATGGGGCGAGGATGACGGGGAGCGGGTGACGGGGAGCGGGTGACGGAGAGAGGTTGACGGAGAGAGGGTGACGGAAGCGGGATGACGGAGAGCGGGTGACGGGCGCACCGGGCAGCAGCTCGACGGCGTCCACGTGGCCGTAGAGTCCCCGCAGCGCCTCGGCCGTCCTGGCGTCCCCGCCGGCGAGGTCCTGGAGGTCCCGGTGCGCGGGCAGCCCCAGCAGCGCGCGGTAGCGGGCGAGCGGCTGCAGGCGCGCGCGCCGCCCCTCCAGCAGCACGCGCTTGGTCCAGCCCCTCACCAGCGCGCCGCTGTTGTGCGCGCACGCCTGGGGGCAGGGGTGACGAGGGTGACGAGGGTGACGACCGCGACCAGAGCGACAGCGAGGGTGACGAATGCGATGAGTGTGATGGGGATGACAAAAGCGACGAGGGTGACAAAAGCGACGGGAGAGAAAAAGATGACCGAGGATGACGGGGATGAAAGAGGTGATGAGCCGGAAGGCGGCGCGCCGCGTACCTTGCCGGCGGGCTGCTCGGCGGCGGCCGTGAGCACGGCGCCCAGGCCGCGCTCCACCACCAGCCTCTGGTTGGTGAACATGAGGTCCGTCATGTTGAACGCCTCGCCGCCCACCTCCAGGACGTCCGGGAGCTGCCAGCCCCAGAACAGAGCGAGGGGCAGCTCTGCGGGCGGCGGGGGAGGGGGTCGGTCAGGGGCGGCCGCCGCCCCCAGCGCCGCCGTCGCCGTGGCCACGCCGCCCCCGGCTCCGCCCCCGCCCCACACGGCGGGCACCAGCTCCCGGAGGAGCACCAGGACCATCTCCGCGGTGACGACCCTCCTGGCCGTGTCGTACAGCTGGTCACCGTCCCAATGCGGGTGCTCGTCGGCGAGCAGCGCGGCCACCCGGTTGTGCTCCCGGAGCCAGAGCACGGCGACGGCGAACACCAGGGGGGTGGAGGACAGCATGGGGTGGCCCAGCGCCCAGCACGGCTCCGCGGTCCCCGCCCCCGCCCCCGCCCCGGTCAGGAAGTAGAACGGCAGGCGTCGGCCGGGCCCGGGCCGCACCATGGGGACCGGCGCGTCCTCCACGCACGCGGGGAACTCCTCGCCGTCGACCTGGCGGGAGAGCAGGCGGCCGCCGGAGCGCGCCCGGAGCAGGCGCCGCGACGCCTCCGTGACGCCGTACACCTGGCCGGCGTCCACCTGCAGCAGCGGGGAGGGGAGGGGCGTCCGGGCGCAGCCCGTCAGCCGCGTCGAGGGCAAGGGCGGCCCGGAGCAGCACCAATCCAGCCCCACTGTCGCCCCTCCCCTCCCCAACCCTTAGGAACCCACTGACACAAGCGCTGATGAACCAAAGAATGCTGACAACTTTGGCACTTGTAATCTAATGTTAAGTGTATTCAAAACATTTCCAACAATTAAAACCAAGGTAAAAACCTAATGATATTTTATTTATATGATAAAATTTGCATTACATTGACCTTCCTATGTCCCGTTTAAGCTTGTTCATTTGCTGACATGGGGCGGGTGAGCAGGATTAGTTTTATTTTCATTGTGCTTTTATACTTGTACATTTATATACCACAGAACTGCTGTATGATCTGAGGCAGAATGATAAAGAGCCAATTGTTACTTTCAGCACCCTGAGTACCTTAAGTCAGAATTTTACGTAAAAATGGAGCCTGCAGCAACCCCTGGAACTGAACTGCGATCAAAACCTTATAAGGTTTACACCTGCAGTTCAATCTGAGAGGGGTTTGGAATGGTTTTTAAGTTATTTCTTAATAGAAATAAGCTCGTTTTTCGCCCTTCCCCCCCTCCCCCCCGGCCCCTCCCCAATGTCAGAGGATTGAATGAAGACTGATTTGATTTTGATTGCAGTGCAACTGGAGCGGTTAGAAAAACCTGCAGGAAAACAGGAAAGTGCTGACTCTAGAATGGAGAGAAACAGCTGACAACAGGGAGAAAAGGTCTGAAAAATGTAAAATGGTCTGACGGGATCTGGTAGGGCCCGCAGCCAACCCCCAGCGGAGGCTCAGGCGCGGGTCTCTCTAACCTCCAGTAAACTGGAAACTGGTCTGGAGTGGCTAGACCAGACACCGACGCATTAGACAAGCTTACCTGTTGCTCTTTCTGGAACACGACGACTTTTTCAGTCGCGAAATTCACAGTCGGACACTAGAGCCTAACCAAGGGCTACGCCACTGGCAGCGGGTCGCACCCCCGGGGATGATCGCGCGCGCAAAACCGACACAGAAACGAAACGACCGCGGGAATGTATTTAAATCTAAATCAGCTATGGAACCAGTTTCTTACATATTCATCGGTCCGACGGCTGATCGCTCAATTTAACGCGTTAGTGAACACCGATTTACCGAACATTGAACGTTACTTTTACTTCTCGCCGCTAGCCGCGAAACCGTAACCGTTACATGCGCAGGCGTCAGGCGTCAGGCGATTCAAAACGACACACTGGATGCCAACTTTTGAAATGTATAGTCGTCCCAGACAATCTTCTCGATTCTTGCGACCGTTACGCTGCTGCCTCCTCTGCGCGCGGCGCTGGTTTCGTTGCAGAAGCAGTCACTTGCAGCACGTACACGCTCGCAAAAGCGAATTATTTTCTCATTCATACTACCTAGAGCGGTCAAATAAATAAGAAAGGACCCGAGAGAGGGCGAGAAGAATCGTCTAGTTTGAGAGATTAAAGATGCCGAGAGGCTGGCAGACATACACGGAAGCCGTACACTCCGTGCCAAAAAGAAAAAACCGCATCCTGGCCCACACGATTTGAAGCTTGGGGTTTCTGCTGAAGAGCAAGAGGTTAAAACTTTCAGGAAAAGTAGAAGCTTTCTCTTTTGTAAAGCGTTGTCTTTCTTCGTACCCGGGCGGAAATACGTTTACCAAAAGCATACTTTCGAGGTATACCCAGTGAGAAATAATCAATCAAAAAACCATCAATTTGACCTCAAAAACGAGATTTTGATAAAAGCATGTCCCATAATTTGATGATAATTTGACGAATTTTCGTCAAATTACTGCCTTTTTGCTTGATCATTTCTCACTGGGTACATACATGTCCATAAATACGGTTCGTGATATTTGCCAACTCGCCTGCAAGACGTCGGCTCCGGGCTGGAACTGGTACAGGAAGTGGTGCACGAAGGCGACGAGCAGGAGGTTGGCGCCGGTGGGGTCCGCGATGAACCCGTCCGCCGGCCTGCGGGGTCATTCCCTCTCTCTCTCTCTCTCTATTGATCCCTGCGGCCATGCTCCATGATGCCCCAGCGCGACAAGGACGAAACCATGACGAAACCACTGTGCGGAATCACCTGTACCTGGCCAGCAGCGCGTCGAACACGGCCTCCTCGGTGGGCGGCCGGCGGCGGGGGCGGGGGCGGGGCCGGCGGAGACAGCCCGCGGCCACGGCGGGCAGCAGGCGGCGCGCCCCGGGCACCCGGGCGGGGGAGGCGACCCACCCGCACCAGTCTGCGCCAACCACGGCGATGATCACCATGTGGAGGTGCGGGTCCGGGGAGGATTGGGGGGGGGGGGGGGGGGATCAACTCTGATTTTAGTGAACACATTTTGCGAATTTTCGTGAATTTTTATTGAACTTTTGTGAATTTTCACTTGAATTTAATCTAAATTTTGGGGAATTTTTCTTAATTATTTTAATTTTTCCTGATTTTTTTGTGATTTTTTTTTAAATTTTACTGAACTTTTCTGATTTTTTTTCTGAATGACGAGGTGTACAAAATTTCCAGCGTTGTTTCCCCTTTGCGCGGGCCTGACCCAGGACTCACCGTCGAGGACCAGGGGCGGCGCGAGGCCGGCGAGCGCCCCGAGCCCGAGGAGGTCGGCGACGGGAGGCGAGGCCACCGCCGTGAGCAGCGCGTCGCACACCCAGCGGCCCCAGGTGGCTGCGGGCACACCGGCATCGGAGGAGAGGTCACCAGCCGACTTATTCAGAGGATCACCCTCGAGCTCCCGTCCTTGTCGCACTCACGGGGCCCCGCTATCCCCGAAATAGGGCAGAGCACGACGGGTCCTTCACTATAAGCTCAAGCGTACACCGATTTTTCTAAGTTTTCTGTTTTTTACGTGATTTTCCTTGAAATTTCATTTTTTTTCTCTGATTTTTCCTGATTTACTTTTCTTGATATTTCTTTAATTTTTCCGATTTTGTCTTGATTTTCTTTTCTGATTTTTTTAGTGATTTTGTATAAGGGTGTGCACTGATTTTATTTTATTTTTTGAGTGAAGGCCGTGAAGGCCCCTCGGCACAGCCACGGGCGACGGGCGTGACAAGACGCGGAGGTGCGGGAGCGATCTTCTGAATCAGGCATCAGGCGGCAGCTGCAGCGCGCTCAGCCTCTCCTCCCGATGGGCGTCCTGCTCTCATGGCGCTCAGTACCGACGTGACCCCCCGTGCGCCCGCAGCCGCACCGCCAGCCCCCCGCCCCCGCGGCGCCATCGGCGTCCTCGCACGGCAGCACGCAGCACGTCAGGTTGTCTGCCGCTGGCTCCACGCCGCTGCACGCTGCAACGAAACCCCAAGTGTGTAAATGTCACACACGCGCGTGGTTGTGTGTGAGCGTCCAGTCGTACACTTGCCACCAACAGGGCGTCCACCAATCCGTTGGGGAAGTCCTCTCACCTGTACAGGTCGAAGTGTACGAATGAAATTTCACAAACGTACGAGTGTCACAGTGTCATACACTTGGGTTCCAAGTGCAAGCGCGTGCCCGTTCTGCGGCCCACCACTGTTCGTTGGCGTCCTGGTGGGCAGCAGGGAGGCGCCCAGGACGCAGCCCGCCGCCAGCCCCAGCCAGCCCCAGGAGGCGGCCACCACACCCCGGCGCCGCCGCCGTCGCTGTCCGGGACCATCGGGGCCAGGGCCAGGGCGGGCACAGGCACCCGCAACGGAAAGCTGCTTCGCCGACTGTTTGACATCTCTCGGACAGCCCCAAAGGAGCGTCGTCGTAGTCATTTTTGAGTCGTGTTTTATTTTTTGTGCGACTGTTTGCGGCCCTGCGGCGGCGGGCTGGTAGCTGGTAGCCTGATTGTCTGCTGTTGCTGTGTTGACAATGCCGCCGCGGCCCTGCAGGGCAAGCCCAGCCCAGCTCAGCCCAGCAGGCCCCGGCCCCCGGGCCGTAGATACGCTAATCCCCGGGACTGACGTTGTCGGGCTGCTCCTGCCCCCGCGCGGCGGGTCCTCTGACGTCCGCGCCATGGCGACCGCCAAGTACACCGTGAGGAGGACGTCGGCGGGCTCCTCGACCCGCGCCAGCAGGGTGAGGTCCGCGACGGAGGGCGCCGAGGTGTCTGAGCCCGGCGGCAGCGCCCCGCTGGCCCCGCTGGCCGCCCCGGCCCCGCGACAGGCGCGACAGCAGAGGGGCAAGAATAAGGGCCTGCAGGGCCTGCAGCAGGCCTGCGCGCCGCAGCGGCAGCTGCCGCCCATGCGGGCCGCGCCGCGGCAGCCGCGCCCGCTCGAGGTGGAGAAGCTGGACTCGTGGTTCGGTAAGGATCCGCATCTGAACAGCTGCACTAGTGTCTTTGCATCCGCACCTGCGCATCTGCACCTCTGCATCTGCACATTGCACCTTTTGCATCTCTACACCCCCGCATCTGGACCTCTGTCCCTGCAAACTTGCATCTACACCCTCACCTGACCCACCCTTGCACCTGCAGAGGGGGTGTCGCAGCCGTCGCGACGCATCCAGGACCTGGTGCGGCGGAAGCGCGAGCGCCACGACGCCCTGCTGCGCCAGCTGCGCCAGGAGCTGTTCCGGGAGCGGACCGGCGCCGAGAGCACCGTGGCCTTCATCTCGGCCAACCTGCGCACCGAGCTGGACAAGGCCTCGCTCATGGTCAAGCTCAAGGGCCAGGGGCTCGGCCAGGACGCGGTGGAGGCGGAGGCCCGACCCCGGCCCCGGCCCGACCCCCGCGCGGAGGCCGAGGCGCTGCTGCAGGCCGAGGCCGCCGCCGGCGAGGTGGTGCAGCAGCTCACGGAGCAGCGCCGGCGCGCCGTCGACGCCTTCTACGACCTGCTGCTCGACGTGGAAGACGAGCACCAAAGGCGCGCCAAGGCCGTGCTCCGGAAGTTCGGCAAGGCGCTCGCCGCCAACGGCCACCTGCCGCCGCACCGCCTGCAGCCCTTGCTGGACGCCCAGAGGAAGGTACGGGACGGGCGGAGGGGCTCTACGGGGAGGTGCCTGCCCCTGCCGGCGTGCCTCTGTCCTCGTCGCACTCATGGCAGTGCCCAATGTTGGAGGTGGCCAGGCCCTACGAGTGGGACAAGGACGGAGGCGCGAGAGCGATCTGCTTCGGAATCAGCCTGATGAGCCTCAGGGCCGACGCGGTGCTCGTGCCGTCTCCTCAGGAGGTGGGCGAGCTTCACGTGCGGCACGTCGTCAGCTTCGGCGACCTGCGCCTGTGCCTCAACATGCACGCCGAGCGCGACCAGCGCCGCTTCCTGGAGGCCGTGGAGAGCTTCCGGCGGCAGCGCAGCGAGCGGCGCCAGAGGGAGGCGCTCGCCGCCATTCAGTCAGTGCAGCGCTCGCCGAGCCGAGCCGAGCCGAGGGGGAAACAACTCGGAATTTTAGTGCACAAATTTTGTAAATTTTTGCTTGAAGTTTTTCCAGAATTCTCCGAGTTTTTGTGAATTTTTCTGATTTTTTTTTCTTAATTTTTCCGAATTTTTCTGAATTACGAGGTACATAAAATTTCAAAGCTGTTTCCCCCTCGGCGCTCGCTCTTCCTCTCGCGACCCTGTGTCGGTTACCTACAAGCTCATGCCTCTTGTATTTGACACTTTATTTTTTGATCTTTGGTATTCCCCAACCACCAACCCTTTTATTTTATTAAATGAAAAGAATTAATGCAGGAATAAGAAAAATATTCGTTGACGGTTTATTTAAAAGAGGCATTAATATCTTTCCAGGGAAGCTGCGAACAAATCGATGGATGAATACATTGAAGCCACATCGATGGGCCGCTGTTGCGTTGAAGATTTTGAGAGTAGACTCGACGAGCTGAAGGTGGCTGTCGCGTGGTCAGAGTCCTATCCCTTTTCCACTGTTACTGTTAAGGGCTGGGTAAATTATGTCGAATCTCTTTTCCCTCACATAGGTAATGGCTTCATTGCATGGTCTTGTCATGGTAGGTTTTCTGCAATGTGCGATTGAAGAACGCGGTCATTGATTTACAGACTCAGATGCCAAGAAAATATGTAAAAGTCTTACAGAAGGTCTTTCACAGCTCAAATATTTTTGCAACAATGAAATAGAGAGTTTGAGAGACTTTCTAATTTGTGGAGGCTTGGCAACAGCAGAAAACTTTAAGACACTTCACAGAAACGTGTGTTTACCATTGATGGTCAGCATTGATAAAAAGCTTTCTGAAGACCCTGCTACTTTTGCTGTAATTACCAAACTACGTGAATTTGAGACCAAACACTTAGTAAACTAAGAAAGTATAACATCTAATTCAACATTTTTAACATGAAAAACTCAGGTGGCTTCAAAAGAACTAGTTAAGAAATTGACAAAAAGATTTAACTCATTTGCATGTCTCTTAAGGGAAGCAGGTGAATTGTGGGAAAACTTCTGCACACTTCAAGAATTGAGTCGCCAAAAGACCCTTCAGAGACTTAATGATGCAGAACCACTGAGAACAAAATGTGTTGAAGTAAGTGAACTGTCCTTACAATTAAAAAGAGAATTATTCTAATAGATTACTTATAGCACCATCACATTACAGGCAAAGGAACTACGGATAGCAAAAATAATTGCCAAATCAAAGGAGGTGATTAACAAACAACATCTTCATGAAAATGTGTCCAGGATTTTTAGGATCTTGGATGAAGTTAAATGCAGGTACATTTTTCTAAACATGAATGATTGTAGTTAGCAAAACAACAAAATCTGCAAATTTATACTCTTTCCTCTTTCTTTAGTCTGGAAAATATGCATAAGAGAGAGAAAAATGTCATAGAAGAACACACTTCATTTTTTGACAGCGAACTAGAATCATTTGATCCACAACTACATATTTTTCTTGACAAATACGGAAAAGAGGCAGTAAAAGATGATTTTTCTGTATCCACTTCAAACCTTTCTAGAAATTTTGCTTTGCTAGAGGCTGTTATCCAAATAACAGAGCAAGAAAACACAAGGTAAGGATTGAAAAAAGGTGTGCCTGTGGCCCTTCACAAGGAGAGATTTCTCATTTCTTTCCTCACTGATATAGGTGCTTTAAGGAAATCAACACCTTCATGCAGGATCAGTTCAAAGACAGAGCACTAGTGGAAGAGAAGCTATGGATGCAAGAGATGAGGAGGAAACTAGAGGAAGAATTCGATGACATTATGAACTCTCACCAAGTCAGATACAATGACATTCAAATCGAAGTAGAAACAGTTCGGCTTGTTCAAATAGATGATAATAAAAAAGCCTTAGACTTTCAAAAAGAGGCACGTATTCTAAACTCAAAACCATAACTCAAATTAAGGACAAGAAGATATTTCAATCGAGGAGTTTCACTTTACAGGTGATTTTAAAAGTTTCCTCTTCTATTCAAGAGAATTTGAATGAAATGTTTGTCAAAGAACTTCAAATTTTTACAAACTTCAGCTCTCAAATCAAGACACTTCAGAAAAAAGGATTGGATGACAAAGTCACAACCTCAGTCAGATACACAATTCAAGAGGTGTAACATTTAATTTTAATCTTGTTAAATACTTCAGACAAATGTTTTAATTATGAATTTATTTTCAGGTTGAAATTTGTTACAAAATGTGCAAAGAAACCATAAAAAATCTAAACATTGACTTTCAATTTACTGTGCGCACACAGATAGACGACATGAAAAAAAATAATCTCCAATATATAGCAGGATTGAGGTGAGCTGAAAACCATTGAAGTTTCAAAGACAAAATGTATAACTATAAAAAAACATGTAGACACTTTTCAGATGGAGGAACTTTTTCTGAACAAGAAATAACAGACCTAAAAACTGAGATAAGCAGCTTGGAGCGAGATGTAGAGGCTCTCGCACAAAATCATATTCTCTCTTTAAAAGAAAGAAGTAAAGAATGCTGCTCTGAGGCTGCGAGGCATGTCGCATTGTGCAGAAAATGGTATATCAATGTATAATTAGGAGGCCATTTTGTCATGCAGAGAAGTCTTTAATAATCTATATTGGTAAAAGTTTGCAGTTTCACTTGGAGAATCTTGATTATACACAAAATGTTACAGCATTGATTCAAAAAACTCAATGTGAACTCAAGAAGCACACTCTTGCTTTGAAGTATGGAGGAAAACTTTTAACAGAGCAAGTTACAGGTCTAGATGATGAAAAGATGCATGACATAAAAACAAAATGGAGGCAAGAATATTTTGCAGCCAACATTTGTGGGTTTTTATAACATTTTCCTTGTTCTGCTACCTACCAATATTCTGTCTTCTATGCACTCTTTAGATGTGTGATTCAAACAGTCTCAAGAAGATTAGATTGTCTGCTGACAAAGGAACAGAGGAGCACAGCAGCTGATATAGACATGTCATACAGCAGTGTTCTGATGATTTATAATGAAGGTTGCGACTTCCTTTCTGTCATATTTCATGTTTTAGCAGAATCCCTGGAGGAAATTGAACACACTGTTTTGGTAAGTTTAAATATGATTGAGTCCTAGCACAGAGAAATAAAACCGGAAAATGCTAAAAAAATGTTTTTCAATCTTTCTTTTAGGGTTTTAATGATCTAAAGATAGACCACACTGCTTCAAAACCAGGCTTGCATGAAGAAGGGAAATCATTCATGACAGATATTGCATCAACATACAGGCTTTACCAAGAGCAATGTCTTGATACGTGGATTAATGAATTGACAGGTGGGTCTTCTCTATTACATAATTCAAATTTATTGTCTATTAAGATTCCCTGTATATACTCTGTTTGGTGTTTTTCAGTATTCCTTGAGACTATTTCAAAACTAAAGAACAAACATGAAGAATACTCTAGTAATAGTTTCAATATCATGAATAAAAAATTTTCTAGGCTTTTAGAAGATGAGCAATCAGAATTAACAAAAACTTTGAAAGATTTAAGAAGAGAATACCAAGAGCATCAAGTTAATGCAATGGCAGAGTTTAAGCCTCTTCAGGAGTTCTCTGAGAGCCAATATGTATTTAGTAGCCTTTGTGGAGAGTTTGAGAGACTTTCTAGTCTCCTATCAGAAAATATCAAGAAGTTGATTGAATCCTATATGGTATGTTTCCAGCTAAACTGTTTTTGCTCAGGTTTTTAGAAAGGTGTGTCAATATTTCTTGTTTCTGAAGGAACGAGCTCATCAGTACCTCCAAAACTATGAAAGTGATTTGAAAGAGCAAATATCATTTATCAGAGAAACATCAGAAAAACTTTTTGATCACAGAATAATAGAAGACATTTCACGTCGAATAGATGAGGAACTAAAGCACTTGAATGAGCTCTTCACATTCACCATAGCAATTGACCCAATTGTGTTTCCACAACTGAGAGGTAAAGTATTAATTTCTAAATGAAACTTTAGGTGTTGCTTGTTCACGACGATAAACTTAAAGAAATTTCACAGAAAAAAAGAAGAGTGGAAAAGGTAGGCGGCCATGTCCCCCCGAAATACAGATTTCCATACAGAGCCTACTACCTGCAACTGAAAAATTTAGGAGCCTGTCACGCCAGGTATGTAGAAAATTTGATATTTGCCAATGAATATTTCATTTGATGATTAGAGCAGCTTAAATCTTTCTAATACTTTCAAATCTTTTGTAACATGAAAAAAAAGAATTTGGATGACCCTAACTACTGCAAGCCAAATGCATTGGCTGAAGTATTTGAAAGTAGTTTGCAGGTGAGATAAATTACATTAAAGGTGCGAAAGTAAACAGGAAAGAAATGACTAGCCAAAGTCAAATAATAATTGTTTTGAACACTAGGATGCTAAAGTTCTAGTTCACAATAGAACTTGTGAAATCAGAAACTTGTATAACCAATACAAGAATATGGCTGAAGAGTTAAAGATGAAATGGAGATTTACACTAGAAAACATCCAACAACAGTGAAATGAACTGCTCGTAAATAAAATAGAATACATTAGATATAATTCCAAGAAATAACTTGTCATAGAAATTGTGTTTTGTAGTTTTTAAAAGAAAGAGTTTCTTTTCTACTCTTTCCAAACTGGACTATGTGTAACACAGAAACTAAATGCAAATGTCAACATTGATACCATGATGAAATTTTGTAAATAAACACAAAGCCAAAAGAAAAAGAAAAATTATCACCTTTAATCAACTACAGGCTTTCAGCGAAGAGACATCCGGTGGCGGCTGCCAGGAATACGACCATTTGGATCCATTAGTCCAGACTGAACATCCCTAAGCTGAGGAATTTTTGAAACGTCGCCCCGAGCAGCAACAGCTGGAGAAGAACGGAGCAGGCGCTGTGCAACCCTCTGGATATCATCGGCTGAGATGTTTTCTGGAAGCAGACAATATTTAGAGCACATGGAACTTCAAAGGTTCCTTAACTTTGCTTTCTCCACTTCCACATACCTATTGCTTCAATGAAGTATTTGGGACTTTTCCGTTGGCCCGTTGCAAGAACCTGACGAGCTAAATCCTCAAATACTACGGGCCGAGATTCCAAATTCATTAGAAGCATAGATTGGAGTTGGGTTTTTGCTCTCTGAAATCAAAACAAAAATTTCAACCAAATTTCTACTAAGGGACACTTGAATGAGAAGTATGTATGCCAGATTGAAAAAATTTACCCTCAGTTCTGAATTTCCAACAGAGCCTGCCATAGCAACCATTTCCCTTGTTATGACTTCAACCAGCTCTCGAACGTGTGTAGGAGGTGCGCTCGCATGAATACAGAACAGACCTGAATCTAAGTAAGCATGGTTGTAGGCAGTAGCGTTGTACATCCAATGATACCTTACAAATGAAAAAGAGTATTATCCATTAGTAAAGCAAAGAAAATCCTGTTCTCTTTACGTAACAAACCATGTAATTTTTCTGAAACTTACCTGTTTAGCACGTTGGTGTAAAGTCGTGTGTACATCCCCTTTCCTGGACCTCCAGCACTGAATGAGCCTCCACCACCCATCATCATGTTAAGAACACAAACCGCAATAAAGTCGGGATCCTGGTGTGAACAGCTCTCAAGTCCTAAAACTACATGAGCTAACTCTGGCAGGCCAGATGGACCAGCAAACTGAGGAATTTCACATTCTTCTTGGACTAAGCCTCCAGTCCATTGAGCAACTGAATCATCCACATTCAGAGATGAACCAGGGAGAATTAGTTCATCATTTTCCTCCCAAACTGGTTTTTGATCCACAAAATACCTAGAAAAAAATTATATTATAATTTATGAACAGAATATGTTTTTCTTTGTCCCGCCAAGAGCAGCTGATACATACTTTTGTACGCTTTCTACAAGGCGATCATGGTCTACTCCTACCCCAGCAATAACCATTCTTGAGGGAGTAAAATGATTCTTCAAATATGTGAAAAGAAGTTTTTGGTCTATTTTTGGTATGTTTGGTGCTGGACAGAGTTTAGGTAACCCTAAAGTATTATCTCTGTAGGCTGCCTGTAAAGAAAAAAAAAATTATTTTGCAGGTAGAATGTCCTTCTTGTCCAGTACACAAAAATCTCGGCCCAGCCCATGTATTGAGTACTCACAGCATGTATCATATCCATAAGTAAAGTTTCTTGTTCAGGTCTCATTCCTAGTGTTTCTAGTTCAAATTGAATTGCTTGGCGAGTGATATCAATCTAGATTGTGAGGAAATAATCAGTAAAACCATACCTAAATTTTTGACTGAACAAATACATAGGGACCAAGCAGACTCACTTCTTCGGTAGAAATCTGAGGACGCAGAACTACCTCGGCTAAAATTTTTGAAACTGCATCAAGTCCTCTACTATCAGCTGATATAGCATAAACAAAGGTATCCCTAAAAGAAAATAATTTCTCAATTTCTCATAAGTTTCAACACAGCAAGGGTATCACTTATTTACAAAATTAATTCTTGTCTTACCTAGATGATTGACAATCACAAATGCCTCCATGATTTTCTAGCTCAGTCATAATTTTCTCTCTATCTGAATATACTGAAGTAGACTGAAATGCAAAAAATAAATAAATGAAATATAATTCTTGGTGACACTACATAAACTGTTTAACAGTTCAGAAGGACTTCATGAAAACCAGCCATAGTTTGACAATGCATAAACGTGGGAAAAATATCTTACATTAAATGCGAGCTTTTCCAAAAAATGAGATACACCACTGGGGTATGCAACTTCATATCTTGATCCAGAATCAATTACAACTGAAAAAAAAAAAAACATTGCAAGGTTTAAATCCGATACTATTAGAAAATTAACAGATGCACAACTGAAAAACTTACCCCCAACAGTACAGAACTGTCCAAAACGAGTTTCTGAAGCTATCCGAAGACCATTTGGCAGAACTGTATATTTTGTTTCAGAGTTATGATTCTTAACTGTGGCATAATTGGGAGTGGGAACACCTGGTAATGGCTCTGAGAGAGGAGGCTGTTTACACCCAAGCTCAGACCGATCAATTGGGATTTTAGGAGGGTCTGCCTGCGATGCAAAATGACGACTGTTCCAGGAGAATCGCTTCCTGTCGTATGCAACAATGTTCACAAAACACCCTTATAGAACTGATTATGTTAAATAAACTGTATGGTAAGGACAGCCATAAAGACAAAACAACAAAGAGACTGATGCATTTAAATGCATTTAAGTTTTCATTCATTCTTATGACTGATGCAACAGAAACACAAGACTAGACAAATATAAAATAAACTCACGCTTGTTTGGCAAGGAACCGTGTTCCGAATTTCTGAAACCCAACGACTCTACTAGCCATGTTTGTTTCTAACGATGTCAGTTACTTTAACCTTAAAACTAAATAACACATGAGTTTTCTCCTCCACAGCAGAAGAATGGGTTAGGTTACAGGACCCAAGACCGCTGCTGAAACTTCAGACCCCTGGCAACCATTGCTGAAGTAGATACCAACATGCGACATTGAAAAACACATGAATGGGAATGAAATTACATCGTGAATGCCTCTAAATTTAATAGTTTAGAGATCAAGGTACTGTTTCAACGACTTTAAAATTTGTGAATGTCTTGATCTAACCCATGATCAAAGTTTTGAAACTAATGATTATCTGTTTCTCCACTCTATTGCAATAAAAAGAAGAACAAGAATAAGTTTCGGTGTTTACTCAAAGATGGCGACTGCCTGTGTTTATTTATACCGTCTGTTCTAAAGGATTTTCGCTCATAAACTAGTCATTTATTTATAATTTAATCGTAATAAACATTATAGTTGAATAACCAACTTCTATTGTTGGAGCGAGTCTGCTACGTGTTGTGTAATTAATTCCTCTGAAGGTATATTAACGTATTTGAATGGACATTTTCTCTTTTTGTCGGCTGTTCGTAAATTTGACGCTTTGTGAGCTTTATGTTTATTTCATTACAAAAGCTTAGAATTTTGATAACTGAAAATTTTCATATTAGTAACACCCTGTATCTTTATTTCTTTGTTCTTCGCAAAAATTTCTATGAGAGACATAACCTCTTACGTCATGTGTCATCTAAACATTAACTTTGTGGTGTGACTTTCAGATCGTTCACTATGTCGGACGAAGAAGTAGAAAGGTTCGAGATTACCGATTACGATCTAGACAATGAATTTAATATCAACAGACCTAGAAGGAAGCAGTCAAAAAATCAGCAGATATATGGTAAGTTTACGAACAAGATCAAATACACATTACTCCAATTTGTTCCATATTTTTAACAACAACGTGGTTTTCATTTACAGGCATTTGGGCTGATGACAGCGACGATGAGGGGGAGCCCAGTAATCAACGAGGAGGATTTGGCTCCAGGCCACGAGGACGCAAGAAGTTTGATACCACTGCCCCAATAAGTTTTGTAGCTGGTGGTGTGCAGCAAGCGGGAAAAAAGAAATTAGAAGGTAAAAAAGATGGAGACAGTAAACAGAAAAAAGAGGATGGTGATGACGATGAGGATGAGTCAGGGAGGAGGTTTGGAGGCAGCTCCAGGTTGGTGTTTCTCAGACATTTGTCGATAAGTAATTTTTATCTAATTCAGCATATCAGTATACTTGGGTTTTTTTCAGTGATAGTGACGATGGAGGGAGACAAGGATTTGGTTCCAAGTCAAACACTACCGATATCGATGGTGACATAGCAGGTCTACGGAAAAAAAACTATCAAACAAGTACCACTTTAATAAATAAAGGAGTTGGCAACTGGGAAAAGCATACAAGAGGTATTGGTGCAAAACTTTTGTTGCAGGTACGTGGTTAAGATGTTTTGTCTGAAAGTTTAAAGTCAGCTCTTTCATTTTCACTTTTTAATATGTGAGGCATTTAAAACTTAAAATACTCTTATTTATACAGATGGGTTACCAGCCTGGAAAAGGTTTGGGTAAGGAATTGCAAGGTATATCTGCACCAGTTGAGGCGCATTTACGTAAAGGTCGAGGAGCTATAGGTATGGATAGATTTATAATTAATCTCTATTTTATTCTATGAATGAATTTTATCAATAATTATTATTATCATTTACTAAACCTCAATTCTGTGTTTTTAGGTGCATATGGACCTGAGAAAGTAACAAAAATGGAAGATCTAAGACCGGAACTTAAGAAGAAAGAGGAGGATGAGGAAAACGACAAAGGTGAAGGCAAATTAACCCAATGGAGAAAAGAAGGGAGTAAAAGCTCCAAGGTGAAATATGTTTATAAAAGCATAGATGAAGTGTTAGAGGATCAAGATAGAGGGAGAGTGTATAAAAGAGAGTTCAAGTAAGGGTTCTTCAACTTTCCCATTTCCTTTTAAAGTAATAGCCTAATTTTGTGGACTGATAATTATGGCTTATTTTGCAGTGAGCTTTCAAAAGTCAAAGTTATTGATATGACAGGCCCCCAGCAACGTGTTTTGTCTGGTTACCATGCTATTTCGGGTCCTCAGAGACCAGCAGACGAATGGGAAACTCGCAAAGAAAAGAAATTTACAAATTTTGCTCTTCCTGAACTACAACATAATCTAAACCTTTTAGTAGATATGTGCGAACAAGTAAGTTTCAATGAAAGATATAGATGTTGATATTCCAATTGATTTTACTGTTTCTTAAACTTAAAGACATTATATTAATATTCCAATTAATTTTTATTTAAAGGACATCATTGCAAATGATCGCAAACTTCGTATTTCTAGAGATAGAACTGTGTCATTAGAACAAGAAGAGCAAGTTTTAAGTCAAAAAATGGACTTGGAGAAGAAGCAAATTGAAGCTCTGGAAACTCTTCTAAGTATTGTTACTCAACTGGAAAATAAAGTGCTTGACCTGGAACAATGCTCTCAAGCTTTTAAAAAACTTCAGGTATATTTTATTTTAAATGTAAATATTTTTGCCTTTTTCACATGAAAAAATTTTCTAGTTTTTTTTTTTCTTCTCTTCCCTCTATTAGGACCAACATTATGAGGCCTATCGCATGTATGATATTGGAGATCTTGCCCCAGATATATTAAAACCATTGTTTCAAAAGGAGATGGCAGATTGGAATCCTTTTGAGCATCCTACCAAATTTTTGTCATTATTTTCAAAATGGAAGAGGATTTTAGAAAAAGACAACTCTGCTATGTATAGTAATTCACTCATTACTATGAGAGACCCGTATCACCGTCTTGTGTGGGAAACATGGATGCCAATTGTTCGTGTATACATAAAGTAAGTTGAAATTTTGAAAACAAGAATAAGATGTATTTCATGCAAAGTCTGCATAAAATTAAGGCAATGTCTTTTATCTTTAAGCACATGGAACTGTCGTGATTGCATTCCACTTATATCACTGCTTGAGGAGTGGATGCCTTTATTACCCGGATGGATCATGGAGAACATTTTAGAGCAGCAGATTATGCCTCGGCTTACACTTGCTGTTGAGGAATGGAATCCTCTCACTGATACAGTTCCAATTCACACTTGGACTCATCCATGGCTTCCATTACTAGGTTGGTTTTCTGAGAATTATGTCACAATATTCTGATGTTCATTTCAAATATAATCTTTTGTTTTCAAAACTTTTCAGGCCAAAGGTTACATGTTTCTGTATTCCCAATAATTAGGCACAAGTTGAGTGCAGCCCTTGTAAATTGGCATGCATCTGACTCATCAGCACACTTGATGCTGCAGCCCTGGAGTAAAGCTTTTGAGAAAGGTGATATGGATGCATTCCTTGTTAAAAATATTCTTCCAAAATTACAAGAGGCTATGTGTCAATTAGTTATTAATCCTCAGATGCAGCATTTAGGTATGAGACTATGACTTAATTTTTAAAATTTTATCTAGTCAGGCTCAGGCTTTTAGTTGATAATTTAGTTATAGTTCTTGTTAACAAACTTCAAGAGTACAGTAGATGATAATCCTAGTATGTCTGACAATTTTGAATCATTCTTTTTTTCTCCTCTTTTTCTTTCTTCTTTTAGACCAGTGGCGCTGGGTAATGGATTGGGAAGACATGATGCCTGTTCTATCCATGGCTTCCCTCTTAGACAAGCTCTTTTTCCCTAAGTGGCTGCAAGTTCTCACAATTTGGCTAAACGATAATCCCGACTATGAACAGGTGTCTAAATGGTATTCTGGATGGAAGGCCATGTTTTCAGAAGCTTTATTGCAGCAGCCTGTAATAAAAGGTAACTGTCCTTTGTCCTGTTTTTACCTTTGCCTCACAGAAGACTGTTAATCTGTCCAAAAGTGATTTATTTGAATGTCCTCTTGGCTCCCAGAGCATTTCAGGAAGGCTTTGGATTTAATGAACAGAGCAGTTTCCAACCCAAGCCAGCCCATTTCTACTCCACCAACCACCCAAGAAACATACCAAGACCCAGCAGCAGCCCATCAGCAAAGATACAAGGTAAGCTCAGTTCTTGATTTTATCTCCAGAATATTTGTGAAATTTGGACATCAAAATAACATGTAAAATTATGACAAATTTTACTTTACAGGCAATGGCTGAAGCTGTTAGGGTCGCTGCTCAAATACCACAAGGTTTCAAAGAACTTCTTCAGAAACGCTGTGAGGAAAGAGGAATCATGTTCATGCCCCTTGTTAATCGTTGGAGGGAAGGCAAACAGATTTATCGGATGGGTAATCAGCAAATCTACATAGACAGAAGTGTAATATTTGTGAGTGGACCTGGTGGAATTTGGCAGCCCACATCTTTAAATGCTGCTCTTGAAATGGCTGTGTCATAAGTTTGAATGATTCTACTGAAAGAGTAGCCTCTTTTGAGTGGCACGCCTTCAATACATGGAAGTGCCGTCTCAAAAGTAGAAATTAGCAATCAACCTGCTAGTAGATGGTTTAAAGTAAACTCCTTTATTTCATTAATATTTTAATGCCTTTTTAAAAATTTTACCCTGTGATTGTTCTGGTAACAAAAGTAAATAATGGTATGAACCGAAAATATTGGTTCAAATATGTCCTCATGACAATATATGTAAATAATTATTGAAAATATCGTATTGTGTTGTTCACATTTCACATGGAATGAATATCTCCTCTTTCTTCTTTACTCATAAATTTTTGGCAATAATCAATATCTGTTGGTAGGAAAGGATCTGCTTCCTTCATCAAATCTGACCATGACAGTCTGGTGAATGGAGTAGCTCCTTCCTCTGATTTTACATTAATGCATGGAGAGAGCGCCACTGACACACAATGCAGTGAATCTAAAAGCCATTCTTGGAAACTCCAGGAATTATTTTGAACTTTGTCGATTTGTACCTTTGTATCTGTACAACATTTTTCAATGCTCAAATTTTTAGTCTTTAATAGGAATGATATTCTCTGTAAATCTGTACATATTCCAACACCAATGGCTTTCACATAACTTTCTTTCAGACACCAGTGTCTGAAAAACATGGTAGATTTCTCTTCTTCTGAGTCCCCTGTCTTGATGGTTTCCCATTCTTCAGGGGTAAATGAGCTGTTCATTAAACGAAACAGCTTTGAAAGTTCATGTGTAGTCTTGACGCTCATTATATCGACACCAACAGTAATACAATTATTTATCTCTCCAGCAAGCACAGTGTAATGTCCCTCATGCGATATGCTGAATTCCACGGGAAGTGGAGGGTTTGTTGCATACGGACGACCACCTTCGTCGCGGTCAATCTTGATTTTGGCATAGGGTTCACCTGTTGCTAAATGCACAAATTTCCGTATCATAAGACATCCAGCCATGCGAGCCTTGGCATCAGCTTTGAACACAAACTTTTGGATTCTTTCCTTGTCTTCAGCTTGAATGCATCTTGAAGCTAGAAGCCAGTCTTCTTGTGATGGGTTCCAAGTCCTTGTGTTAAATGCCCAACGCACACTTCCTTGCAACAACTCCATATCTTCACTTTTGATGCACTACTAAACTAGCCTGTATCAGCTAGATGTCATAATTACAAGCTCTGCATGCTTCAAACAAATATGAATATATACCAAATTTCGTAAAATGCAAATAGTTACAAAATAAAAAGATTAAAATATTGATGTTTTGTAGGTTTGATAGGTGTTGTTATTTACACCTAGCAGACCAGCAGACGCATAGCAGAAGGCTGTAAAAGCTTGAAAGGAAGTGGAGCGGAGATCATGCGGAGATCAACCCAGACGGAAACGCATCTTCGAGAATCAGTGCACCGCCTTTTGTAGGGCAACGGCTTCCGGGAGAGAGGGGGGATGCATGCGCGGGAAACTTTCAAACCGATCAGTTTGTTGGGCTGATTCGACTAGTGTTTTTGTTGATATAGCTCTAGTTGGAGTCCATAGGATTGCTATGAACTATAAATTTAGCTAAAAGCAAACACAGATCAGGCGTTCCTTTAATGACACACCCAAAAACGACAAAAATAACTGATTTTTATTATTATTAGAATTTTTATTGAGAAGTACAATTCTAAAACGGCCCATCTTTAACTGCCTGTGCCTGCGTCTTCCCCATCATTCAGTTGTAGAATCATAAAGGCATTTATTTCTAAACCACAAGGGGAAATCCAATAAGTGTGAATGTTACGGTATGAATTTCCATTTACCATTTACACACTTGAACAAGTGAAGGAGCCTCCCCTCCATTTTCAGTCTCGGTTATTTGGAGCATGGGAGAAGGGCGCCCTTCTCTCATGTTTGGAGGAAAAAGTGTACAAATGGAAGTTCACGCACCCACGAGTGCGAGACATTCACACATTTGGGTTTTCAGTGTACCACTTCGTTGAGTTCCATTTCGCAGTGTGAGCGGGTGCGAGTCAGGCACAACGCAACGCTCTTGCTGTCGGATGCAGAAGATCACTCTTGTACTTCCGACCTTGTCGCACCTATGGCGGTGCCCTAGGCGGGGAACGGCAGGGCCCCAAGCGTGCGACAAGGACGGAGGCGCGAGAGCGATCTTCGGAGTCAGAGACGGCAGTCGCAGCGCAGGGAGGAGGGATGGTGGGGGGAACGAGGAGGCAGGTGATTTAGGCCCCTGCTGGGGGGAGAGGGGGGGGACCATTCATGCCGGGCGGAGGGGCCGCGCCGGGCCGGCTCTGTTCTCCAGCAGTCTGATTCAGAAGAGCGCTCTCCTCGTTCTGTCTCTCTCGCACCCGTGCGGCACACCCAATGAGAGCGAGAGAGACAGGGCGAGGAGAGTCTCCAGGCCTCCAGGAGAGGGGCGCTGCTGCTGGAGGAGCCTGGAGCCCGGAGCCGGTAGGGCTTATTGATGATGCGCTGACGTTGACACGCCGGACCGGACGGTCCCGGAGCCCCGGAGGGTGAAGGAATGAATGCTGTGACGGGTGACGGATAGGGGGAGCATCAACAGGTGACAAAACAGCTCCGCCGCGCCGGGCTGGGCTGGAGGGTGACGCGACGTGCTCGGGCTCGGGGATCATCCGCGCGATCACGCGGGAGTCCAGGACGGCCTCCAGGACCGCCAGGTGTCCGTCGTCCTGATCGCCCGCCCGCCCCGCCCCGCCCCGCCCCACCCGCCCCGCCCCGCCCCGCCCCGCATACAGCAAAACAACACAACAGAAGGTGAGGGTGAGGCGAGGCATAAGTAACGAAGTAAAACCGTCCCGGCCTCCGCCTGATTGCCGAGGCAATGGTTTTGGGTGTGAGCTGGACTAGAAGGGGAGAGGGGAGGGGTGGGGGAAGCGCCGCGGGCTGCAAAGGGTGCTCCAGGGTTGGGGGGGGGGGCGCAAGGGCACAACATAGCGCCGTGTACCGGGGGTACCGGGCCGGGGCGAGGGGGGCTGAGGCCGGGCCGGGCCGGGCCGGGCCGCTCGGCCCCCAGCCCTGCCCATACCACCTGCTCCGCCCGAGGGGCCGGCGCGCCGCGGCACCGGGGCCCTGCCCTGCCGCCCTGCCGCCCTGTCCAGACTGAGGGGGGGGGGGCAGAGGGTCCCTACACTGCAAAGAGCAGCGCCGCCGGCCCACGGCGCACGAGGGCCTGGTGTACAATGATTTTTTTGATTTTTGATTTTTTTGATTTTTTTTAAATTTTTTATTTTGAGTTTCTTTTGATTTTTCCCGAGATAAAAAAGAAATAATATGTTACTTTTTTAAAAAAAAGTGTGTTTTTTCTTGTTTTGTTCTCGATATTTCGGATTTTTGTGCAACTTTCTACTTGATTTTATTTTGATTTTTTTTATTATTATTTTTTAAATGATTTTTTGGGGGCTGTACAACGATTTTTTGAAGTGACCCCTCCCCCCACCCCCTCGCCGAACAGTATGCTGATCAGTGTCCTCTCCTCTCCCTCGCTCCTTATGGTCGCACTGCATGAGTGCGACAAGGACAGAGAGACAGAACACCACAGTGCGGAATCGCCCCACAGGAGGCTCCAGGTGCGAGGGGGATGCTGCGGACCCTCGGGTCCGAAGCAGCTGCGGAGCTGTCTCGTAATTTAAGGGAAAAATTAAAAAAGAAAAAATCGCAAGTAGCCTCGAAGGGATTTGACTTAACTGAGGTGAAAAATGAGCTGCGAACAGGTTGAGCGCACTTTGGCATCAGCACAGGCGATGTAGACTGTCTTAACTTCTCTTCGCTCCCCTATGGCCCGGCACGACTCGACACCTATGGGGGCGGTAGACACCACACACAAAAATTCAAAGATTATTTTATTTTCATCTTTATTTTTATTAAATGAGTGAAGTTAAGTGAAGATCAAGTGAAGCTAACTGAAGACAAATGAAGACATTGTGGGAGCACCCTCCGCCGCGACAATAAGGTGCGCCAAAATCAAATGTATCACCGCGCACCACGGCTGTTTGTGAAGTAAGGCTATATCTCTAAAAAAAAATGGCATTTTCTCCAGTAAGTTTCATGAAATGACAACTGTGCATTTTTGTTCTGTTCAGAAACACTTTGAACCTTCCATGTTTGAAAAACCCAGATAGGATGGGAAGAAAAGACTGAAGGATGCGGCATTTCCCACTATTTTTGAAGCCTCCATTCAACAAAATCAATGTTTCATTACACAGAATGTAAGTGTATTATTTTCCTGGTTTGCTGTCTACAATGAACTTCTATTTATTATAAACGTTTTGATTTATTTTTTTATTTTTTTTATTTTTTACATTTGCAGGCAACAGTGAAAGAGATTCAAAGACCGAGCACTTTCCTGGATAGCACAAACCCAACAGTTCATTCAGCACAGGTCAAACAAGAAACTTATCAACTATCAACTAACTCTAGAAGAGCTCTTAGTGACATCACAAATCAACAAGGTATAATTATTCAACAGCATGTAGGTATTGTTTTATTGTCCCAGTCTGCTGTGCTTTGTTAACTTTCATTGACTAACTTTTCTTTACAAACCTACTCTATTTGTCAGGTATCGAACCCTTCAAAGAAAGGTCCAGTCTCAGTGCAGCATCAATGCAAAGCTGAGAATTTCACATCCATCACTGGTGCACCACCTGTTGCAGAATCGGTAAGTATTTAAATACACTGGGATTTGGCCATGGTATGGTCATGGAGACCATCCAGGACTACTAGTTGTCAGTGCATTCTTAGTTCCGCCAAACAGAATTGTGCTACGCCAAGATTATTTAAGCCCACGCAAACTGATTTGAGCAGCACCTCCAACTCGATTTCAGCACCGCAGAACCAACTTGTGCTCCTGCAAAACTAATTTAGGCTATGCCAAACTGTCTTAAGTTCCACCCGACTGTTTTAAGCTTCGACAAACTTATTTACGCTCGGACAGACTGATTTAAGAAGTGGTGTCCCCTCGACTCGACCCCTGCCTCCAGCTCCAGTGTGCTCTCACACCTCAGGGGCGGGCACCTCATCACACCTCCAGCGGCAGAGCAGAGCCTCAGATTGATAAAAGTTGTTGTTGCTCGGACGGCAAATTTTGCCGCCACCGTGTTACCCCTTCCCCTCCCTTCCCTTGTCCCACGCGCGGCGGGGCGGGGGGGCGACGGCTCTGCAGGGTGACTCCGAACATCGCTCTCGTGCCTCCGTCCTTGTCGCACCTATGGCGGTGCCCTATGTGGGGGATGGCAGGGCCGCATGAGAGCGACAAGGACGGAGGCGAGAGATGCGATCTTCGGAATCAGACGGCTGCCCCGCCCGACAGACCCCCGCCGGGGACCTGCCAGATGTGGCACCGTGGCGCGGCAGGGGGGCACCCGAGGGCCCCGGCGCGGGGAAAGGGGTGAGGTGGGGCGGGGCGGGGCGGGGCGGGGCGGGGCGGGGCGGGGCGGGGCGGGGCGGGGCGGGGCGGGGCGGGGGGCCGGCGCGCGCCGCCTGGGGGCCAACGCCAGCCTCCGCCGGCCGGGCCAGGTCGGGCCGGGAACAAGTGCGTCCAGAAACTGGTACTACGGGCGCAGGGCAGGGCGGTGGTGCGGTGTGGCGTGGCGTGGAGCAGAGCGGAGCGGCACGGGAGGAGCAGCTGTCTCGCTCGCGCCCCCACTGGGCTCCGGGGCGGGGCGGGGCGGGGCGGGGCGGGGCGGGGCGGGGCGGGGCGGGGCGGGCAGGTGGGGCAGCGGCGGCCGGCCCGTCCGCACCGCGCCCACGGGGCCCACGGCAGACGCAGCCCCTCCCGACGCGATGCGATATCGAGCTGGGAGCTCTTGAATGGACGGGTGAATGAAGCTGGAGCTGGAGCCGCTGGAGACCGGCTCGGCCGGCCGGGCCCCCGCCACGCCCCGCCACGCCCCGCCCCGCCGCGTCGCGTCCGCGTCGCCCCCCGCAGCAGCCGCGCTTCGCCTTCGCCCGCCCTGGCCGATTCATCAGGAAGAGGACTTTGGTCCGGACAGCCGGACGGACGGATAAATGAAACAAAATGTCGCAATTTTTAAAGATGAATTGAATGAAACTGGAGTACATACTGAGTGTGTGGCGATTAGATTTCTGGTGACCCCTCCCCTCGCCCCTCCCCGCCCCGCCCCTGCAGCGCGCCAATTTCCTCCCGCCTTACATTGCAGCCGCGCGAAAACGACAATGTACCTAAAGTACTTTTTCTCCAGTCCACCCTCTGCCTGTGGAGGGAAAAAGCGAGTATAGATGAGCACCCTGTATGTTCTTCTTTTTATTTCTTTTTCTCAGTACGTAGTTTTGCGTATTTGCAGTTGCCCCCGGCATTAAAAAAGATTTTTTTTTTTTAAGAAAAAAATTCACCGCGTAGCAAAGCTACCAACTTAAAAAATACAAGAAAAAGAAGTTACAGATAGGGGTGGCATTAGAATCTCTGTCCAACTCGTGCTTTCACCGGCGGCGACATTAATGTCGAGTGCAGATTTGTTTTGATTTATTTTTTACCTACTTAATCCTTTTTATCCACTGTCCTTGTGCCTCAGGCAACTAAAACAGACAAAGCTACTTCGAAAAAAAAAAAAAATGTATTGGGATCGGTATTCGAACCTGTGCCCACCCAGCACTCCCAACGGTGCCGATGTGGATACCAAAGTCGCCACGCGACTGGGCTGTCCCAGTAAGTAGAGCAGGCGTACTGATGACGCCACCAGTACAGGTTCGTCGGCGACTACGGCTCTTCGCAGCGTCACCCGTAGAGGAAAGCCAACTTGTATCATGGCGTCGTAGCCGTACCGGCATAGCGATGATCCGGGGCCCGCAGAACCCGGGTTCAAATCTTGCCTTAAAATATAAATTTTTCAGAGGACAGCAGCTTGGCGTGGAATTCAAACCCCCCATTTCAACGGGGCTCCCTCGTGGAATCGCCGACGGTCTAGTGGTCTTAGTGCCACGAAAGCCGCGGGGTGTCATGAGACTCGGCACTTGGGGCCTGGGTTCAATTCCCAGGTAGGTTCTTCACTGGCAGCGAAAGCGAGTTGTCAGGAAGTTCCGTCCCATGCCACGGGGGGTGGTCCCTCGTGGGGAAGTAAGGCCTATGAATCTGGCTCCTTAGTAAACAGCTTTTCCATGACCTGTGCGGGAGCGGGTCAGTACAGGTCTAACCAACCGTACGCTTACTCTTCCGCAAAAACTTCTCTTTCTGCTTTTCTCCCCCTCTATCGTCCTGCCTTGCCTCTACCTCCCACTGACCGGTCATGCGGTCCGGTGGTGCCCAGTCGTTGGTCTGAAATGCTACCTACGGCTTCAAGGCGCTGTTTAAATAGGGTAGTACGGCGGGCCTGACAGGCCGCCAGCCTTAAGCGGGGACTCTCCCCGAAGAGGAGAGGACTTCTCGTGCCCGCGGGGTGGCGGTCGCCTGGAACACACCGGATCCCATCAGAACTCCGAAGTTAAGCAGGCGGGGCTCGCAGGTTGCGAGTTAGGTAGGGGCCTACCAATTTTTCAATTTTTTAAAAAATAGCTCTTTTTTAAAAAAAATTAAAAATGAATTTGAGGTGTGTTCCGACCATGATACCTATTCCTTCTCCACTTTACCCGTGTAAACAAGGTCAGAAAAAAGCAAGGCACTTTTTTGGATTTTGAGGAAATCATCAGGTCGGACAATCGAGCTCACGCGTACTTAACTTAACACTGTCCAGGGCCACGGCCACGGAGAGGTAAGGCCGGTCACCTTACCCCGCGGGTACTCGCGGGGTACTGGCCTGGACCGCGGCCACGGGTAATGGTGACAGCTGACGCTGAGGTCATAATATATACACGTACTAGTAAAAATGTGTTGTATGCCAAGTTCGAGTTAGGGTTCGGCAGCTCGAAAACTTATCCAAAAAATATTAACAAAAAAAAATCCGTTTTTCTTTTCACCGAAAAAACAAACAAACATGGGTGTCGAAAAAATTGGAAAAATAAGAAAACTCTAACTGTGTTGAAACACACTTTTTGCTACGTGTTCATTGTCCAGAACGATGGCAAACGCTTTAAGAGAGGGTTGAAAAATGCGTCATCATCATAATTCATTAAAAATTTTAAGGTTTTCTTTGTCAAATTTCGATGTTCGTTAACATTTTGTATCGAATCTTGAAATGACCACGATCCTAGCCCGTTTGACAACGTCTTTTGTTGAAAGCATACTACCAGAAGCTGAAGGAACGTTATTAGACCGTTTTGTATCGTTTTTGTCATCAGAAACGCTGATTTCATGAAATCAACAATTTTTCCAACGTTTTCCAAATTTTCCGAAAAAAAAATCGGATAAAAAATCCACTTTTTTCCAAAAATTTTCTTTTTCCGTAAAAATACGAACCCTAGTGCTAAAAAACGATTGCACGTAATGAACAATGTCGGTAAAACAGGGCGACGCCGGTGGCCGAGCTCAGCCCGCAACACACGCGTGTCAGGCACGGCTGCCTATCGTAGGCATGGCTGGAGGACAACTTGGTTTCAAGAACCTATTTCGACAACTGCGGCTCTCGCCGGTTGACCGTTGCACGCCTTTCCCGAACTGCGCAATTTTCATCTCAAGTGTAGAGAGGTAATTGACGTAGCCGTGATTACGCCGAGTCAAGGTTTACTTGTAAAACACAGTAGGAGAGTTTTTACTCCTAAAACTTTTTAGAGGTAAATTCCCAACTCTGTATTTTACTCCTAACCGTAGAGGTAAATCTTGTAGAGGTATTTTCGCAGCAATATTATTAGTGGTATATTGCAGTAGAGGTAAATTTACCTCTAATCAAAATTGGAGTTATTTCCAGTAGAGGGATCGGGCCACGCCCTCAGTACGCATGAAAACGGGGCGGAAGGCTATGCCTCAGTTTTACGAGAGTAGTTAAAATCCAGGTCAAATTTCACAAGAACCTTCTGAAATTTCACCAAAATTTACGAAAATTTGCAAAATGTGTGTATTAAAATTCAGAGTTGTTGCCCCCTCGATTTTAAACGTATAACGCATTCGGGTCCTAGAGGTACTTTCCCAAACACGCTGCAGTAGTGAAATTTATCTCTACAGTATATAGCACCAGGGGGGATTTCCTGGAAGGTGTATTTCCTGACATTCCTTTTCGCTGTTGACAAGGTCGTAGAGGTAAATTACTGCAAATCTTGCGAGGTCTACTTCGTAGAGGTGTCAGCCCGATCCCTCACTCCGATGACGACCAACCCGGGCGGAAAAAAGTTAACTTTCCAGAACATAGCTGGAGTGAACTTCAAGTTCAGCTAAAGTTAAGAGTTGCTTAAGACTTGAGACACTTTTTAATGTAGTTAAATGTACACCTTAAGATAAGTAAATGTGTATTAAAAACACAACTAAAAGTATACTTAAAAGTAAGAAATGTTCACTAAAAGTTAACTTAAAGTTTACTAAAGTAACTTTTCAGTTAAGAAAATGTTGTAAAAATTGCGGACAAGTTAACTTTTCCAGAAACTTTTAGGCAAATCAACGGAACTTCAAGTTCACTTTTTATGAACTTTAAGTAAACCCTAAAGTTTGTTTCCAGTACTCTCTTCTGTGTAGTCTGCAGTTTTCTCCTCAATGCTGTGCATGGAAGTGGAAGAAGTGATTGCTCAAGGTAAAGCCTAAATAATTACAGAATGGCTTCAAATACACTGGGGTTTATTTGAAATACTATTTACAAACATGCTGGGTGATATCAGGATTTTATCCTTATCCTGGTCCATTGATAAGAGTTACTATACTTTGATTCTTCCAGCTCAACTCCAGACTGCGATGATCAAACTGGCTGCGATAACCATTTCATACTTCTGACGACAACATAAATGCTTTTGAAGTTGCTGCGCTTTTAATTCCAGCACCCCACTGCAATAAGAATACAAACCAAATCAGTTGGTTTTGTTTTTAAAAACAATGTCAGTAGAAGGAGCAAATTTTAGTTTTTAAACAAACTTACCATTAACTGTAATTTTCTCCTTATCCCGTTCCGCTGATATGAGTTACTATACTTTGATTGATTCTTTCCGCTCAACTCCGGACTGTGATGATCAAATTGGCTGCGATAACCATTTCACACTTCTGACGACAACATAAATGCTTTTGTAGTTGCTTTGCCTTTAATTCCAGCACCTCACTGCAATAAGAATACAAACCAAATTATTATTATTTTTTTTTACTTTCATTTTAAGAAACTATGTCATGAAAAAGAGAAATTTTGACTTTGAAAACAAACTTACCATAAACTGTATGCTACCATCAGAAGTGTTTCTCCTTATCCTGTTTCATCGTCATGAGTTAATATACTTAGATTCTTCTTGCTCAACTCCGGACTGTGTTCCTTAAACTGACTGCGATAACCATTTCACACTTCTGATGAAAGCGTAAATGCTTTTGGAGTTACTTTGCCTTTAATTCCAGCACCTCACTGCAATAAGAATACAAACCAAATTATTATTATTATTTTTTACTTTCATTTTAAGAAACTATGTCATTAAAAAGAGAAATTTTGACTTTGAAAACAAACTTACCATAAACTGTATGCTACCATCAGAAGTGTTTCTCCTTATCCTGTTTCATCGTCATGAGTTAATATACTTAGATTCTTCTTGCTCAACTCCGGACTGTGTTCCTTAAACTGACTGCGATAACCATTTCACACTTCTGATGAGAGCGTAAATGCTTTTGGAGTTACTTTGCCTTTAATTCCAGCACCTCACTGCAATAAGAATACAAACCAAATTATTATTTATTTATTTTTTACTTTCATTTTAAGAAACTATGTCATTAAAAAGAGAAATTTTGACTTTGAAAACAAACTTACCATAAACTGTATGCTACCATCAGAAGTGTTTTTCTCCTTATCCTGTTTCATCGTCATGAGTTAATATACTTAGATTCTTCTTGCTCAACTCCGGACTGTGTTCCTTAAACTCTCTGCGCTAACCATTTCACATTTCTGATGACAGCGTAGGTGCTTTTGGAGTGACTTTGCCTTTAATCCAAGCACCTCACTGCAATTAGAATACAAACCAAATCAGTTTTATTTATTTTTTTAATTTTAAGAAACAATCTCACTAAAAAGAGAAGATTTGAGCTTGCAAACAAACTTGCCAAAAACTGTTTGATTTCATCAGAAGTGATTTTCTCCTTATCCTGTTTCGTTGATATGATTTACCATGCCCACAAAAAAGAATGAAAAGAACGATGGATTAAAAACAGAACACATTCTACTGAGAGGCGTTGGCCTATGGCGTTTGAAACAAGATGTACTCTGGTCTAAGTTCTAAGTAAACAAGAAGTAAGGTTATGGTTGTTGAAAAATAATGAATTCCGAATCGGGTCCACAGCTCTACGTAAAATAAATTAATTTTGAGGCAGTTTGAAGCGTTCTTGTTGTAGAAAATATACAAAGAAGAGTAGAATTTTGAGTAGCAAAACACTGTTTACTGTCTGGAAAGGAGCCTTTACTTCGCCTCATAGGCTTTCAAGCCAAGACGTACAAAATCACATGTTACCAAAACCGTAGCACCATTCGTGAATTACAAAAACCACTTCATAATGTCACTTACCTTTTATTTGAAGTAGAATAGAAGAGAAAACGTAGTTTTTCCTCGATCTTTGAGACGAAACACGAACACGAAACTTAGCAGTCACGGCGACAAGGACAAGCGACAAGATGGCTGACGGCGGACGAAGGGAGAAGTAGGTGCAGGCTTGCCCGACCAGAGTGCGCCCACATCGCGTCGGCGACGGTGCCCGTGCCGTGCCCGCGAACGCCCGAGCGCACCCGACCGCTATCGCAGCCGATAGCGACCGGATTGCATGAAAATCCTAAAAGATGGGCATACGAAGACTTGTCGGTCCCGAAAACGTTATGTCGTAATGGTGTCAATGCTGTGAAGGCTCACTCTTAAGTTATATAAAGTTAAGGAACGACCCGAGCCAGCGCCAGCCCTCACACTCGGCAGTGCTCCAGTATGGAGAGGTAGGGGTAGCTTTACGCCGGAATAAGGAGCACCTTATTCCGTCGAGTTTCGTTGTAGAGTTGAATGACGATATGACTTGAGCGTGAACTGTATATTCGCGAAAAGTTGGATGCAAGTCCCAATTTCATTGAAAACCAAGCTCCGGAGGAAGAACCCTGGTGCAGAGGGAGTTAACCGGAAAGCGCAGATAGAGTACAATGAAAAGTTTATTTCGTACTACGTTTCCAAAAATGACTTTTGAGTTCTGAGAAACTCGACTTGCAGTAAAGTTTCCTGTTTTCTTTTAAATTAATAGATGTGTTCATTACAAAGTCAACAAAATGTTAACTGGGAGTGTACTTTAAAGTTCAATCTTCGAAGTTAACTTTGTAATGTTAACTTTCAGGTGAACTTAGAGTTAACTTTTTTCCACCCGGGAAGTCCCCTCTCCCGGTGCCCGGCTGTGACCGGGAGGAGCGGGAAGGGGTGGGTGGGGGGGGGTGGGGGGGGGGAGTATTTGAGGAGAGGGTCGGAGGCGTCCTGCTGCCGAAGATGAACGAAAGGAGGCGGAGGACGGGGAGGGGGGGGGGAGGCTGTCTGGAGTCATCGGGGGGCCTCAGCAGGCCTCACACACCTCGCTGTCCGTGTGGTGTGGTATGGGCCACCCACGAAGCCCCCTTGCCCCACCCCGCCCCGCCGCCGGCTACACATAGACATGGAACCCGTACTTGGCTGGCGCCCCCCCCACCCCGCACGGTACCAGCCATACCACCCCCCTCGCCCCTGGGCCATTGCCCCAAGCTCCCCCCCCCCGAGTCCAAAAGTATCCGCCTTCTACCTGTGGTCCCACAAAATGCCTACCAATACAGACCAAGGTGGCTACCCACCAACAAGTGAAGGTCGTCCCCTTCGGACGACGTGTTTAAAACTAGCATGTAGAGACCCCCCATGAGAGTCCGCCCACTTACACACTCCAGATATGTGTTTAGGTTTGTGTTCAGGGTCGGACTCGCTTAACTAGAATGTTATATTATTTTTTCGCATATCCCTTTTTTCTTCATCCGCTCCGCCCCCATTTTTTACCTTTCTCGGAACTTGCCTTCCTGCGAGCTTCCGGCTCGGCGGCCTTGTTCGGGGGGGGCCCCGGCAGGCCCCGTTTCGGGGTCGTCCGAGATATGATGGGGCGCGGTTGGGGCAGCCGAGACAGGAGCGCTGCGCCGACTGCGGGCAAGAACTCGCCGTGAGACTCCTGGGGGACTTAAAAGAAGAAAAAGACTTGACTCGTGCCCCACACAAAATTGTTAAGGCGGGGAGTGACGGGGTGTCAGGTTAAATAATACTAATGAAAACGGTGAACAACGGTTCATTTTTAGAAAATTCAGGGGGGGGGCCGCTGCCCGTGGGCCGGGGGGGGGGGGGAGGAAGTTTTCCTAGTTTAGGTGGGGGGGGGGGGGGGGGGGGGGGGGGGGGAATTTCTCTATCTATCTCGCTGTTCATGCTTGTAGGTAGCTGAGCTCTCTGAGATTGAAAACTCACTAATCAAGCTGGGTTATGGAACTTAGAATGAAAACATACACAATGTGTAAACTGTTCCTCAAAATAATACCCTAATTAAACTGACTTTAAAAAAAAAGTTTATTGGTTGGAATAAAGATCAGCATTTTTCTCCACTTTAGAATAGTATTAGTCATAGCTCTGTGGTATTTGTGAGATCGAGAGATGAAAGTGGAATCCAGTTATAGGTGTTACACCTCGACCTCGACTTGATACAACGATATCTCGTTCTTTTCACTTTTCTCTTCTTTCTCCATTTTTTCACCCACTGTCAGGAAGCAGTGGATGTGTAAAGAACGATAAAGAATGACAAAGAAACGGGGATAAGCTTCACATGAAAATTAATATATAATAACCTCCTGCAGATCACCCAGCGCCGTTGCCGTGTGCATTTGCCGTCGAGCCATTTTCGCCCCGTTCGTTCGCCTTGGCCGTGTTCGCGCCATTGTTTCTCGCTCCCCCCGGGCAACGGACGTGTGTGTCCGCGCGCTAAAGAAAATGACGTTTTCCCCCTGTTCACCGTTCACAAGGAAAGTGACCACACTTGAACGCCCGCCAAAAACCAAAGTGCACAAACACGGACATGGCAGTCTCAACAGCCAAATCTTGTTTTTAAAACGAAAGACTTTTTTTTATTTTTTTTTTTTTTTATTATTTTTTTTTTTTCAACATTGACAACTGACCAAAAAAAAAAAAAATCCTCATGACTCAAATGCTCAATAAAGGGCCCCCCATTGTGAAAATGGAAAATAAAGTTCTTGAATCTTTTTATCTTCCCTGGCCTTCCCCCTCTCCTTTTAAAAGAAGTCCGACCAACGACTACGTCAAACGATACCACTCCTCCTTCTGCCAACGAAACATAATGAAGTTGATACCTCTTTCTGTTATTCGTATTTAATCGTGTAATTATTTTAATTTCCCCCCCCTTCCCGCCTCTTCCCTCCTCCCGCCTCCCGGAAATTTCCGGAGCCAATTGAAAATTAAAATTTTTTTTTTTTTTTTTTTTTTTTTTTTTCCCCACATTTCAAAGGATAGAAAAGTTCAAATAAAATAAGAAAACATTTAAAAGAAAGGGCTCGTAAAAGAGATCTCACGTCACCACCTGTTCTGCTCCTGTCTCCCTCGGAGGGCAGAATTGTTAACCCTCCAAGCACGGTCCGGGGGGCCAGCTAGCCCGGGGTGTGTGTTCCGGGAGACTGTGAGTGAGCCGTGGGGCGCCGGGCCCCCTCGCGTGCTCTCAGAACGGTGGCGCGGTAAGTGTCGGGGGGCGGGGCGCTGGGTGGTAGCCGTTCCCCCCGGTGGGGCAACTGGCCGGACCGGCGGGTAGGTTGACCCGTGTAGGCCGGGGGCCGTCCCGCTAGTCACGGTGTCAATGCTGCGCACAGGGCAGGGGCAGTGAAGCTGGTGTGACCGTGGAGCTCGGGCGCACCGGCGCGCCGGCTGAAGGCGGTGGGCCGCACCAGACGGGATGTCAGCGCGAGGGCTGGGATCTGCTTCCCTTCGCCCTGGGGAGACCTGCGCCCTGGGAGTCCCCCCGCCCCCCTCCGGGACCCCCCGTGACCAGCCCCCCGGGCCCCGCCCCGCCCGGGGCTGCTGGGGCGCCATGCAAACACGGGGAGCTTTCCTTTCGTTGTCCTGCTTGTCCCTTTGGCAATGCTCTCAAATTTGGGGGGGGGGGGGGGATTTATCGAGTGTGCAGCATGCACAGTATGATGTCATGGCGTTTCGTCTTGTCTTCCGTTCTCGTTGAGAAACAACTGTGATTTTGAGGTTCAAATTTTGTGATTTTGTGATGTTTTTCCGGAATTTGTTGCTTTATTTTTCCTAAATATAATTATCTGAATGTGCGAAGTCTCAGATTTGCGTAATGTTTCTGATGTATACTGATTATCATGTCATAATGTATAGGTGTTCATATTACTCATGAGTGTTCCCAAACCTCGTCTTTCTTGCTCGCTCATTAGACGTGCTGAAGAGACAGAGGACTTTATGAGACGAAGACTCGTTGCGGAATGACCGTGTGGACTGAATGTGCGAGTACGGAATCTGTGAGTCGCTTGAGCCCGAGCAGTATATTCGCGCTTAATGACAGTAAATGTGTCACGAGTGTGTCGTTTCTGGGATCGTCGCATCACGTCGTACCCATTGAAGGCTGGCTGATGTGAGACGTTCTGCGATCTTCAGCGACACGTCAGCCCCTGCGCCCCTTCCCCACGCGGACGTTGTACGTGATAGTTTAATTCGTAGCGTAGGCCACACGCCTTGCGCTGCGGCTGCATTTGCCGTGGCTCAGCGTGCGGGCGAGGGAAAGTCCGGGCGATCGCCCCGGGGCGCGCTAATACGATAATAATAATAACAGCAGCAGCAGTAAAGACCCCCGCACCGGCCCACACCGGCCCGGGGCCCGGAGCCAGCCGTCTCATTCCGAATATAAGATCTCTTTCGCCTGTCCGTCCTTGTCGCGCGCACGGGGCCGTGCCGGACATCACCGTAGGTGCGACAAGGACGGAGGTACGATCTGAGACAGCAGACACGGCCCCGCTCCGGGCTCCGGGCTCCGGGCGGACGGCGGAGCCCCCGGAGTCGGCCGGTACTCTTGGCGGGGACTGTGCCTCCCAGTGCCGCAATTACAGACATTCCGACATGCGACGGGACGGGGCGGGCGTCATTGCTACGCACAGGACGACGACGGCGACGCAAATGACGTCGCCGACCAGGCAGCCGCGTCCGAAAAGATGCGCTCCCGCGCCTCCGTCCTCGTCGCACTTATGGCGGTGCCCTGTGTTTTGGATGGCTGGGCAAAATGAGAGCGACAAGGACGGAGGCGCGCGAGCGATCTTTCGGAAGCAGCAGCAGCGCCGCGAGCGGCTGCGGCCGCGGCCGCCCCGGTGGCCCCGTCGCCGCCTGATTCCGAAGATCACTCTCGCGCAGCCGTCCTTGTCGCACCAGTGGCGGTGCCCTATGTTGGGGGTGGCATTGCGGGGCCCCATGAGTGCGACAAGGATGGAGGCGCGAGAGCGATCTCTTCGGAATCAGACGGCCGACAGCGGAGCGCAGAGGGAGGGGGGGGGAGGGGGGGGAGCCGATCCTTCCCCGGAGCCCCGGAGCCGGCCAGGACCGCCCGGCCCGAGCCAAGCCCCATTCATTGCCTTGTCACCACACGTCATAAGAAAGCTTAGCGTGGATGAACTCTGCATCCCGGCGGAGGTCCTGGAGGTGGAGGTGGTGGTGGTAAGGGAGCGGCAGCGGTAGCGCGATGGGTGTTTCACCAGTCCTCGCTAAAAATTTTGAACACCACGCTCATCATAAGGATGCAAAAAAAAGTCAAAATTAAATTTTCGGACATTAAAACAACATTTCTAAAATTAAAAAAAAATCAAAACATATAGCAGTTGGAAAAATTCTGAACTACTTGAGAAAAACCAAGTCAAAGTCAGGTCATTTGAACTGCGCGTGCGCGATGAGCTCAATGCGGACGGTCCAACCACATCCAGGGGAAGAGCGAATGCAATGACAGATTAAGGCACTTTTCCTCGACAAGATTCGTATCAACTGCCTTAAATCAACGGAGGAAAATGTTTACAGCATTATCAATCGTTCTCATTGATTGTTGTCTGACCCAGAATACATATTTTTTCTAACGACGTTTCTTACTTTTGGTGTCGCCTGTACATGTTTCCACATTGTTGCAGCCATGCGGGATTTAAGCTCTGCCTATGCATGCCACCCCCATGACGAATGTTGAGCAGTGGGGCGGGGCGGGGCGGGGCGGGGCGGGGCGGGGCGGGGCGGGGCGGGGCGGGGCGGGGCGGGGCGGGGCGGGGCGGGGCGGGGCGGGGCGGGGCGGGGCGGGGCGGGGCGGGGCGGGGCGGGGCGGGGCGGGGCGGCCGCGCTGATGGGCGCGAGGAGAGGGGAGGCACCGGCACCACCGGGGAGGTGTCCCTGCCGCCCCGCCCCGCCCCGCCTCGCCCCGCCCCGCCCCGCCCGGGGGTCCCAGCGCTGCTGCATGCTGGCATTTCAAAGTGTTGCACCGAACCGGAGCGAACCGAGCCGCGCTGGAGCTGGAGCCGCTGGAGGTGAAGCTGCCACCTCGGGTGTCCCGGCCCCGGCCCCGGCCCCGGCCCCGCCACAAGCTCGTATCTCAGGCGGCCGCTCGCCGGGTTACCTGTCCGAGCTGCGGGATGGGGCGGGGAGCGGTGTCCTATGCCGCCGGGGCCCGTGGCGAATCGGTACTGTCGTGGTCCGGGCCGCCCGCGCCGCCAAAGGACGTCGACGGCACCGCAACACCCGTCCCACACAAACCCGCCCCGCCACTTGACCAGGTCGCCGACGTTGGCAAAGGCGGCCGCGCCCCGCCGAGCAGCGCCGTCGGCGTCCTGGGGGGCTGCCCCGCGGGCCCCTCCTGCAGACTGTCGGTTGAGAGGGGGAGGGGGAGGGGGGTTGACGCGGTCCTCTCTCTCTCACCCAATGGCGGTGCCTCATGAGCGCGACAAGGACAGAGGTTCCATAGTCCCGTGCGGAGTCAGTAGACTGATTCCGCACATCGGCTAAGGGGAGCTAGGCGAGGGGTAACTCACTGTCTCCAATCAGTGTACACCCTTAACTCCAATCATTTTCCAATCACTTTGCAATCACTTCGTTTGACGTCCAAAAGCCCCATTCCTACGCAAAATTTCACAAAATCTTCGAATTTTGTTAAACATTTTGAGGTAATTTAACGTTTTTGTATATTGTGGCGGAGATTTTGATTCCAATCATGAACGAGATCTCCAATCAGTGTACACCCACCCAAGTAGTGAGGTACCCCTCGGAGCTAGGCCCTGGCTAGGCGGGATGGGAGGGCTCGCGTGGGTCGGCACCGGCTCGGCGGGCGATGTACTGGTCGGGCTTTGGCTGTCTGATGTCCCGCGTCTGTTCGCGAACCGAAGCTGGACAGCTGGACAGCAGACAGCCAGCCAAAGCCCGACCAGTACATCACCCGCCGAGCCGGTGCCGACCCACGCGAGCCCTCCCATCCCGCCTAGCCAGGGCCTAGCTCCCCTTAGCCGATGTGCGGAATCAGTCTACAGTCTACTTTGAGCGAGGTGAGGGTGAGGTACCCCTTCCGGCTGCGTCCCGCGGTGGGGGGGACTTGCACCCCCTTGCACCCCGGCGAGAGCCCGTTCTACCCGCACAGTCCACTGCAGGCTGATTCCGCAAAGCGGTTGGTAAGTGTCCTCTCTCTTGCTCCCCAGGGCCTCGCCCCGTGAGTGCGACGAGGACAGAGATACGAAACAGCCTTGCTTAGTCAGCCCGCAGCCGTCTGATTCAGAAGATCGCTCCCGTGCCCTCGTCCTTGTCGCACCTATGGCGGTGCCCTATGTTGGTGATGGCGGGGCCCTGTGAGTGCGACAAGAACGGAGACACGAGAGCGATCTCCTGAATCAGTCGGCAGGGCCGTGCTGTATAAACATGGGGGAGGTTGCGTACGTACGGGATGGGGAAGGTTTGCGTGGGGTAGGTTGTAATCCCGGGCCAGTCTCGCACCCACCCTCGGCGCACAGCCGAGGGGTAAACAACTCTGAATTGGGTGTTTAAATTTCGTGAATTTGAATTGAATTTGTCTGTATTGAATTGAATTCGTTTTGAATTAGCTTTGAATTTTTTGAATTTATTGCGAAGTTTTTTGAAATTATTGTGAATTTGTTGTGAATTAACTTGAATTCGTTTTAAATTCGCTTGAATTTGTTTGGAATTCGTTTTGAATTCGCGTGAATTAGTTTGAATTAGTGTGAATTTTGAATTAGTGGTGTACATCAAAATTCGGAGTTATTTACCCCTCGCGCACAGCTCTACAGGGCGTGGGGGTGGGGGTTGGGGATACTGAGTCCTGCGCCCCATCCGCCCCCGCTGCAGGCCACCTGGGTGATCGCGCGCCCCTACTCCGCCCCACCCCGCCCTGCCCCGCCCCGCCCTCGCACGCCATTCAGTGCGGGCGGACAAAACGATCTACTTTCTCACTCGTTGGCTAAACGGCTGGCAGGGCAGGGCCGGCTCCGCCGTCTGATTCCGAAGATCGCTCTCGTACCTCCGTCCTCGTCGCACTCATGGCAGTGACCAATGTTGAGGGTGGCAAAGACCCATGAGTGCGATAAGGACGGAGGCGCGAGAGCGATCTTCGGAATCAGCCTGCAGCGCGATGCTCAGCGATGCTCAGCGATGCTCACATAACGCCGCGCCGGGCCCGGCTGCTCATATGGCTCTCTTGTGTATACACGGCTCCTCACCCCCAGGAGTCGGTCACGCCCCGACCCCTCGGGTGTCCCCCGCCCCGCCGCCCCCGACCACTACCGACTGATTCAGAGGATCGCTCTCATCCCTCCCTCCATCCTTGTTGCACCTACAGCGGTGCCCTATGCTGGCCATGGTAGTGCTCCGTGAATGCGACGAGGACAGAGGTATGGAAGCGATCTTCGGAATCGCTCGGCTGTGCGTTCGGCCATGAGGTGATTGCTGTTGTTGGCGGCCCTGCTCCCTGCGAGGTTGTACACCACCCTTAGCCTTAGTGCCTGTCCAAGGGGTGGGAAGGGGGGGTGATCACTCACACAAAATGTGTACAATATGATTTATTTGCAAAATTTTGTTTTGATCTTGGGATGGCGTATGCACGAATGATTATGCACGTTTGATCACCTTAATTTTTAAATGATTTGGGAACATTTGGATTAAGAAATAATTAAAAAAATTATATGGGTTTATGTGGGATTAATTTGTCTTTTTTTCCAACAACAGATAGTCACGGCCAATATGCTCTGTCAGTAATGCAACATTTAGCAGAGGAATAAGATGATCGCAGGGGATAAGATGATCGCAGGAGGATTAGATGATCGCAGGGGATTAGATGATCTCAGGGGGATAGGGTGATCGCACAGGGATAAAATGATCGCCAGGGGATAAAATGATCGCTCATTAAGATGACCGCAGGGGGATAAAATGATCGCACAGAGAAAAGATGATCGCAGGGGGATAAGATGATCACACAGAGATAAGATGATTGCAGGGGATAAGATATGATCGCATAGGAGATAAATTGATCGCACAGAGATAAGATAACCCCAGAGGGATAAGATGATCGCAGGGAGATAAAATGATCGCAGGGGGATAAGATGATTGCAAAGGAGATAAATTGATCGGACAGAGATAAGATGATCCCAGATTGATGAGATGATCGTAGGTAGATAAAATGATTGTGCAGGGAGACGATATGATCGCAGGGGGATAAGATGGTTGCATTGTCCCCCTGCTGCGATCATTTTATCCCCCTTCCATCATATTATCCCCATGCGATCACTTTATTACCCGGCGATTATCTTATTCCCCTGCGATTATTTTACCCATCCTGCGACATTTTATCTTCGTGCGATCACATTATTCCCCAGCGATCATCTTATTTCTGCGCGACCATCTTATCCCCCTCCCTGCGATCATTTTATCTCTTTGCTATCATCTTATACCCCCGCGATTACATTACTTCCTTGCGATTATCATTTCCCTCTGCGATAATCTTATCCCTGTGCGAGCATTTTATCACCCTGCGATCATCTTGCCAGCGGGGAGCGTAGAGGCTACTGCGTTCGCTGGGTGATCGCGGGGTGAGGGGCGTGCCCGGGGGGTGGGGGGACGGGGTTGTGTGCCAAATGTTTAAAACATTTGGGGCAGCGGTAAAATCTACTTATGATTGTTATTGAAGCGATTGAATATATTTCTAGAAATGTATGGTGCACACAGAGAATAGGCCAAGTGTCAACCACTTGAAGAAACGTCCGAAATGGGATTTGATACAGCGGCCTGACGGCCTGAGGACACCTCGCACTGGTGAATACGACTCGAAAACAACTCTGAAATTTTTGTACACCTCGTAATTCTGGAAAATTCAGGCATATTCAGAAAATATGAGAACCATTGAGGAAAATTCACAAAAATTCAGGAAAAATACAGGATAATTCAAGAAAATTAACAAAAATTTAGGTAAAATTCAAGTGAAAATTCTCCCCCCCTCCAAAAAACAAAATTTTTTTTCGCGAAAATTCACAAAATGTGTACACCAAAATTCAGAGTTGTCCCCGCCGGGTGACTTGATACAGCGGGACGCGTGTACCCGGCGCCCCCCGCGCCGCGCCCGCGCCTGACCGCGAGCTGTGTGGGCGATCCCTCCGCCCCTGTGTTATCTCCCTCCAAACAGGCTCGGCCCGGGGCTGGGGCTCGAGTCGACCCGCCGGGCGCAGCTCGGATCGCCTGTCAAATCCGGGACCAGGTACAATATTTTCCGAATCCCCTCTCGAAGTGTACCCTATCGACGTCGGATCTGTCACCGGCGCCGCCACTGCTTCTACAAAATGCGGCCGCCCCTGGTCGCCACCGCCCTGGCAGGGCCGATGGGTCCTTCACTAAAAAAATTCAGTGTACACCCTAAAACAAAATCAGAAAACAATCCGAAAAAGATCAAGAAAAAATCTAAACAAAAATAAAGAAAAATAACTGAAAAATAATCAGAGAAATCGTTAAAAATCTATGATAATCAAGGAAAATCACAAAAGTCAGAAAAATCGGCGTACGCTTATTGAATTTACAGTGAAGCAACCCCTCGCCGGACAGGGCCGTGCGGTAGAGTGGTGGCACTCACCAAAATATACACTGAGGCGACCCGCACCAAGCTTTCCTCTCTCCCGCGTATCTTGATGAACCCTAACCTCTGGAGATCCGTCAGCGGTGAAGCGGGCAGCATACCTGCGGCGCGGGGTGGGGCGAAGGTGTCGCGCCCGGCCCGGCCCGGCCCGGGCTGTTTGCGTGTTTGCTGCGAGTAGACAAACACGGCCTGCTCCTCCACCTCCGGCTGCGGCTCCGGGACCCACCGCCAGGGCTGCTTGTTTGTCCAGAGTCCGTGGGGTACTCCCCGCCGCCCCGCCGGGAGCATGTCCGCGGCACGTACCTACGTGATCGTGGGAGTGGCACGTAAGTGAGGGAGGCGCCGGCCGGAGTTACGTGCGTCTTTGCGTGCGCGCCGTCCCCGCGGTGGTATTTTCGGCAGGCTGTGTCAATCCAGTTCGCCGTGTACTTGACACCTTGTCACTCGGAGCGTTCCGCGGCGGGGCGGGGCAGAGGTCCTCCCCCACGGCCTGGTGCGAGCCTGGTGTCCAGGAGTGCCCCGGGTGGCCGCCGCTGACGAGTGTACTCTGCTCAGCCCCTATGTACTACGGTACCCCTTGGTCAGCGCCCTGGAGTGCCGCGGAGTGCCCCGGGTGGCCGCCGCTGACGAGTGTACTCTGCTCAGCCCCTACTGCGGTACCCCTTGGGCAGCGCCCTGGAGTATTCCAGAGTGCCTCGGGTGGCCGCCGCTGACGAGTGTACTCTGCTCAGCCCCTATGTACTACGGTACCCCTTGGTCAGCGCCCTGGAGTGCCCCGGAGTGCCCCGGGTGGCCGCCGCTGACGAGTGTACTCTGCTCAGCCCCTGTACTGTGGTACCCCTTGAGCAGCGCCCTGGAGTGCCCCGGGTGGCCGCCGCTGACGAGTGTACTCTGCTCAGCCCTCGTACTGCGGTACCCCTTGAGCAGCGTCCTGGAGTGCCCCGGGTGGCCGCCACTGACGAGTGTACTCTGCTCAGCCCCTGTACTGCGGTACCCCTTGGGCAGCGCCGACTGTGCCACGCCCCCCTCCGGGTCCCCCCGGCCATCCGACCACCCGGGGACTTCGCCCCGCCCCGCCCCGCCCGGCTGGCCTAACCCGGAGCACGGGGCCCCCGCCGCCAGCCTGCCCCGGCCCAGCCCCAGCCTGGCCACCCAGGTCGCTTCCTCAGGCCCCCCGCCCCACCTCACCCCGCCCCGCCCCGCCCGCCTCGCCCAAGGTGGCCCTGCCCTGCCCGAGTGGTCGCCGGGGGTCCGCTGGTGGGCGACGCGACGTCGCGCGCGCCCGTGTCGCCCCGCCCCGCCCCGCCCCGCCCCGCCCCGCCCCGCCCCGCCCCGCCCCGCCCCGCCCCGCCCCGCCCCGCCCCGCCCCGCCCCGCCCCGCCGCCGGCGTTAGGTCCCTCGGCCCTCCAGCGGCCCCGCTTCCGCCCGGCATGAGCCTGGCCATGGCCTGGCCCGCGCGGAGGAGAGAGATGGGTACACCATTTCCGGTCGGACCGGCGCGGCGGCGCCAAGGCGGTCCAGGCTGCGCTCTGTTCTGATTGAACCTCTTGCTGGGATGGTACGTATAGAGAGAAGGGAGGGGGGGGGGGGCAAAAATGAGAGATATATAGATAGGGAGAAGAGAGGGGGAGAGAGACAGAAGAGTCGAATCTCATTCAAACGACCGCGACGACGACCCTGCAAAGAAAAAGTCCTCTGCACACTGCCCTCACTCCAAAGAAAGGTGCATGACTCTTCACGCGGCGGCGTGTCCTTGTGATATGCAGTAGCTCCAAGGTGCACCTCTCCAGCCGGTGCGGCGCGCAGTTTCTTTCCTTATTTCCCTCATAGCTGAGGGTGGCTGCCCTCTCCTCTCACTCTTTAATCCCTACAAAGATTCACAATCCTTTGGTAGGCTACAAAGCATATTCTTTGTAATTGCAAAGCCTTGCTTTGCAATTGCGAAGCACTCTTTGCAATTGCAAATTAGCGGCTTCGCAATTTGCAAAGATTCAAAATACTTTGCAATTTTCGAAGCATTTGCGAAGCGTTTCTTTGTAAGGATTTGACAGTGGCTCCTTATCTCTGAAATGGTTTGCGGTTGGTGCGAGGCCCTGGATGACGCCCCTCCTCCGGTGTCCCCGGGTCCTCGCCGGAGCCTCCGAGTCCCTCCGGGTCCGGTGATAAGACCGCACCGAATGATCGGCGAGCAGGATAAGGAGAACGCTCTCATCAACACCTCGCTATCGGCGCGCCCTGCGTGTCTTGAGTGTCGTGTGTCCCCCGGAGCAGCCCCTGCGGACACCCAAGAGTGTGTTTGTGGCACTCTAGTGGGTGTGTGAATGTGGCACGCTTACAGATGTGTGATTGTAGCACACTTCCATGTGTGTATGTGTAGCACACTGTAATGTGTGGAAATATCGCGCACTCTTGTTAGAGTGTGTGAATGTTGCACACCGGTGTATGTGTGTGTGTGTGTGTGTGTGTGTAAATGTAGCAGTCTTTTCAGTGAGTAAATATCTCACACTTGTAGTTGTGCCAATGTCCCACACTAGTAGTGTATAAATGCCATACATTTGATGTTCCACTTGTCCATGAGTAAATGTCACACACTTGCTGTCGTTGAGTTCTCTGGAAAAACAAATGTGAGATGTGTCACATGTTATCATGCATTCTCCGGAGAAAACGTTTCTTGATGCATTCCTCTCCATGCAAAAGGATAGGGGCATCACAGAGAAAATGCAGCAAGAAACGTGACACATGTAACGTTAGTTTTTCCAGTGTTTATGTTGTACACCAGTAGTAGGTGTGTCAATTTCCTTACCCGCACCTGCAAGTGTGTAAAATTCTTTTCGTGTCCCGTGTCCTTGCCGGTGTGAAAATTTAATTTCGCACACATGACCGAGTGTCGGCTCGGATATTTTCGAATATTTAGAGTATTTGGAAAAGCTGGAATATTATTTAGTTAGATGGAATTTTTTGAAATATATGGAATATTTGGAATGTTTTCAATGAAATATTCGAGGTGTACAGTGTACATGCAATAGACGAAGTGGTCCACCCCTCGGACCCCTCGGTGCCTCAGGTTTTCCCCGCGGGTCATTGTTGTGACTCGTAGGTGAGGGCGGGGCGGGGCGGGGCGGGGCGGGGCGGGGCGGGGCGGGGCGGGGCGGGGCGGGGCGGGGCGGGGCGGGGCGGGGCGTTCGGGGGTCAGGGACATCTCCGAGGCGGGACAGGGGGGGGGGGGGGCACATGGAAGACCTTTGCAGGATTCGATCTGCTCAGCGCCTTGTGCAAGTCATCTTCGTGGTGGAAAAGCCTAGAGAAAAGGGGGTGAAATTAGGAGACTATTTATAAAATTTTATTTTCGTAATTTATACTTTTTCCAAGGCAGGCGGTTATCTGTGGATTCTCCCTCTCTACTCTGATAATGAAAGAGTGTACCGTACATTGGAATGCTTGCTGATTAATCAGTGTACATTAATGCGCATTAATGCTTGCTGATTCCAATGTACGCTGATTAATCAGCAAACATTCCAATGTACACCGATTAATCAGCAAACATCCATGTCCACTGATTAATCAGTGTACTTTGTACACTCTTTCATTATCAGAATACGTGTGGCACGAGGGGAGGCCAACTCGAAAAAAACGTGTACACAGAAATACCTTTGTATTTCATCTAGAAATACACTAAAAATACAAGGAAAATACACACTAAACCCTTATGCATTTTTTTTTTGTGCATGAGCCTTGCAGGATTTTACACAACCATATAGTTATGCACAATTTTTCCTGCATAACTATGCTTAACTCTGTTCCTTATGCACAAATTCGTGCAGAATTATGCACAATGTGCAACATAGTTATGCATAAAATTTTGTGCATAACTATGGTCGTGTAAAATTGTGCATAAGGGTTTAGTGTGTACTCTACAATACACAGAAATACATAGAATTACTCAACAAAAATGCGAGAAAAACATCGAAAAATATATTAAAAATACAAGAAATACAAGGCATACATAAGTTGGCCGCCCCGTGGCAGTGTATTCGCATTCGCGCGAAATTACCCTCCGATCCTCCGATCACGATGCCTCCGATCCTCCCTGGATCCTCCCTCCTCGTTCCACTCCCACAGAATCCTACAATCCCCGTGCTTTTCCTTCCTCATCGCACCCGTGGGGAAAGTCCTACCCCCAGCAGCGCACTGCCGCGCTCCCGCCCACACGGGGGAAAGCCCGCGCGCCGAGCCCCTCGCGGTGCCGCCTCATTCTCGCTCCGCCGTCCTTGTCGCTCCTATGGCGGCGCCCTATGTTGAGGACGGCACGGCCCCGCGAGTGCGACAAGGACGGAGACGGCTCAGTTGGCCCCGCGTGCCGCGCGTTTGCCGTCCTCCCGGGAAAGCCTCCCCCTCGTGCGGTATGATGAAAACCCAACCGGCCCGGCCCGTTAGACACACGTGTTTCCCGTGCAATGGGATTCTCCTAGTCCCAGTTGCATTGACCCCGTAAATGAGGCAAAAGCACTGGCCGCTGGCCGGGAAAACCACCACCAGCACCCGGTCCCGTCCAGACCTGTCCTGCGCCACCCCCGCCCCGCCCCGCCCCGCCCCGCCCCGCCCCGCCCCGCCCCGCCCCGCCCCGCCCCGCCCCCGCCTGAGTCACTCAGTCTGAGCCCGCTCCCCGCAGAGCCCGGGGCCGGGGCCCCTCACGCCTCACGCCGGGCTGTCCTTACCTGTCCAAACATGGCATTGCTGCATCTCTCTGCAAGCAAACGTTGACCCCGGCCCGGCTCCGGCTCCGGATTCGGCTCCGGCTCCGGCGCAGCCTGTCCCCCCGGAGCCCGATACCCGGAGCGGAGCTGTTGCTCCGGCGGGGCCGTGGACGCGGACTCCGGACCGGAGCGGACCTGACAAGGGTCTACCACACACTAAACCCTTATGCACTTTTTTGTGCATAAGCCTTGAAGGATTTTACACAACCATAGTTATGCACAATTTTTCCTGCATAACTATGCTTAACTCCGTTCCTTATGCACAAACTCGTGCAGAATTATGCACGACGTGCAACATAGTTATGCATAAAATGTTGTGCATAACTATGGTTGTATAAAATTGTGCATAAGGGTTTGGTGTGCACTATGAAAAATCGCGTACGAGGATTATAATCGGTCACGGTTATGGTGATTATCAATGATTATTTGACCTTATTTTTAATATACTTACTGATTATTGGCCAATAATAACGCAACTTTTGGTCAAATTTGATAATATTTCGCCATATTTGTCAAAATTTGTCAACATTTGGAAATTTTACATGATTATGATTATGTGATGACCAAAAATAATCTAGAGGAGTGTACGAGGATTATGGAACTGGTCGACCCTGGGGACCGGTGCGGAGCGGACCGTCGGCGAGGAGGCGTTCGACCCCGTCAACGCGAACCTCGTGGCGGCCGTCTCCACCCCCGCCCGCGCGTCCGGCGGTGTTTTTACCGAGGTGTCTCACTTCGATTTTCCTCTCTCACTGAATAATCCCCAAAACAATCAAGTTGTCGAACTTGATCGATTGTATTGATTGAAAAGAACTGAATAATACTGAAAAAATTATTGAAAATCGATGCAGAGAACCACTACACCATGATTCAAACAAAAAGATTGTACATGACTGAAAGTGTTTGAAAATAACCGATTTTGATAAAAAAATGACTGAATGTGATGAAAAGTGCATGAGTACAGCGATTAAAACCTCTTACCCTGGTCAGAGAATCAGTAACCTGATATCAGTATTTGATATCAGTTTTTGATATCATTCTGATAATTGGGACAAATCAGTAAAGTGATATCATAATGATATCACAAAAAATGGTCTATTCTATGTAGTGCTTTATGCTGAATATCAGCTTTTAGTAAAGCCAAAGTCATCAACATTTCGAATGTCAGTTAATTTTGTGAGAGAAGTCATCTATGTTTTCAACTATGTACACTAAGGAATTCAAGTCAATGTAACGTTTTTAGGGTGCATTAAGGGTGTCCAAATCGAGGCGGAGCCAAATCCGCTGTCCGTTTTCCTCTAGCTTTAGCCGTTTTCAAATTGGCATGAAAAAAGTCTTCGATTTCAAAAATATTAAAATGGCCCTACTAAAGTTGGGTGTGGATGCCATAAACCAAATTTGAGCAAAAAATCTCTAAAACCGCGGATTTTGCAGCGTGCTGAATTTGAATGTGCTTATTGTGATATCACCTAACTCAAATCAGTAAAGTGACAAATATGTCAGGAGCGTGATCTTTTCTAATTCTTAAGTGACTTTGATGTCAGCCAAGTGAGGCTCTCTATCACCAAACTGATATCTGTGTGCTTGATGTGACATCCTAATGTCAGCATTGACAAAAACTATCAGCAATCTGACATCAGATAAGCAACTGATATCACTCAACTATTATCAAAATCATTATACCGATATCAAAATCACGTTAATGATGTAAGTAAATTTCCAGACATCAGAAAGCTGATTTTGATATCAGCTTTGTGACACTCTGACCAGGGTAAAACCAAAGAAAACATAAAATAAAGTATAGAAAAAAAGAAAAAAAAAGAAATATGATTGACAAAAATTGCAACTGACTAAAAGATGATCAGTCATGACGGAAAGCCACCGAAACATTACGGAATGACGTTCAGAGTGATTGAATCGGTGACATTGTGACTGTATGACTGAAAATGGTCACTCATGATTTAAAGTGACTGAGAATGGCCTAAAATGTGGCGAAAAGTGATCAAAGGGAGTGAGTGAGGGGCCCTTACCTTCGCCGTGTTCGACGCATTCGGATCGTTTTTGTCCAATTCTCTCCTACGCACCTGTTTGCGCCTGCCTACTAGGCAAAATTTACTCTCATGAGTGGAGAGTTTGCCTATAGGCAGGCTGAGATACTCGTCTGCCGCACACAGGTGCGTGTGTACGATATTTTGCCTACTTTTTTAACATCACTGGTGCCACCCCCTACCCCACGTGCTCGTCCGACTGTCCTCTGGCGCCCGCCACACCCCGCTACAATGTCACATGTGTACAGTCACGGACGCCGCCGTCACACACAGTCACAGATACAGTCACACACATTGTCACACACACACTCGGTCACACACACACAGTCACACACTCATAGTCACACACTCATAGTCACACACTCATAGTCACACACTCATAGTCACACACACAGTCACACACTCATAGCCACACACTCATAGTCACATACACAGTCACACACTCAGTCACACACTCAGTCACACAGCGGACAATCTGCTGCTCTCTTCCTTCTCGAACAAATAAAGAATGAAATAATAAAATAATAATAAAATGAAAATGCTATGTGGTGGCCTCTGTCCATTGATGGCCGCTCCGGGCCATCCCTCCCGTTGGCACCCCGCCACGCCGCGCCACCCCCCGAGGTTGACCGAACAGTCACTTTGCGGTGGACCTCCCAGACCCCACAGAATGCTCCGATCTTGACCCCCCCTTGTGTGCGGGGCCCCTCACCCCCACCCCCACCCCCCCACCCCGCACCCATTGACACCCCGTACATCCTGACCTGACCGGACGAGCAGGGGTGGGCGCCGAGGTGTGAGAGTCCAAATTGAATTCAGGCGGACCCCCCTCCCTCCCCCTGGACCCCTGACTATCTGGAGGCCCAAGAGTTTGAATATCCCGCATTTGTAGATGTGTGACGTTTCATTCGCATACTTGTAGGTGTAAGAATTTCCGTTTACACACTCGTCTCTTGAAGTGTGTGAAATGCAGGGTATTCCGCTGGAGAGAAACAGGAGTCAGAAGAAGAAGGGCGGAAACCGCCGTTTCTGTTTCCTCCTGAACTCTGATTGGTCAACGCTGATGTCACTTTCGCTGTCAGCCAATGAGCGCTCAGGAGGAAGCAGATTGAACCTGCGGGCGTGATTTTCTTTTTAAGGTTTCAGTTTCAGTTTAGCGGAATAGGCCTACCCTATCATAAGACCACTCTTACACCTTTACCTGCTGTTCAGGTGTTCGAATGAAAATTCACTCACCTGCACGTGCGCGCGTGATTCTTCTCCACACACTTCAATATTTCCCAAAAGCTTTGGAAACCCAATAAAAAATGTCAAAGAGCGTGCGGCCACGTGCGGGCGGCCTTGAAACCAATATCACTTTCATCTCGTGCGATTTTCGCGACGACGTGTTTGCGCGCCCGCTGACTTTCACGCGTGACGCCGCGCAATCGCGCTGTGTTATTTTTCGCGTCGACTCGATAGAAAGCGATGATGACAAAAAGAAACAAAAAAATTATAAAGCCGAATAAGTAACGTCGGACTTGAACCGGCGTGGTGTGATGCGAGCGCACCATTATGCCCGTGGGCGTGGGCGGAGGTGGGGCCGGGGCGGGGCGGGGCGGGGCGGGGCGGGGCGGGGCGGGGCGGGGCGGGGCGGGGCGGGGCGGGGCGGGGCGGGGCGGGGCGGGGCGGGCACACCCTTTATCGAAAATATATAATGCAAACTAGATAGCCGCGGGGAGAAAGTTCTGCTCGGCGCGGTGATGATGTCGCGAGAAGAAAGCAGATAGTTATTTGCGCGATTTCGTCTGCTATATTGGGGGAGGGGGTGAGGGGTGGGGGTGCCAGTTATCTCACCTCCTCCTCGACCTCGTGTAGTGCTATTGCGAGAGCAGGGGGAGAGGCCACGACAGGCGCACCGAGCATATTGTTGGTGTTAAGGTGTAAGAAAGTGCGACGCAAGCCCCGCCCCACCCAACGTTGTTTTTTTTTCTATTTTCTTTTTCACTTTTGATATTTTTGATTTTTGATTGATATGTTTGTTTAGATATTTCTTTTGAATGTTCAAGGAAAATTTCACTTTTTGATTTTATTTTGATCTTTGCCCCCTTTTTGACTCCCCCCCCCTTTTTAGTCTTTTGTTCATTTCACTGGTAAAACTAAGGGGTAACTATACGCTTGAATGAAGCACACAGTCACGCTTGAAGACGTTACGCTTGAAACGAAGCGTTCGAAAGAAATTTTCCCATACATTTAGATATGTCGAAAAGGGGCGGATAGACCTGTTACGCGCTTGATTTCAAGCGTAATCTCAGTACGCTTGAAAACAGGGCGTAGGACTACGCCTTAGTTTTACCAGTGTTGATCTTGGTTTTTGGAGATTTTTTTTTGTATCCTTTCTTCTTGATTTCATTTTTTTTTTAAATTATTATTTTTGAAATGATTGTTTTGGGTCCGTTCAATTATTTTTTCAAAGTGAGCCCCTCTCGACCCCGCTCTGCCTCGCCCCGCCCCGCCCCGCCCCGCCCCGCTCGCAGTGTACAGATGCACAGTTTTATTTTTAACGCTTGCGTCTTTCTCGCATCTTATTTTTCGTCGGCCTGCTCGCGCGCGCGCGCGGTCGCGCCGAGATCTCGATAGATTTTTCGACTGCGGGGCCGAGCCGGGCCGAGCCGGGCCGAGCTAACTCTGTCTCAGTATGTCTGTCTCTGTCGCTAACGCTTCGCCCTCGCTTATCTGCGGGCCGGACAAGCCAGCGCTGTCACGGAGCGCGGGCCGCACACAACATTTTCTTTCTCTTTTCCGTGTCGCGTTTTGTCGCACACACACATACACACATATAGCGTCGCGATGTCCGAGGTGAGATGCATACACACCTTTACGCGGGGGGATTAAGTAGGATGCACTACTGGCTCACTTGGGCCACACATGCATTTATAGCCAAGCGCTGCAATCTGTTGTTGATGAAATTTCGGTATGAAGATTTGATCTGTAAGTCTGTTTCAGCTGGTCATCTGGTACTATTACGTCACTGCATGCGTAAATGTCGAAGACATAAGCAGCTGTGAGAATCTCCAGTCTTCAACTTCAACCCCCTTCACATGTGTGATATCGTTTTAAAACCCTTTTACTTAAAGATGTGTGAATGGAAATTCGTACATCGCAGGAGGAGAGGCATTTTGAGAGCTCATTTAGCTAATCGATCCTCGACAGTTTTCAGCAGAAAATATCGATACTTTCTACAAGATCTCGAAATCGAACAGTCAAGAATCGATTATCTCGCTGTGAGCTATTCCATGGCAGGTGTGTGACCAAGAGGGACACAGCTATGAGATTTTTGTACACCTCATAATTTCGACAAAAAATTTAAAAATTCAAAAAATTTAGAAAAAAAAATTACAAACAAAAGGAAAAATTCAGGAAAAAATGGCAAAAAAAATCAACAAAAATTCTCAAAAATATATACATCAAAAGTGTTGTTCCCCCTTTGACTTAAGGGTGGTACTCCTCCGTCGGGGGCCACTCATAGTAACCGCCTTGCTGTGCACAGATATTCAAGGCGTTGCCGGCGGCGGAAAAACTGTTTGGTTCGGTGTTGGCGTGGCGTGGCGAGGCGTGTCCACACCGCGGGGTCCGGCCGCCTTATCGCCCCCCGCGGCCCCCGCGGCCCCCTCGGGGGTCAGCTGGCGGAGCCCCGGGGCCCGGGGGTCAGGCCGGGGACCAGCGGATCCGCTTATAACCAGTTCACTTGCTGCTATCTACTTGTCGTGTCACCGGGTGATCGTCTGGCCTGGCCTGGCCACGGCCCAGCCTCCGCACGGTCCCGGTCCGGTCCGCGTGGTCCCCCACGCCGCGCCCCCGCCCCGCCCCGCCCCGCCCCGCCCCGCCTCGCCCCGCCCCGCCCCGACCGGACCCGCCCCGCCCGCTACTGTACGCGGACGGGCGAACCATGCCGCCCGCCGCCACGCCGCCGTTGTCAGGTCCCCGCGCAGCCGTCAGATTGAGAAAAGAGAAGGCGCTTTCGTGTATCCGTCCTTGTCACACGCATGGGTCTCGGCCAACAGGAGTGAGTGAGAGAGGCCGCCACAGAAGGATCTTCTGAATCTGCTGGCGCAGAGAAGGGGCCGGCCGCGCCCCCGCCCCCGCTCCCCCGCAACGCCAAGCTCTGTTTGCTGAAGGAGGAAACATCGACGTGACACGATGTACAGTAGAATATCGAGAAATTTCTGGCGGGTAAATTATGTGTAGCACATAATAAATGAACTGGATATTACCAAGTGTCGCCCACTCGCAGGATGGTTGGAGGGTGGATTTTCTAGAGAATGTACACGCACTTGTTCAAGTGAGCGAATGAGAGCTCACGCAAGTGTGTGACCTTCACTCACTTGGAGCGTTTCAGTGTGGAATGTCGCACGGACGCCTGATTTCCTCGTATGGATATCGATTTCTGTAAGGGTAGACACACAGTTTGACGCCACCGGGCGGGCGGGTTAGGGAGGAGCAGGGGTGGGGCGGGGTGTGGTAGGTTGGGGTGGGGTGGAGTGGATCGAGGCGTGGCGGCGGGGGGCTGCTCTCCGCTGGTTTGTTGTGGCAGCCCTCCGGACCGCAGAGGATCTGGCCCTGCTGTTGAATGGAGGGCGACAGTCTGAACTGTCCCCCGGGGGCGCAGCGGGGCGGGGTGTGGCGGGGCGCTGCAGGGACGGGGGGCCCGCCAGCGCCTGGCAGCGCCCTGTGGGGGCGCAGGCAGTCATATTCCGAAGATCGCTTTCATACCTCTGTCCTCGTCGCACTCATGGAGCACTACCATGGCCAGCATAGGGCACCGCTGTAGGTGCAACAAGGACCGAGAGATGAGAGCGATCTTCTGAATCAGTCAGCAGGCACGGGCACCACAGTGTGGTGTGGCGCGGGGCGCGGTGGGGGGCACGGGGTGGGGCGGGGCGGGGCGGGTTGGACCTCATGCTGCTGGGGCTGCGGGGGCCCGGCGGCCCCTGCCCGCGGGGGGGCCCCGCGCGCCGGGCACACACACTTCTGCTGAGCCGCTATCACGCCCTCTACTCGAGGCCCGGCTCGGCCGAAAACGTGAGCGGGGGAAAGAGACACTCTCGAAGGAGGGCTCACTTCGAAAAATCATTGTATGGCCCCCAAAATAATCATTTTTTATAATTTTTTAAAACAATTTTTTTTTTCTGGGCCGTACGTACGATGAATTTTTAAAGTGACTACCCCTCGGTGACGGGGTACCGATACCGGGTACGGGTACCTCTGTGCTCGGAGTACCTACGTACTGCAGAGCTATTCCGGTGCGCGCTCGTGAGTGCGAGAGAGCCAGAGCGCCCTCGCACCCTCGGCAGACTCCCTGAGAGCGAGAGAGACAGAGCAGGGAGCGCGTCGAGGGGTCACTTCGAAAAATCATTGTACAGCCCCCAAAAAATCATTTTAAAAAATCAAAAAAAAAAAATCAAAAAAATCAAAATCAAATCAAGTAGAAAGTTGCATAAAAATCCGAAAAATCGAGAACAAATGAACCCAAAACTGAGAAAAATGGGAACTAAACAAGAAAAAACACAAAGAAAACACAGTAACATATTATTTCTTTTTTATGTCATGAAAAATCAAAAAAAAAAAAATCAAAAATCAAAAAAATCAAAAATTTAAAAAAAAATCATTGTACAATTTTTATATGAGTGATCCCCCCCTCGGAGCGCGTGCACGTGCACCGGAATCGCTGTGCTGCATCAAAAGCATTGCGAGGCCCTTGCACCTCATGCAGGCTGATGCGGCCGAGCCCTGCTGCGCGTCACGTCCGAGACGGGGAGGTGGATCACCGTGTGATGGAAGTACAAGTAGGTCGCCGACGATGCCGTCCATTGATGGCGGTCGCGCCACATGTCCGCCGCGCCCCTGCACTGCACTTACGTCCTGCTGCTGCTGCGGAGGTCACTCGCCCCACCCCGCCTGTTGCGTTGCACTGGCGACATTCCCTTGCTAATGCCCCGCCCCGCCCCGACGCGACGGGCCGGAGGGCGCATATGAGGCTGCTGACACTCGGGTTGACACGCGCGTTGCAGCACTCAGCGAGCCGTCAGTCTCCGAAGAGTTCGCTATCGTATGCCTTCTGTCCTTGTCGCACCGACGGCGGTGCCGTATGTCGGGGACGTCACCGCCCCCATTCGTGCGACAAGGACGGCGGCTGAGTAGACAGCAGAGCAGACGGCTGATAGTATCCGAGCGAGCGATGTGGTGAGAGGCTAGGGGTGCCGGCCCCGGCCCTGCGCCCTCCACCGCGGCCCGGAAACACCCCGATGTTCTGTCTCCCTCGCACACCCACTCATGCGTGTGCCTGTTCTCTGGCGCTGTCTCTGTTGCGCTCCCGGCGCATAGGCGCGCGTCGTCCATCGTCCCGCCCAGGATGAGCCGTGTCGACCATAGGGGCCTAGCGGCCTAGCCCGTGTAATGCGGCCGGCGTGGCTATTGTTGTTTACGTGGTGCTTGGCCTGCTTGGCGTCGGCGCGGGGGCTTATTAGCCGCACGGCGGAATGCGCCCCGGCAGCAGGACCGGAGAGCGCAACGGCGCGCCCGAAACACGTCACGGCGGGGGAAGTCCAGGGCGCACGGGTGGCGGGTGGAGAGGGAGAGAGAGAGAGAGAGAGAGAGAGAGAGAGAGAGAGAGAGAGAGAGAGAGAGAGAGAGAGAGAGAGGGAGGGAGGGAGAGAGAGAGAGAGAGGGAGGGAGGGAGGGAGGGGTGAGAGAGGGAGGGAGGGAGGGAGGGAGGGAGGGAGGAGAGAGAGAGAGAGAGAGAGAGAGAGAGAGAGAGAGAGAGGAGAGAGAGAGAGAGAGAGAGAGAGAGAGAGAGAGAGAGAGAGAGAGAGAGAGAGAGAGAGAGAGAGAGAGAGAGAGAGAGAGAGAGAGAGAGAGAGAGAGAGAGAGAGATTTGGATTTGGATTTGGATTTATTGCCACTGAACTGTGTACAACAGTAATGGACAAGAATTGTTTAGGGAATTTACCCAATTTACAATTTGTCAATTTCTTAAAAAAAGACGCGTGACATGTCGGTACGAATGTCACACATTCGTGTGACAGTGAATGTGAGAGAGAGGTGGAGAGGGAGAGAGAGAGAGAGAGAAAGAGAGAGAGGGAGAGAGAGAGAGAGAGAGAGAGAGAGAGAGAGAGAGAGAGAGAGAGAGAGAGAGAGAGAGAGAGAGAGAGAGAGAGAGAGAGAGACGAGAGGAAATGAAAAAGGGAAGTCTATTCCGAAAGTGGTTCGGACCGTGCGCACGGGGCACCATACCGCGTTGACGTGCGCGAATAACGCCATCCCGGGCCTCACCGAAATAAAGTTCCGATCGGTTCGCGATAGAGAGTTCCGCGTGCTGATAGCGCACCGCAGCGCGCGCCACGTGTGTGTGCGTGTGTGTGTGTGTGTGTGTGAGAGAGAGAGAGAGAGAGAGAGAGAGAGAGAGAGAGAGAGAGAGAGAGAGAGAGAGAGAGAGGGAGAGAGAGAGAGGGAGAGAGAGAGAGAGAGAGCGATGGGGCTGGTGCGTGCCGGGCATCGACCCCTGCGCCCTGCTGCCCCGCGAGGCCTCTGAGGGAGAGAGAGAGAGAGAAGGGAGCACCATAGAGTTTCCCGGAGACAATATTGCGGATCTGCCATCTGCTATACCCAGGGGGCCAAGGCGCCCAAAATGGCAGGAGCGGGTGGGCCGAGGGTTGGATCACTCATATAAAACTTGTACAATGATTTTTTTGATTTTTGATTATTTTTTTTAGATTTTTTTGATTTTTGATTTTGATTTTTCTTTTGATTTTTCCCGAGATAAAAAGAAATAATATGTTACTTTTTTTAAAAAAATGTGTTTTTTCTTGTTTTGTTCCCATTTTTCTCAGTTTTGGGTTCATTTGTTCTCGATTTTTCGGATTTTTATGCAACTGTCAACTGTCAACTTGATTTTGTTTTGATTTTTTTGATTTTTTAAATGATTTTTTGGGAGCTGTACAATGATTTTTCGAAGTGACCCCTTCCACCCTCGTGGAGGGCAGACCGGCCTACAGTTGCGTGTTCTGTGGAACACCCTGTGTACACACAGAGGGGTACCCTCACCAATCAGTGCACCCTGAGCTCCAATCAATCAGTGCACCCTGAGGTCCAATCATTTTCCAATCACTATCCTGTCACAGAATTTTCCGACAAAAATCTATTGTAAGCACCTTGAAATTGCAAAATATCGAATTGGTTTCAAAAAAAATGTTTGATTTCTTTCAAGTTTGGTCAAATTTTCCTTCCAATCACAATACAAACCTCCAATCAGTGTACACCCATGTAAAGAGTGAGGTGCACCTCGGTACACAGTACACACCCACGAGGACGCACCCGCCCGAGTGGTCCTTCACTATATATTCAACCATACACCGATTTTTCTAATTTTTCTCGTTTTCCGTGTTTTTTCTTGATTTTTACAGATTTTTTTCTGATTTAGTCTAATTTTTTCTGATATTTTCTTCATTTTTTGTTTGTTTTTCTGTTTTTTTTTAATTTTTTTTTTTTTTGATTTAGTGGGTGTACACTGATTTTTTGGATTGAAGGACCCATCGACACCCACCCACCCACCCCCTGGCCCACCAACTGAAGAGGGTGACTCCACACACTGGTTTTGCCTCTCTGTCCTTGTCGCACTCATGTGGCACGGCCGTGCGCAACAAGAGAGGGGAGATCACTGACCACCGTGTTGTACAGACCCACCCTCCTGTAGGCCCAGCCCCCCGCCCCGCCTCTGGGCGCGAGAGTGGGGCCGTCCACGCCAGCGTGACGGAGTTGCGTCCCCTTCACTGTGCCATTTCCACCCCGGCCCGCCCGCGGAGCGGCCCAAACTAACTGGCGACATTCATCCCTGCCCCCCCCCCTCCCCGCCCAGGCCGAGCACGAGAGCCCGGCCCCGGGTACCGTACCGTACCCTCCCGACGGGCACGGGGCCGGCCCTGCGCCCTCCCCTCCTCGCCCTGTCGTCCATGTCGTCTGATTCCGAAGATCGCTCTCGCGCCTCCGTCCTTGTCGCACTCATGGCGTCCTGACATCCCCGACATAGGGCACCGCATAGGTGCGACAAGGGCGGAGGGACGAGAGCTACCTTCGGAATCAGCCTGCTGTCGTGTCGTCTGCTAGGGGGATGGGGCGCGGGCATGTCGTACCACCTCACCTCATCCTGGCGACGGCAAACCGGTCCGCGCCTTTCACCGGAGCCCCACCCCACGGCCGCGACAGCATGACGCCGCACTGGGGTGAACCGCCCCGGCCCTCCCCGCCCCGGCGGCCCTGGGCGCAACGGGACCCCGGGACATGCGGCGTATCGAGATCGGGGAGGGTGGTCGTCGACGGCGACCTGGTGTGAGGGGGCGGATATCCCCACGAGAGAGAGGAGGGTGGCACCAGCCCCCGCCGGCAGACCACCCCGTCACCGCGAAGGGGAATTTTTTTTTTTTTTTTTTTTTAATTAAATATTTGTATGTTCATAGTTCTTAAATGTTTTTGAAAAAGAGATTACAAGCAAGAAGGCGACGCTCCGGCGGCTGCGTGGGGGCGCCCGCTGCGTTAAGGTTCCCGACGACGCAGGTCTCGCCGGTCGACGGCCGGTAGCGAAGTCGCTATCACACCATGAGAGATGCTCGCACTAATCAAACCGCGAATCAAATATACTTTTTTCTGACCGAAAATGAGGCTTTTAGAGGTAAAATGGCTCATGTTAATACAAAGAGGTTCGCAGTTGATGTGTTGGCGATGCGAATGTATGGCCGTGGGTCCTGGTCATCGGCCGGCACAGTTCAGGGAGCAGGGCGTCGGGGTCGGGGTTTGCCACCCTCCCGGAGCGCTGGGATTTCCCTGGCCGCCACCCGCCGCCGACCCGGCCTGTGACGCCAAGGGCTCTCTGTAATCCGGAGTGAATGTACGGCCGCCAGTGAATCCCCCCTCGCCTCACACCATTCCACCCGCCCCCGCGCCCAACAGCGTTCCTCTCCTCAGAGAACATTCGCAGTCTGTTTCTTAAAGATTTATTAATAGTTTTTTTTTTCTTCCGACTTTTAGTCCGCCCCGCGGTTCTGCGGCGTATTTAAATTAGAGCATTGCTTCCTTCCTTGTCTCCAGCGACCGGCCGCTGCCTAAAACCTGCTCCCGCGGCCCGGCCCGCTGCCTCCGATCTGACAATGCTTTTACACGAGCCGGTTTCGCGGTGTTCGCGAGAACCGCGGAAAAAGTGAGGGTCGCTCGCAGATGGTGCGGGTGATCATGGAGCGGGTGGGGTGGGGTGGGGCGGGGCGGGGCGGGGCGGGTAGGGGCGCGCCTAGAGGTTGCCGCAGAGCGCGAGAGATGTAAGAAGTTTCCGACTCGGGGTATCCATCCACTCGCGGGTGCACTCGGCGCTTGCGGCCCCGGGGCGTGTATGTGTGGGGGCCACCTGAAGGGAATCCATACTGATCGATACTGATCGGAGAGCGCCGCGCCGCTTTATGTAAGCACCCCGCCCCCGCAATGACTGCCAGCAGCCCGTAAGTCCCGCGTGGCGCCGGGTTTCCCCGCAGCACGGCGATTCCGGGGCGCGCACTCCTCGCTCTGTCTTTCTCGCACCTATACGGCGTACCTCATGAGTGCGAGAGAGACAGAGCGAGGAGGGCGTGCACCAGAATCGCTATGCAGCACGGCTGGGATCTCATTATGGGGCTGTCCACCCCCCCGGGACACCAGGTTCTAGGCACCTGCCGTTCGCTTCCAGGACGCCCCGCCCCGCCCCCGCCCCGCCCCCGCCCCGCCCGCTCCAGTGGGGGCCCCAGCCCTAACCTGGCCAGGTCGCACCTGTCGCCGAGACGGGATGGGATCCCCGGCCTCTCGGCCCGGGCCGTTACCAGCACCTCTCTGATGACGGGGTCCTCCGGGTCGAGGGTCATCCCCTCGAGGGGCTCCCCGGCGCCCGCCGGCTTTTGGGACTCCCCTGGCCTCTGCGGCCCGCTCCAGGCTTACACGGCCGTTCATTGGGGCCCTTGGTCCGGGCCCCGGCGGGCTCAGGCTGGACTAGCCGTGCTCATCCCGGGCCGGTCCCGCCCGGCCGGCCATATAGCCTCGGGGGCATCCCCGCGCCTCCCCTGCCTGCCGTCTGATCTCGCGCCTCCGTCCTTGTCGCACTCATGGGGCCCTGCCACCCCCAACCCGGGACACCGCCGTAGGTGCGACAAGGACGGAGGGACGAGAGCGATCTTCGGAATCAGACGGCTGCAGGGACGTTACCGCCCCGCTCCGCCACGCCGCGCCGCCCCCGGGGCCGCCCCCGCCTCCAACCGGCCGTAATAGCGCCCGCCCCGCTCCGCCCCGCCCCGCACCGCCCCGCCCCGCCCCGCCCGACCTGCCCCCATAACACCGCACCACTTTGGGGTAAGTCTCGGTAACCCCAGACCAGACTCCACTGCGTTTAGCCCGGGGTCACCTTCTTCACGGACCATCAATTAATTACCCCGGCCGAGCGAATCAGGACCCCAACCGGCCCGGGTAAGCGAGTCCCAGTCCGGAGCCCGGAGCCCGGCCAGGCCCCAGGGCGCAGAGGACCGCAGACTACTCCTTTTCTTTTTACTATTTTTAAAAAAAAATCCGTGTAAAATCTGGTCCGATGTGCCGCATAAGGTTATGAAAAATACCCTGCGGGTTGGCGCCACGGGGGCGGCGCGCGCCCTCTGGCTGCACTGGCTGCACAGCAGGGCGTTAGGTAGTGTCCTGCTCTCTCTCTCTCTCTCTCTCTCTCTCTCTCTCTCTCTCTCTCTCTCTCTCTCTCTCTCTCTCTCTCTCTCTCTCACTTTTGCTCTTGATGGCCGAGCCTTATTTGTGCGACAAGGAAAGAGAAACGAAACCCCCTCGCGGAATCAGCCTACCGCCTGCACACCCGGCGCACCCGCGCTGGATCTGCAGAGACTCTCGTTGAAGGCGAGGAGGAGGTCACTTCGAAAAATCATTGAACGGCCCCAAAAAAATCATTTTAAAAATGGAAAACAAATCAAAATAAAATCAAGAAGAAAGGTGGAGAAAGATCCGAAAAATCAAGAAAAAAAATAACAAAAGACCGAAAGAAAATTGAGAAAAATTCAGAAATAGGAATGAAAGGTCAAAATTTATCAATGAGCGAGAGAAATTTTCCTAGAAAAATCAAATTAAATATCAAAAGAAAACTAAAGTCAAATAAATCATTGCACACATTTTGTATGACTTCCCCCCACCCCGCTCGATTTAGGGCTTCAACTTCAACTCCGCGGAGTGTACGTGACATTGGAAACTAATCTACAAGGAAGGGCGCAACGTATTTGGAATACTCTGTAAGGAAAACTATCTCCACCGGCTATGTTGTCCGCATTTTTTGCCGCAGTGTAGGCGAAACTGCATTTTTTTCCTGCGGTCCGCGCGCGACTTGCCCCTGCTTCTTATTGTGCTCTCGGCCCCTCCGGGCGCCCCCCAGGGGGTCGTGGGGTGCGGTGGGGTGGGGCGGGGCGGGGCGGGGCGGAGCGGGGCGGGGCGGGGCGGGGCGGAGCGGGGCGGGGCGCTACCGGCCTCAGTGCCGGCGGGGCTCACGTATCTGCTCCACACGGGCGCAGGCTGCGGCGGGGCGGGGCGGGGCGGGCAGCAGGTCTATCCCAGTAACCTCGCGGATGCTGGCTGTCCCCGGCGCGAGCGATCGCGGCCGAGATACGTCCCCGTCCAAGCCCGCGACATGCTTCTCGACGAGCAGGGCGGTGGAATGCGCGCAAGAGAAGGGGGCGGGGGGGGGGGGAATCACTCATACAAAAAATGTGAAGAAAGATCTTTTTTTACTTTTGATCTTTTTTTTGGGGGGGGGGGATTTTTCTTATGATTTTTCAAGGAAGATTTCTTTCCCTTTTTGACAAATTTCGATCTTTTTCCCTTATCTCTAGCTTTTTCAATTTTTTCTCGGAATTTTTGTTTATTGGTTCTCGTTTTGTCGTGTTTTCCTGTATCTTAAAAAAAAAAAATTATTATTTTTAAATGATTTTTCGAAGTGACTCCCGCCGCATGCTGGTGCTGCTGGTTGACGGCGACGCGCGACGCGCCCCCCTCGCCATGATGCTAGTCCGGTTCGGTCTCGAGACAAATGGAGAGAGAGAGAGAGAGAGAGAGAGAGAGAGAGAGAGAGAGAGAGAGAGAGAGAGAGAGAGAGAGAGAGAGAGAGAGAGAGAGAGAGAGAGAGAGAGAGAGAGAGAGAGGCTGAACGGGCTTCCCCGCGCGCTGCTATTTCGCTATTTCCGCTAACTCCAAAACGCTTATCTATTTATATACGCGACATTGGTATGCCTGCCCTGCCCGCGGGGCCCCGCGCCCTCCGCGTCCCGCACCCCGAGACTCGGAAATGATGGCGAAGATACGGCGCGCTCCGGCCGGCCCCGGACGCGCGCACGGCGGCCGCGGTAACGACGTAACTCCGGAGCGGGTCGGCCGCAGATACGCGGCCCGATACGCAAATGACATCTTCCGGAACCCCTCAATAACGCCGCCCATCTGCCGCGGCGCGGGGGCTGCGGCGGCCGCGCTCCGCAGGAACTCGAAATGCGCGAACGTCGCGCGTGTGTAGGTGTGTGAATTCGTTCCATACGTCCACGTTGGCAAGCGAGGGGTCATTAACTTTAGGATTTCGTGTACACCGAATACTTGAATATGGTTGAATATTGATGAATATCGGTGAAATATTCGTAAATTCGAGTGAAGTTCGTCTAAATTTGGGTGAAATACTAGTAAAGGAAGCTAAAATATTGTTAGATTTGTGTGAAATAATGCTTAAAATGGGTGAATATGGTTGAATATTGAACTGATTACCGCAAGCCTGTACACTGAATATGCCAAGTTGTTGACCCCTCGTTGGCAAGTAAGTAGCAAACGTTTGAAGATGTCTCACACAAGAACATGCGTGCCGCCACACTGGCATTCTCTGGTATCCAGGCCGCGGCGGGTGGCAGCGGGCAGCGACCCACGCGGGGAGACACGCTCGGCTCGGACCCGGGGAAAGGGCTGTCTGCTCCACGGGGCGGGGCGGGGCGGGGCGGGGCGGGGCTCACCCGGGGCGTGACCTCCCCGACCTGGCCGGGGCCGGGTGTGTCCGTCCAGGGCGCCCGCGCCCGCCCCCGAGCAACGACCTCGCAGCCAATGCAGGGGGAAGGGAATTGGCCAGCTGCATCGAGCGCCGTGAGTGTCCATAAACACGCGGCGTCCGGGTCCGGCTATATGCTCCTCCTCGCGCAACGGCTCTCCGCCTCGCTCGGTAAGTACACGAGAACGCCCTTCGCGTTGACGCGGAGGCGTGGCCGGGCCACCCGCGCCCCGCCGGCCCCGCCCCGGCCCCCGGCCCCGGCCCCGCCCCCACCGCGCGCTCCGCGTGGACTTCCCGCGAGGGTGCGTTGGCTCCACCCCGCCGTGGCGAGCGGGACCCGGGACCCCGGCGTGCACAGCCGCGTCCTCGCTAACCTGGCCACGTCCCCGGTAGGCGGCCGCGGGGGCAGGCTACGCCGCCTGCGCTGCGCACGCCGCCGGGACCCGGGGCCGCCGACTGATTCCGAAGATCGCTCTCGCGCGTCCGTCCTCGTCGCACACATGGGGCGTTCCCATACCGTCAACATAGGGCACAGCCATGGGTGCGACAAGGACGAAGGCGTACAAGAACGATCTTCGGATCAGACGGCCGTACCGGGCCGTTGACGCGCGAGTGCAGCAGCTCCGCGTTGGGTCACTCACCCCCACCACCGCCGCCCCAACCTGGGCCAACCCCCGGGTCGGGCCCTCCTCCCCTCCCGGCCGGCGCCCCCCGCGCCCCCCGCCCCCGCCCCAGGACCAAGGCGATGGGGTCCATGTGGGGAGGGAGGCGATGCGCAACAAGTCAGTCGTCCTCCGGTCCTCGACCCGCCCACATCGCCGACGTGCGAGCAGCCCCTCTTCTCTCGCCCGCCGACGACGCGAGTGTGTGACGAGCCTGTGACGTGTTCGTGACGTGTCCGTGACATACCCCTGGCGTGTCCGTGACGTGTCCCCGCTGACGTTCACCCGGCGTGTTCAGAGAGTACCGATGTGCCAGTGTGTCTCCGCCATTGGACTACCCCCCGCCCGCGTCGCCAGTGAACCAGTGACGGTCTGTTAATCGATCTGGTCACACACAACGCTGCCGCCGACGCGACGGCACCAAGAACCTCCACACATCCCTGCGTCGTCCAGGTGAGACATTCTTACTCTCAACCCCATGTGAAACTGCTTCTAAAGGGAAAAAAAACAAGCAAAAAGGAAAAAAAAAAGACGAAGCTCTGCGAGAATTCGCGATGCAACTGGTCCACCGCGGCGCCATCCCCTATGTATAGTTGACATCTCCGTAGATGCGACCGAGGGGTCCTTCACTCAAAAAATGATAATTAAAAGACAGTGTCCACCCTAAAATAAAATCAGGCAAAGAATCAGAAAAATAAATTCAAAGGCAGAAATCATTCGGAAAGAAAAATCAGGAAAAAATAAGGGAAAATTAAGGAAAATCACGAAAAATTAGAAAAATTGGAAGGACCCATGGGATTGGGATACGACACGGACGGGTGTACGAGAGCGATTTCCCGAATCAGACGGCCGTTCGGAACCACCCTTCAGGACCGGCGGCGCGCGGTGGAGCGCTCAGGGTTGCCTACCGGGCACGGCGTTACGGCTAACGCTATGTGCGCCAAGTGTCGCGCCGCCGGGGGTGGCTCCGCCGCGGGGTAGGGTCTCGCGTTATGTCACAGGTGGGGCTGAGTTACGCCCCCGGCCGCGCGCGGGTGGGGGGAGGCGGAGGTGGGGGTGGGGGGGAGTCCGCCGGGCACCCGGGCACCCTGCCTCCCTCTGCCCTCCGCACCCAGCGCGGCCGGCGGGGAGGGGAGAGGAGGGGGAGATAGTACACAAACAGCCCGGCCCGGCCCGCTTCCCCCGAGAGGCTCGGCAAGTCAAGTCACCAGTCAGTCAGTCAGAGTCAGTTCGCCGCTGGCCGCCCGAGAGAGTGGTCATCCATATCGAGCCGTCTCTGGCGCCCACCATCTAATACGTGTTCTCGCGTCGTGTTCGACTCGCCGGCGCTCCGGCTCGGAGCTGAGAGAGTGTGTGAACGTGTGTGTGTGTGCGTGCGTGTGTGCGCTCTTCCCGCTGCCACCATGTGCATCAGTGCAGGCCCCTGCAGTGCCGGTACGTCTACCCGTGGATACCTTCAACCCCAAGACCCCCGTGCTGCAGCACGCTGCCACCAACGAGTGCCAACGGCTTCACTAACGCGGCTGTCTTGTTCATGTGTGTGTGTGCAGATTACTCGCCGGCGGCGTCCCCCAGCCAGGCGTCCCCGGGCTCCCCGGCGTCCCCGGCGTACGCGCCCTGGAGCATCTCGATGACCATGGGCGAGATGGCCACCCCGAGGTCCCCGCTGCAGGTGAGTCCCAGTCGAGCGTCTCGAGCGAGGGGCCCTTCACTAAAAACAAGAAGAGTGTACGCACCAAAGAATATCGGCAATGAAATCCAGAAAAAAAATCAGTAATAAAATGCAGAAAAAGCAGTAATAAAATCCAGAAAAATCAGTCAAAAAATCCAGAAAAATCAGTCAAAAGAATACAGAAAAATCAGTCAAAAGAATACAGAAAAATCAGTCAAAGGAATCCAGAAAAATCAGTCAAAAGAATCCAGAAAAAACAGTTAAAAGAATCCAGAAAAATCAGAATTAAAAATAGAATGATCAGTTACAAAATCAAGAAAAATCAGTATTGAAATACAGATAAACAGTTTTAAAAATAAAACAAATCATTAATAAAATCCAGAAAAATTAGGAAAAATCAGTAACAATTTTGGAAAGTCACGAAACACCTCCCAGAAAAATAGGTGTGCGCTTGAATTTTTAGTGAAGGAGCCCGCGCGATCTAAGAGCAATCTCATCTAGTCCCTGCTCCCTCCTCCACCAAGTAGCTCTAATCCCTGATTTTGTTGTGAGACATTTTGTAAACCTGTTAATTTTGATGAACAAGAAAAAAAATTATGAGCTGGAAAGGAGCAGAGGTTCAGCAGGACGAGCCGTCAGTGCGCGCTCCGCTTTTGGCTTAAGCCTCAAGGTATCCCGGCTTAACCTCTGGAATCCTGCCCCCTCCCCCCCCCCCCGGCAAGGCCGAGGGCAGCAGTGACGCGTGGGTGCTTCTCCCCCCCCCCCCTCCCCACTCCCCTAGCCGCATGACCTAGCTCAACAGGCTCACCCTCCCGCCGAGCGTCGTGGGTGGCTTTTTTACGCCACCTCAAACATTGGAGAATAGACCGCTGCTCCCGGGTGGGGCGGGGTGGGGAGCCACCCCGTCCTGGTGGCTCACAATGGACCCGAGGGGAGGGGTTGCCGACGCTGACGCCCCCGGCTGCACCGCGCGGGGCGCAGCAGCCGTCTGAGTCAGAGAATCGCGCTCTCGTACCTCCGCCCTTGTCGCACCCACGGGGGTGACCTATGCTATGGGGATGCCAGGACCTTGGAGTGCGACAAGGAGCGATCTTCTGAATCAGGCGCGGCAGAGGGGTTGCTGACGCTGACGCCCCCGGCCCGACTGCGCGCAGCCCACTGGTTCAGAGGACGGTTCTCGTACATCCGTCCTTGTCGCACCCACGGGGGTGACCTATGCTATGGGGATGCCAGGACCTCGTGAGTGCGACAAGGAGCGATCTTCTGAATCAGGCGCGGCAGCGCGCAGCCGACTGGTTCAGAGGACGGTTCTCGTACATCCGTCCTTGTCGCACCCACGGCGGAGCCCTAGGCTGGGGATGGCAGGGCCCCATGCGTGCGACAAGGACGGCAGTGGTGGAGGGGCGGACTCGTCGGTCGGGGCTGCGACCTGCGACCCCCCCGGGGCCCTCTCGCCCTGGGGGACTCTGTCGTCGGGCCGAGGGGCCGAGCCCCCGGTGGAGCCCTCAGTGTTGGGGGGGGGGGGGGAGGAGGAGCCCCTTTGTCTCCCGGTGACTCCGACTCCTCTCAGTACGGTGGCTAATCTGGAGGACAACGTGCTTTTCTTGTCCAACGCGGTCATCCCTCACACACACTCACACATGACGGGAAAAAAGGCAAATGGCCTTAACGTTTTCCTGGAAGAGTTTAAGCAAAACTCGATGTTTTTCCTTCCGTAATACAGCAGTGTTCATAATTTCCATTTTATTTTCCATTTTATATTATATTTATTTCGATGAAAAAATTTCGTGAGCAGTGTAGCCTTTGGGATTCGCCGGCAGGGCCTGTAAGACAAAAGGGCACTCGTGATGTCTGGCGAGGAGGCAGGCGCAGGCGCAGGGCTGCGCGAGCAAGTGCACCGCACGTGTGAACCACGTGGGCCGCTCTCTCTCTCGCTCTCTCTCTCGCTCTCTCTCTCGCTCTCTCTCTCGCTCTCTCTCTCGCTCTCTCTCTCGCTCTCTCTCTCGCTCTCTCTCTCGCTCTCTCTCTCGCTCTCTCTCTCGCTCTCTCTCTCGCTCTCTCTCTCGCTCTCTCTCTCTCGCTCTCGCTCTCTCTCTCTCTCTCTCTCCTTTCTCTCTCTCTCCTTTCTCTCTCTCTCCTCTCTCTCGCTCTCTCTCTCTCGCTCTCTCTCGCTCGCTCTCCCCCTCTCCCCCTCTCTCCCGTTCTCTCGCCTCCTGGAGAGCGCGCCGAGCTTCGCGATATGTATTTTTATTGTCGCTGCACCCCGCCCCCCGCCGCCTCCCCCCTGGCTAATAAGCCCCCCTCCCCTCCCCCTCGTCTCAGCTCTCCGGTGGTCCTGAGCCCGGCCCTCCCTGTCCCCTGCCCGCTGTCGTCGACACTCGGAGTATTATTTCGGCTCCCCTCCTCACCCCGCCACCTCCGAGGGGGTCCAGCTCCCCCCCTACCCCCCGGGTCGCGTCACTAAACGCCCCCTCCCCCTCACCCCCTCCCCTCCGCCGGCTCTTTTGTCACCGGTCGCCTCGCAGTCATTGGTCGCGGTGTTGTGGGTGCGAGAGAGACGGGGGCATAGCAGGGCAGGGCCTGCCGCTCGCAGGGTGCCGCCGGCCCGGCCTCACACACTCGGGGGCCACCTGGCGGCGGGAGGCAGCCGTCTCCCTCCGAAACATCGCTCTCGCGCCGCCGTCCTTGTCGCACCTACGGCGGTGCTGTATGTGGGGAATGACAGGGCCCCATGAGTGCGACAAGGACGGAGCAGGGCGCGAGAGCGATGATTCGGAATGAGCCTGCAGCAGCACTCGTTGCGGTCGCCACAACAACGCATCCCATTGCGCCTTCATTCTGGGCACAAAGGTACAAAGGGCTGGGCTGGGCTGGGCTAGGAGGCGGCTGCCGTATCCCTTTCAAAGGGACACACACACAGGCCTATGTTGTTTGTGCCGTTTTGAACCTCTGCCTTTTATTGTGCCGTGTGGGGGGGCTGACGCACACTCACGCACACACACACACACAGACACACACAGACACACTCGAGGTGATGGACTTTTTGATTTTCTGTTGGTATCGGCTGGGCGGCAGCGGAAGCGAGCGGTGACCGCGGACACGGCCTGCTTGGCCCCCGCTGACGCGCGCGCGCCGACCAGACCTCCGTCCTTGTCGCACCTATGGCGGTGCCCTAAGTTGAGGACAGCAGCGGCCCATGAGTGTGACAAGGACGGACCGAAACGCGCGAGAGCGATCTTCGGAATAGCAGACGGCAGGGTGGTTCCGAACAGCGTCGTGTCCTCTCTCTTGCTCGTTTCGGCCGTGCCCCGTGACCGTGAGTGTGACAAGGACAGAAGCCGCCGAGCGGAATCACCCTGCCTACAGGTGGGTGCGCGCGGCGAGGCGGTGGCACCCGACGCGGCGTTAATTTTCCGGGATATCGGTCCGGGAGCGGGGAGGGCAGAAAAATAAAAAGTCTATCCTCCCGTCCTCCCCCCGGGCAGCAGCGGAAGAGGGCTGTTACTGCGGGCAGGACTGCCGCCCGGGGCACAGGGGGTAACCGGATCCGCCGGGGGTCCTCCGGGCTTCGGGGAGGACCCTTTCCTTTTTTCGGGGGAAAGACGAAATTCGAGTTTGGCGATTTCCGCCACTTGGAAGGGTTCTGACGGCCGCTCCGCTCCGCTCCGCCTCGGGCGGGTAGCTCCGGCGGAGCAGATCGGTGCGGAGCGGGCCTGCAGACTGATTCCGAAGAGCGCTCTCCTCGCTCGGTCTCTCTCGCAGCTGTACGGCGACGCCCACGAGTGCGAGAGAGAGAGACAGGGTGAGGAGAGTGCTCTTCGGAATCAGCCTGCTGGGGGAGCAGCAGGCAGGGGCCCCTTCTGCAGGGGCGTGTCCCCATTACCGACGGGGCCCGGGCCCGGGGCGCACCCGAGGGTCCTCAGGATCAGGTACTGGGGCCCCCATGAGCCCCCCAGGCCACGTGGCGCCAGTCGGGCCGGCCGGGGGGTGGGGGCGGGCCGGGGGCGGGCCGGGGGCGGGCCGGCGGGGACGGGGCAGACGGCGTGCACTTTCCGGTCGGCCCTTGGTCGGCCCGGGCCGATGCCCGACGCCCCCAGGGCGGGTTGGTCTCGAATTAACGCAGCCGTCAGTCACCCCTCCTGGCACGACGGCGCGGGGCCCCGCCCCCTTCGCCGTCCCCTGCGAGCACGCCGTCGTCAGGGGGGTTGTGTGGTGTGGTGTTCGCCGTCCTGGCGGGGCCCGGGGCCCCCCGGGGCCCGGCTGCTGCAGGCGGATTCAGCGGATCGTTCAGTAAGTGTCTTCTCTCTCACTCCTTATGGGCCAGCCCCGTGAGTGCAACAAGGACAGAGAGACGAAGTCGGCGCGCGGAATCGCCCTGCTGGGGCCCGGGGACGCACCGGCGGTGGGTGGCGCCAGGCGCTGGCTGGAACCAATCCATTTCATGACGCCGACCTTTTTGATTGCGAAAAGGGGCCGCCCCGCCCCGCCCCGCCCCGCCTGGTGCGGTATGTTTGTCTTTATTAATCACAGACTCTGACCACTCGGGACCGCTCGGCTCTTGTTGCCGCTTGCGACCTTCATCGCTGCGGCAACACAAGAACGTACCCGACATTAGTGCGCGCAAGACGAAAAATTCCTCCCGGCCGAAAACAACACATTTATACAACTCGTACAGGTGGAGAAAAAATAACAAAAATTTAAAGCTTTTCTTTACTTCAAAGAGATTAACGAAAAATAATTTTGCGATTGGATCCGGTCTGATGGCTAATGGATTGTGCACGTGCTCTCGAGGTGGACCCGCGTGGCGCCTGGGCTAATTTCCTACATCGTTCCACGCGTGGTTCTGGCTTATCGCCCCCAAGATTGATGATCTCTGTATTTTTTTTTTTATTTTTTTTTGTTCGTTCTCCGCCGCCCCGTCTGCGCTCCACATTACCACCCCCCGGCCCGGGGCGTTTAGGGCCCTGCGGTGCGGAGAGGGTGCGTACCTCCGCGTCCGTCCTTGTCGCACCTGTAGCGGCGCCCCGTGTCGGGGGTGGCCGGCCCCCGTGAGTGCGACAAGGACGGTGCGCGCACTCCCCGCTCCCGCTCTGTCTCTCTCGCTCTCAAGGAGTCCGCCGAGGGTGCGAGAGCGCTCTGTCTCTCTCGCACTCAATAAGGGAATAGACTCTGCTGGACGAGGGGCGCGAGAGCGCGACCTTCACAAATCAGCCCGCTGCAGCGCGCGAGGGCGAGCCCCTCCCCTCGTCTCATTGGCCCGAGGTCCTTCCCTCTCCCGTGCGCCGCGCCTCCTGATTGGTTCGGGGCCGCTCCCCTGCCCGGCGCCCCGCCTCGTGATTGGCCGAGAGGGGGTTTCCACTGCAATGTAAATGCAGAGCGCCTGATGCGCTGGCCGTCGTGGAAAGTAACGCCACCGCGTACACTGTTTGGGAAATTCCTCGAGCGCCCCCTCTCCTCTCATTTCCCGGTGTGTTTGCGCGGGGCAGGGCCGAGGCCGGGCCGGGTGAGAGGCTGGACGGTACGGGGACGGCCCGGTGCTTGGCCAGGGCCTGGGCGTGCTCGGCGGCGGCGGGGTTTCGTTTGTTGTTTGCCCCGCCTGTTTGCGCAGCCCGGCCACACCGCACGCCGGCCCCCGCGCAGGCACGTAGACAGCCACACACTACACCGTTAAAACGTTATTTTTTTTCGTCGTCAAAATAATGATGATGAAGATTTTTTTGTCACTTTTATCGTCGTGTGTACGTACTGTGTGGAGTTCCGTATGTCCAACCACCGTCCGTCCACCCTCCTGGCGTGCCAGCCAGAGTGTTCCGCGGGCACAGGGGTGTGGGGCGGGGCGGGGCGGGGCGGGGCGGGGCGGGGCCACATATTTGCTCTCCAGCGTTTTGATGGAAGATTACTTATCGACTTGCAAGTGCGCCCCGCCCCGCCCCGCCCCGCCCCGCCCCAAGCACACCTCGGTGGCAGCTCGGCCGGCCCGCGGGGGTCGGTGCAGTTAAGCCCTCGCCGAAGGCGCTGTTGGATCTGGCGGGACGGCACGCCGTGTCACGTGTCACCGCGCAGTGCTCCGCCCTGCCCTGCCCTGCGCTGCAGACGGTCTCCTCCGCCGTATAGAAAGAGATGCCGCTTTTACGAGGGCGCCTTAATCCCAAACACACACTTCCATACACCTACACACTCACACACAGTCACTCCCACATATTACAAGTTTTTCTGGCGGTGACTTCTCTCTGAGTTGGGAGGGCGACCCCGTTGTGCCCCGCTCCGCCCCGCTCCGCCCCGCTCCGCCCCGCTCCGCCCCGCTCCGCCCCGCTCCGCCCCGCTCCGCCCCGCTCCGCCCCGCTCCGCCCCGCTCCGCCCCGCTCCGCCCCGCTCCGCCCCGCTCCGCCCCGCTCCGCCCCGCTCCGCCCCGCTCCGCCCCACACTGGTCCCAGCCGGTGGTGCCCTGGTGCCCCCGGGGGCCCTTCTGCTGGGGCTCGTTCCTTTTTTGGTGATTTATAGCAAAAGGTCTTTTCTGTCGGCCGCCCCCAGGTCTTCGGTGCCCTTGATGGTCGCTGCTGCTGGTGTCAAACAAGCCCGCCCCGCCCCGCCCCACCCCACCCCACCTCGCCCCACCCCACCTCGCCCCACCCCACCTCGCCCCACCCCACCTCGCCCCACCCCACCTCGCCCCGCCCCGCCCCGCCACACACGCCATGTGCCATGTGTGTGTGTTTTTGGCTCGTTTCGTGGAATGTAATGCGATCTGATTGTGTGTTCCAGAGCGACAGTGAGGGGAGCACCTCCAGCCTGGAGCTCGGGTCTGGCGTCGCTGGCCTCGCGCTGCACGGCACCCCGCCGCCGACCTCCGCCCAGGAAGCCGTCAAGTGCAGGTGAGTCGAGAGAGACAAAGAGAGAGAGAGAGAGAGAGAGAGAGCGAGAGAGTGTGAGAGCGTGAGAGGGAGGGAGAGAGAGAGAGACAGACAGACATTGAGCTCGGCCCGCGGACACCTTCCTCCCCTGTACGGCGCTCGGCCTCCGCCCTGCGTTCAGGTCCTTGCGAGACGACGCGACGACGGTCCAGTTCGAGGCCAGAGGGGGTTCCCCCCCTGTGTAACGGGGGTTCGCGTTCACAGAGCCACCCCTCCCGGCACCGTACCGCCGCGTGGGAACTGGGCTGGTCGGCCCATCACAAATGCACATCTTTAACAGATTTCGGAAAATTAGAAATTCAACCTCCCTGATTGCGCTGCTGCGCGTGTGGAGGCGAGGGGGCGGGGCGGGGCGGGGCGGGGCGGGGCGGGGCGGGGCGGGGCGGGGCGGGGCGGGGCGGCTGCGGCGCGCTCCAAATGGAATGAAAACACACAATTCGATCGCATATTTATGGCGGGGGCGCCGCTAAAGGGGTTGAACTGGACGGGACGGCTCATCGGGCTAAGATAAAAGGAAAATGGAAATATGATGGGAAGTGGGGGAGGCCTGGGCCTGGCCTGGCCGGGCCGGGCCGGGCGGACCGGTCTGCCCTGCCCCGGGGATGATTTATACATGAGACCGCTCCTCAACTCGTTACAGACCGAGACGTATAGGAGCGCCGCGATCGTTTCCGATCGACCTGTGCTGCTTGCTGCTCCGCCTCGCTCCGCCGCGATGACATTTTTGGCATAATTTTGCACCGATCATGATGTTTGATGCAACGCAGCATCCCCTAGGAGGTGTGGGAAGACAGTTTTTTTTCCCCTTCTTTTTGCGACGTTCTATTATCATGGCATGGGGGTGTGGGAACTCGTGCGGGGAAGACCGAGCTAGGCTGGGAACCTCGCAGTGAATACAGCGTATGCATAATTTGAGGGGAAAAGGGAAAACTTTGAGGTGCTCACTTTAATTGAGGAAAAGTCCTTTGATTTTGAGTGTCTCCCCCAAGAATGAGGGAGGGGTATTCCGCAACACTGAAACCGGAACCTTACGAAGAAGATAACGCCCGCCACTTCCGCTGCCGCTTCCTCCTGGGCGCTGATTTGCTGACGGCGAAGTGATATCAGCGTTGACCAATCAGTTCAGGAGAGAACAACCGGCGGACGCGCGACGCGCTATTCTTCTCTAGGTTCCTGTTTCACTGTAGGGGAATTCACTCTTCGGATTCCTATATTTTTCCTTTTTTCAATTATTATTCTATACCTCATTTTCATACTCTATTCATTGTTGTAAAAAGAACGTGTGCTGGTCCTGGGATGGTTTAAAGTGCGAACTAGAATAACATACTTCATTTTATTCGCATCCCAACTAGAATTCAGGACTTCATATTTTTCATAAAGACTATTTTCTTTACAAGCAAGCCAAATTTTGAAAATACTTAACAGAATAACATGTTTTAAATCTGATAGTGTTTCAATCTGTAGCGCAAACACACCGTATTTCGTACAGAAGCGAGTGCGTTTCGAAGATGAAAATATGAGGATGAAAACAAGTTCAATACTAATTTATTTTCAAGAATTATTTTTAGAGAGGTAAAGAACGAGTTATTTCCTAAACCAAGTAGTTTGGATTTTACTTAGCCTAGTTTGTTTTTTTGTTTTTTGTCGGACTTCCTCAAAATCTGAGGAGTTGCCTCAATAGAAGTTTTCCCCCTTTTTCACTCATTGGTTTTACCAGAGGGGCAAACAACTCTGAAATTTTTGTACACACCGTAATTCTGAAACAAATTAGAAGAATTCGGGAAAATTCTGAAAAATTAGGGGGATAATCCAGCAAAAATTGCCAAAAAAACTAACAAAAATTCTGAAAAATTCAGAAAATTTGTACACCAAAATTCAGCCTTGAGCCACTGAGTTTTGTTTGGCGCTCGGACTGACTGTTTCTCTTTCTCTCTCTGTTCCAGGTGGCAGCACTGCGGCCTGTGGCTGGGCAGCCTGGACGCCCTGGCTCTGCACGTGACGCTGGCGCACGCGGCTGCCGGCCGCGGCGGCCTCTTCTACTGCGGCTGGGAGGGCTGCTCGCGCGGCTACCGCGGCTTCAACGCGCGCTACAAGATGCTCGTGCACGTGCGCACGCACACCAACGAGCGGCCGCACCGCTGCGGCCAGTGCGACAAGAGCTTCAGCCGCGCCGAGAACCTCAAGATCCACGCGCGTTCGCACACGGGCGAGCGGCCCTACACGTGCCCCGTGCCGGGCTGCAGCAAGGCCTACTCCAACTCGTCGGACCGCTTCAAGCACACGCGCACGCACGCCGTCGACAAGCCGTACGTGTGCAAGGTGGAGGGCTGCCCCAAGCGGTACACGGACCCGTCCTCGCTGCGCAAGCACGTCAAGACGTACCGCCACTTCCCGAGCGGCAGCGGGGGCAGCGCGACGCCGCCCAGCGACCACGAGGGCAGCAGCCCGCAGGGCAGCGAGCGCGACAGCCACAGCCCGCTGCTGCTGAGCCCCAGCTCGGACGAGGAGGCCGCGGGCGCGGCCAGGGGCGCCGCCGGCAGCGCGTTCCGTCCCGTCGGCGGCGGCCCCGCCGTGTCGCCGTCCGCCCTGGAGCGGCCGCCCCTGCCCGGCGAGTGCCGCGGCATCCCCATCAAGAAGGCCATCAGCGCGAGGGTGCGCGCCCACGGCTCGGCGTCCACCGCCACCGCCGGCCCCAGGAACTGGGCGGGCGGCAGCGTGTGGGTGGGGGCGGCCCCCTCCGCCCCGGCCCCCGCCCCCGCCGCCTCGGCGGGCACCGCCTCCCCCGACGCCCTGAGCTTGTCCTTGTCGCCGAGCTCGTCGCCGTCGCCGTCCCCGAGCAGCAGCAGCGGCAGCGCCGTGGCCCCGGACTGGTTCGGCAGCCCCCCCGGGGGCGCGGGCGCGCCGGCCCCCCTGTACGCGTCGCCGCTCAGCTCGCCGTCGCCGCCGTGGGCCTGGGGCCCCATGCTCTCCCTCTGGGCGTTCCCGCCCGTGCCCGTGCCCGTCGCCCCCATGTTCAGGCCGCCCGTGCTCCCCGCCGGCCCCGTCCCCGTCGTGGGCTTTGAGGAGCCCGCCGTCGAGCCCGCGCCCTTGGACCTGTCCGTCGCACGGCACTGAGTCCCGGGTCCCGGGCGGGCCTGCTCATCCGCGAGTCACACTGTGTTCATTCTGTAATTTAATATTATTATTATTAATGTTACGAAACGTTTCGCTCAATAGACTTAATTTTTATAGATTGATAATTTGTTGTACCTGACAGTCATTGTGACTTGATGTTCAAGCACGGTAAAAAAAGGTCTGATTATTAGTTTAGTTCTTGTGAGATTATAGATTTTTTATACCATTTTCTTTTGAAAAATGAAATTTTGTCTGCCATTTTTGATGTATATTGTGACCTGTGAGTTGAAAGTTTTGTTACTCCACAGATGTGTTCTCACAAGTTAAGTCATTCGGTGCAATGAGCCTTAGTGAGTTTGTCTTTAAGGATTCTGTGCCATTTAAGATGATGTGTTCTGTATTTTTATTTTAGTCAGAGCTCTTCCATCGACTTGTCCATGCATTTATTTGTTTTTATTTGTGTATTTATTTATGTAAGTCTTCAAATTACAATAAATTTGTGATATGTTCAACTATGTCCTTCTTGTTTCTTTCCTGAAGTAATCAACATTTATTAAAGTGGTAACTAGTTTGGAAGAGGACAATGAGATAGTTTAGTGGAAATCAGCTCATTTATTTCTAGCAAGGAACAATTCTAAGAAAAAGGAAGAAAGTCTATTTTCAAGGTAAAACTGAAACCTACAAATAAACATAGCCCAAAAACAAATACCACCAGATATTGCTTCATTTAACATTGCCTTGTACTGCAAATGGCACAAACAATTGACATGACTAGCCACAACCACCGGTTGATATGAGCAGAGCCAATGTGAACTTACAACAAATAACTAACACAAGTATAAAATCTGTGCAGTACAAAAGTAAATTTTGTAAAACAAAATAAATTTATTAACAATTTCATAACAATACTGATAACAGAAAATCTTATAAATACACCCAAAATTTAAGTACAACAACTTTCTTACAAAACATATTAAGCTAGATATACCATGAGATTTCTTTTATAGATATTGGAGTCACGCTACACAATCCTTTTGTGCGTAGACCTAAATACACTGAAAACCATTTTTGCTGCACACCAGCAAACAGTACAAATTTAAAAAGAGAAAAAAAGAAAACAAGGAAACCAGCACTTTCCAAAAGTTTGTCACTTACAAGAGAAATCATCATGTACACAGTTTGGAGCAGCCTATCTAAAGAGGAAAACACAGCTCAAGTTTATCACATATTGTACTTTAAAAAGTCATATGCATCACTTAAAATTAGATTGTACATTCTTTGAGGATTGTGAATGACGTTGGTAGTGATAAGGAGAGGAATTTATGAACAGTAGAGCTTAATATGACGGTTAGGAGTTTGAAGAAGCACTACATTTCTTCTAGTTATCTTTGCAAAAGAGTTGCCCGCAAACCCAATTTTTTCGTGACAGGCAACATAACATTCAAAATCATACATTCTTGTGCAAATATACGGCCTCTTATGGTTGTTGTCTTGAAACTCCAGACTCTCATGGCAAAGGGCAGTGTATCACAGCTTACATTGCAGTTTCCTGGTTATAGAAAACAAGGCCTAAATTAACAGTCTTTGCCTTACTGATTCATAAAGCTTTACAATGAAGATATTAACAAGAGTGGTACAAAAATAAACAAAATTGTTTGGCAACCTACATCATGGAAGCAGTTTTGATCCTCATGGAGCAGGTCAAGTGTATTTTCATTCATTGAGATGACAAAAATTACATTTTCTTTGGTTCTAAGTGACATTGCATTAAACACTTCTGATGTTTGGGAATTTTCACAACCATAAATGTGAGGTACACATATTGTACTTCAGGCACAACAAGCAGGTACACAAATCTTCAAAAGGTACTATAAAGTGTGCATACAAAGCTATAATTTTCCCAAAGAAATTATATTTAAATGGAATGTATATGTATCTAAAATGAAAGGAAAATGCACTCTTGACATTAAAGAACAGTAAACAATATTTAGTTTTTGAGCATGTTAGACATAATATTCTTCACGCAGACTCTTTGGATTTTGTCAATTAAAATTAGTCCCTGAAAGAGTTTCCTTAACTATCTGCATGCATTATTGTAAATTTTGACTAGAACATAATTTGGATCAGACTATATGAAACTATGATATCTGGTTTGAGCGCTTTATCAAAAGGATGTGCCAGATAATAGCAAGAAAAAGAGTAAAACTTATTTTTAAAAGGGGGGAAAAGAAAGTATATTCTTTGACACTAGACAACAACCAAACTTCTACTAATTCAACATGCACTAAAAATTAAATGTCCCAATTCATCATCAAAACTATTGTCCCTTTTTACTTTTATTCTTCCATGGGCCTTTTCCTGGAATTTGTTTTTGATGCCTGTAGGAAAACATTAAAAAGAGAAACAGAATGAAAACATGAATAAAAAAAACAAAAAAAAAAAAACGGTCTATGAGATTCTTGTTTGAAGGTTTACCTTTGTTGGACAGATTCTTCTTCTTCCTCTAAGTTTGAATGTGACTTTCTAAAACAAAGAAAGAAAGAGACATTTCATGTCATGAGTAAAAATAAAAGACACAATTTAACAAACATACCTTTTAATTCCCCCTGCAGCTGGTGGGACGAGAATATCTTCCATATCATGATACCTCTCAGTCTTTTCTAAAGTCATGCTCAAAGAATTTGGTTGTCCACTGTGATTTAATTTCAAATTAGTAGTGTTTGCCTAAAAGGTAAGAAATACTTAAATATGAACATGAACCATGGAGTTTGATATAACAGTAGGAGTTTTCTCTGGTTCGTACCAGCATGAGGGAGGACACAAAAAAACGGCCAATTTCTCGCACATCCATCCCACCAACAATTTCTTCAAAAGACAATGTTTCACCAACATGACGGAAAGAATTAATAATGTCGGATCCATAAGAATGGACATCAAATGGTCTTTGTTCCTCTTCAGCTGCCAATTTACCTTGAATAAATTGGCGCCAATTCCTCACTCCTTGTTCATCAACAGTTGGCTTCGAAAGGAATTGTTTCACATTAATCACTCCAGCCAATTGACCCAAGCCATATTGATTTGTTACCCATGATGAGTTCTATTCACTATTACTTACCCTTTGCGCATGGTGAATTTCTTCTTGAAATTCAGTATTGTCATGAGAGCTTAAGTCAGCATCCCAATGGTCATCATGATCTTCCTGGTCTATAAGGTTTACTACTCTATCTAAAGTTTTAACATTAGGCTTTAAATTTGCTTTCTTCTGCGTATCTGAAGATTCCAATGCAGTAAGGACATCTGTACAAAATTTGATAAAACTTAAAAATTCCAATCTTTCACAACAGGTGTTGCATTCAATGGCATAAGTACTGATTGCAATTACCTGGAATATCAGGCAGAACTTCTTCTTCAAATCCCAAAAAATCTAAAAAAAGACAAGGTAAAATGATTGTCATCGACAAAAATTGTAGAGATAAAAAGAAAATAGAGAATATATCTCACCACTCTGTTCTTCAAGAAGACTTCTAGTATCAAGCACTTTTCTTTCTGATCAAAGCAAAGTACACAATGATTACACACCACAGAAGCATCAAGTTGTCACTGCATTAAATTCAAACTTATGAAAAGTACAAACCTAAGCTATACTTCTTTTTCAGGAAAGCCACATGTTTTTCAACTAGTTTATTGTCTCCATTTTTGTGTCTTGACATTGGTGGTAAGGGCCCTTTCATTCCCAGACTTCTTTTTAGCATATCAGAGAAAAGAAATAATGTAATATTCCCCTCAGGTTTTGACCCTTTTGAACCCTATAAGGCAGTAATTTGATAAATTTAGGACTTACTCTACAAGAATTCTACAACGATTTTCAGTTTCCAGAAGTAATGCAAACATAGAAATTGAAGTTTAAAAACAGTAAATGGAACGGCAGCAGGCCCTTTTAGAAATTACCTTTTTTGTCAATTCAAATGGAAGCTTAAAAGTGGTTTTGGAAGTTTTCGGTTTTTCTTTTATTTGGTCATTTGCTACATTATCAATTATTCTGAAAAAGAGAAGAAAACTTGTAATGATTAATTCAAACAAATAAAATGGTAAAGAAAACAGCAGATCAATGACCAAACAAAACTCTTACATACTTTTCTTTTTCCTGAGACGCAGATTCTAAGGAAGCAATAGCAGTTGTGATGTCACTTGAGACAGATTGTTCTTGCATTTGACAGGAATCAGATCGTTCGTTGCAATCAAGAGCACTATCGTTGTCAGGTCCTGTACTAATATTTGGTATTTCGTTACTTTCGGAAATCTCATTGCAATCAAGATTTGACCCGCACTCTTTATTTATGGAGGGCCCAGGAGAAGTTCTGGAAATATGATCCAGAGGAGTGGGACACCTTGCACCATCATCGCTATACTCAGGGGTTGGCATGTTTGATACTCCAACTGCAAGCACAAAGGAGATTTCAACAAAAGCAAGTAACACCAAGAACAGCATACAATCATCAAAAAAAGGGTAACTTGGCTCAATGACACACCATCACAAACATTCCATAAGTTTCCTGATCCTTCATCTAGAATGTATTCTTCCAATCTACAATTTTGCTCTAGAGGCCAATTTAATCTAAGAAGGAAAATAAGAAAAGTAGAGGAGTTGTAATTATAAAGGTATGAAAACATGTAGAATTAGGTAAAATTAAAAAAAAAAAAATCCTTGCTGAGTACCTAAATTGATCTTTGGTACCAATGCTTGTGGTGTCATCATCATATATATGATACTCATGGGAGGGTAAATTTACTGCTGCAAGTCTCACACACACAGCTTCAGCACAATGCTTTTTCTTCTTCTTCTTCCTACCTCTATTAAATATGTTAGGTTTTTCTGTAAAAATACAGGAGATAAAGCCACAAATTATAAATAAAAGTGGTACTGGTCTCTCAAGAAATCGTTTTCTTCTAAGCATCTTACCCAAAGGAAAAGAATTCATTTTGAAGTCTTCAGTTGAAATAGCTGAAACTGTTCTCTTCTTTCTACCTAACTTTTTAGGTGATATTGGTGTGGTTTCTGTAGTTTCAGGTCCTTGGGCTGATTCAGGAGCATAAATACGGCTGAAGAAAAGTTTGGAAAACAAGAAAAAAGGGACAGAAGTTCAAAGAACAGATTTGAAATTAAATTATGGTTCATGTGAATGAAACAAGATAAAATTCCAACCTGTTCATATTCTCACATAGTTCCAAGGCAAGATTGTGTACATAATCAACTTTTCGTCCATATATCTCGGCACAATGCTGCAGCAGTAAGGCTGCCTCTGGAAAGCTAAAATTTTCCATAAGTTCTGGAACATCATCGCGGAGTTTCTGGGCATAGCCTGCAAGTACCTGCGAACGAGTGGATGATGTAATAAATTTACAACATGCGAGATTAAATAATAAATAATTTGCTCACAAAACACTTACCCCACTCAAATCCAAATTAAAATTACTTGCTAAATCAAGAATTTTGGGGAGATGTGTGTTTAGCACATCCATGGTGTCTGTAACAGCATGAAAAAAATATCTTGTAAGGAAAAGAAGGAAAAACAGAGGGGAAAAATTTGAGAAGGGCAAAAACATTTTTTGATGCTACACAGCCATACATGGCACCTCATTATAATGCCAGCCTTAACCAAAATGGTTACTGTTGAACAGAAGTAGCAAAACGCTATCTGGCCAAAAGCAGGAACTATGATTAATATCCACAACGCATGAATTAAAATGACTAGGATTCATGGTTGGGACTTACTTTTATTCATGAATGAATTGATTTACTTGTGGTTTGAAAGAGTATGTTTCTCTAAATGTAAACAGGGAAGCAGACACAATGGTCGGATACATTCCGGAAGGCGAGGACACACCACTGACGGCGAATAAATTACCTGATTTAATAAAAGGCAAGCACTAAAAGAAAATTCTTTTTTTCCTTTAAGTTTATTAGTCAAACGGAAAGCAGGGCAAAGTTTTAAAAATAAAAACATTGCTATCACCCATTCCGCAGCCGAAATGAAAACGATATGGCCGCCTTTTCGCTGAGCCTACAAACTGTCGACACTTCCTTTCGCCAACCAAACTGTTGAAAAGCTGATAATGAAATGAGTTAGAAACATTCTTATGAAGGAATTAAAGTTGCAAGTATCTCAGTTTATAGTAGTTTTTTGAAAATAATGTAATTTTGAATCCACTTTACTGCGCAAAAGCACTACTTTAATGTGTTTTTGAACAGAAACAGTTGGTATGATTTAGATCATCGGTTTGTTATTTTTCTTGTTTACTGTTTTTGTTGTATCACTTCATTCGAAACAACTTGAATTTCGAATCTTGTAAGAAATGTATTTTTAAAGGTTTGAATTGTGATGGAAATGACTCATTTCCTTAAATGTTTTGTAATAGAATTACGCTTTTAATTTGTTTAAGTTTGTCGAAATATGGCACATTTGAAAGAACTACTAAGCAAATGTTCAGGTGAGGTTTTATCTTCTGGCTGCTCATACTATGTCTGTTTTCGGTTTGCTTGAAGTTCGAATCTGCCGTTTGCTCTCACAGAAACTAATTCAAATCAGCACACACCATCAGAAGAGGAGCTCTTCACAAAATTTTACGCTGAATGGAGAACAACCTCTGGTCCAGTTGATTCGTCATACAACACAATCCCTAGATTTTATTTTAAGGTACAGAATACTACTGCTCCACAAAGAATGAATGAATTTCAATAAATGTTTTTAGGAATTTTCAAACTGCTGTCATGTGAGCCTCATCATTTATAGTTTTCTATTCTCAGCTCCCCAGTGAAGATGAAGTACTCCCGCAAAAACTACGGGAGGAGGCTCGTGCCATGTTTTTGCAGAGAAGAAGCCGTCAGCTGCTTGATAATAATGAACTAAAGGTATGTAGATTGATTGACTTAAATACCTTGTAAAACTACATTCACACATTAAAACTGGAAATTATCTTTATCAGGCTCTATGGGTGCTTCTTGATAAAAATCATAGTCCACCACATGCTGCTGACAAACAGCTAATCAATTATGAGGACTTTTTGAAAGTTGCAGCAGAGGCCGGACCAAAATGCAAGTGAGTACAATATTTGTTAAGTGCAAATTATTGTTGTATATAGAACTGAGTGTAAAAACTACTGAGATGTTTTGCAGGAGCTATCTTACTCCCAGTGTTTTCGCAAAACTTCAATCAAAAGAATCTCATGGAAGGATTAGTATTATGGCGCTGTTCAATTATGTTATGAGAAAAGTTTGGTTACATCAAACAAGAATTGGTTTATCATTGTATGATGTGACTGGACAGGGTTACTTACGAGAATCGGTCAGTTCTGACTACTTACACAGTACTGTTCTTTGCCAGATATGCATTGTATTCCCTCAATGTGCTTTGCACTTCAAAATCACATTTATTTCCTTAACTTCCTCAGGATCTGGAAAATTATATATTAGAGTTGATTCCAACTTTACCTCAGCTTGATGGTTTAGAAAAGTCTTTTCACAGCTTTTATGTATGTACTGCTGTGCGGAAATTTCTGTTTTTCCTGGATCCACTACACACAGGCAGAGTACGCATTCAGGATATCCTTGCGTGCAGTTTCCTTGATGATTTGTTAGAGGTAAACATTCATGCTAAGACACTGAGGTATTTAGTACTGTATTTATTTTGTCTTATATTTGTTGCTGTTTTCACAACTTCCAGCTACGAGATGAGGATTTGCCTAAGGACCTCCAGGAAGCTAACTGGTTTTCTGCACCATCCGCCCTTCGTGTTTATGGACAATACCTTAACTTGGATCGGGATCACAATGGAATGCTGAACAAAGAGGAGTTGGCAGGGTAGTCCTTTCATAAAACTGTTTGCTTAACTGAAACATCTATGGATTCATAGATATATAACTTTCTGCTGTTTTAGGTATGGAACTGGGACATTGACATCTGTTTTCCTGGAACGAGTATTTCAGGAATGTTTAACATATGACGGTGAGATGGACTACAAGACCTATTTAGATTTTGTTCTAGCCCTAGAAAATCGTCATGAGCCCCAATCTTTGCATTACCTCTTCAGAATTTTGGATATTAACAACCAGGGATATCTTGACACATTTTGCTTGAACTTTTTCTTTCGGGTGAGTGTGCTTGGAGGAGTCAGCAGACTGTGAGTGGTTCCAAAACTTTAGCAAATGTTAATTTATTATTAATTTTTTATTATCTTATGTTGTAGGCTATTCAAGAGCAAATGTCAGTACATGGTCAGGAACCAGTCAATTTTGAAGATGTAAAAGATGAAATATTTGACATGGTCAAACCTCAAGATCCTACAAAAATTACTCTTCAAGACCTCCTCAACTGGTAACTGTTACTAGAGACAATTTTTTTTTTTCCATTTGTATGAAATAAGTTTAATTCTATATTCATGCTCTCTCCTTTTCATAAAAACAGTGGACAAGGAGACACAATGGTTAGCATTTTAATAGACTTAAATGGATTTTGGACCTATGAAAATAGAGAGGCCATGGCAGCAGACACAACTGATGCAACAGATGAAGCTGCAGAGGTCTGAAAAAGGCTCAGGATGTGCACTAATTTTTCAGTAGGTGCATACATTTTAAATGACATACCTGAGATTGGTTTTTAAAAATATAAGAATTAATATCTTTTTCATATTTATAATTATGAAAAACGAAATATGAAAAGTTGTCTCCCTGAGAATAAAAGCCGTGTCTCATCCTGTTCAAAAGAAAAAGTATAATGCCACTACAAGACGTGCTACATCATAGTCATTAATCTCAATTCACATTACTCAAATTTGATCATCTTTTAGAGATTGCTGTTTCTACAATCGGATAGAAGTTGAACCAAACCAAATTGCAGGCCAGGGAAGATGTTCTGTCTTCCCTGCCCTTCCAAACCCCGAGGCAGCAAAAAAAAAAAAAAAAAAGAAGAAGAAGAATTATATATTTTTTAAAGATATTGTGTTGATATTTTTTTAGCAAATTTAGTTTGAAATTTTTCTTAAATGTGTGAATTTCTCAGAATTTTCACCAATTTACCGTGGTACATTAAAAAATTTCTTCATTTTTCCTAATTTAACTGATTTACGAGGTGCATAGGAATTTCAGATTTGTTTCACTCTCCGGAGAGGTGCAGCGGGGTAGATAGAGAAAGGGTCGAAGTTAAGCCCATGTCGATGTGCTGGTAGGGTAGTTGCTATCCTTAGCTCAAGTAGAGGGCAGGAAATTTGCTGTCCCTCCGAGAAAAACGCCCAACATACCAAATTGAACATTCAAAAAAAAAGTAAGGAGAGGATGGGATTTGAACCGAGGAAAAGTAGAGGTCAGGGCAGGGGCGCTACCCATCACTCCACCGTCAATGTGTACCGACGGCCAAGCAGTGCACGGACCACAATGCGCGGTTACCTTCGCCGACCGAGGAGCCGAGACCACTTCGGCTGCAGCGATTTCGCTCCCGCTGAACCTTGGACGGCTGGCCGGGAAAGGGCGGGAGGTTTTAAAGTGTTTGTGGAGGAAGGTCTTCTTGTAGCCTTCGAGTTATGCCTATCCCTTGCGCTTTGGCTAGATACAGGATAGTTTTTTAAAGCAATGTTGGGCGTACTGAAGGTATTCCCGTCAGCGGTAGGTCGGGGAACATCCCTAAATTTTATCATACAGATTCTCAATTTTTTTTTCTGTATGGTTTTTCAGAGATATTTTGTTGATTCTTTTTAGCAAATTTAGTTTGAAATTTTTCTTAAATGTGTGAATTTCTCAGAATTTTCACCACTTTACCGTGGCACTTAAAAATTTTCAGCCCTTTTCCTAATTTAACTGATTTACGAGGTGCATAGGAATTTCTGATTTGTGTCCCTCTCCGGTGAGGTGCAGCGGGGTAGATAGGGAAAGGGTCGAAGTTAAGCCCATGTCGATGTGCTGGTAGGGTAGTTGCTATCCTTAGCTCAAGTAGAGGGCAGGAAATTCGCTGTCCCTCCGAGAAAAACGCCCAACATACCAAATTGAACATTCAAAAAAAAAAAAAAAAAAAAAAAAAAAAAAAAGTGAGGAGAGGATGGGGTTTGAACCGAGGAAAAGCAGAGCTTTGGGCAGGGGCTCTACCCATCACTCTACCGACTATGTGTATCAGTGTAATGCAGTGCACGGATCACAATTCACAATGCGCGGTTGCGTGGCGGTTGCCTTCGCCTTTCGGATGATATGAGAAATTATCATGTACGTCGTATCGTCTGCGGTAGTTGTGTAGTCTGCTTATCTGTTCTGTTCTGCCGAAAAATGATTCCCACTTTACTTGAAGCTCCTTTCTGTAGTTCAGTTTGGGATTAAATCTTTTTATGCAAGTCCTCCATATATGTGAGCGTTCATTTATGACTTGTCCACAATTGTTATTTATCTGAGATTTAAGATTAATTATTCTGACTCTTTTAGCCTGCTCATCGCTCATTCTAATGCATCTTGCAGCTCATCTCTTTTCCCCAACACTCTGTTTTTTGTGAAGAATCTGTCAACATGGTTGGTGGAGTGGCCCCTTTGCGTGGCAGCGTACGATGGGCAGTCAACACGAGAGCCTGGGAGCCAACAGAGCAGGAGTGGCTCTTTGCTTCAAGATGTGTTTCGCTTGAAGATAAAGAGCGGATCAACAAGTTTGCATTCAAAGCTGATGCCAAGGCTAGTATGGCTGGCAGTTTAATGTTGAGGAAACTAGCACACTTAGCAACTGCTGAACCTTATGACAAAATAACTTTCTTCAGAGATAAGCATGGTCGCCCAGCAATTAAAGACCAGACTCTGGAAATGGACTTTAATATTTCACATCAAGGAAATTATACAGTGCTTGCTGCTGAAATAGATAATAATTTGACTGTTGGAGTTGATATTATGCATTTCAAACGAAGGACAGGCCATAGCCTCCAAGAATTTTTTCGACTTATGAACAAAACATGTTCAGTGGCTGAGTGGAACTCAATTTTATCATACAGCTCTGATGAAAAAAGAGCAGTCATGTTCTTCAGACATTGGTGCTTGAAAGAGAGCTATTGCAAAGGTACGGGTTCTGGAATTCGCACTGATATGCGTTTCATTTCATTTAAAATTAACACACCAAACTTGAGTATTGAAAAACCAACAACGGACAGTGTTTTGGAATTAGATGGAGTTCCTAATTTAACTTGGCGTTTTCATGAATGGCTACTAGACCCTCTGCACTGTGTTTCTGTCGCTCTAACAACTCCTTCCAAAACTATAACAAATATTCAACCTGTTCCTTTTACCACTTTGTCTTGGTCTGAACTCATGACGGAGGCTATTCCTCTCTTGCCACCTGATGCCGATTATGTTCAAACATTCATGCGGAAAGATGCTTCAAGCAGAGCTCATGAAAGAGACTAATTTTTTAAAATAGTTTATGCCCCAGAAGTTTGTGTATTATTTTTGTACCGGAGCTGCTCCAATTTTTTTAAACTTTCGAAATAAAATTTCAGAAAATAATAGGTCTAGATCTCTCTTCTTTTTGCATGCTTTCATTTGAATTCTTCTGAAAGTGGCGCATTCTTTTACTCATCAATTTCTCATAGTTGTATGTATATGTATGAGAGAGTGTGAGTAAGCTGTGTGCAGGTGTGTTGGCATAATAAACAGCTGTCGGCACAGGATTTTAAAGTTCTTTACACTCTTATCGCTTATGCGAGAGAAGTCAGCTGTTTGTCACGTCAGTTTTAAGTGAACTTCATTGTTTCTTTCATCCGAGTACAATTCATATAATATATAATGCAGGTAAAAGCGTTTCGTTTTTCGTTTAACCCTCAGTGACTAACAAGAAGTGTTTAGTTTGCTAATTGATTTTCGTCCAGAACACGATGCGGCTGACTTTCTCAGCTGCGATTTGGTCACAAAGAAAACTTTTACTGTCGTGTGGGTGGGAGAGGTGTTCTTTTTGCGTGTGTCAGCTCACATGTCTTTTTGTTTCGCAGGATCAATTCATTCCCATAGACATTCACACAAACAAGCTGCCGGACTGGTTAGTGAGTCGAAGGCACTGTATTAGGGACTGGCAGCCTCAGGTACAACTGATCAGGGAAAAGATCAATAATGCTATTCAGGATATGCCAGTACATGAAGGCATCACCCGATTGTTATCTGGAACACGTAAGACTTTGCTTGCAACTGGTTTAAGTTTTCTTTGAAGTTGCGTCTCTAATGATATTTTCTTATTATACAGATATAAATTATTTCCACTGCTTAAAAATCATTGACATTCTGAAAGAAACTGAAGCTGATAGCCGAAATGTCTTTGGTCGTTATGGCTCCCAGAGAATGAAAGATTGGCAAGAGATTGTGAAATTGTATGAGAAAGATAATGTGTACCTTTCTGAAGCTGCTCAGATGCTATGTCGTAATGTACAATATGAGGTCCCAAGTATCAAGAAACAAATTGCTAAGTGTGAACAGATGCAAAGTGTGAGAAACTTAATCAGAAGATGAATTATGCACTGGTTTTAAACCTTTCCATATTTACCAATAGAACCTTTATTTTTTCAGGAGTGTGACAGAAGAGAAACAGAATTGAAGAAACAGGAGAACTCTGCACGTAATGATTTTAATAGTTCATGCCAAAAACTGGGCATTAGCGGTAAAAATATTAGGAAAGAGCTTGTAGAGCGCTGTTATGAGCTCCCCAGGATATATGATGAAATGGCGCTGGCATTGCCCTCTTTAAGCCAGGCTGCTAAATTTTATAAAGCATTTATGCACTTTATGTGTGGATCAGACAATAAAAGAGAAACTGTTCCATTGCTTTTATTTATGATTGGTAAGTTTTAGAATTCATTTTATGTATACTTTTTAAAGCAAATTGAAGATGGGCTGAAATTACATGGACTGCTTTACCTGCTACTTATTTCTCCTGTTAAGAAAATGGTAATACAACAACATATGAGTGGATCCACAAGGAGAAGCCATTGCGTGTGGAGGAACCTGCAATAAACATTTCTGTTGAGGATGAAGAGGAAAAGAAAGATGATGTGGTAGGTGTCTTAAAAATTTTGCAGTTCAAAAGTGCATAATTTTAAAATTTCACAATTCACTTGCAGTAATGCTCTTTTCATTTTTCTAAATTAGATTGACTTTGGAGACGGTATTGACTTTGGAGAAATAAAATTAGAAACTGGAGGTATTGATTTTGGTGATGATGTAAAATTAGAAACAGGTGATATTGATTGGGGCACTGGCGATGGTATCCAAATTGAGAGCATTTCTGGTGGAGATGTAAGTTTATGATAAAATCATCATTTGTAATTTTGCAACCCTTCACCTCTTCATTTAATGTTTCTATTGTTCTTATATTGGTCTCAGGAGATAGATTTTAATATTTCTCTGGAGGAGAGTGGAATTGAAGTTCAAGGAGGTGGACTTGAGGGGGGAGTTGCTTCTGGAAGTGATGCTTTAGCTTTGTTTGACAACCCTGTCACAAGAATCAACTTTATGAATGACTTATTAGAGGTGCGTTTTCAAACATTTTTTGTTGTGAAAACCATCAGTACTGTTTGTTATTTTTGAAATGTAATGTGGTTTTAGGTTGAGTCTTTTCTGAAAATGCGTCTTCATGAAATGAAGTCTGGTGGAAATGACCTTTTATCTTTGGCACAACTTCAGAATGCTGAATCATTTTTACAAGTTCAGACAACTGACAGTGTGCAGAAAATGCTCTCCACTGTTCAGACAATGATTGTAAAAATAAATGATCCAACTTTGTATCATCTTCATAATATAAGACACTCGCCTCGGTAATACTCAATACGTTTTTGTTTCGCATTACATTTCATTGTAGGTGTACCTCTGAACTATAGCATTATTAATATTTTTTCCAGATATGTAGATAATCTTGCTGTAACATTGAAGCAAAAACTGAGTTTGGTCGACAAAAGTATTGCCATGCAGAGTAGAGTTCGTGAAAAGAGGGCAGAGCATGGGGAAATGGCCAGAGATCTACGTCCGAAGCTTGACTTGGTTATTTCTAAAACAAAAGAACTTCAAAGTCAGGTAAAATAGCTGTTTAAAAACTTTAATTTTTTTCCACAGAGATTAATATTTAGTTATTTAATCTAATCTAAAAAATTTTCTTTTTCAGATTGAAGAAGATATTTCAAAGAAATATAAGGGGCGTCCAGTTAACATCATGGGCGGCATCAACACACTTTGAAGTTTCCTTGTTGAATTTGTTATAATTTTTATCTTTATTGGAGGCTGATCTAATATTTTTATAATTGTTTAGGCCATCAATTCCATTGAATAAAATGGGAAGTACCATAAATTTCATTTTTCTTTTATAATTCCTTGCGAGGAGTCGCAAGTGGAATGATGAGGGTGGCTGGTTCCCCTGCCTAATTTCATTCAGTAGGCCTTTCCCTCCGAGACAATCAGGAGATGCTGAGTAGTGATGGTGCTCCCCTCCGCATCTACATCATCACAGCCACAATCAGGTACGCAGGAGTCAAGTTGTCGTTCCCCAACAGACTGATCCCGCACAGCGGTCATTAGTATCCTTCCGGCAGGCTGATTCCAAACTGCGTTTAGTCGTATCTTCTCTCGTCTTCCTTGGGGCCGTGCCTCATGAGTGCGATAAGGACAGAGAGACGAGGCCACTGTGCGGAATCACCCTACAGGTGTCCCTCTCTCTCTTGCTCCTCAAGGTGCCCCCACAATCAACTCATTGGGAGGTGATGGTACGAAATTTTGGGTACCAGGAATTTAATTCCTACTTCCCCCTGCGCTTGTGCTCTCCGAGTAGGCCGCCACCTTCACACGAGTGCTTGGCGGGTTGGCCTATCCATACTGTCGCAGGCGTTACGCCTCGGTAACGGCCATTGTGGGGGTGCCATCTCGGTCTCTTCCCATGCGAGTGACAAGGACAGAGAGCCGCCTGCCGGAGCTCAGCTGCACTCTCCGTCGTGCAGCTGGCACCACTGGGGCGCCACGGCCTCGACGCGGACCCCGAGGCTGAGGAGGCGGTCCCGGTGGGCGAGGAAGCGCGCCTCGACGCCCGGCGCGGAGCTGGGCTCGGCGGGGTCGGCCCAGAGGCGCTCGGCCAGGGCGGCGGCGCGCGGCCACAGCTTGGCGTCCAGGGTGCTGGCGTCCGCCAGCTCGCCCCAGAGCGCCGCCTCGCCGCCTAGGACGGCGCCGGCGCCGGCCTTGCCCTTGGCGGACGGCAGGCGCCGGTCGCGGACGGTCCGCCAGGAGCGGTAGGCGGTGCGCCCCCACCAGCCGTGGTCCAGGTACCAGGCGTCCTTGGCGGCCAGGATGATGCGGTAGCCCCGCGCGAGCAGCTGCTCGGGCAGCGGGTCGCCCGCCTCCGTCCATGTCTCGATGACGTACCGCGCCTTGTCCAGGTAGCCGTCGACGTGCGGCGGCCGCGTGAGGTGCGAGCTCCAGAGCACGACGGGCGTGTCGGTGCGGGCCGCGGCCGCGTCCAGGGCGGCCAGCGCCCCGCCGTGGAACTCGGCCCACAGGCTGAGGAAGTCGGCCTCGGCGCGCCCGCGCCCCGTCGCCGCCAGGTAGTCCGTCACCTCGGCCGACGCGTTCCAGCACGGCGTGAACACCTCGTCGCCGCCCAGGTGGAGGAACTCGCCCGGCGGCAGCGCTCGCACCAGGTCCCTGTCGCAGAGAGTAGTAGCGGCGCGTGAGCGCGCGAGCACCATAGCGTCCAGGCCCGTCCCGCTCCGACAGGACGGGAATATTTGTGCGCCACAAATTTTCAGAATTTTTTTTTGAAAATTTTCGAAAATTGCTTGTAAAATTCTAAATTAAAAAAAAAATTCTTTGAAATTGTAAAATATTTCTCAAAAAATTAGGAAACTTTCAGGGAAATTAAGAAAATCTAGGATTAAGTTTGAGACCTTTCAGGAAAATTTTGAAAACTTTCAAGAAAATTTGGAAAATACTAGGAAAATTCAGTAAACTTCTAGGAAAATTTAGAAATTTTCTAGAAAAATTCAGAAGATTACTAGGAAAATTTCTAAAGTTTCACGCAAAAAAATCTGAAATCCTGAGTGTGCTAGTGTTACCTGTAGACGGAGGCGAGCACGGCGTACACGTTGGGGTTGGCCGGGTTGAGCTGGCCGCAGGGCGGCTGGATGCAGTACTGGCGCCAGGGCTGGCGGGCGGCGCACAGCACCAGGGCGCCCAGGCCGGCCGCCTCGCCCCAGCCCCAGCCGGCCGAGCAGTGCGCCGGCGTGTCCACCTCGAGCAGCACGCGCACGCCGCGCGCACGCGCGTACCTGGGGGTGGCGGTGGAGAGAGCCGTCGTTAAGTGTTGACTTTCGATTTCAGTCGACTTTACCATTTCCAGGGGATGGCAAAGTCGACTTTTTATTACTCAAAGTCGATTTTTGAGAGTCGATTCTTGGTTGTCGAAATGTCAAGTCGAGCCTCTCCGTGGAGGGTCATCGGAGAGCTCCCAGCTGTGGTCTTGAACGGGCCACTTCCGAGTCGCTCGAAAAGCCCCAGTAGAACACCAGTGCCTTTATTAGGCGCTTCAGTTGTGCTTTTAAAAGAACAACCCGAATCTAAAAACGTGATTAAAGCGCATTAAGACGCTTTTTTTCTACTAGGGAGTCAAGAGTCGACCCGGAAGTAGCCCGGAGGGTTCTGAGTCCTTCACTGTAAATTTAAGCGTCCATCGATTTTTTCTGATTTTCTGGGTTTTCGTGATTTTGCTTGATTTCTACTGATTTTTTTCTCGATTGTTTACCGATTTTTACAGACTTCTTTACCAATTTCGCTTTAGGGGGTACACTGATCGTTTTTGAGTGAAGGACCCCTCGAAGTAGCCCCGTTCGAGACTATTGCGGGGAGCTCCCTGATGACCCTCCAGCGGCCGTATACGGTATCGGAGAGTCGACGTTTTATGCTTCTCATCAAAGTCGATGATGTGGTCGGGGACGCGCGCGAGGGGTGGTCCAACCTGGGAATCATGTGTACAGATCCCCGGGAATCATGTCGGGAATCGTCGGGAATCATCGGGAATCGCTGGAATCACGGGAATCACGGGGAATCGCGGAGAATCGCGAGGAATCGCGGGGAATCACGGGGAATCATGAGGAATCACGGGGAATCAACGGGAATCAATGGGGAATCATCGGGAATTATCGGGAATCGCGGGAATCACTGGGAATCATTGGGAATCGAAAAATGGTTAGGAATCGTGCGGATTCATGAAAAAACATAGGAATCGCCCGGAATCTGTCCAAAACCATAAGAACAAGCTGAAATCCGGCAGCGAAGCGTAGGATGGCTTGCCTATGCGGCAGGCGCCTCGCTAATTGAGCAGCAAGAAAATTCGAAAAGGGCCTATCAAAAGTTGTTCGGTTTAATTGGAATCTTTCCGATTCATTGGAAACTAATGCGAATCGTAGGTAATCACCGCCGGTGACGAGGAATCAGCGGGGATCGCGAGGAATCAACGTAGTTGACCGGGAATCGTCTCGAATCATCGGGAATCGCCGGGAATCTTTGGGAATCACCGGGAATCATAGGGAATCGCAGAAATCATCGGGAATCGTGGAAATCACCGGGAATCACCGGGAATCTTCGGGAATCACTGGAAATCACTGGGAATCTTCGGGAATCATCGGGAATCGCAGAAATCATGGGGAATCGTGGGAATAGTCGGGAATCGTGAAAATCAGTATTCCCAGGAATCATGTGTACACGTGAAAGTTGAGTGGATAACCCCTCGGACGCGCGTACCGCAGCAGGCTGGCCACGGCGGCGGGGGTGTAGACCTCGCGCGGGGAGTAGGCGCCCGTGCGCGCGAGCAGCGGCGCGCCGGCCAGCAGCAGCGGGAACGAGTGCGCGTCCGTCGCGTGCCAGTGGAGCACGTTGAGCTTGGAGGCGGCCAGCGCGTCCACGGTGCGCAGCAGGGCGGACAGCGGCAGGTAGTGGCGCGCCGTGTCCACGAGCACGCCGCGGTGCGGGTAGCGGGGCGCGTCCGACACGCGCGCCGCCGACACGGCCGCCAGCATCTGCACCGGGACAGGAGGGGTCATCGGGGAGCTCTCCGCGATCGTCTCGAACCGGCAACTTCCGTGTCGACTGTCAGCGGTTCGAGTTTGTAGTTTCTTTCGAGTCTCGAACCGTTGTCAGTCGATCCGGAAGCTGTACGTTCGAGACTACCGTGGGCATGGGGAGCTCCCCGACGACCTCGACGAGGATACGCCCTGCAACCCCCGGTAACGTGACCGTGCGTTGCCTCTCGTGGCACGCATCTCTTACGACTCTGGGCGGCGCCCCCGCGGACACGGCGGGCATGGTGACGGCGGTGATGAGCTGGCTGAGGGTCTGCACGCCGTGGCGCGCGCCCCACACCGTCGCGGCGTGCACCGTCGCGCGCACCGTGCCTCCTGAGGACATGTAAGGCAACCCGCCGTTAGCTAGCCCGGTGAGGTCAAGCGTCCTAGTCCTCAACTCCCAATTTTGCTGGACATTTTTTTTTTAAAAATGACAAAATCAAAAGTTTGAATGCAGTTTTTCTTTTTCTTTTTTCAAAATTTTTTCCATTGATTGTCATGCTTTGGTACCATTTTTTTCCCTTATAAATTCCGTTTTGTACAGAAAATTTAGAGTTGTCAACCCCCCAAATGCCACAGGAGGGTCATCGCATCGCGGAACCCTTCGGGAAGTTCGAGATCCCATGTCGTTTCTATTGATTCTCGAACTCAAACCGGGTCGCAGGCTCGGAACAGCCAGCAGGCTGATTCAGAAGATCGCTCTCGTACTTTCGTCCTTGTCGCACCTATGGCGGTGTCCCATGTTGGGGATGGCGAGGCCCCATGAGTGCTGCAAGGACGAGGGCGCGAGAGGAATCCTCGGAATCAGACGGTAGCGCTGACCTTTGGCGGCCACGTCCAGGCGGTAGCTCTCGTCCGTGCCCCAGTCGAGGCCGGCGTCCGCGCTCGTGGCGTTGATGGTGACGGTGAGGCCGTGGTCGCCCGGGACGCAGCCCGCGCCCGCGTCGCACATGCGGCGCAGGGCCGCGTCCAGCCCGCGCGACGCCTCCTGCAGCACGGCGCGGGCCGTCACCCCTAGGGGCGCCCCCGAGGACGCCGACGAGGACCTCGCGGAGGAGGGTGGCGGCACGTTCAGCTGGATGCGGACGCGCCCGGGGTCGATGGACACCACCTGGTGCCTGCGAACAGTAGTAGTGCGAGTGTGAGAGAGACAGCCCTATTAGCGCCAATAGTGCGCCTAAATGTTCATTTAATGCAGAAATGCGCAGAAAAATGCACGGAGAGGTAAAACATTTTCGGCGCATTTGATGTACGTAATGTGCTTTAAATGCGCCTTTTACGCAGTAATTTTGGCAATAATGCACATTAAATGCGTCTGAATGTGTGATCTTTAACGAGTATTTTGATGCGCATTACCGAACTGGTAGGGAAATGGAAAATCACCTCTTTCAACCTCAATCTGCAATTTTTAAATGTATTTTCCCTAATCGAAAGAAGACATTTTTTAACAATTTTCATTCACAGTTCTTGATTTTTTTCTATTAGCATTCCTTATTATTGTTTAGTTGAGACATTGATTGATCTGCTGTTTTGATTTTGTACATCGTATTTGTGGTATCTGTATCCGTATTCCTTGCTTAAACTGGGGTTGAAAATCATTCATTTTCATTCGGTCACTTATGGTCGCTGAGTATTATAATTTTGGTCGGGATTTGCAATAACTGTGTTCGATTTTATTTATTTATTTATTTATTTATTTATTTATTTGTAACCGTATAAGGGAAGCCCCGCATCTTCGCGGTGAGCTTGAACCGAGTTACCGAGGTTTTTTCTCAAAAAGATATATAGAAGAACCGATGGTTTTCTTTTCCAAGCCTAGTTGTGAACATTTTCAAACGGCGCGGCCGTTAGGCGTTCAGTAGCGCCCGGCGCGCCCTCGCGGCTGGACCGTGCGGTACGAGCGAGTGTCGGACGGAAAGCGGGACAAGTCTAAGTCGAGCGCAAAAATGCCAGCCGCCGCCGTCTTCTCGACTTGTTTAACCGCGATTAAATATCTTCCACGTCTAATGTCCGCGTTTCTCGTCTGACTGTGAAGGGCCGAGCGGTGGTGGGCCGCGGGAGGCAGCGTGAGGTGAGCCGTGTGCGGGGGACAGAGAGGTTACGGTACCACCGGCCGGCCCCGCGCAGGAGGGCTGCAGCTGCAGGGAGCTGTCCTTGTCACTCTCATGGGGCGACACCATAGGGAGCAAGAGAGAGGACACCAGAGAGGCCACTCGAATCGTTTTGCTGAATCAGTCTACTGGACTTCAGGGACTTCAAGCCAGGTAAGTCACTCCATCATTTCCAGCAGTCCCTCGAGCAGAGATGTCACACATTATAACGGCGTGTCTTTCGCCTCTCCGTCTCCCGGAGATAGTATGTTTTCGGGGACGGGGGGTGATGTCTGGTCCTGGTAGTTTGGGCAACGAGGGGTCGTCAACTCGTATATTTCTTCGTACGCGCTGGCCATATTATCTGTATATTACCATAAGGGAGAGTGGGGCACCAACTGTCAGGGGCACATACTGTCAATGCGCTGGCCTGTCCACACCGTTCAGTTTCTCATCCAGCTTTTCAGTGAAATTGCAACGTCTTGACACTTGAACTTGAATGCCTGAGATCGGTGACCCGAGGTTGACTGGTTTGGCGGCTAGAACCAAGTGAAGTTTTGATGTATGTAAATTTAGGTATGTTTCCATATTTTCAATCTAAATAATCACCTGACACGCTTTTCTGGTGATCATTTGGGCCATAACTAACGTTGTGTTTCATTCTTTACTACTTCTCGAATATATTGAGATCTTGTCCCTATCCCGGTATGACCTGGCACCCTTACAGGAGGGCGTGTCTGAGTAGGCTGCAGTTGGGGCAGGTCCTGTCAGTGCTTCTCGGGGCACATATTGTCACTCTAAAATTGACATTTCAGATTAAAAAGGCTTACTGTAGTTGTACTGAACGGTACACCAGTGACCTACAGACCACTGGTAAATGTCAACATATATTTTAGTGTAATTTTCATTAATTTTCGATCATGCTCTAAAAAAAGCTCTCAGAAAATGTGGTTTTGGTACTTTTCGGAGCAAAATGTTTCGTATCATTTCTTAACGATAAAAACTGGCTTTTGAAATGAAAATATTGTTCGAATTCAATCATAGCACGTCATTGATTACTGTGAGAACTCTAAAATTAATTTTTTGATAACTCGCGACCCATTTACACCAGCTGACAGTATGTGCCCCACTCGGGGCACTAACTGTCAATTTGCAGAGGCTGCTCTCTGTGTTTATTTCGCAATGCATGACAAAACTTTTATTGAAGGTCTCAATGTTTTTAAGTTCCTGAAGGTCTAATAGAGGTATATCAACCCTCAGAACTTCAATGTCTCCACAACTCCGCCTTCTAGAACGGTTTTTACAAAAAGTGGCAGTATGTGCCCCACTCTCCCTTACATTACTTGCATATTACTAAAATTTTGCCTCTATATAGCCGCCACATTACTACATATTACTATATATTACTATATATTTACTTTACATTATTTTATGTTACATACATATTACCTATATTACTGGTAAAATAACTGCCTCGTACACGGCTAAGGGGAGGCAGAAAGGTGATTCCGCACCGTGGTCTCGTCTCTGTCCCTGTTGGTCTCATGGGGCAAGAGGGCACGTACGTCCATGTGGAGCAAGAGAGAGCACACTTCTAAACTGCTGTTCGTAATCACCCTGCTGCCGCCTGATTCAGAAGATCGCTCTTTTGCCTCCGTCCTTGTCGCACTCCCGGGACCCGGGACCCAACAACAACGTAGGGCACGAGCCGAGGGGTCGCTAACTCGCCTGAGCCGTGTACGGACTATTATATATTATGGATATTATGAATATTATGGATATTATGGGTATTATGAAGTATTATACGGTATTATGGGTATTATTAAGTATTATACGGTATTATGGAGGTATTATGGTGGTATTATGAAGTATTATGGCGTCATAATGAGGTTTTAAGGTAATATTATAACGTCCTATGATGGTTTTATGAATGTAATGGGGGAATTATAGACCATAATACACGTTTAATAAAAGCTTGCACAATTATTTTAAAATTTTCTATTTATGTCTCCGAAATAAGCTCAGATTCACTCAAAGGCTGCTTAAGATGTTTACTTAGGAGAGTAATGGCGCTAGGCAGGCAGCTCGCAGTACATTTGTACCGGAAGGGTGGTTACGACTTCTTCTTTGCTGCACTCTGTCCTCCCCGGTGCAAAACTCGACATCCGCTCGACGACGTTCGGCTTTCGGGTACACAGATTCGGTAACCACGCGCGTAGTATAATTAGTGTGTGTTGCAAGAGCCGTCGGCATAGTGAGGACGTACGTCGACATCAATGTTATGTTAAAGACAGCTTAGGTGTTGTCCTCACATGCGTTTATTGTAGTGCACAGCGTTCACAGTGTTGTGAGCTTTGACACAAACGAATAATTTAAGTTTAGAAGGTTCTCTTGAAACCGAATAATATATTGCTTTTGTCGGTTATGTTCGTTTCTACTACAAACAGCGGGAAACAGATTGGTTTCAAAATCGTTTCTACCAATTATACGTAAAACGAAAATTTATCGATTTCTAGGAATGTTCCCTATACTTTAATTTCATAAAACCCTTTTCTTCGATAAATTGGTGGATAGTGGGGGATCCCGGACCAGCCCAGAACGCCCAAAACAATGCAGTACGCCGGTAAGTTTGAAACATTTAAGGTAGGTTGCGCTGAAGTCGGATGGTCACACCGTAGCCTGCAAATATGTTGGGGAAGTTCAATGGAGCACATTCCATCCACAATGTAGTACAGTCCGTACCGTAAGGATACGTTACGGTCTGACCGTACACAAAAACTACGGTACGGACCGTAGGCATACCGTAATTCCCTACGGTATTTTTAACAGTGGGGGGGGGGGTCCTTCCCATCCCTACCTCTCCGTTCCTCTGAGGAAGAGTTGGGAAGAGGTTGCCTAATTGGGAGAGATGAAACGGGCGACACTCCAGGCAACCAGCAACCACTATTCGCATACACTCAAGGCATCCTGCCGCACCAAGTGCTGTGGAGGTATGCGAGGATGCGTTAGGACGCGCTGCATGTTTAAAGGCCAAATAGGTTTAGTAGGAAAAAGTTAGGGTTATTCTTCTTTTTAATGAGATATTATGAAGTATTATGAAGTATTATGTAGTATTATGAAGTATTATGAAGTATTATTGGCTGAGCGATAGCGAAGCCTATTACGCCACTGGAGTGCTAAAAAAGTTCAATGTCCGTCTGTCTGTCTGTCTGTCTGTGTGTGTGTCTGTGTGTCTGTGTGTCTGTTCGCACGATAACTCGAGAACGAGTCAAGATATCGACCTGAAATTTTTACTGTAGCTTCTTGGCCTAAAAAGCTCGGACGAGTTCAAATATGAGCACTCTAGCTCAAAAATTGACCCTGCTAAAAATTGATTTATATTTTTTTTAAAAGTAAGATTTTAAATATTACAAAATTTCATGGTGTCCTAAGGGGTATCTCGGCGAGTTGCGACCCTTTGGGCGAAAATTTCAACCGTTTTGCTCTATCTCTTACTGTTTAGCCGCTACAGCGGTAAATGTGGACAAAAAGTCGTCAAAATACATGTTGGGTGTCGTTTTCAGGGTAATCTGTCGAGATGCGATCCTTGGGGCAAAAATTTTGTCTGTTTGGCTCTGCGGAGAAGGTTTTTGGGGCTCGGGCCCTTCGCGTAAAAATTGGAAAATTGGTTACATAATGAAAAGAGGCGAGCGGGGGTCCAGGGGGCGGCAGCCCCCTGGCCTACTTTAAATAAAGAAAAGCGGGGGTCCAGGGGGCGGCAGCCCCCTGGCTTAAATGAGTAAATCTCAAATCATGCAGGCTCGTAATAAAGAAAAGCGGGGGTCCAGGGGGCGACAGCCCCCTGGCTTAAATGAGTAAATCTTAAACCATGCAGATTCGTAATAAAAAAAAAAGCGGGGGTCCAGGGGGCGGCAGCCCCCTGGCTAAATCGAGTAAATCTTAAATCATGCAGGCTCGCCAGCGCCGCAGGCCTAGGTAGATGTACGCAGGCCCGTCGCAGTGTAACGGTGTTTCGCGATCTATCGCGAAGCCTGTTACGAGAGACGGTGTCTGGCGTACATCTACCTAGGTAAGGTATTATGGGGAGTATTATGTGGTATTATAAAGTATTATGAGGTATTATGAGGTATTATGAGGTATTATGGGTATTATGAGGTATTATAAGTATTATGGGTATTATGGGGTATTATACGGGTATTATGGGGCCATGTACGGAGTACTATGCGAGTTGGCGACCCCTCGGCACGAGCGGTCCTCCGAATCAGCCGGCTGTTTATGGGTAGGTCCTGCAGAATGATTCCGAGGGGCGCTCTCTCCTCGCCCTGTCTCTCTCGCACTCACGGGCCTGACCGTGTGGGTGCGAGAGAGACAGCGCGGTGGACTCACCCGATGGAGGTGGCCCCGGTGGGCCGCGGCCACAGGGCGCCGTACTGGCCGCAGTGCAGGCGGCACGCGGCCTGGCTGGCCTGCTGCAGGAGCGGCGCTCTCTCCTCGCCCTGTCTCTCTCGCACTCACGGGCTTCACCGTGTGGGTGCGAGAGAGACAGCGCGGTGGACTCACCCGATGGAGGTGGCCCCGGTGGGCCGCGGCCACAGGGCGCCGTACTGGCCGCAGTGCAGGCGGCACGCGGCCTGGCTGGCCTGCTGCAGGAGCGGCGCTCTCTCCTCGCCCTGTCTCTCTCGCACTCACGGGCTTCACCGTGTGGGTGCGAGAGAGACAGCGCGGTGGACTCACCCGATGGAGGTGGCCCCGGTGGGCCGCGGCCACAGGGCGCCGTACTGGCCGCAGTGCAGGCGGCACGCGGCCTGGCTGGCCTGCTGCAGGAGCGGCGCTCTCTCCTCGCCCTGTCTCTCTCGCACTCACGGGCTTCACCGTGTGGGTGCGAGAGAGACAGCGCGGTGGACTCACCCGATGGAGGTGGCCCCGGTGGGCCGCGGCCACAGGGCGCCGTACTGGCCGCAGTGCAGGCGGCACGCGGCCTGGCTGGCCTGCTGCAGGAGCGGCGCTCTCTCCTCGCCCTGTCTCTCTCGCACTCACGGGCTTCACCGTGTGGGTGCGAGAGAGACAGCGCGGTGGACTCACCCGATGGAGGTGGCCCCGGTGGGCCGCGGCCACAGGGCGCCGTACTGGCCGCAGTGCAGGCGGCACGCGGCCTGGCTGGCCTGCTGCAGGAGCGGCGCTCTGGTCCCGGGCTCAGCGCGCTCAGCGGCCACGCACCGCCCCTCCACGCACTCCCACACGCTGCGGGCAAGGAGGAGAAGAAGTGCGAGATTAAGGTCGAGGGGTCCTTCACTCAAATAATCAGTGTATAGTGGTGTGCGAATAGTTCGAAACCGAATCGAATCGAATCGAATCAAGGTAGATTCGATTCGAATCCGAATTAAATTTCTAAATTCTCGAATTAATACCGCTACAATACAGCATTTTTCGGGAAAATACGTCACTTTTTCACTAATTTAATCAGAATTTGATTCGAATCCGAACCGAATCGAATCGAATCAGCACAAATTCGATTCGATTCGATTCGGGGAATAAAATTAAAAATTCGATTCGATTCGATTCGGCCTGAAAAAAGGTGATTCGCACACCTCTATCAGTGTACACCCTATAAAAAAAAACGTACAAAATCATTAAAAAATCAAGAGAAATTCAGAAAAAGTAAAAATAAAAATCATAACAAATCAGATAAAATCAGTAAAAATCAAGGAAAAACACAAAACACGAGAAAAATCAGAAAAATCGGCGTACGCTCGAATTTATAGTGAAGGACCCCCCGGCGGGAACTGAGATACAATTTTCACTGCCGACTTATTCCGAAGAACCCCTTCTTCCCTCCCCGCCTTTCTCGCACTCATGGGCCTCGCCGAATAGGTGCGAGTGAGACTGAGCGGGGAGAGCGCTCTTCGGATTAAGTCAGCTGATCGTGGCTGAACTTCGAGCTGGAGCAAACCTGCTCGCGGTTATCCAGCGTGACGAGAGCGGAATGCAAACCTTTGAGCTTATCGCGTGACGAAATCTGGTGCAAACCTTTGAGCTGACCCGACCCCGCGCGTGACGGGAGCAGGTGCAAAACGTTTACCGTCACACACGCTCTGCTCGCGACTGTTCCCGCCAAATGATTGTCTTTAGCGGCGGCCTAATGAATATCTCTCTCTCTCTCTCTCTCTCTCTCTCTCTCTCTCTCTCTCTCTCTCTCTCTCTCTCTCTCTCTCTCTCTCTCTCTCTCTCTCTCTCTCTCTCTCTCTCCGTGCCGGTGATTAGCTGGCGGCTGTGCCACGCGCGGGACCACGTGCCACGTGCTCGGGGACGAGGTAAGCAGCAGACTTAGAAGAGCACGCTCCTCCTCGCTCCGTCCTTGTCGCACTCATGGGGCGCGCCGCACAGGTGCGACAGAGACAGAGCGCGAGGAGAGCGCTGCCCCTCTTAGCCAGTCAGCGGTGCACGCGTCACCGTGTCACGTTCGGAACGTGACGAGCGTCGTGCGTAACGTGACGGTGACCGCTAAAGGCTGACTGCTGCTGCTGCTGCGTTTTGGTGCGGTGGCGGGGCGGGGGGCTCCTATGAGAAAGGCCTTTCCCCCATTCACTGAAAATATCAGCGGCGATTAGCCGTGGTCGAGTACGCGCCCGCCGCCCCGCCCTCTGCCCCACCTCGCCCCACCCCGCCTCGCCTTCGCCCCGACCCACCTCCCCCCACCCCACCTCCCCCCTCCCCCCCACCCGCCCCGCGCCCCGCAGGAGCGACCCGAGAGTCCAGTTCTGAAATTCGCAGCCCAAGTTACGTTTAGCCTGGCGCCATGCCCATAGAGAGAGGGAGAGGGAAAAATAAATAGCCAATGAAATATCGCACTGCGGTGGAGAGTTCGGACCGCCGAGCTCCTGGACCAGTTTCGGTTGCCTACCCACTGTGGGCATTGCCTTGCCTATCCTGCAGGGCACACTGTTAAAACCTTGCGAAGAAAAAGTTCGTATTACAAACAAAATAGTTTGTAAGCTGCGAAGTATTTGGCTGCTTCGCAATTGCGAAGAATTTCTTCTCAACTTACAAACTATTTAGTTTGTAAGGCGTAAAAAGTTTGTAAGCTTGCGAAGCGTTGCGAACTATTTTGTTTGTAATACGAACTTTTACTTCGCAATGCGAAGCATCCAATTTCTTTGCAACGATTGTTCGCAAGGTTTAAACAGGGCAGGCGGCTTTCTCTCCCGCCTACTTACTTAATCCGCTCCCGGTTGCCTAGCAACCAGGCGCGCTGCCGCTGCCTCGCACTCTTGTCCTGAGGTCACAACGGGCCGTTTGGTTCCGAAGACAGCTTCCCTCATCCTGTCTCTCTCGCACCCACCGTGCTCGCACCCTTAGGCCTCGTCGGGTAGGTGCGAGAGAGACAGAGCGAGGAGAGCTGCGCTCTTCCGAATAATAAGCCTGCAGGTACTTGAAGCACTTCTGACCGGGCGCGCGGGGCGCGTATTGCACGACCGCTACCATATTAACCGGAGAGAAATAGGAACACACTCTCTTATTCTCTCCCGCACCCCTCCCCCCCCCCTCCTACCCTCTTTCTCTCTCGCTCGTGCAGACACTCCCATACTGGCCGAACTAAAAGTCACGGCCGTGTAGAAAGGCGGGTGGCCCGGTGGCCCGTGTCCCGCAGCGGAGCGGTGCCCGACCTGACTCGGCGGGACATTCGCGACGGTGAAAGCCGCAATTATTTGTTACAAACTCCCACACCACACCTCGTGTTACTGCTCCTGGGGGAAAACAACTGACATTTTATGCACCTCGTAATTCAGAAAAAAAGAAGAAATTTTCAGGAAAATTCACCAAAATTTAGGAAAAATTATTCAATCAATGAACAAAACAACAACAACAACAACAACAACAACAACAACAACAACAACAACAACAACAACAACAACAACAACAACAACAACAACAAATTGCCCACCGTAATTCCGAGTTGTTTTGTTTCTTGCGTCGCCCCCTGCTTCTCTTTGGCAAGTGTACTTGTATGCACTGTAGAAAGAAACAAGTAGATTGTAAGCGCATCAAACACGTTTGATACAAAAAGAAAAACCTCGTTCTTTACCTCTTTACCCTTAACGTTAATAATATTAGCTTTCAACTAGAAATGGTGAGTCAACAGTAGGATAGTGAGTCCATAACACACGACACATTGTTGTCAGTCACGGCTTTCCACGTTCAAACCTTTCGCGGCATTTGTTTTCTTTTTGAGACAAACTTTAAATGATCTCAATAGATGGCGTTTCTACTCGCGCATGCGCACAACCCATATCGGTGGTGTTGATATTGATACTCTCAATGTTGATAAACACAAATGAATGCAATGTTTACTTTTTAATCAGAAACTGCAGAATGTTGAAAATTGTTGATACGTTTCGTGATAACTTTATGTGGCAAATAGTGTAATTTGGTTGTATGTTCGTCCGTAATTAAGTCGTAATGCGTTCGGGATAAAAGTGGTCCCGCGGCGAGCAGTCGAACGTCTCTGTTCGAAATTTAGATTCTTAATTTCTTAAAATTTTGCTTAGTAACTCGAAAAAAACCTCTATTACTGACTCATTACTGGGTAAAAAGCTACAATTTGCTTACACAGACATAACCGTAAGTATTACCATTTCTTCGCTGAAAATGGGGTCTAACTTACACCGCACTGAGCACAATACTCGTTCTTTCACCTCCATGTTAAGTGAGATGTGGAAAAGGTAAAGAACGAGTAAAAAACTGCAGCAAATCCAGTTAATTTTTATGCCAGCAATATACTGTAGTTTACTTTACTGGATTCACTGTACTTTTCGACAAGATTTGCTGTACTTTCCGAGGCAGTGTTACAGCGTTTACCGTACGCTGTATCTAGAAGTACAGCAAATCTTGTTAGAAAGTACAGTAAATCCTGTAAAATAAAGTGCGGTAAAGACTGTCATCATAATTACCAGGATTTGCTGTAGTTTTTTCTTAGCAGTGTGACAGACGGCTGATCACCGCTGCAGTGTCTCCGCGACCGTCATAGCCGCGTCGGAGACGTGTTTCTGCGGTGGTCAGCCCCCGAGTGGAGGGGGGGGGGGGCTCCTTCCGCAGCGCCGACAACTACAAACAGCTCGACTCGGACCAATTTTGATGATTAAGTATAAATCAGTAGGGCATTACAGGCAGCACAAGGATCACCGGTGGCATGACGTGAATCTATTTCTTTTTCTTTCTCTTTCTTTCCCTCCTCGTTCACGTTCTCCCCTCTCTCTCTCTCTCTCTCTCTCTCTCTCTCTCTCTCTCTCTCTCTCTCTCTCTCTCTCACACAGCGCGCGGATGTTCAATAGTTACCAATTAGGTGCGGGGCATTACCGCTGTTGGTCGTAGCTTACTTAATGATCACTGCACTACTTGACGGACTCCTCGCGAAGCCGCTAACAAGGAGCCGCAAAATCAATCAGTCATAATAATAATGTTTTACCCGCTGCATGTTGCCGACTTCGATTTTTTTCCCCCATTAACGGATTAATTGAAGGATTAATCTCGATCCACCTGCTCTAGATATATATGTTTTAATCATTGTGGGTTTATTTTCGACCCAAAGCAACATTCCCCCCCCCCCCTCCCTTTCCCTTTTTTAAAAGTAGCCTTTCGGAAAGGGGCTAGTTGCAGGCTGCAGGCGATGCATAGCCGGCCGCCGCGGCTCTGAGCGCAATCAGTATAGGTAGTTCGATCGCCGAGCCGTTAAGCCCCTCATAAATCACCCCTTCTGACCTAGAGGTAAACAAAGCGCACGGTGTCGGTACTGCAGAAAAGGAAAAAGAAGAAACTAGGAAAAACAGCTTTTGAGCACACATGCCAAAAAATGATTCACGTCTGAGAAACAAAAAAGAAACAAAAACTAAAAAATCAGCAGGTGTATTAATTGCTCTCTGTTTAAACGTAACTAATTTGTAAGCTACGTTGTTTATTTTGACGCCAACCTACCCTTTATTTTTCCGCTGTCTCTAGTTTGTAGCCGTAGTGCTAGGTGAGTTTTTTCTTTCTTCTTTTTGCGTGTGCGTAGTACGAAACGCGTTCAGATTATCTTTATTTTCCCTCAAATATTTAAAAAGTTTTTTTTAATGGAAGGCTATTCAAAACAAGGCATTGCAAGCTTTTATAACGAAAAAAAAAGAAAAAAAAATTACAACTATCTCTTGGAAAAGAACGTAACAACAAATCCTATAGTAATCAGCATAAAAGGCACGGCAATCCATGAAAGGGAATTCCAGCGCGCAATGTCATCCGGCTGGCTGGTTGCTCAATGGAGTGACTGCCGCGCCGGCGGCGGACCTCCGCCCCGCCACGCCACGCCACGCCCCGCCCCGCCCCGCCCAGCCCCGCCCCGCCCCGCCCCGCCCCGCCCCGCCCCGCCCCGCCCCGCCCCGCCCCGCCAGGCGCCAGGCGCCAGGCGCCACGCGCCAGGCGCCACGCCCGGCCACTCCAGACCCTGACTTTGACCCAGGAGGACAGGACAGTCCCGGTACAAACGCCGGGTAACTCGACGCCACGCCACGCCGCCGCTCGCTGCACTTGTCCTACTGATAAACTCACTGAAGTCGTGATCGCTATATCGTGTATCATAAACTTAAACGCTTTCGACAACACGAAAGAGAAAATCGCTTACCTGAATCAGCCGTGAAAAATTGCCACTTCGGTGGACGGCGGAAAAATAAATAGCAGGGTAGCAAGAAAGTAAGCACCGCTTCTTAAAAAGTAGCTGAGCCTAGCCCATACAGCTCAAAAAAGAGCAAACATGAGTACACCTGCTTATCCTTTTGCTCAGACGTGAATTATTTATTTATCATTATTCATTTTTTTGCGCTAAGAACAGTTGTGACTTCAATCTTTTTGATGCGTTAAATTGTCATTTGTGGCAAAAAAATATAAAAAAAAGTCCTAAAATTAATTATATTTCCCGTCACCCAAAGAGTATGAATGAAGTATATACTCAGGTAATTGATGGTGATTAACTCTACCGCAGCGCGCAGGCAGGCGCCACCGCCGCAAGTAGCGTTACCTGCGGTTACCCGGGGTTACCTGCCGCGGTGTAGGCGTTACCTTCCCTGCGGTGAGCCGCCACGCCCCTGCATGTCGCGGCCCTGAACGTGTAACACTGAGGGCGGCCGCACTCTCTCACACTCACACCTCTCTATTAAATTTACGTGCGATTTGTCCAATTTCATTTTTTTTAAACCAGGGATTCATTTTTCCGGGGTCGCATGCAAAATATTTTTACTGTATGAGACGGCCTACTGACGTGTTAAATTTGTGAAAATTGCGCTCCCCAGTTGCCGCCGATTCCAGTCGTAGAAATTACTCTCTACGCACGCTCCCTGCTCGAAGTTTAACAGCCTCATATAAAAGACAAAATAATATTTAAAAAATTGCCATAATTCCGCAGAAAATGCGTGTGATTTTGTGATTTTAAACCTGCTTGATCAGGGCACGCGGAAGCGACTCGGAGGCGGTTGGCGGGCTCTGTGTCAATCACACTGGCTTGGCGAGAGAAATAAAATACAAACCAAGCCCGCGAGTGACGTAGGGGCTGGGCGGGGCGGGGCGGGGCGATCAGGACCTGTCCGCGCGCCGCCGGGCAGAAGACGGCTTAGTTTAATTATGAATGAAATTACTTGGGATTTTGAGACGCGCGGGTATTTTGTCTGCGAGGAGCACTGTTGGAAAATACCACGGTAAATGCCTACGGTACGCACCGTAAATTTGTTACCTGCTCCCGGACCGTAATTTTTGACTACGGTCTGAATTTTACGGTACACACCGTAGCCTGCAAATATGTTGGGGAAGTTCAATGGAGCATATTCCATCCACAATGAAGTACAGTCCTTACCGTAAGGATACGTTACGGTCTGACCGTACACGAAAACTACGGTGCGGACCGTAGGCATACCGTACTTCCCTACGGTATTTTTAACAGTGAGCAGTCCTGGAGACTCTTTCGCAGCCCTCAGCTCGGGCCTCGGGCTCAGCATAACCTGTCAGGTCCAGGAAGAGCTGCAAGCCGAGCGCAGAGACGATCTGAGCACTCTGAAAACTTATTTCAAGTCATGCTAGCTGAGACAATATATCCGCGCGTGCTTTTTCCAACGCACCCTCATACTCTCATACACGGCAGCTTGTCGGGTTCAGATAAATATTTCGACATTAGCTCGCTGCTCACTTGTATCACCCCCCCTTGCCTCAGCCCCACCGTCCTCAGCACACTTCACTCCCATTCCCCACACTGACCTCTCACCACCCCGCTGTCCTCAGCTCAATGTGTCCTCACCGAGGGGTACTTCACTATAAACTCAAGCGTACAAAGATTTCTCTGATCTTTCTGTTACGGAGAAATCCAAAGACTCGAGAAAACGTAAGCAAAACACTGAAAACGTTTTTTTTTTTAAAAAAAATCAGAAATAAGGAGGAAAAGGGGTTTAATTTATCAAAAAGTTCCAGAAAGTTTCATTATTATCTTGAAAAATCAAAACAAAAATCATCAAGACAATAAAAAAAAGTTAAATAAAAATACAATTTAAACATAAATCACTGTACACATTTTGTGTGAGTGGTCCTCCCCTCGCTCGCACTGTCCTCACCCTGAGCCGGCGGTGGCCGTGGCGGCGGCGTGCACGAGCGCGACGAGCACTGCGAGCGGCAGCGGCAGAGCCTGCACGAGCATCTCGGCGAGCACAGCCTCACTGATTGGGATGACTTTGTCGGAGCATCCATCCGCGTTTGGCGGGGCGGGGCGGGGCGGGTAAGGCGGGGCGGGGCGGGGCGACGGCCCCAAGGCCTCGAGCGAGCAGACTCGTCTTGCGCGCGCGCGCCCCGCCCGTGCTCCGGGGCAGGGCAGGGCACAGTGCGTAGAGAGGACCCGCACCCGCCCTACCCCGCCCCGCCCCACCCCACCCTGCCCCGCCCCAGCCTGCGTGTGGTTTTTCCCTTATTTATTCAATTCTCCAAATGTGCGGGGCGGGGTTACGTGTGGCTGGGCGGGGTGGGGTGGGGCGGGGCGGGGTGGGGCGGGGCGCCCTGCTGCCTTGATCAGGCCGGTGAGACAGAGAGAGCGCCGCACCCGGAGGTCAACGCGCCGCGCGGTCGTGGGACTCCGGAGGGCGTATAAGCGATTAACGTGGGAGTTTATAATAGGAGAGCAGCTCGATACGGCATCTACGTGTACACACGGTAAAAAAAACAACGCCTGGTTTTTTTTGGGGAAAAAAAAGGGGAATATTTTGAGGAAGTCGTTCACTGCAAATACAAGAGTGAGATGTTTCATCAAAATGGAGCGAGATTTTTCCTCTTGTCCCATTTAAGTGAGAGTTGAGGAACCTCGCTCTAATTGAGAAAGAATTTACCACATCACTCAAATTAAGTGAGATAAAGGATAAAAATCCTCACTCAAAAAGGGCGAGGTTTCCAAACCCTCGCTCAAATAGGGCGAGATTTTTGAGACTATTACTGTAATTGAGCGAGAAAACCAAACCTCGCTCTCAAAGAGTGAGAAAAAATTTCTCGCTCTCCTAAGGGCGAGAATCCTCGCTCTGGTATTTACAGTGTTGCTTTTGAGGAAAGCTCCTCAGACTTTTAGGAAGTCCCCTCAAAAAGTGAGGGAAATCACCTCATTTTCAAATGAAACATCCTTAATATTTTCCCATTTTCCTCAAAAAAAAAAAAAAAAAAAAACGACATAAAACATTGCTTTTACTGTGCACCTAGAAAACTGCCCTCTGTATGTCCAACTCACACGTGGTCTCTTTTCAAGAGTGCTGAATTTATTTTACGATTATTTGCTTTGCAACGGCCATAGGAAGAACAAAAGAAGGGAAAAACAAAATTAATGTCAGCTATCAAGAAATAACATTAAACAGATCTCAATGGTAGAACAGAGCGTTTAAAGTCTGCGAAGCGTTGCTACACAGAATATTGAGTGTTTGTAGCCTACGAAGCATTTTGTCGTGCAAAGTTTTTATTCGCTTTGTAGCCCCACGAAGTACATGCTTTGCAGTTACGAAGAAATGCTTTATATGCTACGAAGATTCAATTTTCTTTACTTGTGGACCTGCGAGTCTATGCTTCACAGACTTTCGAAAGTTTATACTGTTGAACTATATTCTTACGACCTCAGCTGTAAAGAGCCTAAGAATTTTTTCTTTTCTTTTATGACACCAGAAACACACACACAAAAAAAGACAGCACTTTTGCTTAGCATGCCCTCACCATATCCTTTCCAATGTCCGTGAGATTTTTCCCCGCCTCGGATCGCCACAAGCACTACTTGCAGCCGCGTTACACGGCGCGACACGCAGTTACATTTGATACATGGCACGCTATCACGGTCCCCACACTGGCGTTGAAGTCTTTTCTACTACTCTCAGAAAAATGTTCCGCGTCACTTTGGACTCCAATATACCACTAGCTTCTTGCGTTTCGTAGTGAAGTTGTGTTGTCAGTTAGATTTTTTTAAAAAAATTATGTACGTTAAAAATAATTATATTAATAAAACCTACAAATTATTATTATCCATAATTCTTATAATCAATTTTTTGAGTAATTTGTCCGTATGCTAAGATCAAAGCGACGGCAGACAACATTTTGAACAGAGTCCATCTCGCAAGTAGTTAGACATTGTACAGACACGACCGTCTCGCTAAATCATAACCAAACGGTAATCCCTTCTCTCCCGCCCGTCCCCGCGAGTGACAGAGCGCACATAGCCTCGACGCGGCAACCGGTTTCTGCAAAATAGGGAATAATAATAAAGCTAGATCGGCTCGGGACGGGCTGCGGGGCCGGGCCGCTCGCGGCTCGCGTGGTTGGTACTTTTAGTTGGGTCAGCGCGGTCATCCGGTCGCTATTTTACGGGGGACCTCGTTTGAATCGCGACTATCGACATGTGTGCGTGTGTGCGTGCGCGCTATGCACTGTAAAATAATCAGTCTTGGATACGGAGCCTGTCGCTGCGTTCCGTATCCCACTTTTCGGAAAGGGGGGTACGGAAATTTACCGTGCCTGGCCACCGTACATACCATTTTTACTTGGGCTAGCATGGAAGGGAGGGGGTACGGAACGCAATTACATAGTCCGTATCCAAATCGGAAACCGCCGTAAGTAAATTGTCGGTAATTTTTCCGTACCTTTAGGCACGGCCAATTGGCACACCGTGTTCTCTGATGGGAAGAGTATGGCACCGAATGTACGGAGACTCCGTAAATCTAGATAAACGGTATAATTCCGTATTGGTGACAGTATTTTTTTTTATTTTTTTAACAGTGTGCGCCTTGCCCCTGCCCCTGCCCTAGCTCTCCCGGCTATGCTCCCCGCCCCTCTCTCCCCTGCACTACTTTGCGCACTGCGCCCGCGCCCAACCGCCTGCGTGACATCTGAACAGCCTCAGTGCTAAACCGGACTTTTACGGGGGTCTCTTAAAAGATAATCGGCGCGGCATTATTGCGTGAACACTATTCTGAATGAAAAAAATAGGCTCGTATGCATAAGTGCCCGCCCAGGCTGTTTAGTGTGTGTGTTTTGTGTCTGCAGGCGGTCGATCAAGGAATGAATCTATTGGCTCTCCTGTCCCCCACAGATGGCCCCTATCTGTGTGTTTCGGGCGACCCAGAAAATGGATTATGTCACAAAGAATTGAAAATATTCGAATATTTTCAAGAACGCTGTGTGTGTTGAGAAATCAACTGAAATCAGGTTTCACTGCAATGTCAAGAATCTTTCCTTTAAAAACAAAAACAGGGTTGCCACATGTCAGGAAAAATCCGGAAAATCAGTAAAATGTCAGGATTTTAAATTTCTGTCAGGAAAATGAGGAAAATGTCAGGATATTGGAAGAAGTGTCAGGAAAATTAGCTTCACCTCCAATTGGTGCATAGCCGGCCGTGTGAGGGTCGGTCCGACTCTGGGTCCTTCAAGTTTGCGATAGATCACCCTGGAGAGACACGTCGGGAAAAACAACCAGTTAAGTCAGGAAATTGTCAGGAACATCAAATATTCGGAAATTTGTTGCAGCCCTGAAAAATAAAAAAAATGTAGTAATATATTAAGAAAGAAGCACGCATGAAAATTCAAGAATGGATTTGAGCTATATGCCTTCGCTTTTTCATCGAGAAACTCGTCCCGCTGTCGTTCTGGTAAACTTTGTAAAGTAAACAAGGCTCAGTTCGGAGAGGGAAAAAAGTAATAGGAGCATGAGAAATGATTAATGGTGCGCGGGGTGGAGGCTGACGTTGATGAGTGCGCACAACCGCTTCTACTTACGCTCTGCCCGGTGCGGCGTCCTGACCTCGCCACAGCCGGGGCGAGGTTGGTTCGACCCGACTGTTCACTCAAAGGGCGCACCGAGGGGCCCTTCTGTATAATTTCAAGCGTACACCGATTTTTCTGGTGCTTCGTGATTTTCCTTGATTTTTACTAATTCTTTTCTGATTTGATATGATTTTTGTCTTGATTTTTTCCCCTGATTTTTTCTTAATTGTTTCTGATTTTTGCTGATTTTGTTTAAGGGGAAGGACCCCTCTGGGCGCACCCTACCCTCTGTCCTGGGGATTTAAATTTGCGACATTGAAAATATTGCAGGCGCTCGAGTTCGGAGCAGATGGGTATCGGTCAAATTTAACGCGTTCTAGTCGGGAAAAAAAAGTGTATGAATAGTTTAACGTCTAGAAATCTTGTTTTGTGACGTTCCTCGTAATATGGTGGTGACCTCACATTAATGGTGTCTGCATGCGCTCCTATATGGCTAGTGTCTCCAGCAGTCTCCAGTGTCAGTTTTTCTTCCTTTGCGGTGCGTCGCCGAGCCGCCCCGCCCTGTCTCGCCCCGCCCCGCCCCACCCGCACGCGACTCGCCGCACGCCCTCGACTGTCTGCTCGCCTCGCGACGGAGGACGGAAATTCCTCGCTGGCTGTACACTGCAAACAAACGTGTACGAATTTCCATAATTCACTTGCTTGTAACGTACTCTTAATCAAGCGTTATGGTCCGACTAAAGCAGTTAAATGAACAACTCAGCACAATTAAGTTCACAGAACTGCAACTAACTACAATCAAACACAACTATAAGTACACTGAACTGCAGCTAAGTAACTTTTTATACTTGAGGGGTCTACCACTCCACGGTTAATCAACGTCTGATTTTTGTAGGAAATAAGGAAAACTTTGAAGCACTCCCTGATTTTCAGGGAAACTCAACAGATTTTGAGGAAGTTCCTTAAAAAATGAGGAACATGTCCTTATTTTCTAAGGGTATATTTCCTCAACATCAGGAGTTTTCCTCAAAGCCACTGAGTGCCTGAAGGTTTTCTCCTATTCTTCAGAAAATTAGACATTGTTTTTACCTTGTCCGATTCTGGACGCTCACAGGATTAAGGGATTACAAAGAATTTTTGCGGGAGTTCACATGAATATTGTGGTATTTACGAGCCCCAAACCCCCAGACTTAAATATACATGTAAAATTTTGTGAAATATTCTTTTTAAAATAATTGTTTGGCATTACATAGGTATTCCCGGGTATTACAGGTGTATTTGTACACAAGATTACGCGAGTGGCCCCCCGTCAATCACTCGGCGGGTTAAGGAATCTTTTCCGAGTTTTTGGCATAATTATACCGGGTGGCGTCAGAACCCCGTCGCTCGGCTGCCGCCGCTGGATATGCGTTTAAAATGTCAGCGGCGCGTTGGTCTAGCTGTCTGGCCGCGAGCACGTGCTCCCGTGGTACCCGCGCGCCGCCCGCGGGGTAGGTAGGTGGGTAGGTACCCGCCAGCAGGTACCCGCCTCGAGGTAGGTGCCGCGGAGGAACCCCGAGGGGTGCCGTGCCGCCTGCATATTGGCCATGGTGAACGCGGAGAACCAGTTTATCCCCACCCGGGAGGAGAGGGCGCCCCCCGCGCCACGCCGCGCCACGCCGCGCCACGCCGCTCTACATTGGCCAACGAGACATGCAGAGTTTGGAGGCTGCTGCCTCTGCAAGTGCGCTCACACACGCACACACACACACACACACACACTCACTCACAGTGTGCCCAGGAGGAGGGTGTCGTGAGATCACTTACCGTAGGCGTTTTATACGCTACTCTGACTCTAGGGGGAGAAAAAAAAGTAAAAGTAAGAGTTGGCCCTGTGCACGACGGTACAACCAAGCCCTGTGATTCCCGTAGGGTAGGTGGAAACCCTGAGATGTCATGGAAATGATATCCAGGGAATCACCTGCACTGATAACAAAAGTGTTCAACTGGCGTGGACATTAAAGTGCTAAACACTACGTTGCACACTTATAGGTTTTTGACTGGAAGTTTGCATACTAAAAATGTGTTCAAAAGTAAATTTAAAATCTTGAAGTGTTTAACTTGAGCGTTAAATGTGCAGATTTGGACGCCATAAAGTGTTCAAGTTTACTGTTCAACACTTTTTAGTATGCAAATTTCCAGTCAACACATGAAAGTGTGCAACGTAGTGTTAAAGACTTCAATGTGCACGCCAGTTGCACACTTTTATATCAGTGCGGGTTTTTGGGAAAAAAGCTTCCCAGTGTGAACCGTGGGTTTCCCAGGGAATCCCCTTGAAATAAATTCCAGGGCATCTCATGGTTTCCAACCACTCCGAGAATCCCACAGGGCTTGGTTTTACCGTGAGGGGGCGCTGGTGGTTGGCTGGGGGCTGAGCCGCGTTGCCCTCCTGCGAATACACGTGGCGGCAATAAGTTGTGCGAATAGGAGCGAGCGATGGCTACGAATAGTGATGCATTATTCACACGCCACGTGGCTGGACGCTAATAAGGGCCCAGGCAAGTGAAGGGCGCGGCGCAGGGCTCCCCAAGGACCCGCAGTGACGCAGCGGCGCGAGGCGGGGCGGGGCGGGGCGGGGCGGGGCGGGGCGGGGCGGGGCGCGCAGGACAGACACCTTCATAACCTTAAGCAAAGCACATTAGTTTGTTGTCGTAACAGTTCGTCCGCACGACCACCTCCGTTCCGTTCCCTCTCCCTTTCCCTCTCTCTTTCTCTCTCCCTCACCCTATCCATGTCTCTCCCCTTCTCTCTCTCTGGTGGTGTCCGGTCCCAAATCACCGGACCGAATACCGAATAACTTTATTGGGTAAGGAGAGGGAAGGGCTCCTGTGGCACTTGTCGCAGGCGGACTGAAACTGAAAGGAAACCGCTCTCTCATCGTGACTCAATGTGAAACAGAGAGACAGAGAGTGAGAGAAAGAGAGAGCGCCAGCAAATCTTTTTCGGCCCTTGTCTCGTACTTAATGTTACCTGCGACACCTTGCACCGTGATAACGATTTGTTTTTCAAATGATAGTTCGATTTTTTTTTTTCTTTTTCACACCCGGTTTGCGTTCCGACGCGTCCAACTTTCACACGCGGCGCGAGCGTGTGAGTCGGGCGGGATGCAGCGCTCCTAGGCCATCGAACAGCCCTGGGCGAGCGAGCGAGCGAGAGAGAGAGAGAGAGAGAGAGAGCGAGAGCGAGTGCGTTACTCGAACGTCCTTGGTGTGGATGTATGGGATGAGGTGTGGGTGCGGAAACCGGACAGATGCGGTAAGTACACTTTCAAAGTAATGCAGTTTTTTTTTTTCGACCTTATATTTTGTGGGGAAAAAAGCACACTGCGAAAAATAGTTATAGGTTTCTGGTAAAATTTTCAACGAAATTGAGATGTAAAATTACAATTACAAACCATAAAATTACAAGCACTATGTATTGACTTGAATTTCAATTACGAGCAGCAAGAAAGAGCTGTCGTCAATTTACAACACATCTCATGTCAATAATTGTAATTTACGAAATAAATCTTAATTCCTCAAAGATATTTTTCAGTGTCAATAAATCTTCGAGCGAAATAATCCTCTTTAAAACTTTTGCTCGGTATGTGAGAGGCAAGTGGGCGTTTTGCTCGCATCATTGCCTTCACTGTGTAGTGTAATACTCCAGGACACACGGAGCCGTGGTGACGGCGGGGCGGGGCGGGGCGGCAAGGCCGGCCGCGTTGATTTGAAGGCACACACGTACGTACGCCCGTCGGGCCGGGCGCGGCCGGTGGCGCAACCGTCAGCATTAGTGTCACGTGGTGTAGATCGGAAGGAACGGAACAACACAAATGTGTGAATGTCACACTCTTGTAGGTGTGTGAGTGCCACACACTTGTAGCTGCTGCGTGTGAATTTTCAACCCTACTCTTGTAACTTCCATTGGGGTAAAATTACAAAAGAAAATCAAAAACCTCTGCTTGTTGAATGGTACGCTTGGAGACGTACACACCTGCAGGAGTGTGACATCCACTTATGCACTTAGGTTGAGGCGCCAGGCGGTACCGCTGCCGTAGCGTGGCTCCCCCGCGCTCGCGCCGCCGCGCCCGGCCAGCAGGGCAACGCCCACCTCCCGACTGCATCTGATTCACTCAGTGGCATAACACACACCTCCCTCTGGAACAAATCGCCAGAGACTGCTGCGGGGATCTTCGCATTCGCATACACTATGAAAAATATTCGTAAGGGTTACGGGAAAAATTTTCCATGATAAATGTCGTAAAGTTACAACTCCCAGTTGTGTTGTTACCACGATTTTTTTTTTTTACTCAGGGTATCGACTTACTTTTCTATGGCGAGTAAGAATTTTCTGTCGTAATTTTACGACTGCGCTAAATTTACAACCCTGTGTCGTAGTTACAAATAACGAAAAACGTTGTCAATTTACTTATATTTTTTCACAGTGTAGCTATTGTACCATCGGTATGTGGAGAGAATGGGATGGGGACTCAACTAAAAACCTCGCCTTACCCGTAAACAAGTTTGAAAAATTTGAAGTCTTCTCAATCAGTTTTTTGTTTTGAAAGGCAACTGCCTAGTTCAGAATTAATTCTAATTGCACGAAATTTAGAAAGTAAAACTAAAAGGAAGAACGTAATTATTTTACGAATCCAATTCGGAGACGCTCGGTGAAGTTGGTTCGTTTTGCCGTCCATTAACAGGCAATCTGCCCCACACCATTTTCGACCAGCTTGTGGCAGCAGCCCGCCTGGCGCCCAGGCAGGCCGGGCGGTGACGGCGGTGACATTCCGAGGGCGTATCTGTGCCACATTTTTGCATGCACCCCACCCCGCCCCTCTTACTATTGCGTTCATTCGCAGCAGACAGGCCTGGCCTCCTCCTCTTATTTCGCCGCTGCTGCAAGTAATTTTTTTTTTGCAGGGCTCGCGACCCAGCCGCCCATGCTTGATCACCCACATGGGGATACTGTGCAAAATATGCGTAAGGGTTAGGAGAAAATATGATAAATGTCGAAAAGTTACAGCATCCAATTGTATTGTTACGTTAATTTTCTTGCACGAAAGAAGTCGTAAGCTTACGAGTATTTTTTTCACGGTGGATCTATGGATACACTGAAAACAAAATAAGAAGAAATACCACTTGAGAAACTTCTTTTGTTACTCTCCTTTGTCGTTCTCGGACATTAGTTCTCCAAGTACATTCCGTGCTTTATAGATGTTAAAAAAGAAAAGAAAAGGTGAGCAAGTGTATTGCATGTTAATATCTAGTTCTTGGAAAATCAGGAGAGTAACGTTCTGAATTCTTTTGTTGAGTACTTTTTAGAAATTTCGCAATCCTCCGTGAAGACAATCAGGAGTATTTTGGTGATAGTGCTTTGATTTCATTTTGAGAAGCGCGCGGTAAACATAAATATCTGAATCCGAGAGCGTGTCTCTTTTTTAAATAGCGCTGTCTCTTTCTCTCACATAGGGGAAGGAAGGAAAGGAGGACAACGGGTCCAAAACTGAGTTGTGCCCTCGGATTCCGAGATTTTCGTATACCGTGCGCGCGTGCCGCTGAAGTCTGATTTCGATAGTATAATATACAAGTTATCTGCTAGCACTAATGCAAGGGTAAGTGCACGTGCGCACTTTTACTCCAGCGTTGCGGGGCGAGGCGGGGCGGAGGTCAGAGGTGCGGCGTGACTGATGGAGTCCAGCTGACCGCCAGACACCCGGCGACACCCTGCATGAGCATGAGCAAGACCATGAGCCAGTGAGCCGCGTAGGACTGGGAGGTGTGGCGCGCAGGGCTCCGCGGGGCCTCACCCCATAGGCGAGCGGTCAGTGGGCGCGGAGCCCCACCCCGCCCCGCCCCGCCTCACCCCGCCCCGCCCCACCCCACACAGACCGATGGGGGTCTACGGCGCGCTGCCCGTCCCGCCGCCCCGTCCAGCACCGGCGCCGCCCCGCCCCGCCCCGCCCCGCCCCGCCCAGTGCCGCCCCAGCGCAGGCCAGCCCCGCGTCGGCCACCCCGTAGTCAGTCAGTCGCGGAGCAGAGCTTGGCTGAGCGGTTGTTCCTGTTGGGATCGCAGAGGAGTGCAAGCAGGGGCGACCCGTCGTGGACTTGGACTTGGACTAGTCGAGCAGCTCGAGCGCCCCCCAGCAGACCAGCAGTCGTCTCCAGCAGGGAAGGTGAGACAAACTTCGTACTGAATCCTCATTTGCATTTTTTTCCCCGCAAGTGTCCAAAGGAAGAAATGTTGTAGTTGTACCAGGATTTTTTAACATAGAGAAAAAAAAACTTGCTATCTGTAGGGTTTTTTTCTTCTTTCTTAATTTAAGTAATGAAAAATTTTCTGTGAGGTATGTCGTACAGTTACGATGTTAACTAGAAAAATTACAAAACAGTACCGACACTTAGTCATCCTTGGACAAATAGGCTTTTTCCTAACTTTACGATACACATCGTAAATTGACAACAGCATTTTAAAATTAAGACTTACGAAAAAAAAATTATAAGTATCACACCACCTACCCCAATAAGAAAAATAATTATAGTGATTGAAAAAGGAGCAATCAATCGAACTTGCGTGCGATTATCGCCGGCAGCTGCGCTCAGCTACTGACAGAGGCGTGCCGCTCCCTGTATCGGGCCGTGGTAACGCACGCGATATCGCTCGCGTCAAATTAACGTCATCGCCGTGGACGACGGGGACTCGAGCCAGGAGAACAGTTAGGAATACCGAGAACACCTCGCGTTCACGCCTCGGCCGCGTCGCTCGTCCACTGGAAAAAAAACAAGTGACCTGGGTAATGAGGATCAGTGGAGAGCTACTCTTTTAAAAACAGGAAACTCACAGTTAACACAACGGTTAATACCGTTCTTACTAAATATTTATAAAATACCGTAAAATCTTATTGTACAGTGTAGGGAAGGTCACGCTGAATGTCCAGTTTTTTTTTTTAAAGCGTTTTTTCCGAGTATTTATTTTTCCACTTTTTTAAGTTCCTCGCCGTAGTGCTAATTTTTCACATATAATTATAGCTGCGCGATCTTTTTTGGCGTGTCGTATATAGTGACGGTGTTTACTGTTTAATACTTCCGCTTTTTTGAGTTTTTTTATTATTATTATTTTATTTTTTAAAAAGTGTACTCCGTCTGGGAGGACGGGATCAGTTCAGCGCTGCTCCGTCAGGGAGGGGAGGAGGGAATTATCAGAGCGCTGCTGTCAGGGAGCAGAGGGCTTTGTGGATCTGTGTGAGTGCATACAGACGTAACTGTATGTAACTGTATGCGATTATAACTGATTAATCACGATAAATGATTGTCAGATGTCAAAACACGCGTTTTAAATTTAAGCTAAAACTTTGGAAAAATTAGGGAAATACTTTTATGCGAAACAACTTGTTTGGGTTTATGACTTGAGTTCTATGTTCTCGTTCTCTACTTGCAAATTTGAATCCGAAAAAAAAAATTCTGGCGGTTGTGTTTTGTTTGCAATTCACAGCGATTTTTTTCCCCACTTCTCGTTAGCGTCATTAATCCCCTGCTGTAAGCCACTACACACACGCTGCACCCATTTGTCGTTGCGTCCGAAACAGGCGAACGGGGGCCGCTAATAAAGTCAGCCAGGCCCCGGGGCAATCCACCTGCCCGCAATAGCACTAATAAATGGATCGGCCTGCTGCTGCTCCGATTCTCGCCCTCTCTCTCGTTTTATCCCTATCTCTCTCTCTCTCTCTCCTTCCCCACTTACTTGCATGCACTTTGAACCCTTGCGACCCGCTTTGCACTGTGCCGCGTGGCTATTCCACTTTCTTTCACGCGAATTCCCCGTCCTTGTTGCGCGCGTCGATCCAGCTGAGGGAGAAAAAGAGAGGGATAGGGGGGAGAGAGAGAGAGAGAGAGAGAGAGAGAGAGAGAGAGAGAGAGAGAGAGAGAGAGAGAGAGAGAGAGAGAGAGGGAGAGAGAGAGAGAGAGGGACGAGATGCGTGTCTGGGTTAGGTGCTCTCCTCCAGGCTAGCGTAGGTTACGCTGGGTCAAACAGACTGGGTCCCCAACGCGATGTGTCTAGACCACTTGAGCGGGCCGCCCCGCTCCGCAGACGGGCTCAGGCTACATGCCGCGGGGCTCGTATCGTCAGACGCAAATTCTGTCAGGGTAATAGCGTGATTAAAATGTTGGCAAATATTCTCTCTGTCTCTCTCTCTCTCTCCTTCCCCCTCCCTCTCTCCTCTCTCTCTCCCTCCCTTCCTCCCCCTCCCCCCCCTCTCTCTCTCTCTCTCCTCTCTCTCTCCCTCTCTCTCTCTCTCCCTCCCTCTCTCTCCCTCCCTCTCTCCCTCCACTTCTCCCCCGCTCTCGGTCAGACCTGATGGTCACCAATTTTTATCAATTTTGTTACTCGACTATAAGTGAGGGTCGCTCACAGGCCTTGCGGTCTCTCGAAAACTGACCCAGATTTTAGAGATCGCTCCGCTCGCCCTACCAGAGAGAGATCGCCTCCCGCAAATGCTTCCTGCTGGAAAGATAGGCCCAGGAGCCTTCCTGGTCTTCCCTCTCCATACATATTGCGTGTGTGTGTGTGTGTGTGTGTGTGTGTGTGTGTGTGTGTGTGAATGTATGTTTGTGTGCGTGCATGTGGTGCGCAACTAGTTTACGGCCGTCCCCCTCTATATCGAGCTGAACAGCAAACAACATAAATAAATAAATTGCCTCACCATGCCGGCGGTGCAGGCGGGCCGGCCTACGCGGTGCAGCAGCACGCTGAACATAGGACTGCATGCCCTCATTCATGCCTCAATTTTTAAAAAATTCCATGCATAAAATAATTGGAAGTCTATGTAAATCAAAGACCTCTGGCAATTTGTAAAAAAAATATATTTTTTTTCGGCATGCTGCCTCTTAAGAAACTTGTTTTTACCTTTTTGCTTCTATTGAGTGCCAATGCTCTGGAAGTGGTGGTGGCAGGTGCCAGTAACGACTGTGAGTGTGTGTGTGTGTTTGTGTGTGAGAGAGAGAGAGAGAGAGAGAGAGAGAGAGAGAGAGAGAGAGAGAGAGAGAGAGAGAGACGTAATGCGATACGGCCATCACTTACGCCCCACTAGGGATTTAAAATTACCGGTAATATAAAATTGTTCGGTAATTTACCGTAATTTACCGTAAATTACGGTAATTTTCGGTAATATTTGGTAATATTCAAAAAACAGCAAATATTTCTGGTTTTCAATGTGTGAGGTATTTTGTGATAGTTCTATGACTATTTTAACAATTTTAAGAGATGAGTCAGTAGTTTATCACCAAATGATAGGTCTTTACTTATATAAAAGAGAAATTAAAGCTTGTAAAAGGGGAAATAATGGTACGAAAATTCCGGGTTGTACAGTCCGACGTATCCTGTGTTTTCTGATACGAGTCAGTTTACTGCTTAGAATCGTATAACTAAGTTTAAAACACACTGTTACATTCCTAAAACGAACTTGAATGCTTCTAAACTGCTAAGAATCTACTTTGCTATCAGGCCTACAAAGTTGTAAATTCAGTTTTTAAGATATTCCTCTGAAAGAACAGAGTATTGCTTAGCAATTGCAAAGAAATGTTTCACAACCTGCAAAGCCCCATAATACTTCAAAATTTGCAAAACATTTTCAAAGAGTTTTTTAGCTGGAATATGACACAGTATACATTCCCTTTTGGTGTTTTGGTGCCATACTCAATTAACTGACACAGACGACAACGACTTGCGTGCAAACGATACGACAGAGCTTCCCTTGACACACACACACACACACACCCTCACAAGATGAGGGCGTAAGGGTGTTTACATGGCCTTTCGTGGCTTAGGGAGGGGCAAGGGTTGCAAGCGCGTACGCCGTGCACCCAAATTCAGGCGCATTGATCATAAAACATAGTTTCAAAGCCCAGATTTAGCAAAACATAAGTATTTTGAATGTTACCATATATTACCAATATTACCGGCCTTCGCGTAATATAACCGTAAAATACGGTAAATTACCATATCTTACCGGTAATATTACCAGGCTTTAAATCCCTACGCCCCACGCCCCTGGTGCGGGTGCCGCCTCACTGACGAACAAGTCTTTCCTCGAGCGCAGATCAGCGTTCCTACCCAATCCTTTCACAAATTTTACACAAATTTTATCCCGTCATAACTCCTCTTTTTTTTTTTTTTAAGACCATGAAATTGTAGGTTTATAAAGTTGTTTTACTTCCTCCGTTTACGTAAGTGCTAGTTCCTTTTATGCCACATCAGATGTTTTGAAATTTTATCTCTAAATAATAATTTTCTTTTTGTTTGTTTCGTGTTTACTACCTCATTTGCTGATAGTGCTCGTGCGGACACGCCCCGCCCGATACCCCCGCAGCCTTCCTTGTCCGACCCGAAAGTAATTAGTATGATATATATTAGTATCTCGCTCGTACACAATAGTGCTGCCTTGCAGGGCCGGCCCGGCCCGCCCCGCCCCGAGTAGCCTTTCATTGTACAACCTTTGCTGACCATTAGCCGCCTCGGTGCTCCCTGCGCTGTCGGCGCCCCGCTCCACCCCGCCCCACCCCGCCCCACCCCGCCCCACCCCCGCCCCACCCCGCCCCCACCCCGCCCCACCCCGCCCCACCCCACCCCACCCCACCTCACCTCACCCCACCCCACCCCACCCCGCGCAGCCCGGCCGTATTCCAGTAGACCTGACCTGCTCCGACAATTGGTGTAGAGTACCGAGGGGAGCTTAAAATAGTTGAAAGAAGTACACTTCACTTATTCTCTTACACTGTCAAATTTTTTTTTGTGATTTCCCAGCACTAGCTTGAAACAATTGTGAAATCCGAACACTTCTTTGTTGTTCGAAATCAGGGATTTTACTATTGTAATTTTTACTCGTTCTTTACCACCACCTCTCTCCTGAGTGGTGAAAAGAACGAGTATTGTTCTCAGTCGAGTGTAACCCTTAACTGTCCACACTTTCATCTCAGATCTCACAATACCTACAGGCATAATAGTTATACCATTCGAAACTGGAAATGCCGGTCTTTATTCCAACAATGAACTGTTTTTCAAGTTTAATAGTATTATTTTGAGAACACTTAACAAATTTTGGATGTTTTCATTCTAAGTCCATAACCCAACTTATAAGTGGAGTTTTCAATCTCAGCAAGTACAATACCCACAGACATGAAACTTGCGCTGATCTCAGCTAGAAGCCTTCCTCTGCATTGCAGCAATGAACCTTTTTTAACGTTTAATAGTATTATTTTGAGAACTCTTAACAAATTTTGTGCGAGTTTTCATTCTAAGTCCCCGAGTCTAGTCGTAGACCGAGTCGGCTCGCGCCAGCTCGCGCTCCTTTACGCGCCCCAACAATCGGACCCGAGCGGGAGGGCCGAAGAAGGCCCGAGCACACGAGACGAGCAAGGGCGAGTGTCCCGGGAAAAACTTCCCCTGCACACACGAACGGTGATGAAATCTGAGATGAAAATGTCTTCAATCGACTCAAATAACGTTTTACACTCCTACCTCTGTAGCACATAATTATGTAAAGAACGAGTTCCATACTTATCACAAAATTCATTTTGTGTTCTATTTGGCCCTTGTTTATTGTTGTAACCGGTCGCAATACACTCGAAGTTTAACTTATTTTGACAACGAAGTAGAGTTGTGATTGCCCTTAGGAGAGTTGTGATTTTCGTAAAAACTCACCAAGAGTTCTGGAAACTTTTTTTCACGACGAACACTTCGTGAATTTTCAAGTCGTCTTTTTTTTAACAGTGTAATAAGAGGAAGGTTATTTTTTTTCCTGTGTGCCTTGATGCTGGCCCATGATGCCGAAGGCGTTATGACAGCCACAACACACTCCGCGCGTCCATGAACTTAACGGACATGCTACCGGCGAGGAGTAAGTCACGAGAGAGAGAGGGGAGAGAGAGACGGGATATGAGGCGGAGCGGACAGGGAAGAGAGATGGGCGATACGTCGACTCGGCTTACGGCATATTTTCCGCGCGATACTAAAGCATGTGCGCACGTGTTGGAATTTTTGAGAGGCGCCTCTCGTTCATCCGTGGCGCGTGGCAGAGAGACGCTCAAAATGCTCTCTCATTTCCTATGCAATAGCTTCCGTGCGCGCTCCGCCGCTCTGCCCCGCGCCGAATGCGGGAAGCCGCTGGAGAAAGTTCGCACAGCATGTGATATGGAAGGGAAAAAATAAAACGGAAAGGACACAGGTAAACGAGATAACAAAAGGTGTGTTATTCTCATGGCGGCGCGGCGGCGTTATAAGCCGTGCGCCATGAAGGGGCGGTGGGATCGAGCGGCTCTATAGCAGCTCTAGCGCCGCCCATGAGTCCATGAGCGCCGCGCCAGTCCGTTCACCCTGAGGCAACAGCTGAGCTCGTCACCGCCTTGCCATTGAACCCCGCTTGAAACCGCTGACGGATCACTGCGCGGCGGTGACTGTCTCGCTCAACAGCTGATGAGGTCTGAACGCGCATGGGGGCCGGGGGGCGCTGGCTGAAAGCGAGGCTGCCCCACTATGTGAAATAGTCAAGGGGGCAACATCTCTGAATTTTGGTGTACAACTTTTGTGAATTTTTATTGAATTTCTGTGAATTTTGCAAGAATTTTCTAAATTTTTTTCTGAATTTTTCTAACCTTTCCTGAATTTCTTTGATGTTTTTTAAAGTAGGAGGTGTACAAAAATTTCAGAGTTGTTTCCCCCTCGGAAATTGTCGTGAAAATTTCGCACGAAATGCATTTGTAAAAGTACAAAGATAAATCATTAAATTACAAGTACTACCTATCAGCATGAAATTAAATCACGAGCTATAATAGCTCGTCGTAGATTTGTTACTTTTAGAAATTTACAAAATACGCCATTACCGTAAATCTACAATGATCACTTTGTGAAAGTCATTTTGGTATATCATAGTTTCATAAGGAATTCCAAATGCCATTTCCCCGTGGTGCATTGTTGCCTTTTCCGCCCATTTCTTATACTTTCTGCAAAATGTATCCTAAATCTACAAAGATATTTTTCACAGTGTGGAAATCAGAATGTATCGTAATTTAATTAATTTTGAATGCATTTCTCGAGCATGTATGTTGCACTTTTCGCTTTTATTTTTTTTCCTCCTGGCACGCGATGCATATAGGAGGAGCAGAGGAAATAAGGAAATGAAAATATGGAATGGGATCGGAATCATTGCCACACTGTTGGCTCGGGAGTTATACAGTTACGCTCGCACAGCCCTGGCCCTGGACAGCTGCATGCCAGCGTCTCCGCACAGGAAGCACAAGTGTGTGAATGTCACACACTTGTAGGTGTGATAGGATTCATTCCTCGATTCATTCGTACGTTTGGCCTCTGAAATTTGTCGTGAATTTCCTTCGATATGCGCTCGTTTGAGGGCCAAGTCACACACCTACAAGTGTGCGACATTCACCCACTAGGATTTCCAGAGCAATGGTTGGCCATGGTGTATCTTCCCGCTCAGTAGAGGCAAAACATTTATCTCCAGAACCGCTCACAGTAGCGTGGTCCAAATGTAACTTTTGACCACGTCGCGCGGTTTTTTTTCCTAAACTTCTCAGGTTGGCCCTACTGGATGATTTTATTGAAAGATCATATCCCTTAAAATAAAACAAAAAAATTCTAACGCTAACGCGTTAAACGGCCCCCTAGGTTTTAACACTTTCTTGAGAATTAAAAAGATTTTAATCATATTCAGTCACAACGCTCTCTGAAAACCAAATCGTGAATTTTATCTGCCTCACTTTTGCTACTCAAAATGTCGCACGGCGGGCTAGCTATCAACAACGCTGCCGCGCCGCAAGCTATCACCATAAAAACCAAAGATGCGAAACAAATTAACAATCATTTAAAAAAAATACATTTTAGGAAATTCTGGTACGCTCGAAGTTAATTCATATTTTGGTTTCATAAAATACTTTCGCGGATGGTCTATGTACATGATCAACAAAGTTTTTACCTTTTTGGTTAAGTAACTCAATATGTTTAGCCTCAGTGTTTGATCATAGTGTCATTAGTTTAAGTCACATGACAAATTTCATCCTTGTAGATCAAACGACTTAGAAATTAGCTTAATTTTCAGTAAAGACATGTCCGATCAGCTTGATTTTTGAACTGTAGGCCCATTGTGCAATGATCATTCGAACACTGAATTTACATTTTTACTCCAACGTTTTCTTCTAGTTTTTAGTTTTTGAACTACTGTGCATGAGTTGAATCAACAGGTCCTCCCCAGCCACGCCTCTCTTCCCCGGCGCGCCGAGGCACCGAGCCTCTCCAACAATCGCGACCCGGCTCGGCACAGGGTGCTCGGCTCGCAATTACCATAGAAACTCAGGATGCAAATTGATTTTATGCAAAATCGTATAGACAGCTTGACTTCAGACGTATATCAAAAATTTTCTAATTTTTCGTTGTATTTTTCATAGTAATTTGGTGTGAATCGGCACGACAGGATCGGCTGCGCCCATAAGGGGCCATCGTCAAGAATAAAATAATAAACTCACGGGCGAGAGCAATAGGCTCCCCTATCGGGGGCCTAAAAATTATGAAGGAAAAAAGGGGAGAAGCAGTTCGACGCTCCCTACGTACAAGCGGCTATCTTTCTAAGCGCTGTAGACACTAAGCTATCTTCTCAGGGCTGGTAGACAGATGGCTATCTTCCCGAGCGCGGTAGACACTGGGCTATCTGTATAGCCGCGGCTATACAGATAGCCTAGTGTCTACCGCGCTCGGGAAGATAGCCATCTGTCTACCAGCCCTGAGAAGATAGCTTAGTGTCTACAGCGCTTAGAAAGATAGCCGCTTGTTCGTAGGGAGCGTCGAGTTGGGAAAAATTTGAGTGACGGAAGCCTCCGCGCAACGTGGTCAAAACTTCCATTTGGGCCAGCCTAGCTTACAGTGCAGGGTGCAGGGCCCCATGGCTCCGCTGTTCACAACGCCTCATGACTCGATCCTCTCTGAGGCGTACACCAGCTTTCCGCTTAACCAGACGGGCTGGGTGTGTTGCGGCGCGTGAGCAGAGCGTGGACAGGAGAGCTTTATAATTGCGCAAATTTCGTGCGCGGCTTGTCATGTTGTATTCCGCCTCGTCAGCCGGGCCGGGCGGGGCGGGGCGGGGCGGGGCGGGGCGGGGCGGGGCGGGGCGGGGCGGGGCGGGGCGGGGCGGCCCTTTTCTAGGTCAGACACGAGCGGCCGGCCCGGGCCGATCGGACGTACACTATTATGATTAACAGCCCGTCAGCCCGGCATGGCCACGGTCAGATTAGAAAAAGAAAAAAAAATATAAATAGAGAGAGAAGGGTTTCTCTTTGCTGTGATTATTATTCGGAAGATATGAGCGGGAAGGTCGCGCGAGTATTGTGAGGTGGAGGCCGCGCTGTGCACCTCTCTCCTCTTACTCTCTCCACTCTCTCGCTCCCTTGCTCGTCCACTAACTCCCTCGCTCACATCGCTCACTCCCTCACTCGCCCCCTTACTCTCTCGCTCCCTGGGCTCACTTTCCTGCTCCCTCGCTCACACTGGTCACTCCCTCACTCGCCCTATCACTCTCTCGCTCCCTGGGCTCACTTTCCTGCTCCCTCGCGCTCACCTTGCTCACTCCCTTACTCGCCCACTTACTCTCTCTCTCTCTCTCTCTCTCTCTCTCTCACTCTCTCGCTCCCTGTGCTCACTCCCTCGCTCCGTTTTGCTCGCAGCCTCGTATTCCTCTCACTCGCTCGCTCTCTCGCTCGCTCACCCGGGCCGCCGCGCCGTGCGTGGTGCGTTACCGGCGTTACCGGAGGTATTGCCCCGCGCCTGCGTCTCCACGCATCGTTAGCTCGCAGGGCGGCCCTTTTTCTCCCCTTGTGGCACGCGATGGCATGTCACGTTATAGGATGATGTGATAACGCGTTGCACCGGGGCGGCGTGCAGTGGCGTGGCGGGGCGGGGCGAGGCGGGGCGGGGCGGGGCCGGGCGGGGCGGGGCGCGGACTGGTTTACGCACCGCCGCCGTGCTTGGCTGCGCGCGACGCGCCGCTCTATGCCGCGTCTTCATCAGCGCCTCGAACAATGCTGTCGGCCTGCTGCTGCTTCTGGACGGCGGACGCGCGAGAATGAATGAATGAATGAATGAATGAATGAATGAATGAATGAATGAATGCATGAATGCATGAATGCATGAATGCATGAATGCATGAATGAATGAATGAATGAATGAATGAATGCATGAATGAATGAATGAATGAATGAATGAATGAATGAATGAATGAATGAATGAATGAATGAATGGAGAAAAAGAAAATACAAGGAAAAAGATAAAAGCAAACAACTACTGCACCGAACACGGAAACAGAGAGACCGTCAGTGAGAGGAAGGTGGCGGCAGCGGCAGAGGCGCCTGCGAACTGCGAGGTAGGCAACCCCGGCGAGCAGCGGTGTGCTGTGGTGTGGCCTACCCGTGCCTACACAGGCGCCCAGGACACGCGCGGAGTCCGTCCGCTCTCTCTGTCTGTCTGTCTCTCTCTCTCTCTCTCTCTCTCTCTCTCTCTCTCTCTCTCTCTCTCTCTCTCTCTCTCTCTCTCTCTTTCTTTCTCTTTCTCTTTCTCTCCCTCTCTTGTCCTCACTGTAATTTTGTTTTTTTTTTAAATCGTAAGGGTACGGTGAAATCTTTCATGATAAATGTCGTTTAACTGCATCTTTCTGTTGTATTGTAACGATGATGTTTTTTACACCACGTGTCCACTTAGTTTTCTTTGAATAGTAAGAATTTGCTGTCTTAAATTTACGACTGCTTTCATAAAGTTATAACTTTGTTTCATAATCAACAGATTTCGAAAAAAAAAGTCGTAAATTTACGGATATTTTTTTTTTACAGAGATAGCGCGTGTCTCTCTCGTTGACGCACCAACATACCCTCACTGCAGGTGTTTCATCACACAGCGCATAATAGTTTTCAAATAGGACCCTTGGCGTCCCGCGCACGTGCAGGTTGTCACGGGGCGCCGGTCTGTCTGACGATTGCCGTCTCTCTCTCTCTATCTCTTTCTCTCTTGTGCGCCCACCGCCCCAGCCCCATTACCATATCAATTTGATCCAGACGGGCCCTGTACCAAAGCGGAGGGCGGTACGAGCGCAGACCTTTTTAGGGCACGAAACTGTCCCGCGCTGCGTCATTGTACCGGCAGACAACAGTTCGCGGTTTAAAAAAAAAAAGTCTTAGCCCCATAATCTTTAACCGCGGTGTCCACTACGATACTCACATAATAATGTCATCATTCCAGTTCCCAAACTCGCTCACTTGGAGGTTGGTGAAGAATATTCGCTCACTTGTTGATGTGCGAAAAAAAAAATCGCTCACTTGTAGATCGAATGAAACATCGCACACTTGCAGGTTAGCGAATTTAAGTGTGCCAACGCCAACACTCATTCGCGCACCTGCGAGCGAATTTTTGTACTCACACACCCGCAAGTGTGCAAATATTTTTCACTCACCTTCAAGTGAGAGAGTAAATTAACTCATCTCCAGGTGAGCGACATTCGTACACTTGGAGTTCGAGAGTGTCACTGTCAGAAAAATCGTACCAAAGTACACAAAAGGTACGATAATTTACTGGTCAAGTCCTTGCCTGCTCTGAGTGTACTTGGCTAGTACGGTCTTTTGAGGTACGAAGTACACCAGATTTATCCTAAGATTACTGTACTTCGTGCCTCAAAAGACCGTACTAGCAAAGTACAACCAGAGCAGGCAAGGACTTGACCAGTAAATGATCGTACCTTAACGTGCTTTTTTCTGACAGTGTGGGATGGGGCGGGGCGGGGCGGGGCTTCTCCGACCTCGCCTTGTGGACCAGTCCCGACTACAACTTTGTGTCCAACATTACCCTGCTGCGACATACTGGCTGACAGACGCGTCGCCAAAGGCTCAATCCTTCGTGTTGCTGCTGCTAAGTCCCCCGCGCCGCGTTCAGTTGCGAGGATCTGCGCGCTGCCTTTTCCTCTGGCCGCAATCCGTCCGCCGGCGGGGCGGGGTGGGGCGGGGCGGGGCGGCAAGCTTGTTGATGGACGCGCTCGCGCACGGCGATCGCATGACTCAGGCTGCGTCATAGTAGTCAGTGACAAGACTGGCTCGTGAATTTCATTCTCTCTCTCTCTCTCTCTCTCTCTCTCTCTCTCTCTCTCTCTCTCTCTCTCTCTCTCTCTCTCTCTCTCTCTCTCTCTCTCTCCCTCTCTCTCTCCCTCCATCCCTCCCCCTCCCTCTCTCTCTTTTTCTCTCTCTCTTTCATTTCTCCCCCTCTCCCCTCCATTCACCTCATTCACCTCAAATCAGCTCTGATACGGGGAGCTGCTCCTTATACCGCTGTGGCATGCACGGTAATGAGTTTTCCGTCGCTGCTGCTGCGGATAAGCCGGTCACGACCGTTTAGTGCGAATAACGCGCGCGGCCGCGTTGAGCTATTCGCAGGCTGACCCCGCGGCGTGGCGGCGCGGGTCACGAGTCCGCCGTTGTGGGTCCAGGTGTTGACGCCGGCTGGGAGGGAGGAAGGTCACGCGGTTCCGCAAAGGCAGAAGGGCGAATTTAAATTAGTATTTTTTTTAACGTTTTTTTTTAATTTTAAGAAAAAGATGTTTAGTTCGAAAAAAAAATGAAAATGCAATAATGAGAGTGGTAGAAAATACTCCCCTAGGAGCTTTTTAAATTTTTGTTTCCTACATAATAATTATTTAGAATCAATTACACATACACAAAAAAAAATAGTCGTGATGTGTCTTTAAGAGGAAATCCTAGGTAAATCGAAGAAAAAAAATGTGCCCCGGATGACGTTACTCGCTGGATGTAAGCCAAAGGTATTGCGACTGACGTCGAGTTTAAATAGTGGGCTCCAGTGGCGCCCTGCCTGCTCGCATGCGCGGGGACCGTAAGGCAGTAGTGCAGAACAGGGAGGGCTGCTGTGGTCCCGCCCCACCCCGCCCCGCCCCGCCCCGCCCCGCACCAATGGCACTGCATACCGGGCCACTGGGCGAGGGCGCAGCACGCAGCATCAGGAAGTGCATGGTGGGCAATAGGAGCAAGGGCAAGGTGCCATGGCTGCACGGGGAAATCCAAGTGTGCGAATGTAGAACACACTTGCAGTTGAGTGAATATATTCACTCGCACATTTGGACAGGTAACACTGCAAACTTAAAATTTTTCTTACGAATTGCACGTTAAGCGCAAGAAAGGAAATTTGCACACCTACAAGTGTGCACTCTAACGAGATCTGTATGGTTTTTTTATTGGTAGAAAGTTAAACACTCAAATCTTTTGCACATACTTGTGCGTTTATTTGAACACTTTTGAGCTGAATTATGTACAAAATCATGAAATAATCGTGCACAAATTTTTGCTGAAAGGTGTGTACAAAAATATACACAAAAATACCCGTACACTCGCACACTTAGGGGTTATCAGTGACGCCCGTCTGCTCACGCGTGGACTCGCACCGTATGCCACGTGTGTATGCGCGCGCAATTTCGAGAATCCTCGGAGGTATTCGGGCCGGCGGACCGGTGTCGGCCTCACCCCCGTCCACCCATAAATTACCCTTTTGCCTTTCATATTCGCGCGATGTCACCGCATAGCAAAAGAGTTTATGCAAGCCCGGCAGTTTCGAACTGAGAGACAGGGCGAGTGATTTCGAGAGAGTGTGAGAGAGAGGGAGAGTGGTATGCAGCGGGCAGTCAGTGCAGCGGATAGGAAGAGAGCGGGTACGAGCGCGAGGAGCTTCCCAGACCAGACCCGGATGGTTTTAACATCTCCGACGTACGCAACACGTCGTCGCGCCCATGCGCTCCTGCCGACACCATAAACTCGCGTGATAGTGGGCCGCAGTCCTGTGCCCTATGGTTCACTGTGAAAAATATCTTTGTAGATTCACGATAAATTTTGTAAATCGTGATTTACGAAATATGTTGTAAATTTACGACGGACCTTTTTTGCTCGTGAATGAATTTCAAGCCGATATGTAGTGCTTGTAATTTTGCGATTTGCAATTGTAAATTTACAACTGCACTTCGTGTAAAATTTTCCCGTAAACTTACGACTATTTTTCACAGTGTTGGGGTGGTTGATGATGGTAGGGCCTCCCTGAGTGCGACAAGGATGGCGAGGCGTGAGAGCGATCCTCGGAATATCGCAGACGGCTGGACAAGCAGGCCGCGTCAGTGCGAGGTGCGCACGCGCCAACGACAGCGCCGCGGCGCGCGCAAGTTTGAAAGTTTCCGCGTCACGCGCGCCTTTAGAGCAGACGGACCGGTGCATCTTAAAAGCGCGCGAGAAACAAGGCATTTGAGTTATAGCGCCCCCCCCTCTCTCTCTCTCTCTCTCTCTCTCTCTCTCTCTCTCTCTCTCTCTCTCTCTCCCCCTCCCCTCTCTATACCTCTTCTGCTCTTTATTCTGCAGACACCCAACCCAACCGTGACGGGGGTCGCTTTTCCTGGTAACCTGCCGGGTTCTTCTGCGCGCGGGGGGCGGGGCGGGGCGGGGCGGGGCGGGGCGGGGCTAGAGTGCTCACAGCTGCAGCAGCCGTATTGCGAGCACGTAGGATGACGTGAGGCGATCTGCTCCGCTCGGCCGCGGCTGCAGAACTCACCGGGCCGGGTTGAACTTGTGCGGTCCTACCCCGCCCCGCCCCGCCCCGCCCCGCCCCGCCTCACCCCGTAACATGCGATGAGCGCGCAGTCTGCTGCAAGCGCGAGCAAAGCGCAGTGCCCAAGCTAAGACCAACAAACGTATAAATACCATAGGTTGTAAGAAATCACGCTCCTTTATCTTTCTTTTCCCTTAAACTGAAAATATTAAAACTAGGTAAAGCCTAAGCTTAAGGCTGAGCCAAAGATCCCACTTTTAAGCAAAAAAAAAAAAAATCATCATATATTTGACATTAATTTATTTTTTTTATTATTTTTTTTTTTATAAAGAAAAAAGTTGATGGATCTGGTTTGAATAGAAGAGGAATAGATGCGACAATATAAAATAACTTCAAATCCCTTTTGATTTTGCATCATTCTTATATATTTAACCTTGATGCAAGAAATTCATCGTCAAATTTTAACAAGAGAACAAAATTTCATATTCCTGGATACTGCGGTGTTTTGTGGCCACAGAGATTTAAATTTAGATAAAGATCACATTTAAGATTCCAGTCTTAAGATCGAGCCTCAGCTATTTTGCTCCCTCACGTTGAATCCCTAACACGGTGAATACCGACACAACAAATCCGCCCTTTAAGGCCACAGTGATGTGTGGCCAAGAAGATTAAAATGAAGATTTAGATCAAATTTAAGATTCCAGTCTTAAGATCGAGCCTCAGCTATTTGGCTCCCTCACGTTGAATCCCTAGCACGGTGAATACCGACACAACAGATCCACCCTTTAAGGCCACAGTGTTGTGTGGCCAAGAAGATTAAAATGAATATTTAGATCAAATTAAAGATTCCAGTCTTAAGATCGAGCCTCAGCTATTTGGCTCCCTCACGTTGAATCCCTAACACAGTGAATACCAACTCAACAGATCCGCCCTTTTAAGCCCACAGTGTTGTGCGGCCAAAAAGATTAAAATTAAGATGTAGATCAAATTAAATATTCCAGTCTGAAGAACGAGCATCAGCTATCTGGCTCTCTCCCGTTAGATCCAATATTAGATTTACCTTTGAAGATGCGGCTTATCATATCAACATTATTGTATGCCTTGTTGAAATGATTTAAGTGAAGAGAAGATCTAAAATTATGTTAAAATTTTATTAAACTTGTCAATAGCATTTCTTTCTCTTTCATATCAAATTATTTACAGACACCAAAAAAATCCTTTGGAAGACAGAAACGGAAGGTTCTAACAGGATCCCAGTAACAATCTCTTTCCTTGGATTTTAAGAGGAAGGGATTAAAGATTTTGAGTCGGAACAAATTTCACATTGCAGTACTTCAAAGATTGAGTGTCACTTTAACAGTCCTCCACTCTATGTTGAGTTTCGTTTACTTTAAAAGTCAACTTGTGTTCACGCAATATGAGGTTATGTGATGGCTCATTCACGTTTACAGTACCACCGCGGAGTGTAACTAGCTCGGCCTTTAGTGAAGACTCCACCTAGTACTTTTGAATTCCAGGGGCCATTCTGGACTCTGTTCCGCATCATAAATATAACCAACAACTAACTCAAACCCAAACTATATGCCCTTTCTCAAAACTAGCCTACTTCTAGCCCATGCTGTTATTACACTTCTTCAGACCATACCCCGTCTTTATTCATTGCATGTAGCCAACCGTTGCAAATTTAAAAATCTATAATATATTGCAAAGAACCGCCAGTTTACCACTAAAAGAAACATTAAACGCTTCACAAGGTTCTTTTGTTTGTTTAAAGTTGGTTAAGTCATCAAACACACAGCTAAAATCGGGTGTCAAACCCAGCGGAAGTTACTGTTAGAAAGTTGCCTACCCTGCCAAAGACACACTTCGTTCTGGGCACGGACTACTAAGGCTTCGTTGCTTAAATTTAAGTTAGAGGTTGAGTAAGAGAGGCTCAGCCAAAAAAAATAATAAAAATTGCGTTCTGAGCACAGAATTGGTGCTGCTTAGGAAAACCTTTTACCGAATTAAAATTCCGAAAACGACACTGGTAAAACAAATGTTTAGTTCTAAACATCAAATGATGTTTAACTGCTAATGTTTAATATTTAAACACTTTATCATGTTTAGTTCAAACTAAACTCCAGCAGATGTTTAATTTTTAAACACTTTGCAAGTGTGCAGTTGGCTAAACACTTGGCGCAGCGTGGTTTCCCTATGCTTCTCCATGTGAAGCCTCGCCCAAGTTTTTACTTCTGTGCATCACAAAATGTTTAACCTCTAAACATTTACGAAGTGTTTAGTTGTTAAACATCTTGTCATGTTTAATCCTGCTATACACCATGTCATGTTTAGAATTGCCAACTAAACACCATGATGTTTAGAAACTAAACATTTGTTTTACCAGTGGAATTCCTCTTTTAAAACCAATAGAGTGAGTTTACCCGTGACCTGTTATATTACGGAAATCCAGGTGCGTGACTGTCGCAAAGTTGAGGCTAATTTTTTAACGTTTTTTTAAATTATTCACTTCTACCAGAAGATGTGAGTGATTTTTATTTTTTTAGGGAAAAGGGGGGGGGGTGTCACACACTTAAAGATGCGACTAATTACGAATTGCGACATTCCAATTGGAATGTCGTTAACGAGCGCTTTTATTGCGGAAAAAGATCTCTTGGCCATTCCAATTTATCAGCAAGCTTGCAACAGTTAGTAAACTTATATTTTTGATATTGCTAAACCATCGCGGCTTAAAGCGTCTGTCTTGTCTGAAAATTGATTCGCGTAATCTCTCCCGCGGGTGCCGCGGGTCGCAGGTCGGCTGCTGAGACACTGCATCACTGTCGCGGGCCGCCAGTCGCGGGTTCGACTCCCCGCGGCGGCGGCTCCTCCGTGGGAAGGGGGTGCCATGCCGCCCTGCTGGCAGTGAGACCGAAACTACTTTCACCCGCGCCCAGCGTCCCGTCCCCTGTAAATGAGACACACACACACACACACTCAAGCGCGCGCATGCGCACATCTGCAGGTGTAATCAGGTGGATTACGGAGCAGCAGGGCCGCTCCCAGAGCAGCTCATCGCCAGCCTCCCCCACCACCAGCTGCAGATGCGGCACTACAGATAGATATCCATGCGGCTTCCTCCCGCACCTTCACGCACAGTGCGCAAATTTCTATTAGATAAAACCTTGGTGGATTAGATTTTTTTAAAATTGAGATAGGTAAATTGTTAACAGTCCTAGAGGCTGCAGAGCGCTGAATGGTTTGAACAGGTCGTCTTTGAAGTTGTTTCCCCGGGCAGGCACGAACTGGCCCGGTCGGTGGGTCGGTGAAACCGACCGGGCCTCCTGAAAAGGTATCAATCCGGGCCCCTCTTTTGGATTATGCCCCTGTATATAGGCATTTTGCCTTACTTTGCCCCTGTACGTAGGCAACTTCCCGACCGGGCCCTTAGCACCCAGTCCGTGCCTGTCCCCGGGCGCTGGGCATGTCTTTTTGAAGTGGTTCCCAGGGTGCCGGATGGTGAAGCAGGCCTCCTATAGGAGTGGTACCCCAAGGGTCCACCACTTTGAAAAATCGCGTACGAGGATTAAAATCAGTCACGATTATGGCGATTATCAATGATTATTTGAGTTTATCTTTGACATATTTACAGATTATTGGCCAGTAATCACTCAACTTTTGGTCAAATTTGACACTGTTTCTCCATATTTGTCAAAAATTTCTCAATATTTGGAAACTTTACATGATTATGATCACGTGATTATCAAAAATCATCTAGAGGGGTGGAGGAGGATTATGGAAGTGGTAGACCCTTGTGGTTTGTGGTACCCAGGCCCAGCAGGGCGCCGGATGGTTTAACCTGTCCTCCCTGCTGAAATGGTTTCCACGGTCGCGGCGGGTTCAGGTCTCCCGGCGCGGCCTCATTCCCACTAAACGTCCAATAATTGACTCGTGTGTCGCAGATGGCGCCGCACCTGCAGCTGCACCCGCAGCTGGTCCCGCTGCTGCTGCTGCTCGCGGCCAGCGCCGCCGCCTCGCCCCAGTACAGCTACCACCTCGTGCACGACACCCACAACGCCTCAGGTGAGCCCACCGGAAGTGTATCACACCTTGCTGTGCTGTGAGAAACATCCTTGTAAATTTACAACACTTGTTGTAATTCTGATTAACGAGAAATCTTGTAATTGTGCGGATTCCAAGTCGATAGGAAGCGCTTGTAAAATAACAATGTAATGTTGTAATTTTACGACTCACGGGATGGAAAATTTTCTTGTATACCTACGACTATTTTTCAGTGTGTAGGAGAGAGAGAGATGTCATGCGTACTTTTTGTCCCTTCAAAAGTTAAAAAGAAAAAGAAATTCCAGGATTTTTTTCCCTTAAACAGACATTTTTTAAAATTTTGATTTTTGCGCAACTTCAATTTTAAATGCACCGGCGAGTATGCGAATGTCACCCACTTGCAGGACTCTTACTTAAGCGTGCACGGTAAAAACGCTTCCTTGGAGTTCAAGGAAAAAATGCACATTTTCAAGGACCAAAACACAATTTCAAGGACGATCACACAATTTCAAGGACGGGTCCTTGGAAAAATGCAAAAAATGACTGTTTTCAAGGACCGTCCTTGAAAACCGAAACCGGGACACGACGACAGAAGTCGCGTCAAGCCGAGAGGTCCCCCAATGAGACCTCAGGCCGCGCCAGACGCACACCGACGGCACAGGGAGGACCACGAGGTACCCGATCAGTGAACAAGGTCCCAGGGGGGTACTTAAGGTCCCCGATCAGTAAACAAGGTCCCAAGCGGGTACTTAAGGTCCCCAACGATGCGGACGGGACCACGAGGTCTCTGATCAGTGAAGGAGGCCCCCAGCGGGGACTTAAGGTCCCCGACGACGCGGACGGGACCACGAGGTCCCCGATCAGTGAACGAGGTCCCCGGCGGGTACTTAAGGTCCCCGACGACGCGGACGAGACCACGAGGTCCCCTATAAGTAAACAAGGACCCAGGCGGGTACTTAAGGTCTCCGACGATGCGGACGGGACCACGAGGTCCCCGATGACTGCTATGTCCCACGCGGGTACTTAAGGTCCCCGACGACGAGGACGGGGCCACGAGGTCCCCGATCAGTGGACAAAGTCCCAGGCGGGTACTTATGGTCCACGACGACGAGGACGGAACCACGAGGTCCCCGATCAGTGAACAAGCTCACAGGTGGGTACTTAAGGTCCCCGACGATGCGGAGGCGAGCGCGGCTAGGTGGGTCTCTAGATGACCCCATCATCTGACCACGGTTTTCTCGTCTCTTGGACCTAGGGAATTCAGCACCGAAAACCGTTTTCCTCTGTGGCGTCGGGTTCCCGAGATACGAGGACGTACCACGACGTACCGTGAGCTCCGCGCCAAGGATACGTTCACATTTTGGAGGCCAAAGTGACCCTGGCGCCTCTCTCGTTGTGTGTCCGAGACTTCTGACTTCGGAATCGGGTTCCCTGGGTTGTGGCGCTTCCGGAGACACCTCACACACACCTCTGTGTCCAGACATACGGGCTTGACGGCTTGACGGACTCCCGCAGCAGCACAGCACGTGCGAAACCACGCACTCCTTGTCGGAGGCGAGCGTTGCAAGATGGGTACTTAGATGACCCCATCATCTGACCACGGTTTTCTCGTCTCTTGGACCTGAGGAATTCAGCACCGAAAACCGTTTTCCTCTGTGGCGTCGGGTTCCCGAGATACGAGGACGTACCACGACGTACCGTGAGCTCCGCGCCAAGGATACGTTCACATTTTGGAGGCCAAAGTGACCCTGGCGCCTTTCTCGCTGTGTGTCCGGGACTTCTGACTTCGGCATCGGGTTCCCTGGGTTGTGGCGCTTCTGGAGACACCTCACGCTTACCTCGGTGACCAGACATTCGGGTTTGACGGTGACCTGAACGTGCCGCCATACCGTTCAGGACATGACATTCGGGTTTGACGGCGTCCTGAACGGTATGGCGGCACGTTCAGGTCACCGTCAAACCCGAATGTCTGGTCACCGAGGTAAGCGTGAGGTGTCTCCAGAAGCGCCACAACCCAGGGAACCCGATGCCGAAGTCAGAAGTCCCGGACACACAGCGAGAAAGGCGCCAGGGTCACTTTGGCCTCCAAAATGTGAACGTATCCTTGGCGCGGAGCTCACGGTACGTCGTGGTACGTCCTCGTATCTCGGGAACCCGACGCCATAGAGGAAAACGGTTTTCGGTGCTGAATTCCTCAGGTCCAAGAGACGAGAAAACCGTGGTCAGATGATGGGGTCATCTAAGTACCCATCTTGCAACGCTCGCCTCCGACAAGGAGTGCGTGGTTTCGCACGTGCTGTGCTGCTGCGGGAGTCCGTCAAGCCGTCAAGCCCGTATGTCTGGACACAGAGGTGTGTGTGAGGTGTCTCCGGAAGCGCCACAACCCAGGGAACCCGATTCCGAAGTCAGAAGTCTCGGACACACAACGAGAGAGGCGCCAGGGTCACTTTGGCCTCCAAAATGTGAACGTATCCTTGGCGCGGAGCTCACGGTACGTCGTGGTACGTCCTCGTATCTCGGGAACCCGACGCCACAGAGGAAAACGGTTTTCGGTGCTGAATTCCCTAGGTCCAAGAGACGAGAAAACCGTGGTCAGATGATGGGGTCATCTAGAGACCCACCTAGCCGCGCTCGCCTCCGCATCGTCGGGGACCTTAAGTACCCACCTGTGAGCTTGTTCACTGATCGGGGACCTCGTGGTTCCGTCCTCGTCGTCGTGGACCATAAGTACCCGCCTGGGACTTTGTCCACTGATCGGGGACCTCGTGGCCCCGTCCTCGTCGTCGGGGACCTTAAGTACCCGCGTGGGACATAGCAGTCATCGGGGACCTCGTGGTCCCGTCCGCATCGTCGGAGACCTTAAGTACCCGCCTGGGTCCTTGTTTACTGATAGGGGACCTCGTGGTCTCGTCCGCGTCGTCGGGGACCTTCAGTACCCGCCGGGGACCTTGTTTACTGATCGGGGACCTTAAGTACCCCCCCTGGGACCTTATTTACTGATCGGGGACCTCGTGGTCCTCCCTGTGCCGTCGGTGTGCGTCTGGCGCGGCCTGAGGTCTCATTGAGGGACCTCTCGGCTTGACGGGACTCCTGTCGTCGTGTGGTGGTTTCGGTTTTCAAGGACGGTCCTTGAAAATAGTCATTTTTTGCCTTTTTCCAACGATTTGTCCTTGAAACGGTGTTTTTGTCCTTGAAAATGAAAAACCTCCTTGGACTCCAAGGAAGCGTTTTTACCGTGTGACTCCCATCCTCACTATAGGTGGAGCGAGCAGTGCTAGCGAGCTCGAGAGTTTTCAGCGAAGTGTATCACAGCATGCCTTACACCTGCAAGTGTGTGACATTCGCACACTCAGATGACCAGCAGTTTAAATCGGAGTTGTGTACAAATCAAAATTTTAGAAACGTCTCTTTTATTTATTTTTTTTAAAAGAGAGAAGAGAGCAAGCAGGACAAATAACATAATTTTTTTTAAAGCTGAATATACTTTATGGAGGGAGAAAAGTATCTATTTAGCATGCGTGCGCGTGCGTACGCAGTCTGGTTCAATGTCGCGGCGCTGCAGCCAAACTGGGGGAGCGGTGGTAGTAGGGGAGGGGGGAGAGGGGGTATTTCGAGCGCAATTTCCTCCGCGTATCCAAGGCGAGGTGTCGGTGTTGTACTGCGAGGCCATTGGGACCGGTCCAGTTGCAGCGTCAGCGGCAAGACTAATGAATGCTAGATAAGGTTGTTTGTTTTTGTTTTTTTCTAATAAAAAATATCTATAATGATAACATTAACATATGGTCTAGCCTCCCTTGCTTGATCAAATTCGGTTCCATCCGGTTGCAGTTTCGCGCGTCAGGGTGGGCAGCTTTCCCCGGATCTGAAGTTGACCCGATACAATCTCAAGGCGCCGCCCGCCGCCCCTTCACCTGCTCCGGCCAAACGCGCGCGGCGTGGCCTGCGCCAAGGCTCCACTATGAGTGTTTGCCATCCGCGAATGCCATGTGTCGCTCGGGCTGATGTAACCGGTTCGCTCTCGGGCTGGGCGTGTCTCAGATAATCGCAATCCGGTTGTAATCCGGTTCTGAGGCGCCCCAACTCCGTGTACCGTCACAGACAGTGCCACGCACCCGCGGGGTAAACTCGGCGTCCACCCACAGTGCAAACCCGTGAATGTCACGCACACTTACAAAAGTGTTTAATACTGCGTTATACTTTTCATTTTTGAACGAGTCAATTTTTGTGAACGAGTCAAGTGGTGAAAGAATGGCAGTGTACACCGCCACAAATCTGAAACATTCACGCACCCGGGTTTTCAGTAGTCGCGCACTCACTCCAGGGTTATGTACTTTTTTTGTGTGTAGCTATGAAAAACGATCAGCATACGCAACTTACGAAAATAAAAAATTCTCACATACTTACATACTTATTCGTAACTACGTAAGAATTCGTGCAATATTTATGTAAAAAAGTTTGACGTAATAAGTTAAAGGCAAGCTGATGGTTTTACATAGCTCCGCACAAAAAACAAAAATCAAAAAAAGTACATAACCCTGGAGTGTGTACATATAAACTTTCTGCATCGCAACATATTAATCTATCTCATTTTCACTCGAAGATCACGCGAGTGAATTAATATCTTCTAGCGCCGGGCGGGCGGGTCTTCCCTCGCGGGCAAGGCCGCCGGGAGCAGCGCGGGTAGTATACGTGGGTACCGACCTTTGGGGCGTAAAAGTCGGCAAAAGTGAAACGGGTAAATGTGTAGCAGCGCGCCTGGGGGCGGGGCGGGGCGGGGTGGGCAGCTCTGAGCTCAGCGTTATGTCCCTTTGAGCCGTCCCTATACACCCGCAGCCGTCCTCGACAACCGTAAAACTGCACCACCGCAGGCGCACCCCCCCCCCCCCCCCCCCCCCCCCGGTTGCTCCTGCAGCCGCCAATGAGTGCACCAATCAACGTTTCTCACTCAAACAGGCTACGGCAGCGCCTATGGGCCTGGGGCGTCCAGCAGCTCTATACCCGTTGTTTCGTTTGAAATGCGCGCCGTACTTGCGGGGGATGGCCGGCAAACAGTGGAAAAGTCAAGGGAAAAGTTCTGTTAGCTGCACTCTGAATTCCTATGATCTTTTTTTTTTTTTACCACGCAGCTACAGATTTCCATTAACATGCTCTATTTACGCATAATTTTGTGTGCAACTATGAACAAAATTGTCCGTAGCGTATTTTGTTCACAGTTGGGCGCACAAAATTATGCGTAAATAAAGCATGTTTACAGAAATCTGTGGCTGCGTGTAAAAAAAAAAGTTCATAAGAATTTAGGGTGTAGATACGGGTTTTCGCCTTGTTCTGTAATTATTTTTTTAAACCTTCGTTTTAATTAATTTATTTTTATTTAATTTTGCAGGGTACGCGTACTCGTCGCCGGCGCGGTCCAGCATCGAGGTGTTCCGCGGCTACGGCAGCCCGCTCTCCGAGTCCGTCTCGTACCTGGACAGCCCGCTGAGCCTGCAGGGGCTGCAGCCGGTGCCGCAGGCTGAGTACGGCCCCCCGCTGCCCCTCGCGCCGCCCCCGCAGTACCGGCCCCCGCCCCCGCCGCCGCCGCCCCCCGCGCCCCTAGCTACCTACCTGCAGCCTGGGCACAACTTCCTCCAGGCCACCGGGTGAGTCTCGCCTCCAGGCCCGCAGCTGCACCCGTCAATGCAGACTACTTGGAGGGACACGAGCGGGAAACAACTCTGAATTTCTGTGTGAAGATTTTGTAATTTTTTGCGAATTTTTTAAAATATTTTTTGGCAATGTTTGCTTAATCTGTTTTTGCTGAGTTAATTTTCCTGAATTTTTCTAAAGTTTTCTGCGTTTTTCTGAAATACGAGGCGCACAAAAATTTATGCTTACTTGTTCCCCCTTCGAAGGGACAGGTGCTCCGTTGCCCTTGAAGCATCCTATTTACAGTGCGAATAGTGGGGATGTGCGGCTCCGGGCCTGCCCGCTGGCGGCGCCCGCGGCCGCCTCTCCTCTCAGAGAACAAACAGCGCGAATTTTAATGCCGGTTCTGTGAGTAATTGGCTTGCAGTTTTCTACCCGCGCCCTATTCGCAGTCAGGGGCCGCAGACAGCTGCGGGGCAGCCTCGGCATTCCGATCCGCAAATCGATTTGCAAGTTACAACCCTGGCGGGCGGGTGGGGTAGTCTCGCGATTTATTAAGAAAACCTCGTTGAGGCAGCAGCAGTGCGAGAGGCATTTTGTAGCTCTCTTTTTGCTGCTCCGCGTTTCTTCCGCGACGAGTATAGCAGACTTGTAACGTTAATGGAACCGGGTATGTAAACTTGTCTGCGCATAATCTCGGCTGGGCATCCCCACAGGGCGGTCGGCAGGCGGTTGGGACACTATTCACAGGTTGGCACACACACACACACACACACACACACACACACACACACACACACTCCGGCCGCATCGTGGCGCAAAGGCAACGTCAGGTGCAGTCGCATAATGTCGTGTGATCTGTGAATAGCGCGCCGCCGCCGCCGTATCGGCACCTCAGGCAGGGCCTGCCAGGTCCAGTAGTAAGCTCTGTGCCGAGTTGTGCCAAAATTGTTGCCAATGTATGAGAATGTGAGTGAGTGAGAGGGGGAGAGTTAGTGGGACAGAAAGGGGGCGAGTGAGGTAGAGAGAGAGAGAGAGAGAGAGAGAGAGTGACGGTTGTCTGGTGCCACAGGTACGGCGGTGCGGAGCTGCACCCGCTGGCGGCCGGCCCCCGTGCCGAGTGCGTGGCCGCGCCCGCCGCCTGCCCCAACAACAAGTACCGCACCCTGGACGGCTCGTGCAACAACCTGAGGAGGCCGTCGTGGGGCATGGCCGGCACCCGGTACGCGCGCCTCGTGCCCGCCAAGTACGCCGACGGTAAGCAACTTTCAAATTCTTCAGTGCAACGCTGCCGGGAAAATATCCATTTTACAGAAAAAGAAAAAAACATATATTTTAAAACTTTCTGACTAATAATTTTTCTTTAGGCTCACACAAATTTTGAAGTCCCAGTAAAAATTTTAGCCTTAGTGAAACTTTTAGTTTTAGCCTTAAATGTAGTCTGTGAAAAAAAAAAATCGTCTTAGTATCAATTTTTGTCCCAGTAAAACTCTGTCTAAGAAAAAACCTAATCAAATTCAAACAAGTAAGTTGTAGTAAAAAATAAGTAGTAAAGGAAAAAAATAGTAAACAAAGAAAGAATTTGTGTTGATCTTAGTCAAAATTATACGTTTTGGTAAACTTTTGGTGTTTGCGATGTGTTTAACTGTAGTAAAACACTAAGTGGTGGTGAAGTGGTGACACGCCTATGCCATCCTGCTCCCCAGGCGTCCACGCGCCGCCCGTGTCCGTGACGGGGCAGCCGCTGCCCTCAGGGCGCGCCGTGTCCGTGGTCCTCTTCCCGGACGTGGACATCAAGGACAAGCGCTGGACCCTGCTCACCATGCAGTGGGGGCAGATCATCACCCACGACATGTCCATGGCCATGGGCAACTCGCAAGCCAGTAAGTTCACGTTTAAAAAAAAAAAAAAAATTGGGGGGAGGGGGTATCTTTTCAGTGATATTCTTCGTGATTTCTGCTAACTTTTACTCCAAACAACTGAAGAATTAGAATTACACTCTAAAGTTTTTGTCCGTGGAAGGGCATGAGGTATTCAAGTTTTGACAGAGCTAGACGCCAGCATCGAGATATTCGATTCGTGCCTATTCGAGTGCAAAATCCCCTTTCTTCTCAAGTAGAACCCATACCACTCTGGTAATCTTGAGCACACACTTCGTCCGACAGTAACTGGTAATCACAACCCCAAATTTTCCCTTTTCCTGGTTTTCTTCTTGCTGTTTCGTGTTTTGCCTCGCGTTGAAATGTGCGAGCAATGACAGAAATGATGAAGTTTCTTCGAAAATTTTGCAGAAAGCTGTCGCGGTAATCACGGGTAATCGGTAATCGTGTGCACGCTCGTGAATCGAGTGATGGACACCAATGCCTTTCAGGCGCTTCAGTTGCGCCTTTATACAAGGACATATCGAATCCAAAAGAGCGATCAAAGCGCCTCAACGGCGGTGGTGTTCGAACTCGGAAATTCTTATACATACCTCGTTATTCAGAAAAATTCAGACAACTCAAGAAAATTATTAAGAGAAACAGAATTTAAAAAAAAATAGGGAAAAAAACAGTATTTTTTTAAAAACATGCTCAAAAATTTAGGGAAAATTCAAGCAAAAGTTCACCAAAATTCAATAAAAATTCACGAAAATTCACAAAAATTGTACACCAAATTCCGAGTTGATTCCGTTGTTTGCCCCTCGGTGGGGTTCCACTTTGGGGTTGCTAGAGGGAGTGGAGCTCGAACAGAGTCGAGAATCGATTATCGCGTTGTCCTTGCGTCTAGCTCTGTCAAAACTTGAATACCTCGTATCGGTGCGCGACCGGACTGTCGGCTGCTGTGCTGTCGGTGGCGGGTGATTCATTCCCAACGTGTTGCACTCGCACTGCCCACTGCCCCGCCCCGCCGCACTCCTTTCACCGCACTGTGCAGGTCTTGTTGCTGACCGACTAGACGAAATGCATAAACCAGGCGTGTCAGGCGTCGGGTACGCACGACCCCGCCCCGCCCCGCCCCGCCCCGCCCCGCCCCGCCCCGCCCCGCCCCGCCCCGCCCCGCCCCGCCCCGCCCCGCCACACTGGGGTAGAGTGGAGCGGGGTAGCTGACTATTTAGCAGCTCGTCTGGCGGGGCAGGGCGGGGCGGGCGGGGTCCTGGAGGTCGACACCTGCCGGTGCGCCAGAGAGAGAGAGAGAGAGGAGAGAGAGAGAACGAGTCCAGCAGGCAAACCCGCCAGATCTGGCCCTCCATCAGCGGCGTTATGGAGTCCGCACGCTAGAGCGACGCGACGCCGCGCACCGCCGTCCTTGTCGCACCTCTGGCGGTGCCCCATGTTGGGGATGGTAGGGCCCCATGAGTGCGACAAGGACGGAGGTGCGCGAGAGCGATCTTCGGAATCAGACGGGCTGGCCGCTGGCATGCACGCGGCTGCGACGGGGAGCTCTTTGCTCCCCAGATATCCGCGCAGGAGTGATACATGACCGAGACCCGCCCCGCCGCGCCCATCGCGCCCCACCGCGCCCGCCCCACGCTGCGGCGCGCCGGACTTCGCAGACGCCGGCTGTCTCAATAATATGCATAGATCCCTATCCACACGGGGCGGGGCGGGGCGGGGTGTTCACCGCGGAGCGGAGCAAGTGTGGCGGGGCGGGCAGGCGAAGCGTTCTCCTTGCAAAAGCAATTAAACCGCTGAGCGCGGGGCGATACAGGATGTTGCGCGTCGAGGCTGCTGGACGGCTGGTGACGTCCTCGTTGTCGGCGACCTCATCGACACCCCTGTCTGCATGATCCTATTTCCAGACCATTAGGCCAGCCGCGTCGGTGTCCTTCGCTCCCTCCAGCCACCGGTATCCTTCCCTCTAGCCGTCAAGGTTCTTCCCTTCAGCCGTCTGCGTCCTTCCCTCCAGCCGTCAGCGTCCATCCCTCCAGCCGTCGGCGTCCTTCCCTCCAGCCGTCGGCGTCCTTCCCTCCAGCCGTCGGTGTCCTTCCCTCCAGCCGTCAGCGTCCTTCCCTCCAGCCGTCGCTGTCCTTCCCTCCAGCCGTCAGCGTCCTTCCCTCCAGCCGTCGCTGTCCTTCCCTCCAGCCGTCAGCGTCCTTCCCTCCAGCCGTCGGCGTCCTTCCCTCCAGCCGTCGGTGTCCTTCCCTCCAGCCGTCGGCGTCCTTCCCTCCAGCCGTCGGTGTCCTTCCCTCCAGCCGTCAGCGTCCTTCCCTCCAGCCGTTGGCGTCCTTCCCCTCGGCCCCCGGCCTCCTGCCCTGCGTCCTCGTGCCCGCCCCCGCCCCGCCCCGGCTGCCGCCTCCGTGTGTGGCCGTGGAGGCGGCGCGGTGCGGTGCGACATACGGCCCGCCCTCGCCAATGCCGCCGACCGCTATGGAGATTTCGTCTTGTCGCTGCCCCCCCCCCCCCCTGGCGCACCGCGGCGCGCTGCTCTAGTTGTGCTGAGCACGTCAGAAATCAGCTATGCGCTCAGGTTGCATAATGTGCTTGAGGGAGGAGGGGGGGAGGGGGAACCTCCGCGGTGCAGTCAATGCCTCGAGCCGTCTGCCGCTGAGGCAGCTACCGCCGGACTCACCTCACGTCATTCACAAAACTGCACCATCACTAATTTTATTCATTTCGCCGTATTTTTTTTTCTTTTTCAGAGCCTTACGCGACCGAGTGCTGCTCGCCGGACGGGTCTGTGGCGCTGCCGCCTGAGCGCGCCCCCGGCGTCTGCTACCCCATCATCATCCCCAGGAACGACCCCGTGTTCGCGCCGCACCGCCAGGTAGGGGGGGCTGGTATAATTTTTTTTCTCGAAAGCAATATCCGATATTATTTTATATTGCAATTTCGTCCAATATCAATATTCTGCGTTAGGATATTGACAATATTTGAATATTAGCATCATATAGCCAATCTTGAATTATTTTATTTTAGATATTGCAATAGCAAAAATGTCGGAATGTTAAAAAATATCGAATAATAAGGAAAGAGAAGAATAAGGGAAACATGTCATATTGTAATGATCTTTCCACCTCTTCAATAAGTCCGCTATTGATACTGGAGGCATCAGAGAATACAGGGCCTTTCCCTGCTCCATTGTACATTGGATATTGGTTCCAATATTCCAGTATTGAATATTCCTTCCAGTATTCTAGTATTGGTTACTGCTTCCAATTTACCAATACAAAATATTAATATTGCGATATTTTGAAAATCTGTAATTTGGAGCACCAATATTTTTTGAAAATTGGTTTTGGTGCCAGCATATGGAAATATCTCACACTCATGCCACCACGCGCAAAAAGTAAATGGCTGCTATAAGCTATTTTTCTAGCTCTGGAGCTAATTTTTTTTTATATATATATATATATATATATATATATATATATATATATATCGCGCCTAGCTGAACATTCCTGCGCTAAAGAGAATTGTTAGGGAGCTAAATCTTTAGATGCGCAGCAAACATATCAGCGGTATAACTATATCACTTTTCTCGGTAGATAAAGCGGCTAGCTCCGGTCCGATATTTTATTTTTTATTTATTCCGTGCAGGGCTGCATGAACTTCGTGCGCTCCACGACGGACGCGATGCAGGGCTGCGGCTCGGGCCACGAGCCCGCCGAGCAGCTGTCCACCGTCACCTCCTACCTGGACCTGTCGCTGGTGTACGGCTCCAGCCAGGCGCTGGCCGACATGCTGCGCGAGTTCCAGGGCGGCCGCATGATCGTGGAGGTGCGCCGCGGCCGCGAGTACCCGCCCGCCAACCCCAACCGCACCGACGTCTGCGACGGCGAGGGCCCGGGCGAGGCCTGCTACCTGGCAGGTACGGCGACACTTCTACCTGGTGCTCTTCTCGAGTGCGTTGCCCATGGTGCGCTAGGTACTCACTTTGAGTACTTTTACCATGCGGCACCGATATGGTGCTCATGTCGAGTGCCTTGTTCTCGGTGTTCTAGGTGCTCCTTTTAAGTTACTGCATCACTGATCCCGCTCACTCTTTTCGATTGCCTTTTCTATAGGTGTAATATGGGTACTCAATTCTAGTACTTTTACCACGGCACCTAAAGGTTCTCTTTTCGAATGCTTTTTTTCCGTGGAGTGCGTATACTTTGAGGGGTGCCTCACCACAAATTCAAGAGTCAACCGATTGAATTAATTAATAATCTTCCTTGAATTTTAATCATTTTTTGTCTTCATTTTCTTGACTTTTTATAATTGTTTTTTTGACCTTTTTTTTGTGTATTTGTTTGGTGCCACGTGTCATCTGTGCCACCTCTGTTTTTTCCGTTTAAGAACAAAGGTGGGAAAAATGACAGGTGGAGCAAACAACACATGCATTTAAAAACCACGTTTTTTTTTTTACATTAAGAAACAGAGAGGTGGCACAAATGAAAGGTGGCACGAAAAAAGACCACAGTTTGTTGTTTTTTGTTCTCTTCTGATTTGATTTTTATGATTTCTTTTGAGGAGTGAACACTTTTTTTTTTTTTTTGGAAGTGAAGGACCCCTCAGGGTAGTCACTTGGAGCTCGACTTGGAGTACTTTTTTCGCTGATCAGCCTGGTCGATGTCTCGTCTCCGGTCTCTGTCTCTCCGAGCGCGTCTGAGTTATCGCTTCCTTGCTTGTCGTCCGGTCGCAGGTGACGTGCGCGTGAACCAGAACCCGCAGCTGACGCTGCTGCAGATCATGCTGCTCCGCGAGCACAACCGCCTGGCCGGCATCCTGGCGCACCTGAACCCGCACTGGGACGACGAGACGCTCTACCAGGAGGCGCGCCGCATCAACGTGGCGCAGTACCAGTTCATCTCGTACTACGAGTGGCTGCCGCTGTTCCTGGGCGGCGACAACCTGCGCCGCCACGGCATCCTGTACCGCGCGCAGGGCCACATCAACGACTACCGCGAGGAGGTGGAGCCGTCCGTGCTGCAGGGCCACGCCACCGCCGCCTTCCGCTACTTCCACTCGCTCATCGCCGGGCAGCTCGAGTGAGTGTACCAGATCTTTGTGTTGGTCGAGGTGTTGGTTTTTAATTTCAAGAAATGTCAAGGCAAAAAAAAAAAAGTAATTTCATTGGAAATTTCGTGCAAATTTTCGACTGCAAAAACCTTGCGGGGTCGTGCGGGCTGTCCTCGGGTGAGGCTGCTTTACTTTGAAGGTACCTCCTCGTTCATTTCTTTGCCTCATCCTCATGAGACTTAATCCTGCAGTGACAGCCTGAGTAGCAAAATAGCTTATTGAGTAAAGAAAAATAAAATGAATGTCTCAGTAAAAAAATCCGAGGTGGAAATAACTCTGAAAGTTTTGTACTCAATAAAACAAAAAGATGTTGAAAATAATTCAGAAAACGCAAGAGAAAACGTCAAAAACATCAGAAAACTCAAGGAATTTCTGGATACTCTGAAACTAATCAAAGCCTTTACAGCAAAAAAGCCACTATAAACTCACAAAATTTAGGAAACTTCAGGAGTAAACTCCCCAAATTTTAAAAGAGCTCCTAAGAAAATCAGAGATAGTGGAAAATTTAGAATAGTTTGACGACATTTAACTTTGCACACCAAAATTTAGAGTTCCCCCGTAGTAAAAACAGTCCGCATAGGTTAATTAAAAATACAAAGTAAAGTTGTTTTTTTAAATATTATTTTTTTAAGGCCCGAGTAAAATAATTTACTTGGCAAACATAAAAAAAATCTTTGTTTCCCTCCCCTCCCAGCCTGGTGCAGGAGCACCGCCACTCGTACGGCGCGCTGCGGTTCAGCGACACGCTCAACCGGCCCGCGGTCCTGGAGCAGGGCGACGGCCTGGACGACCTGGGCCGGGGTCTGACGACGCAGCCGGAGCAGGCCTCGGACCAGTGGTTCACCAGCGAGATCACCGACTTCCTGTTCCGGTCCGGGCGGCCCTTCGGCCTCGACCTGCGCGCCATCGACGTGCAGCGCGGCCGCGACCACGGCCTCGCCTCCTACAACGACTACCGCCAGTTCTGCGGCCTCAAGCGCGCCCACTCGTTCCACGACTTCCAGGACCAGATCAGCCCCGAGGTAGGGGTGCGGGGAATCTCGAAAGACTTGGAAATTTACATTACAACTAATGTGAAATCCTCAAAAATTTTGAGACGTAAGATTGCCTTGATTTTTTATTCTTGCACCTTTCTTAAACTTTATTTTTGATATATTCTGAATGTTTACGGAATTTTATCTCAGTTGCGAGTTGTAAGTCAGCGTTGTCAATCGCTCGGACTAGACACTTACGTTCATAATACACTAAACACTTCTTTTTATTTTTCAAACTGTTGGACTGGAACTCTTTGTAGGGAGATATTTCTGACGCTTCGGCAGGAATTTTGATCTGTAAATTATTTTCCCGATTCTGTATAAAATTGCATCTTGTCCGCCCCTCCTCCAGAACATCGAGAAGCTGGCGTCCCTGTACCTGCACCCGGACGACGTGGACCTGACGGTGGGTGGCTCTCTGGAGCGGCACGTCCCGGGCACCGAGGCAGGCCCCGTCTTCAACTGCCTGCTCATGGAGCAGTTCTACCGCACCAGGGTCGGCGACCGCTACTTCTTCGAGAGCGGGAACAGCCCCTACCCCTTCACCCCAGGTACGCTAGCGCTTTCCCCAGAAAGTGTTGGCAGGACTTTCTTAAGTTATATTTATAACTGGGTATAATTTGTTAAATTACTTGTGATTTTTCAGCGTTGGTTGTTGCCGTAAAAGCGTTTTTTTAATGTTTAATTTTCTTTTTGATTTTTTTTTTCTGCAGAGCAACTGGATGAAATCCGAAAGTACAGTCTGGCACGTCTCATTTGCGAGAACTCCGACAACATCCAGACCATGCAGCCTCAGGCGCTCAACTTCCCGGCCCACGAGTGAGTAGCCCGCTCCCGATCCCAATCCCAACCCCGGTCCTAATCCCAATCGCCATCCCACCCCGATCTCCGGTCCCATTCGTGATTCCGATCCCAATGCCAATCCCAATCCTGCTCCCGCTCTCACACTGATTTTACCTTGCGAACAGTTCTGGCTGCTGCGTAATTGCGCTCAAATTCCTTTGTATAGCGAACAAATTTCTTTGTCAGCTTACGAAGCAGCCAAATCCTTCGCAAAGGATTTATCAGTGCTATTCCTATACCGCTGGCCACCGGGCCCGCCCGCCCCCGGGAGGGCTGCTGGCAAACCCCTCACGTACCTAGCTAGACCAGCCGGCCGGGGGCTCCCCGGTGGGCAGGCAACACATCTCGCGCCTGCACCTGGTGTGCCTCACACACTGCAAATGCAAGAGTGAGATGTCTCATCAAAAAGGAGCGAGATTTTTGCTCTTGCCCCATTTAAGTGAGAGTTTAGGAACCTCGCTCTCACTGAGAAAGAATTTACAACATCACTCAAATTAAGTGAGATAAAGGAAAATGATCCTAACTCAAAGAGAGCGAGGTTTCCCAATCGTCACTCAAATAGGGCGAGATTTTTGAGACTATTGCTCTAATTGAGCGAGAAAACCAAACCTCGCTCTCAAAGAGTGAGAGAAAATTTCTCGCTCAACTGAGGGCGAGAATCGTCGCTCTGGTATTTACAGTGCAGCCGCGCCGGCTGGGTAGGCCACCCCTCGTGCGTCGAGGCTAGACAAGCCTCGCATCGCCCCCACCCAGGCCGACGCCTGGTGGGCAGGCAACAGGCGCCTCTGCCTAGCGCCGCGAAGGGTAGGCAACCCATCCTACGCACCTGTCCCCCCCCCCCACCCACCTGTCGTTATTCACACCTCGCCGCGGCAGGCTGTCGCTGCGTCGTTTTATATTTTTCTTACTTTTTTTTCGCATGCTTGCCGAGCTCGTCCAGCAATGTGTCATGATTCCCGCCGTTTTTTAAATATTTCCGCAGCAATCCTCTGACGCCCTGCGAGCAGCTGCCGTCGCCCGACTACCGTGCGTGGCAGGAGGCCGGCCCCGCCCCGGCGCTGCACTATTCGCACTACCTCGGCAGAAAGTGAGCGCCGCCGACCTGCCTCCAGCGCTCTTCCCGCGAAATGCGTGCGATAGTCATTTTCGACCAATTTTCAATGCCATTATTTTTTTTTTTCTTCTCTACCCCCTGATCCTGATAATGTATCGAAATTAATAGCTGGACTGTGTGGGTCTTGCCTGATCGTTCGACGGATTGAAAATGCGAAGCAAGTTGACAACTCCGGTTAAAATGGCAGAATTGAGTATTTATTGGTAAGGAGTTTATCTCGTTGGTTTCGATGTAGCTGGATTAGTGCGACTATAAAAAGACAAATCCTTGCAGGGGGTTGTAAATAGCTTAATGTAAGTTATATGGAAGCCATTTTAATTTTATATATGTTAAAGATTCCCTATTAGACATAAGATTTTTTCTATAATTTTTCATCAGACATAAAATTTTTACTTTTATTTTCAAGTGAACTTCAATAGATCTGTCTGCTATTAACCCTTATTTTTGAACATATCCTGTTCATTTTAAGGCATAAGGAGACAAGTCTTTCAAAGTTCGCGTGTGATTGCGGTGGATTCGAGTTACCATTTTGTCAAATTCGTTTCATGTACCAATACCTCATTACCTCCTACAATTCTTCATCTCACATACAAACAACAGATCTGTATATGCCGTCATCGAGTGTACCCATGTGCATCTCTAGAAGAATGTGTTTCGACTTTGTCAATCTCGCGTTACCGCGAGCCATTTTGTATATTTTTTTCCTCTCGTAAATAAATCATATTTTATTACACGTGCGGACGTAATTGAAAGTCGCTCGGATTGGTCCCAGCTGGGTGCTTCGCCGAATTCAGCACCGCAGAGAGAGACGCAAACCGTCTGGAAAAATAAAAAAAAAAAAATAGAGGGGGGAAAAAAGGACTTGGTCTACGAATCGAACACGTCTGAGGTGGCGTCTGGTGGTCGGACGTCACCACGGCGTTCATTCATTTAATCGCCCTGAGAAAGAAAACAGCGCGTGTCTCTCGAGGAGGCCTGTCGACGCAAGGCGCGAAGTGTGTGAATGTCGTACACCTGTAGGTGTGTGAGCACCACACGCTTACCGTGCGGTGCGTGAATGACGCCCACGTGAAGGTTTGTGAATGCCACAGACCTCCTGTAAGGTGTGTGAATTGCCCTTCGCACGCTTCCCCCTTCGAGTGTATGACGTGAAATTAACACTTTTAAGTGTGCGACATTCGTACCTTTGGGTTTCCTGTGTGGGTCGTAGTAGGTTACGGTTGTTCAGTGTGGCTCGTAGTGGGTACGCTGAACAGGAAAACGGACTTTACTTTCAACACGCCGCCGCCTGGACCGGGCGTTCCCGGAAGCGCTTGTCACTGACTCAGCCTCCAGTGTTTCCCTTCACACCTCTGGGCGGGCGGGGCGGGGTGGGGCGGGGCGGGGCGGGCGAAGGCTTTCTGCCTGGACCCACCCGGACAGAGTCAACACCGAGTTTAATTGCGGTAAACACATTGGGCGCGGTGCGAAAAATGTTGTAATCGCTGCGACGTCAAAAACACGGTATACCCTGCCTGAAGTATCTCTCTACACAGTCGTGTCACACACCTGCAGAAAGAGGACGGCCGCGCGCAGTTTTCCTAAATTTTACCAAGTCCGACATTAAAGGAAATTGTCTATTGGGCGTTTCTACTCTGCCTCCAAAAAAACCCTGTTTAAATCGGACTTATTTCCGCCGAAAAGTAGAGAGCTTGAGCTGAACTTAAAACTAATAAATAAGATCACTCGTGTCTTATCGCCAGTGTTGACATCCTCCCGTGAGCGTGGGCGGACACATACGCTAAAATTTTTGTACACCTCGTAATTTAGTAAAATTCGGTAAAATTCAGGAAAACTCACAAAACTTTCGGCAAAGTTCAAGCCAAAATCCACAAATATTCAATAAAAATTCACAAAAACTACCGAAAATTTACAAAATTTGTGCACCGAAATCAGAGTTGTTTCCCCCTCGACCTCTTGCCACCCAGCCGGCCGGCCGCAGAGACGTCGTATATTTCACAGCGCGGATTACCCTCGGCCGATAATTATTATTTTGAAACTTCTCATACGTTCCACCCCGCCCCGACCGCAGACTGGAGGGTAAACAAATGTCGGGGGTGTGGCGTACTGAGGTGGGGCGGGGCGGGGCGGGGCGGGGTGAGGTGGGGCGGGACGGGGTGTGGCCCCTGCGCGGGGAAGTCCGCCGCACTCCTCACAACAAATGGCGCGCATCCGTCAAACGATGCCTCGTTTGCAGACGACAACACACGCGCGACCATCGTAGCAGACGACGTCGTCCCGTTGGGGGCGGGGCGGGGCGGGGCGGGGCGGGACGATAAGTTACAAGGCAAGATGCGTACCGATGATTCGCGAGCGTATGTGTGATTGGTTTGAGTAGAAAGAAAAAAAAACAATAAAAGAAAAAGACAATAAACTTTGGGCCGGCATGCGGCGCACCGCACGAGCGGATAAACACATTCGGAGATGAAATGAAATGTTTATCCTTATAAATCTCGAGGCAAGCGGGTGTACGTTTTTAGCAGTGATTAGCTGGACGTCATAGTGAAACACGAAATGTATCAAAACACAACGGGAGAGTGCGGCGCACATACTCACAAACACATTCACGCCCGCCTGTAGGAGGCGTCGTGGGCCGCGCGGGTGAGGGGGTTCTTCATAACGCAAGAAGCCTCACCTGCTGACGTTGACAACAACAGACGGCGTCCAGAGGGAAAAGAAAAAAAAGAAAAGAATTATTCAGTGATCAGGCCTTAACCTCGTAGATCGATAGTAAACATGTGTGTGGCATTGAAGAAAAAAAATTTAAGACCTACACCCTACTTACTTGATGTTGGAATTTGCTTATCCTTTGAGTGGGCGGGGGCTTACGCAGCCAAAATCTCTCGGGCAGTTTGCACACTTGGTTTTACAGTGCACTGTGAAAATATTCGTAATAAGGGTTACGGGGAAATTCTCCATGATAAACGTTCTAAAGATACAACTTCCAGTTGTATTGCTGCGATAACATTTTTTACTGCACATGTCGACTTACTTTTCTTTGACGGGTAAGAATTTGCTGTCGTGAATAAGTACGACAGCGTTCGTAAACTTCAAGCTCTCTGACGAAATCAGAAATCACGAATTTCACGAATTACGCCGGTAAAACAAATTATAGTTTTTATCGACATTATGATGTGAAGTTTGCACTTCTATGCACTATATGGTGTATACCAGGAACTAAACATCATGCCTAATGCATTTAGTAAATGTATAGATGTCAAAAATTTCGTGGTGTGTAGAAGTAAGCATTTGGATCAGGTTTCGCATGCCAAAGCTTAGGGATACGATGTTAACCCAAATGTATAGTCCGTCTAAAAACTTTACATCAGCTAACGTTTCGTTAGAACTCTGCATCCCATAGTGTATTAATATTATACATGAGGAGCTATACATCAGAGGTGATGCATAGAAATATACATTTGCTTTACCAAGTGTATTCACAGTGTGTTGTCGGCGCCCGTCGCGGGGCTACCCGCGCGCCTGCCTCCAGGGACATTAACGCACGTCACTCTGGTTGAGGTTTTGGTCCAGGTACCGGAAGGGTCACCTCCCGAAACAGGTATCCGCAGGTACCCGCTGGCATCCTTTAGTTATTCGTTACCCACTGACCTGGACAGGGGGGTTTGACCTCATGTGCGGCGATTAAGGAGGGAGTGAGGGAAAAAACCGCGACTTTGCTTACATTTTACGTCATGCAATTTACATTGGAAATACTGTCGCGCGCAGCGCTCCTCTCTCATTTTCTTTTTTTTTTTTCGGGTGCCTCATCATTTTCGCGCGGGTAGCTCGCCGAGTACCTCGGCGGGTACCATTTGGCTTGATTCATGGGGTTATCGGAGGCGGGGCGGGGGCAATTGGGCGCGGGTATGTGTTGAATTAATAAACGGCCCGCGTAAACGATATAATGGCTGACCGCAGACGAGTGCGGTCGCTGAGCGCTAAACGAAGCTTTCAGCAGGGCTGCTGACCGCATACTGACCGCAGAAATGTGTTTGACTTGCGGAGTGCTGCTCAGACGCACTTGCCAAAGTATTCACAACTAGGGATGAAAATGCCCGGAAAGTTTCCGGAAAAATTGGAAAAAACACTGTTTTTTTCGGTTTTTTTTCTCTAGCCTCGGAAAAATTGGAAAGATTCATCCTGCAAAGTAGGCAAAAAGCACGACTTTTCGCCTGGAAATAGGCAAAAAGCATACCTTCATCACTATGTGAAGACGCTTCTCAGTGCACTCATCCTATTTATACCCTTTTACATTTCCTTCTCGTGCGTTTTTTTGTGATTCCTGTTGGTCATCTAGAGCTGCCAGTGGAATTAAAGACCTAATGAAATACGAAAGTAGTCGGTTTTATGTCCAAATCCCACTACAGGACTTAAAATCAATTTTTCCAATTTTTCCGGTATTTTTCCGTTTTTTTCCTATTTTTCCGTTTTTTTTTTCGGACACTTTGAAAGTTTCCGGAAAATTTCCATCTCTATTCACAACCGCAAGCACTGTGAAAAAAATACTAGTAAATTTACGACCTTTTTTTGTAATTTTGCAATTACGACACACAGTTGTAAATTTACGAGCGCAGTCGTAAAATTGCGACAGAAAATTCTTACTCGTCAAAGAAAAGTAAGTCGATACCTGGTGAAAAAAAAAATCATCGTAACAATTCAACTGCAAGTTGTAACTTTACGACATTTATCATGGAAAAATTTCCCTTAACCCTTACGAATAGTTTTCACTGAAGAGTTGGTGTTGAGCTGAGTGTTATAATTTTCTTCTCAGCTATGCTTCTAGAAGCTAGAAAATAAAATAATAATGGAGTGATGACGGGCAAATTTCGCAATTTTGCAAAATCATTTAACCTTTAATGCCTTTGAAAAGGCATTCATTTTTAGGAAACGGAGTTCCTCTTTTAAAATCGTTTGGACGCGTATGCCAATTGTTTTATATGGTCCCTCACGGGAAGAACAAAAAACCTTAGGGATTTTGATAATGTGACCTATAGTTACAGAGTTTAATCCCGTAAATTCAATTTTAAAGTTTCATTGAACTTAAAACAACAGATTGTCTGTAAATTTGAATAAATTTTTCCCTGTGTGAGGTCTGGAAGCTGTGGCGGGGGAGCACAGGCAGCCAGTGCGGTCTTCTATACTCCTTGCAAGAAAGATTAAAAATAGTAGCAAGAGAAATTGATTAATTTCTTGGTATGCGTTTCCCGGTCTTCGTTCGATCAGGTTGTACCCGGCACCCGTCTCTCGAGTGGACAACTTTTGCTCTCGCACGTGGTGGAGGGAGTGAGAGAGAGGGAGAGAGAAGGGGGTTTGCTGGCCGCCTACGTCAGAGAGGATTTATCTGTACCAATTAGGACGCTGCTATACTTTTCTTCCCGGGAAAAAGAGAAGAGAGCGGCGGACGAGGGAAAGATGAGGAGAGAAAGAGATGAATAATTAATCGCGGAATGCCATGCCGCCAGTGCAATGACTACAATTGAGTTGGCAGGTCGCACTTTGCAAAGAGTTGGGACCGAGGGATGCATCACTTCGACCTGCGGTGGAGAACTCAGTGCTGTAGAAGAGGGACGCTTAGGCGAGAGAGACAGATAGATCCCACACTATCCTGTTTGCCAACCTCTGCATTTGCGGAACTGGAATATCCAAAATACTCCGGGCGGAGTTGAACCTGCGGCACCCGATTGCGGCGCCGCACCTTAGCCCACTGAGCTACCGCAGGGATGAGAGGGAGGGCTTGACCGACTCGCTCTTGTGGCTGCTGGGAGAGGTCAGCGCGTTTTAGTTGGCAGAGGTTGGCACTACGGGGCGACCTGGGATAGACCGGGATAGACCTCTCACTCGCACAGCGTCCCACTCCGCTCCATAAGAGTTCCCCCCCTCGCTTCGACCAGCCAGTCGACGGGTCTCTGACCTGCTGTCACTGTGCCAGGTGCACCCATTCAATTTCCTGTCATATCCAGTGAACAGTTCTTGTAAAAAAATAATAAAAAGCAGTGGTAAAGTCCTTTAAAATATCACAAAATAATGTGAAAGCCGCAGGAGTTCATGCTTTGTATGACTACTCATTTTTAACCGGCATATCCATCCAATCACTAATGAATGTTGCCTAGTCTAGCAATGTTCCAATCACGTCTGGTCACTCACTTCAAATCGTTTGACGTCGCAGTTAGTCTTCACCTATCACTGTAGCGAATAGTAACACTCGGTTTTAATGGCGACTGTGAAATATGCGCTTCCCTGCCGCATCTGCAGGGAACGCAACTGAGTTTACCATGTTCCGGGGTTTCTTGAAATGTGAACAGTGCTGCGGGATTGCCTACCTCATGTGCCCGTAAGATGCAATAGACCCCGAAGCCCATGTGGTCCATAGAGAAAACCAGTTCTGGAATTTTTGTATACCTTGCAATTCAGGAAATTAAAAAACAATCCAGAAAATTTAACAAAAATTAGAAAAAATGAGGAAAAATTGGAGCAAAAATAACAAAACAGTTTGATTTAAAATTCACAAAAATTTAGCGTAATTCACGTTGATTGTCCACCTAAATTCAGTGATGTTTCCCCCTCACTGGGAAAAATTTTCTTAAGGGTTACGGGAAAATTTTCCATGATAAATGTCATAAAGTTATAAACTTCCCGTTATTGTTACGATCATTTTTTTTTACACCATGTGTGTCGACTTAGTTTACTTTGACGAGCAGGAATTTTCTTTTGTTAATTTACAAGTGACCTCGTAAATTTCACTGTGAAAAATAGTCGTAGCGGTGATGGAAAAAATTTCCATGACAGTTATTGTACTTTTACGAGTCACGTTTGTAATTGACAAAGACGTTAATGTTGTAATTGGCTATTATTAAAAAGTCGTAAGATTATAATTTTTTTCGTTGACTTTACAGTTAGCACTCGTAGTTTCACGAATGCATGTCATAAATTTACAACACAAAAATCTCAAATTCATCCATCAAGGACTTACGAAATTTCTCGTAAATCCACGAAATTTCTCGCAAATTTACGAAATTTCTCGTACTTTTACGAAATTTCTCTTTAAATTACGACATTTCTCGTAACTTTACGATGTATCCTGCAAGTTTACGACATTTCTCGTAAGTTTATTGAAATTGTCGTATTCTTACGGAGGTAACTCTACGATAAATTTCGTACTTTTCTGCAAAATGTCATAACTTACGAACGAATCTCGTAAATGGTTTCTATTTATTCGATTCGTAATTTTATTACTTCTGTTGTTGGGTTACAGAAAATATTGTATTCTTACAACAAAAGATCATAAACAGAATTTACAAAATTTGTTGTAAATTTACTGATCATAATTCATCACTTTACAAATCAATATCGTAATTATAAATTTCATAATTTGTCGTAAATTTAAGAGTATTTTTCCCACAGTGTTGCGACTTTGTGTCGTAATCACAAATGACGAAAAGAATCGTAAATTTTACAGGTTTTTTTTTTCACAGTGATTTAGTGAAACACGCGGGGTGTGTGTACTATAGTCGCGCTATAGGCTTCTGATAGCAGCTCGAGACGGTCTTGGCCTCAGTCCGGAAGGTGGCGTTGTCCTGGTGCGCCGTGGGGCGTAGTGCCCGACTAGCGGTGTATGATTAATGCGCCTTCCTGCCCCGGCTGCGCCCGGCTGCGCCCGGCTGGGCCCGCGGGTGCCGCGGGGGGAGGCGTTGACGTCAGCCAGGGGTGGTCGCGCTCCTCCCGGTCGCCTCGGGTCACCCGCGCCGCCAAGGACGGCGTCCTTCTTATCGTGACGGCAAGGTCACGGTGGCGCTGCACCCCGCCCTGCGGGAGCGGTACACTGCGGAAACCCAAGTGTGTGAATGTCACACAGTGCTAGGTGTGCGAATGCCCATTATTCGTGCTCTAGGAGGCCAAAAGTATGTGTGAATTTACAAGGAAAATTCCGAGGGGTCGACCACTCAGAATTTTGGTGTACATGAAATATCTGGAATATTTGAAGGATTTCTGGAATATTTTGGGAATATCTGGAATATTTGTGGAATATTTGGCTAATTTTGGGGGGAATATCTGGAATATTTCTGGAATATCTGGAATATTTTGAAATATTTTTAAGTGTGTACATGGAATATCTAAGTGGTTGACCCCTCGGAAAATTCACACCTTACGCCCCCAAGAGTACGAGTGGGCATTCGCAAACCTAGAAATGTGAGGCATTTGCACACCTAGAAGTGTGTGACATTCGCACACTTGTGCGAGGTGCGCGCGCGGCCGCAGCGCGAGGGCGCTGTCCTGCTGGCCTCATTTTCTGCCCGCGCAAACAAAAGCGTCGTGCGTCAAAGTTTCGGTTCTTACGGGTCCCGCGGATGACTGCGCTGTGAGCGTCGCGAGCAAAACAGAGTGATGAGGTGAGCTCCGAGCCGAGCCGAGCCGAGCAGAGCGGGGCCGAGCCGAGCCGCGCAGAGCCGAGCCGAGCCGAGCACGGCTCTCTCGCCTTCCGTCCTTGTCTCACTCATGGCAGGCGCGTATTAAGGGGGGGGGGGGTAATCCCCCCCCCCTTTCCCATGGTATCTAGACAAACCGCCTGAAAGGTAGGCAAATTGTGTAACAAAACCCCCTGTATGTAGGCCACCTGAAGGGCACCGCCCGGCACCGTCCCCCCTGTCGGTCAGACCTTAATACGCCCCTCACTCATGGGGACCTGACATCCCGATCATAGAGCACTGCGAGGGGAAAACAACTCTAAAATTTTTAGACACCTCGTAATTCAGAAAAAAAATAATGGGAAAAAATCATTTTAAAAATCCGGAAGATTCACAAAATGTCACTACAATTCACAGAATTTTGGATTAAACACACGAAAAAATCACAAAAAAACAAATTCTCAAAATTTGCACACTACAATTCAGAATTGTTTCTCTCTGAGGCACCGCCATAGGTGAGATAAGGGAGTCAGGCGGCTGGTGCGCGGCTGCTGCGCGCCTGCGGGCCCCCGGGTAGGCAACGCCTCGCGACACTCGTGCTGCACCGGGTTGCCTACCCGCTCATCCGCAGGCGCCAGGGTAGCACGACAGCTGCCACTGTACGCACCAAAACTGCCTCTTTACGTCTTTAGATGCACCTTTTTGTCCTTCAGGTGAATATTATCCGAAGTTTATACAGAACAAAATTAAAAAAAAATAATGTTTTAAAAAGTTTGAAAAAAAAATTGTATATTAAAACACATTGGAAACCGAAGTGCGTGAACGTCATACACTTCTCGGTGTGCGGATGCCCATTCGTGCACTTCGAGGCTAAAGTGAGTTACTTTCCTAGGAAAATCCACACCTTTTACGCCCTCAAGTGTACGAATGGGCATTCGCACACATCCAAGTGTACAACATTCGCACACTTGTGTTTCCAGTGCAACAACAAAGAATTTGCAACAACAAAAAATTGCAAAGAAATCTGCCTGAAATGAGGTTTTTCTAAAAATAAGACCAAGGTGTAGGTGTGCCGTAGCGCCTGGCTCGGCGCGCCGCGTCGCTGTTCGCATTTAGCGTCACGATGCGTGATGATTCGTGTTGTTCCCCCCCGCGAGGCGATTACGGGAAGGACGTCAGAATGTATAGCGTCGTAAAGGGGCGGGCCAGTTCACACGCTGGAGCGGCGCGGGGCGGCGGGTGAAAGAGGCCGAGGTACCCGCGGCAGTGCCGTCGACAGCTCTAGTCACGGCTACCTGTGGCGGGTACTTCACGAGGTCCTCGAGCACCCGCGCCTCCCGTAGCAGACGCGAAACAGGTGGCGACTCGATGTTCCGCATCTGCGTCGCTCGAACCTTTCCGGCCAAGGTGTAATTCACGTCAGAAAGCACTCATATTCAAATGTCGTGAATATTTGTAAATTTTTGTGTATTTTTGCGAACTTTTGTGGATTTTGCTGCAATCTATGCTCCAATCTTCGGTCTTCAGTAAATTTAAGCCCAATTTTCGGATTTTCCCTAACTTTAATTTTAATTTTTTGTTCTTAACTTTTCTGAATTTGTTTTAAAATTACGATGTGTATAACAATTTAAGAGTTGTCTCCCTCACTCAGTCTGAATGGGTTCAGCAGCCCTGCTGAGAGGCCGGGCGGCCGTGGACGAGCCTGGTCAGCCGGCTGTCAGCACCTCGAATATAGCAGATGTCTTCATCTGGCTCCCTCTCTCTCTGAAAGAGATGGGGGAGAAATACTTGTAGTCTTACGGGGAAATTTTCCACGAGGTCGTGAGTTTTTGTAAAATTACAATTGCGGTCGCAAAACTACACTGTAAGAAATACCGTAGGCATTTACGGTTTGCCTACGGCCCGTGCCGTACCTTTAACGTACGGTCACACCGTACACGAAAGCACCGTACCTTAATGTGTGGGGTAAGAGTTGTATTGGACTTTCCCTACATTTTTCAGAGCTACAGCGCGTCCCGTACGACGTGGACCGTAACCAGAAATTACGGTGTGGACCAGGCAACAAATAAACAACGCTCACCGTAGCTATTTGCTGTAGTTTTTTTAACAGTGTATAGTACGTATCGAATGGAAATTCAAACGAGGGCGAGAGCGGGTTGCTCTTCATTCTCAACATAGCCCATGCTTTTCTGTGCTCAAATTTGTCCAGAACGAAATGTGGGTCCAACTTTGCACGAACGTGTGCACAAAACCAGTTCATGAACTGGTTTAATTTGTGCACACTTTCGTGCAAAGTTAGACCCACGTTTCGTTCTGGACATCCACATCCAGTATGCACATGCACACAGCTAGCGAGGATATTTGAACCTCCTCGTAGAGCGCGAGGCGAGTCGCCACTTGTGATGTACGATGAGAAAAATAATAGTTGCCCGCAAGGTTCTCTTAAAAGCGGTTGTGCCGTGGTACGTGCGTGGCGCCGCCTGGCGACTGTACTCTGATACACTAATTCTCGAGTTATTCTCGGGCGGAGTAAATCTTCCCCTGCTGTTTAACACGTGAAAATCGCTCTCGTGTGCCGCCGTCCACTCACTTGCACAGGTCTCTGTGAGTGTGTGTGTGTGTGAGGGCGTGAGTGTGTGTATGTGTGTGCGTATGCGTTTGATGCAGCACCGCGCGGCCAGGTAAAGAAATTATACTCTCAGGTCATTTTCTTCTTTTACATCTTTTTCTCGAATAAAACCTTTCCGGGGGGAGGGAGAGAGATCTCCCTTGTCGCTAACGAAAAAAGGAAAACGACCGCTAGGACGCGCGGGCGAAACAGGTAATTGGTCCATTGCTCTGACGTCAACGGAGCCGATCCACATACACAGCAGCATCCCTCCGTGTAGACGCGGCGTCCGGAGCGTGGCCGGAGCTGAGCCGGGTACCCGGAGGTACCCGGAGACGTTCGGAGTCGCCCGGAGGCGTCCGTAGGAACCTGGTGGTGCCTGAAGGCACCCGGAGGCGTCCGGGGGTACCCGGAGGCGTCTGGGGGTACCCGGAGGCGTCCGGGGGTACCCTGAGTTGCCGGAGGCGGCCGATGGGGAAGAAGTGACGCGGACGCGATGGTCCTCTAATGGGAGGCGTCGTATACCAGCGATTAACGACAGGCCCGCTCCTCTGGTCTGCGCTGCTCAGCCGAACCTGACCTCTAAAACCGTGTCAGAATATCACAGTATTTCCGTCGGTTGTGACGCCCTGTTTTCTGCTCTGTTTTCTGCTGCCACCGGCCGCCGCGCTGACGCAAATTTTCACACGGTTTTCGGCGATGAGCTCTGTTGTTGTTGCTGTTGTTGTCGTGTTATTACTTGGAGTGCGTTTTGGTTAAGCTTATTTTTATGATATGGTTCGCTATGTAAATATACGGACCCGCACGATTGTAACTATAAATCCAGGCCGCCTGACCTGAGGTCGTGGTGAGCTAAACTAGGTTTGCGGTCAGGTTGGGCGAAACCGTCTCGCCGGCAGCCAATTTATTTTTTTACGCATAATGCCATTTTCAAAATGTCTGGTAAAAATCCAAAATGGCGGACCTAGAACGCGGTGTCGTTCAAAAACGACTCTGTGGATTTTGTGTGTAATATTTGGAAATGTCGTGCTGCTCGTCGAGCTCTGCAAAGTTCGCAAGGTTCCATTTGGTCGGCAATTTTTTGCTACCTAAAACGGTTAGGTCCTGGAGTAAAATATGTGCGCCTCAGTAGTGAGGTTCTTCACCGAAAGGCGAGCAACTCTGACTTTTTTGCTTGCCTTGCATTTTAGGGTTCATGCGTAATAATGGTTCAAGCAAATTGAGGGTTAAAAATCGAGATAAGTCTGTGCAGTTTGAAAATGAAAACTGCTGTGAGAAAATAAGACTCAATCAGGAAAAATTCTATTTACACACTGAAAACCGAAGTAACACTGGTAAAACAAATGTTTAGTTTCTATACATCATGGTGTATAGTTGGCAATTCTATACATGACATGATGTATAGCAGGAACTAAACATGACAAGATGTTTAACACCTATACACTTCGCAAATGTTTAGAGGTTAAACATTTTGTGATGTATAGAAGTATACACTTGGGCGAGGCTTCACATGGAAAAGCATAGGGACACCACTAGGCGCCAAGTGTATAGCCAACTGAACACTTGCAAAGTGTTTAGAAAATAAACATCTGCTGATGTATAGTTTGAACTAAACATGATATAGTGTTTAAGTATTAAACATTTGCAGTTAAACATTATTTGATGTTTAGAACTATACATTTGTTTTACCAGTGAAGTGAAGCTCGCTAACTAATAAGGTGCGTGAATTTCTATTGCGACTTATACACACACCTACACTCGAAGGCGATACAAGCCTGAAATTTTTGCACACCTCGCAATTCAGAAAAAAAAGTCAGAAAACTTCACAAAAATTCATGAAAATCCAGAAAAATTTACAAAATTCACTTTACATTATAAATATTCCAGCAGAAATTGCGAAAAAAAAACAACAAAGATTCACAAAATATGCGCACCAAAATTCAGAGTTGTTTCCTCCTCGCCTTCAGACGTGCGTCATTAATTAACACACCAATACGTGCGCATCACTCACACACCTACACGTGTGTGAGATTCGCACACTTCCTCGTATACGACACTCACACACCAACACGCGCGCATCACTCGCTCACCTACACACGTGAGACATTTCGCACACCTGCACGTGTGCGAAATACACACAGCTCCACGTGAGCGACATGTTCATGTTCACACGCACCCGCGGGTTTCCTGCACCCTCACCCCTTTGAGAGGGGTCAGGCCCGCGCGCGCCCGCGACGATTGCCGGCGACATATCACTGTCATTAGAACAGTTTTTTTTTCTTTTTTTTCTTGTTTTGTCCCGAGAGGCGCGCCCGCGTCCTCGGACGCGCGGCGTTATTGACGTCTTAGCGGTGCCCGGTGCGCGTGTCCCCGCGGGCGGGGCGGGGCGGGGCGGGGCGGGGCGGGGCGGGGCGGGGCGGGGCGGGGCGGGGCGGGGCGTTCAGCCATGCGTGAAATTTTGTCCAAAACAATGATACGTTTCTGATTGCGGCGCGGACGAGGTTGGCGTCCTGCGCTGCGCTGGCCGCGCGCTCGCATGCAGTCCGACCCAATACACCCGGCACTGTATAGCTTGTATCAACCGCACGGTGCATGCGTGCAATTTATCGCCGCCCGCACATGCGGAAAACGCGGCAGCACTCACTGTAAAAATTTGATGTTAAAAAAAAAATACAGGTTTCGCTGTTAAATCGGTAAACAGATTTTTCTTGTAGCTCGACGAAAGATTTAGTAAACTAGTTAGAAAAATCCCGTATCAGCAGATAAAGATTGTAAAGTTACGGAATTCTTTTGTGAATAATTTACATAATTCTCTTGTAAATGAACACGAATATGAAAAGTGAATTCACAGTCAGGTCCTTTAACAAAATTCACAGAGAATTCCTGTTAATTTACAAAAGGTTTTTTTAAATTATTTTTTTTATCACAGAGCTGTAAAAATATGTGTTTGTTCAAGTACGATATATTTTGTAATTTACCGTTTGCAAAATGTGTCGCACTGTTACAACCTCCCACTCTTGCTCGTCATTCGGTTCTGTGTCGGTGCGCAGTGCTTGTACATTTACTATCTTGAATTGTAATTGTACGACTTCATCCTTGTAAAATTTTTCCTACAATTTTTCACAGTGAGCGCGGAACGCAAAAGTGTAGTATAAGTGGTATGGAGAGGGTGAGTATAGTGCGGTGTTTGCGTGTGGAATATATATCGGATGGTTATTATGAGAGCTCTGCTAAAACTATTGATGAGGATTTAAGTGGAGGACGATTCCACTCGCGGATCAGTTTGATTCTCCGCGATGGTTTGCTGTCGCCTCACTTACGCCCGGCCCCGCACAGAGAGAAATAAAAATAGTTGCAAATGTGGAACTAACAGTTGGAGCTTTGCAGCTAAAATTTACCAATGCTGCTAAACGATGTGCTCTTTAGTAAAACGTTTCGAGGCACAGCTAACCTGTTAGATGTAAAGCTAAAAAAGTAAAGCTGTAGATTTTTTTTCCTTTTTTTAATTTTTTTTTTAATTTTTTTAATATATATATTTTTTATTTTTTTTTGCTGCATGGGAAAGTTATTTCTGAGTTGCAGTCTGTGTGCTGGCGCTCTAACCCGGGTACGGGATGGCAGGAGGGAACACCTGGGAATAATAATAATACTGAAGACGAAAGAAAAAAAGGTAAATTAAAAATGGATGGCAAGTGAGTGTTTTTCTTTTTCATGGGTTTCCGCGGCGTGTGCGGTAAGGAGGTGTTGATTCGGCTAATGGGCTCGTATTTCATATGCGAGACTAGCGGGGCGCCGTTTGCATAGCCCGTCCCGTTGGCGCTGCTAGTTTTATGGAAATCTTCTGCAACAACGCCGGGGCGTAGCGGAGCAAGAGGCCCGGGTAGTCTCACTGTGCGTCCACCACACCACTCACTGCCATGGCAGCCGGGCATTTCTTATACTTACGCATTCAGAACACCGATGAGTGAAGAAGTACAGCATTTTTCAGAGTAATATATAATTCTTTAATGTAATTTATAAAAAAATACTTAAAAACAAATAACAGAAAAGGGGTATGGTTAAGAAAGAAGAAGAAGAAGAAGAAGAAGAAGAAGAAGAAGAAGAAGAAAGAAGGAAGGAAAGAAAGAAGGAAGGAAATAAAGAAAGAAAGAAGGAAGGAAAGAAATAAGGAAGGAAAGAAATAAGAAAGGAAAGAAAGCAAGAAAAGAAAGAAAGAAAAAGAAAGAAAGAAAAAGAAAGAAAGCGAAAGAAGAAGAAGAAAGAGAAGATATGAAGAAGTAGGAGGAGAAAAAGAAAAAAAGGAGAAAAGTAAAAAAATATATATTTAACGAAATGAAACAAAAACAGGGAACAAAATAAACAGAAAAGAGGGAAAAGAAAAAGATAAAAAACAAAACGAAAGGAAAGCACGAAGTTTGCAAAGTGTGGCGCAGCAGGTTCTTCTCGTTATTGAATGCAGTCACTGCGATGCGTCCCTCCTAGTGGTCGCGCTCCGGGCGCGGGGCGGGGCGGGGGAGAGTACGACCGCGCCCGCACGTACGCGGCGCCAACGGACGCGCAGGGACGCACGTCATGTTCTGGTCCAGGCAGAGTGGTGAGTGGTGAGGCGAGGTGATGCAGGCAAGACAGGTGCGGAGCGGAGCGGACCGGGGCTGAGCACGCGGCGGGCGAGAAGTGTTGCCTAGCTTCCGGGCGTGACTACCGCTCTCTCTCCCTCTCTCTCTCTCTCTCTCTCTCTCTCTCTCTCTCTCTCTCTCTCTCTCTCTCTCTCCTCTCTCTCTCTCGCAGGCAGTTCCATCGTTAAACCTCTTCTGCCGCACTAATAAGTCTCCTCTAAAATCTGTCACTTTCAGTTCAATAAAATATTTTTTTTTCAAGGGAGGGAGAGAGAGAGAGAGAGAGAGAGAGAGAGAGAGAGAGAGAGAGAGAGAGAGAGAGATGCGCAGCAATTTTAGGGGGGGGGGAGGAATGAACAACTATTTATTTTTATTTTTTTAAATTTTATATTTTTTTTTAAAACCAGTATTTAAGCTCTGATCATGGAGCGTCTGCTCGCAGAGGTCTGCGGCGGCCTGATTGCCCCTCCTCAGGTCGTTATGTCCCTAATGTCCCGGCGGGCCTCCCCCTCCCCCCTGCGGCCTGCACGTGGACAACACGTGTCCCCCAGCAGCCCGCATCAGGTCCGAGAATGTCCGAGGATTTTGTTTCATTCACCGCGTGGAAAATATTTCCGTAGATGTACAATATATTTTGTAATTAACTATGTACAACATATCTCGTACATGTACGACTTTACGTTTTTCGACTTTGTTGCTCACCAATTGATTCTGAGTTTGATACCTATAGTTATGAAAATTTACAATATGAAGTGTTATTGTAAAAGACCTCTCATGGAAAATTTTCCCGTATCCGTACAACACGAGGTACAACAATTTCTCACAGTGTTCGCACACTTCCCCACTTTTTCCAAGCGTGTGTGAAATTTCTAGGTCTTTTAGTTGTTTTTTTCTATGATTTATTAATTTTTTTAAATGAAAATACACAATACGTTAAAGTGGGCAAAGAAAACTTCACGAGCCTTCATGTTGTGTGTGGATTTTACACACTTGGATATAAACTGCACAGAAGCTGGAAGGGGGCAGCAGTTCGAAAAACAAAACACGAACGAAAGATAAGTATAGTATAATCTATATCGACACGTGCGCAGTTCGAACGGAACCGTTTGACCGGGCGGACCCTAGTGCTCGACCCCTCCCTCCCTGCGGGGTCGCGGCTCCACCCCGCCCCGCCCCGCCCCGCCCCGCCCCGCCCCGCCCCGCCCCGCCCCGCCCCGCCCCGCCCCGCCCCGCCCCGCCCCGCCCCGCCCCGCCCCGCCCCGCCCCGCCCCGCCCCGCCCCGCCCGCCCCGCCCCGCCGCGCCGAGTTCCTGAACTTGTTGTGCCGGCTCGGCTCGGCTCGGCGCGTCCTTGGCGCGTGGGCATGTGCAGCGCAGCAGGCCTCCTGCCGACAAATTTGGCGATTAAGGGGATTTTCCCCGTATAGCTCGTGGCAGAAATATCAATGCACCGTGGAAACGCAAGTGAGTGAACGTCGCTCACACTTGCACGTGCGTGAATTCCCATCTGGACGCCTGCAGACACATGTTTCTGTAAGTGATCGAAATTAAAATGAAAAACAAAATAATAAACGCACGCTTTTTCTTGTTTTAGTGCACGAATTTAAATATATACACCTCCAAGTGTGTGACACTTACTCACTCGAGTTTCCAGTTCACCGAGTGCTGGAACAGTATCTTACAACGGGGGTCACCATGAAAAAAGGACTCGTATTATTTCTCTCGGCCTCAAATGTTCAAAGAACTCCAAAAATTTCTCTGAAACGTTATTGTACGCACGTTCTCCAGTGTTAATCAAAATGCCCTTTCATCCGCGGGAGAAATGGACAGTAAACAACATCAAAATCATCACATGATCAGCAGGTATACACCCCTTTTTTGCGATCATAATCGCACACGCGCGCATATACCATCCATATCGTCAAATGACAAACTAATCCATAACTCCTTTTGACAAGGAAGCATTTAAGCTTCTCGTAATAAAAAAGGCTTGATATTTGTTTTATCGAGAGGTATGGGGTACAATCATCTTCTTGTTGTGGCGGTACAGACGCGCTGCGCGGTGCGTCACATTTTTTTGATTGGCCCAATGCTAATGATAATTATAACGCATGTTATGGCCTAACAGCCGGAGCCGGCCGGTAGCCGCCCGGAGGAGCCCGGAGGAGCCCGGAGCCCGCGTCCGTCAAAAGTCTATCTGTGCGAAAACAGGCCGCCTCGCGGTGACGAACACACCGGAAAAAGAAAAAGCTTGCCTGGAGTACACTGGAAACCCAAGTGTGTGAATGTCACTCACTTTAAGGTGTGCGAATGCCCATTCGTGCACTTGCCACTTGGAAGTGTGTAAATTCCCTAGGAAAATTCAAACTTTTACGCCCTCAAGTGTACGAATGGGCATTCGCACACACCCAAGTGTACGACTTTCTCTCACTTTTGTTTCTACTGTAGATAATGTATTTGCTGATTTGTACCCAGGTATAAGAACATCATGGCTCTCTGCACCAACACTGATATTGTCGCACAAAGGACTGTTTCTACGTGACGTACAATGGGAAATTTAAAAAAAAAAATCAGGAAATAAAAAAAAATCAGGAAAATTAAGAAAAATTCACAAAAATTTAGGTAAAATTCAAGAAAAATTATTGAAAGTTGATAAAAATTCGCGAAAATCCATATACATTTCCGAAAATTTACAAAAATTCACAAAATTTGTACACAGGAATAGGGAGTTGTTTCCCCCTCGATTTATTGTACAGAGCGTTGGGGTCAAATGCGGATCAGTCGGGAGTAATGCGTGACTAATAGTCCTGAGAAGATGAGTACACGTTTTGGGTTCGGACGTCGGTATCGGACGTTCGACGATGGCTCTGACGTCGCTCCCGCGGGCGGGCGCCACGCGAATCTCTCTGCGGACGACAACATTCGCGCGTATGTCCGCGGCGCGAATGAATGACGTTTAAACAGGCTCGCTGCGTCAAAGTCCGCGACTTTAATTTTCGCGACCCGGAGATTTACTACTCCCCATATCCGCCGCCGGGCCGGAGGGGCCGGAGCGGGGCGGAGGCGGCGTGTTCTTACACTGCCATGCGACTGTGTCGACAACGTTCGCGGCGAGGGGAGGGACTCGTCTCGACGACTCTATCCCGGCACTGTAAACGAATCAGGGTCCTCATCTTCCAAAAATTTTGGCAATCTTCTAGAATGCCGTGCCGAAATTTGGGCATATATCCTGGGAAAGAATTCGATTTTTTGGCACCTTAAAATGCCGAAAAGTTTTACATTTTTTTTTTTCCAGAGAGAGCAAAACTCGCGGTAGAAACAATGTTCGAATTTTTGAGTAGATACGGGAAACTTTACGACACTGCATGACTTTGAGGAAAACTCCTCAGATTTTGAGGAAGTTTCCCTCAAAAATGAGGCAAATTTCCTTATTGTCGTGAGAGGATTTACTCAAAATCTGAGGAGTTTCCCTCGAAGTCACGGGATACCTCAAAGCTTTGCGCCCCTTCAAAATCTTGGAAGAGCTGAATAGGCGCTCTGTAAGTTAAAGTGCTTTTGCTTGCTTGATGCCTCGAAGGCTCTAATAATCCCTTAGCACCTTTTATAGGTAAAGGACGCACCATTATCTGTGATTTTCTAAACATGTGTGAAAACACGTAGTCAACTTACCATATGTCCCCGAAAACTCTCGATAGTGATGTCTAAGCGCATTAGCAAATGCGGGCACGCGGTATTGAACGCATGGTGACACACACACACACACACACACACACACACACACACACACACACACACACACACACACACACACACACACACACACACACACACACACACACACACACACACACACACACACACACACACACACACACACACACCCCCTCCCGCTCCGAACCCCCCCCACACACGCACACACGTACACACACACCTCACTCACTCACGTCTGCACACGTGTCTGTAGGCTCCCGTACGGCTCCGGTACGGGTGCTGTTTGCATTCCCCCCTTCTCCTCCCCCCTCCCTCTCCTCTCCTCTCTTTCGTCTAGATTTTTTTAGACCGCCGCAAAGAAACAGAAAGACCGACGCAGTGGCGTTATGTCGTCGTCATTCGTGCCAGGGGCAGAGCCCCCCTCCCCCTCACGTACCCCCTCCCTCCTCCCCCCTCCCCCCCTCCTCCCCCTCACTTACCTGCGCTCCACTGTCGCGGGTCAAGAGGTCAACGCGCAGGAGACCCCGGCCTGGAGACAAAGTGGAGTTTTGTTCAAATAATGTATACCAAACACTGACCTGCGTCTACTCTGGTCCTGCGGAAAACAAAACAAAACGCAAAAAAAAAATCATACAGCCGGAATACTTTTGCATGGTTTTAGCATTAAAAGTGCGTATGGGTGTGCAAATTTGTTTTTGAAAGAAGGGAGAAAGAAAAACAAAGTGAGATATTTCTGTACGCGTGTGTGGTGCGCAGCGAACATGGGGCTGCCAACTAGAAGTGGACACGGAAATACACGTGCATTTCGTGGAAAATACAAGAAATACACGATAAATACTAGGAAATACATGAGAACACTTGGTAATTCATCAAAATACTAATAAAAAAATTAACTAAAAAAACACCGAAAAATACATGGGGAATACTTCAATTCAATGCAAGTGTACACAGTAATACTTGAGAGGCCGCCCCTCGGCAGTGTCAGTGAAAACCCAAGTGTGTGAATGTCATACACTTCTAGGTGTGTCAGCTTAAGTGTGTGAATTTCCAAGGAAAATTCACAGCTTTACGCCCTCAGGTGCGTGCGTACGAATGGGCATTCGCGCACACATGTACGACGTTCGCACACTTGTGTTTCCAGTGTAGGCGTGCCTCGCGGGCGTGCACCCTGGCGCGGGATGGACGGCGTCCATCCTATGGAGCCCATGGAATTCCCATGAGGCTGCAGCAGGCAAGCCCTCGTGGTCTTGTTGCAGTCAAATCACATATATAACACTTTGTGCGATCTTCTTTCTTTCTTTATTATTATTAGTTCAGTACGAAAACCGGCCCCGCCGTCCCCTGCCTGCCGCCGCCTGCTGCCGCCTGCCGCGGACGATTGTCGAGCCCTAGCTGCGCCGGGTTCTCCTTTATTTTTAGAACCGCCCTCCGCCTTGCAGACAGGGAGACAAACCCGTCTGTGCACTTCTCTCCATTAATTAGGAGCAACTTATCCCCGCATTTGGAATTTTCCGTGCCTTAACGTGATTGGTAGCAATGTGCCTTGCAACGCGCACCTCTCCGCGTGAGCCAAAACGAGAACAAAAACGCGTTTTTGTCAGGTTTATCTCCGTGAAAGCTCCAAACACGAAATGAAATCAATATCCCTTCGAGCTGATTTTCAAACTAGCAGCATGTATTTTTTCTAAAACTGGCGCGCTTTTAGAGGTTTCAAAGACGGAAGGTGGTCCCCTGGTGCTGGCAACCCTGCGCACACAGGTGCACCACTTCACGCAGCGTTGCTGCTTGCCTGCTCATTACCATTTCGAAAAGCATGAAAGGCTACGATCACGGACTCTTTTAAGTCATCAGCCAGCTGCATTGCTTTACTGCGAATCGATTTTTGCTCCACGTGGTGTGCGTAATGCCTGGCGTTTCGCATCGGATGAGGCTGACGCGTGGACCTTTGTCTGTCAGGCGCACAGTCCGGCCAAGCTGCTTTATCGAAGCAATTCTGTAATGCCTGGGCGGGCGCTATAATGGTGGAATGAAAAAGAAGAAAAGAAGAAAGAAAAAGGTGTCACTTAACACCTGTTTAGTTTTTTTTTTTTTCAAAGACCATGATGCCCCCCCGCAAAGCCGTAAAACGCCGGTTATAAGGGTGTAAACAGTTTTTGTGCTTTTTGCCGCGTTTTCATGCGGTGTTCGCAACAGCATCGATAACACTTTTTTTTCAGGTGTCCGCATATCCGTAAAATGCCTATATAAGGGTGTGCTTTGCTCTTTGCCTGTGCGTTTTTGCTTGTGCTTTTTGGCGTGTTCGAATTTTTTTTGAAGGTCTTGCTATTTGCAAAGTGCACTGTTAAAAAAAAAGCTTGTGAATTAACAGCAAATTCGTTGTTAATTTTTATAGCGACAAGTATTGCTTTACAACAACATAACTTGTAAAGCAACAACGCTGTTGTTAAGTAACAACAAAAGTTGTCGGCCAACAACAAAAGTTGTCCGCCAACAACAAAAAGTGTCAAGTAATTTATATTTTAAAAAGTTCTTCAGTTACGACCGAAGTTGTCCAGTTACAACAAAGCTTGTCCAATTACAACAAAAATTGTTCAGGAACAACAAAAATTGTTCAGGAACAACAAAAGTTGTTCAGGAACAACGAAAGTTGTTCAGGAACAACAAAAGTTGTTCAGGAGGATAACGAAAAAATTGTTAAGGAACATTTTTTTTTCTTTTCAATGCACAATAAACATTGTTGTTTTGCTACAACTTGTGTTGTTCTCGAACAACATGGCTGTTCTCGAACGGCATGCCTTTTGGCCAACAACACGGTCATCACAAAAGAACTGTTTTCGAACAACTATTTTTAACAGTGTGTAGGTAGGGTCAACCTGAAAAATTGGTAAAATTTCTTCCCATAGATGTTTCTCGATGTCGGCTCGAGTTCCTCCTCATCTTCTTCTCCCAGGCGCGACCTCCTCGGCGCCTTCGACTTTTTTTTTTTTTTTTTTTTTTTTTTTTTGTCACCCTCGCGCCGCGATTAGCCGATTGCCCATAGGCGCGCGCCCCCGGCGCGGCGCGGCGCCGCCGAGTTTGCGCGAGTTGTTAGTGCGTTTGTGACTCACGGCGCTGGGCGGGCGGCGCCACGGGCCTTACTGACTTGACCTGCCGTGGAGTGGAGTGGAGTGGAGTGGAGTGGAGTGTGGAGTAGCCATTCAGGAACCACGTGGGAGTGCGTAGTGTAGATTGTGAAAATCGATGGGGACTCACTCGGAAAAACCATTGTTGCAAGAAAAAAAAATCAAAATAAATACAAAAAAAAGGAAGTTAGAGAAAAATCCGCGAAACATTTAGAAAGAAAAAAAACGAAAACTTGAAAAAAAATATGAAACAAGTCAGAAGTAAGGAGGAATAAAAGATCAAAATTTATCGAAAAGTGACAGAAATCTTCATTATTCTCTAAAAAAATCAAAAGAAAAATCGAGACAAAATATAATTTTTAAAAACAATCAAAAGACACGAAAGTCATTATGTTCACATTTTGCATGAGTGAAATTGAAACTTTTCCACGGCACTTGTAGAGAGTGTTTTCGCGCGCGTTAATTCTTCAGTGTATTTTCGGTATCCTTATCGCACCATTTTGAATAGGGAATGGTGTTATTGGAACGTATGGTAAATGGCTCCAGCGACCTGTGTGCTAGGCTAAGGCGCGCGCCAGACGGAGGCAAATGTGCGCGGGGCTTCCCCCGCTGATAAAACAGGACTCAGGCTCCGGAACAACGGAGTAGGGAGAGAGAGAAACATTGTGTCTCCGCTGTGAGGATATCTGTTTGTGTATGAGGGAGAGAGAGAGAGAGAGAGAGAGAGAGAGAGAGAGAGAGAGAGAGAGAGAGAGAGGATCAGTAGAATCCAGACGGGAGCCTATCGAGTGCCTTTCTCTCTCGCTCTCTCTCTCTCACTCTCGCTCTCTTTCCATCACCCTCTCTCTCCCGCCCTGTCGCGCGCTCGATGCGCGAGCGGCAGGCCGCCGCGACCAGAGACGAGGAGAGGGAGACAGGAGTAAGAGAGAGAGAGAGGGAGAGAGGAGAGGGGAGAGAGAGACTACTCCTCATCCTCCAAGGCTGGATGAGGAGCAGAACAAACTTACTCCTTCTCTCTCTCTCCCTCTCCGCCTCACACAAATCCCCGTGGCGGTGTGGCCGGGCCGGGTCTGGCCGCTCGCCGGCACGGTGCACGCCGGCGGGTCGGCAGAAGGTACCTGGGTTCGGCCGGGTTCAGTTCAAAGCCGCGAGTCACCTGTCCCCTCCAGGACAGAGGTACCTGGTACCCGTAGTACCCGCGCGGCCTGACTTTGTGCGTGCGTGTGTGTGTGAGTGTGTGTGCGTTGCGTGTGTGTGCGCTCGGAGTGCTCCAACCCCTGCAGCTGAGTGTCACTGTCTGCCGCCCACAGCAGCACCCGTGTACCAGGACGTACCCGCGAAAGGTACCCGAGGTACTCGTGAGGTACCCTGCCCCACAGGAGCACCCGTGTACCGGGACGTACCCGACAGGTACCCGAGGTACTCGTGAGGTACCCTGCCCCACAGGAGCACCCGTGTACCGGGACGTACCCGACAGGTACCCGAGGTACTCGTGAGGTACCCTGCCCCACAGGAGCACCCGTGTACCGGGACGTACCCGACAGGTACCCGAGGTACTCGTGAGGTACCCTGCCCCAAAGAAGCACCCGTGCACCAGGACGTACCTGACAGGTACCCGAGGTACTCGTGAGGTACCCTACCCCACATAAGCACCCGTGCGCTGGGAGGTACCCGAGAGGTACCCGCGCGGATAGCCCCGCAGCACCCCCTGCCCGCTGCCTCTGGATAATCACCGGATTCACCGAGTGCCGAGAGCGGGATGTGCGACGGTGCAGCGGCCGCCCACCCGACTGGATAACGCGCGGCGCACCGGATATCCGGACCGGATACAAATCGGATACCCGCCGAGCACCACCAACCGGCGGCTCTCCCCCGAGCTGTATCGGCCCGCCGCTAAGAACCAACCCGCCGACCATCGCCGAACACCAGGTGAGTGCCGACTTTTATGTGACATTTCCTTATTCATGTGCCAACACTGATAACAGCAAGATTTCGATTAGACTAGTTTCCTCACTTAAATCACTCTTATTTGGAAAATTGAGTTGTGGTAGAAAGGCTTTTTCTCATTTGCGTTATTTTCTTTTCATTAATTTTTCATCCGTACCCTCATTGAGGAAAAAAATTGTTGTGTTCGGATAACTAACATTTGGAGCTATGAAGCAAAAATTTAGCAATATTGCTAAACGCTAAGCTCTGTAGTTAACAGTTTTATGAGACAGCTAACTTGATAGTTGTAAAGCTCAAAGTGTTTGCTGTCCATATTTTGCTAATTTTTTTTTATGCTGCATGGGAAATTGTTTTCCGATGCGACTGCTCTCTCTCTCTCTCTCTCTCTCTCTCTCTCTCTCTCTCTCTCTCTCTCTCTCTCTCTCTCTCATCTCTCTCTCTCCCCCTCTCTCTCCTCCCCTCTCTCTCCTCCCCTCTCCCCCCCCCAAACCTTCCATGTTTTCAAGATTTAAACTTGTTGTTTTGTCTCTTTCTTTTGGATAACTGACATGACGTTAGTTGGACATGGCGTAAGCCCCCGGGGTGCGCGGCGGTGGGAGGTGCGAAGCCCGCTGAATGATATCCCTATAGCGGACGGAGTCCGGTCGGGTAGAAAATTCCACCAACAAGATTCCCGATCCTTTGGCCGGGGAATTTTATTTTTAGCACCGGACTAGCGTTTAAAAGTTCCGTGACGCAAGTATAAGCGGCTCTGGAAACCGAAAGAGTGCGAATCCCCTACACTTGTATACAAATAAACAAATATATAGGTGTGTGAATTTTCCACTCGTACACTTATGACCATGCAAAAGTGCGATTTGTTTATCTTTTCTTTCGCAAAGGAATCTGTGGGACAAGTGAACGACTGGAAATGGACACTCTTACAAGTGTGTGTGACGTTCACACACTTGGGGTTTCCTTGGGGTTGGCAACAGTATGAGGTGTGGAGAGGATCAGGGCGCGCAGCGGTATGCGCTAAACGCGCATACTGAGGCTGGTTTTGCAATACTTTTAACACAAACCCATGTGATAACTTGTGTTTTGCGATTCCCACGCTAAAGAGCATGATAACCCCCAAAAATGTGATAAAAGTATCACATTATTCTGATAAATTCATCACAGAAATTATTTTATTACAGTTTTTGTGATGATTTTATCACAATAATATGATACTTTTATCACATTATTTTTGGGGGGTTATCATGCGGGAATCGCAGCACACCAGTTCTCGCAAAAATTGAGTAAAAGTATCACAAAACGGATTTCAGTGAAGACGGTCATTGACGACTGACGTCTGGGACTGACGATCGGCCGGAGACAGTCTTTTATTTTTCCGCCGTGTACGCACGCCAGGTTGTGAAAAGTGACCGGCCGTCATTAAATATTTGTCTCTGCTCCCTTTTTTTATTTTTTTGTTTTTCTGTTATTCATATTGCCCGCCCCCCTCATCCTCCCTGCTGGATTAATGGGTGCGCTAAACAGGTTGACCGGTGACGTGGGATTCGGTTCGACCTTGGCTATGAATTTCTCAAGCCTCCAACATGCTTCGCTTACGTCTCTATATCTCTCCCTGGTTGCGACTCGTCTCCCATGTGTGTTAATGTCGCACGCTTCTTGTTATGGTGTGTATGACGCGTAAACTTGACCTCAAGAAAACCATAATGAACTCTCCTCAGATCAGCGTTTGCCAGAAAAGTTGGCAATGAGTACCCAAACACAATTTCACTGTGGAATAAATTGTAGTTTTACCGATTAATTTTCCTCGTAGTAACAATTAAAAGTCGTAAAATTACAAGTACTACGTAACGACTCATGATAAAAGCTTTTTTTTTTATTTTTATTTTTTTGCGAGGAAAATGGGAAAAATTTAAGTCTCTCTGTGACTTTGAGCAACATTCCTCAAATTTTCAGGAAGTTTTCTTTAAAGTCGAGGGAAATTTCCTCATATTTTGAGGGGACTTTCTCAAAATCTGAGGAGTTTTCCTCAAAGTCACGGAGTGCCTCAAAAGTTTTCCCTTTTTCCTCAAAAAGTCGGACATTGTTTTAATCGTGTTACGAATGGGCCGTCGTAAATTTACCTCACATGTCGCGATTCTGACTTTTCAAAATATACAACGGAAATCTGCAAAAGCCATTTCTCACAGTGTCGAGTGCAACTGCCCATCAGCACCAGGCTTCACCGCTGCGGAGTCGCGTGCATGTATTGCCTGGTAGGCAGGCGCGAGATGCCGCCCGCTGGACTCCACATATAGGCTATTTCCTACAGCACTGGCAGCACTGGCATTTCTCGAAACCTGCAGGGTATCCCGCCCGGCGTGCTGCGCACAAGCGCGCGACTGGTTGCCTACCGCAGCATCCCTAGGCGCCGCGCCACGCCCCGCCGGGACCCGCCACGCCACGCTCCGCCACGCCACGCCACGCCAACCCCCCCCCCCCCCTTCGCCACGCGGTCCGTCGCTTACATGTCCATTCGCCCATCTATGCCAACTCGAAAAAAATCGTGTTCTCTGAAATACACGCGTATTTCTTGTAAAATACAAGAAATGCTAGAAAAATACTAGGAAGTACGTCAGAATACTAAGAAAATACTTATCAAAAATACAAGAAAAATACTGAAAAATACAGAAGAAATATGATAAATACACAGAAATTAATTAGTTGCTCAATATATGACGCGCGGGTAGTTTGTAGATATTTCGAGTTTCCCACGGCTAGAAAATCTACAATTGCATGCTTTCGATTTTATTTTATTTTGAAAAGTATACTAAGTTGTATGCATCATACAACAACTGGCTTAAAAGGTGAATCAAAAAAAGAACGTCACATTTCAAATGAAACAAACAAACAAAAACAACAACGTAAACGTAAGACTTGGCCCCCCTATAGTGTTGCTATTTCCTGGTGCGGCTGAGCGCGAGTAAACGCCGCTCGCCATGGGAATAGAGTGCCACAGCCTCGCATGCATATGGATGCCTCCGCCAATTGATCTATTTTCATTGAGTACATGTGCGAGTGTGTGTGCGTGTGTTTGTCACCGCGTGTCATGTTTCTTGCGTGACTGCACGCATACACGTGTGTGTAAGTGTGAGAGAGGGAGACGGAGAGAGAGAGAGAGAGAGAGAGAGAGAGAGAGAGAGAGAGAGAGAGATGAGAGTGTGTGAGAGAGAGAGGGAGTGTACGGCTGGGTGCTGTCGCTTCCTCATGAGGTGGTGCAGGCTCGCCAGGGTAGAAGCGCAGAGTAAGCTGCTATGGTATTTTTATTTTATTGCCTTTCTTTGCGAGTCGTGGGAATTGATTGATGCACTTGCAAGTATGCGACACAGTCAGGTTTCCCGTGCAATCGCAGTTAATGCATCATGCTATGCGTCGGTGCATCGGAGTGCAGTGGGGCGAACTGATAGGCAGATAGGAGGATAGTTGGCGGGGCGGGGCGGGGCGGGGCGTTTCGATCCGGTCATCCGGCTGTTTAACGCCCCCTGATTGATTCCTGTAAGAATGCAGCCGTGCTGCAGGGCTCGGCCCTACACAGTTGAAAAAAAAAATGAAATTTTGATGCATTAATTCGGAGATCTGAAACCGCACCCTGGTCTGGCGGCGGGCGCGGCGGTCAATGGCCGCTCCTACATCACGTGATGTTCGGACCCCGCGCGCCCCGCCCCGCGCACCGGGCGCATCTATTACACGGTGAGGAGGGCCCTACCGGCTCCGCCCCGCCCCGCCGAGCAGGAGGGGCCTGTCTGCCCATTTTATACACCGCTAAAAAAAACTGTACGGTCAGGTTCTGAAGCTAGAGATGCGCCAGGCGCCATGTGGGGTCGTGTGTGTGTGTGTGTGTGTGTGTGTGTGTGTGTGTGTGCGCGCGCGCATGTTGTGTGACCGAGCAAGTAATTTGAAACTAAACTGCCTCAGGACAAAACATTAAATATAATTCTGCCGACAGCAGCAGCAGCAGAAACAAAAAACTGTCTCGTATGTACGTGTGTCTGTGAGTGAGTGAGAGAGAGAGAGTGTGTGTGTGTGTGTGTGTGTGTGTGTGTGTGTGTGTGTGTGTGTGTGTGTGTGTGTGTGTGTGTGTGAGGAGGTCAAGGCGACGCCGCGCCCGCCGCGGCGCTCAGAGGATGTCGCTATGGGACGCGATGACGGCGCGCTTCTCTCAGGTTGCAGTGCAGTCCCGACCCGACCCCCGGGGGCGCGGGGGCGCGGGGGCATTTACATATGGTGGTACTGGGTCACGAGAACTCTGGGTATGGTAGGCAGGGCTCGGGGTGACGCTGTGCGTCTACGGCAGGGTGCCGTGACGGGGAGGGCGCCGTCAACGGGTGGGCGCCGTCACGGGAAGGGCGCCGTCAACGGGGTGGCCGCCGTCACAGGGAGGGCGCCGTCAACGGGTGGGCGCCGTCATAGGCAGGGCGTCGTCAACGGGGTGGCCGCCGTCACGGCGAGGGCGTCGTCAACGGGTGCGCGCCGTGCGCGCCGTCATTGGCAGGGCGCCGTCAGCGGGTGGGTACCGTCACGGGGAGAGCGCCGGCATAGGCGGGGCGTCGTCAACGGCTGGGCGCCGTCACGGGGAGGGCGCCGTCAACGGGTGGGCGCCGTCATTGGCACGGCGCCGTCACGGGAATGGTGCCGTCAAGTGGAGGGTGAAGTCAACAGGTGTGCGCTGTCTTAGGGAGGGCGTCGTCAATGGGGACGGCGTCGCCAACGGGTGAGCGCCGTCACGGGGAGGGTGTCGCCTAGGGGATGGGGTCGATGCGTCGACATGAGCAGGGGGGGTGCGCGTCACGATAGGATGGCGTCAACGGAGGGTGCGCCGCGCGCGGGCGGGCGTCGTGTGCTCCCGGCCTGGGGTCCCGACGCCGCCCATCGCTCCGCGGGGTCCGCGGGCCGCTCTGCCGTCTCTACGACGCCGCAGCGTGGCGTCGTGTTTGAAACCGCCGAGTCCTGGAGGCAGCAGGCGCTAGGACGACGTCATTACAGCGACGCCCGTGCCGTCCCGGCGCCGGCGTCATCACCGCGGGATAAATTACGGCGTATTGACACGGCGGGGCGGGGCGGGGCGGGGCGGGGCGGGGCGGGGCGGGGCGGGACGCCGTGGTGCTCCAGCAGGGCGTCACGATGCCCAGGGTAATCAGGCGGGCGTGCAGGCGCGCTGCTTGGTGCTGCTGCGATCACATGTGACGTTCCGACGTTCCCGACGACCTGCCGGTGCTGGGCGGGGCGGGGCGGGGAGCAGAGGCTGCTGGTTCGGCTGTGTCGGACGCAGAGCCATTTCGGCTGCTCTCGTCCCGCCCGCCCGCCCCGCCCCGCCCCGCCCCGCCTGGCCCCGCCTGGCCCCGCCCCCCCCCCCCTCCCCTAGTGCCACCGCACCTAACACACGCAGACGGTAGTGTTGTCAAACACCGAGCCGCTGCGATAGAGCCATGTCCGCCAGCGTACACGCAAATCTATAACAACTCCCAACAACAACAAAAAACACAAACTCCGAAATAGTGACTTCAGTTTTTCGAAAAATTTTAACCCGCTAACGACACGCCGAGCTGCGCTTAGTTTTAGTGACTTTTTATTTTATTTTATTTTTTACCCCGTGACTTGGTGAGAGTTGTTATGTGCGTGCGATGCCAGCAATACGCGCTGCAGATCTTGTGAGTACAGCCGCCGCCGGGACAGGGGACAGGGCACGTCTGCACATCTTGCCTCCTCTTCCGCATTTTTTATTTAAACTTTTAATTTGTTTTCATTTTCATCGTCCAACAAAATGCACCGGGCTCATGTTGGGCGTTCGTTGAAAAACAAGACGTTTTGGTTCGGGCTTCGGAACGGCGGTGGGCGGCAGGGGGCGGAGGTGTTTAGGGCGGGGTATGACCGTCATCTCTCTAGCAAGTCATAACACAAACAGATTAAACCGTCTTTTTCGAAGAAGGTATGAAATGAAATGGTGTCCTGTTTGGCTTGGCCGTGTGACCGCAGGCGACTACTACTGTCGTCTGCATTCGATTCGTGCGCCGCCGCGGCTTGCGTAATCAATACAGGCATACAGGCATGATTGCACGACGCGCCGCGCCACGCCACGCCACGCCACCACGCGCCACTCTTCATCGATAGTTCCCATACTTACTCACTGGCGTGGCGTACGGTATGGACTGAACTACGTCGTTTCTCATACCATCATTCCTAGTTTGTCTCCCCCCCCCCTCCCGCCCGGGGGGCCCCTCCCCCTCCCCCGCTGCACCTGGAAGGAACCATGCATTCGGAAGTTTTCACTGAGAATCCCCGAGGGGGAGCCAGCTCTGAATTATTTTGCTGTAGAAATGTAACGAATTGTTTTGAAATTTTCCAAATTTTTATTGATTTTTTTTTCATTTAATGCAGTGAATGTTTTTGAGCCCTCTGAAATTTTCGAAATTTTTCAGAGATTCCTTTCGATACTTGTTAGTTTCTTTTGCCATTTTTTTTTTTTTTTTTTTTTTTTTTTTTTTTTTTGAAAATTTTCTGATTTTTTTAAAAGTTATTTTTCTGAATGTTTTGATATACGATGTGCATAATAATTGCAGAGTTGTTTCCCCTGCTGCGGACTGTCGCTCAATTTTGTTCGTGCGCCATTATTTCACATTCGCACAGTTAATTGAACACAGTAAAAATTTGAATTTTTCAAGGAATTTTCACGCACTTGCGCGGGCAAGTGTACTGCTCACCTGCAAGTTGTGCGACGTTGTTCAAATACTTGAGTTTCCAGTGCACGCGGACAATCACGTGCCAATGACCCACACTGCCCCTTCCCGCGGGACCCGTCTACGCTAATCATCCTTCACTTGTGCGTCAGACGAGTACATACTCCCGACCGTCTTTTAATTTTTTCTCCTAATCACCCTTCTCGTAGCGCCGCGGTCCGTTTCCTGACTTATCCTCTCGCAATGTTTTTTTCTTTTCTTCCTTCTGAAAAGTTTTTCGCCTACGAGTTGTTAATGCTTGCCATTCATCAACTCAAACCTCATTGTACGATCGACGAGCAGGGATATATTGGCAAACGCTCGTTGACGATATGACAGCAGACAGTTACTTGCAAAAGTATCACTGTTATTTATCAAAAAAATAAAAAAAATTGCCAGTATTTGAACCTGTGATGTTTGGTCTGCCCGCCCAGGATGGCACCCAACCCCGCGCCGCGGCTCACCCGCCAGATCACCAAGCAGTACATGAAGGTGGGGCAGTCGGCCAAGAACCGGCTGTTCGGCGTCGCGCCGCAGATCTTCCAGCGCGACAATGGCTCCGGGGACAAGAGGCCCCTCAACATGCTCGTCTCGGAGCGAGGCCGCATGTCGTCTGGTGAGTACCGGGGGTGGAAGCTGCGTGTCCCTGGGCTGGGGAAGCAACTCTGAATTTTGTTGTACACATTGTGTAAATGTTTCCAAATATTTGTATATTTTTTTTCAACTTTTTGTTGAATTTTTGTAGGATTTGCTCCAGTTCTAGCTTAATTTTTTCGGATTCTTTTGAATTTTTTAAAAATTGTTTACTGTATTTTCTGTCTTTATTTTTAAAATTACGAGGTGTACAAAAATTTCTAAATTGTTTCCCTCCTCGCTGTGTGCCCTGGGGTACAAATGTCATGGGCAAGCATAAGTCGTATGGGACCGCCTCCCAAGCGCATGAAAATGCCATAATATTTTCAACCACAGGGGTAAAAATATTATGCCAGTATGAGAGCTCCGATGTAGGTCCTGAAACTAATGACGGCGTCCAAAATATTTTGCCCATCGCTCCGCCCTGCTGTAGGGCAGTCTACGAACGATCTCTGCGTCAGTATCTACGAGAACACGTGAAATTTGCACTCGGCAGTGCAAATACGAGACAAGCTGGTCCAGCGTAGCGGGGGTTCGTAATTCTGTACCCCATTCGCTGCGTGTAGCGGCGTATGACGGACGATCCCTTCAGCTTGACGGGGACCTCAACGCAGGGCCGCCACGAGGGCCTACAGGGGGGGAGGTTGTGACGACGCGACGGTAGTGCGGAGTAGTGACGTAGTTGTGCTGCGACGCGCCGCCGCCCGGTAATGGCCACTCTCCTAATCGTCCACCAACAACACACGTCTCTAATTGCGCCGGGCACCGCCTCCTCTAGCGCTGGAGCCGCCGGGGGTGGGGTGGGGGAGGGGGCAGTGCGTCATCCTGGAGCTGGAGGGCGGGGCGGGGCGGGGCGGGGCGGGGCGGGGCGGGGCGGGGCGGGGCGGGGCGGGGCGAGCGGCTGGAGCAGGACCGGTGCTCGGCGCCCCGCCCCGCCCCACCCCGCCCCGCCTGCACCCGGTTTGCGGCGCGTCGCGCGGCGCGGGGCGGTCAAGTCCACGGCCACAACATGTGAACATGTGGGGAGCAGGACGTCCTGGAGGGGGTACGCGACGTGCAGGACTAACCGCCCGCAGCGCCCCGCCCCGCCCAGTGGGAGCGGCCCCACGCCACGGAGTACTCGCTGCAGAAAGAGTCCGTCGATGACGTCCGCGAAGACCCGCTTTCCTTCCGCAAATGCGTCGGCTGCTTCGCGAGGGCACTAGCCCGAACCTCTAAGCACCTGCCACTTTCGGCCCGCCCCGCCTCGCCCCGCCCCGCCCCGCCTCGCCCCGCCCCGCCCCGCCGGGGCAGGTTGTATGCTTTCGCGCAGCCCTCTAGTTCCGTTAATCCTCTGACAGGTCGGATGGGCTCGGGTATACCCGGGTATACCTCATCTCCTCTGCAGTGGAAGTCGTCGTTTTCAGACGGTCGTGCGGTGGACGCGGCAGACACAGTGCTCTGGTCGGGGAAATCCTGGGTGTAGGCTCTCTTTTCGGATGACGGGGTTGGGCGTAAAAGGTTCAAGGCCCTATGGCGGGGCGGGGCGGGGCGGGGCGCGGCGGGGCGGGGCGGGGCGGGGCGGGGCGGGGCGGGGCGGGGCGGGGCGGGGTGGGGCGGGGCGGGGTGTGGCGGGGCGGGGCGGGGCGGGCGAGTCACTGGCCGCGCAAGGCAGTGGCAGTGTCGCAGACGATCAGTTTCTTTTCCGTGGGAAGCGATGGCTTCTCGTGGCGTGCCGTGGCATAGTGTCCTCTAGGGCCTTCACAACGGGGGACGGGGGGGACAACGGCCACTCTTGGAGAATTTGGGAAAAATCCGTTGGGCGCCGGCCGCCGGCCCCGTCCGGTCCCGCCGATACGGCCATGTCGGCCTTGGGGTGGCCCCCGGGCCCCGGCTGATCGAGCGCGCCAGGGGTCCACTGGGAACAGCGGCGGCAGGAGCAGCAGCAGGAGCAGCAGGAGCAGCAGCAGGAGGAGGAGGAGCAGCAGCAGCAGCAGTAGGAGGAGCAGCAGCAGGAACGGCAGGAGGGGCAGCAGGAGGAGCAGGAGCAGCAGCAGGAACAGCAAGAGAGGCAGCGGCAGCAGGAGGAGCAGCAGCAGGAGGAGTAGGAACAGCAGCAGGAACAGCAGGAGGAGCAGCAGCAGGAGGAGGAGCAGGAGCAGCAGGAACAGCAGGAGGAGCAGCAGCAGCAGGAGGAGAAGGAGCAGCAGGAACAGCAGGAGGAGCAGGAGCAGCAGCAGGAACAGCAGGAGCAGCAGCAGGAGCAGGAAGTGTCTCTGCGGGCTGATTCAGAAAAGCACTCTCTTCGCTCCGTCTCTCTCGCGCTCACGGGGTGGGCCTCGTGGGTGCGAGAGAGAGACAGAGAGGAGAGCGTTATTCTTCCGAATCAGTCAGACTGCTCGGCTGGGCCCGCCGCTGTGACGGCTGGGTTGCCTATCCGCCGGGCGCTCGCCGTCTGCAGGGTACTGCAAGTCGCCTGCCATGCCGTCTGATTCCGAAGATCGCTCTCGTACCTCCGACCTTGTCGCAATCATGGGGCCCAGGCATCCCCAACATAGGGCGCCGCCGTTGGTGCGACAAGGAGGGAAGTACAAAAGCGATCTTCGGAATCAGTCGGCTGCCCAACGCGCGGCATCCGCTGCCTGCATCCTGCTGCCCCGCGCGCGGGGCCGAAGGGTGAGAACTCTCTCCCTCCTCTCTCTCTCCCTCTCTCCCTCTCTCTCTCTCTCTCTCTCTCTCTCTCTCTCTCTCTCTCTCTCTCTCTCTCTCTCTCTCTCTCTCTCTCTCTCTCTCTCTCTCTCTCTCTCTCTCTCTCTCTCTCTCTCTCGCAGGGCGGGGTGGGTCGAGGGTGCGGTGGTGTGCGTCATGGAGCGAGTGACGTCATGAGCATCGGATTGTCCTGCCGGCACCTGCCAGTCCCCTCAACTCGCCAACAGGCCCTCTCTCTAAACCGGTGGCGGCAGCGTCGCGTCGCTATCGGGCGGGGTGGGGTGGGGTGGGGTGGGGTGGGGCTGGGCGGGGCGGGGCGGGGTGGGGTGACGGGCCGGAGAATTCGCGCTGTTCGCTTTTGCCTCGTCCATTAAATGTAGATGGCGCGTTAACGATCGCACGCACGCACTCAGGGAGTACAATTATTGACGCGTGTGACGCCTATTTCCCGATTTCTTTAATTTGTTATGATCACTCTTTCTTGTACTTCAAAACAAACAAATAAAAAAACCTTTTTTTTCCCTTTTGCCTTTGACGATCCGGTGAAATTGAGAGTTTGGATTCTGGGAAGCTGAGACCGCCGCCTATGTGCCCGCTCGGGCTGCTGGACGAGGCGTTAGCGGTGGTGGAATTCGAAGCCGCCCCGGACAATGTCGACAATAACTGTTACTGCGCTCGTGCCCCGCGGGGCCGGCGTTATCGCGGCGCTAACGATATTGCTCGGCTGCCAACCGCAGCGTCCTGCCAGGTGGTGTCATTTTCCCGCGCCAAGCCCTCGTGTTAGCGTTCACTGCCGGGCGCTTCCCTGGAGCAGGAAGAACCATGTTTTTGTTGTCGCCATTTTTTTTTATTAACTTTTTGCTTTTCCGGTCCTTGTTTGCAGTAAAGTTGGCGATCGTGGTCATCGGAGCGTTTTTACTAGCTGTTGGTATTTTGCTGTCATCTGTTCCGTGGTTGGACCTGATCATCTCGAAGGTAAGCGATAACCTCCCCGGAGCCGCACGCCTAGGGTGCCGCCAAAGTAACGGATAATCACTCGATAGTCATTGTTAAACAACAATATAATCATTTATAATCAGTCTTAATCTTGTGATCATAAAAAATCAAAAATAATCAGTAACAATCCTTAAAATTACCCGTGATTACAATCCTCATTCAGAAATGGTAGACACTAGGCGCATCCGAGGGGTCCTTCACTCAAAAAAAAAAGTCAGTGTACACCCCAAAACAAAATCAGCTAAAAATTCAGTTTAAAAAAATCAGAAAAATCAGAACAAAAACTAAATAAAAAATCGGGGGAAAAAATAAAAAAAAATCAGAAACACAGAAACAAATCTAAAATATCAGAAAAAAAAACAGGAAAAAAATAAGTGAAAGTCAAGGAATGTCACGATAAACAAAAAAAATAAAAAATAAAAAAATAGACAAATCGGTGTGCGCTTGAATTTCTAGTGAAGGACCCGACCCCTCGGCCGCACCCCCTCACGGCCCCCCTCTGCCTTCTCTCCTCGCAGAACCTGAAGCTGTGGAACGGCACCCTGGCGTACTCCTACTGGCAGCGGCCCGGCGTCATCCGGCTCACCAAGGTCTGGGTCTTCAACATGACCAACCCGGACGGCTTCCTCAACTACGGCGAGAAGCCCCGGCTCCAGGAGATCGGCCCGTTCGTGTACAGGTGAGCGGCAGCAGTAGCAGCAGGAGGAAGGGACCGGAAGTGACACATGAGCGGCGGGGATATTTTCAAACCGCGGTTGGCAGCGCCGAACCCGAATACCTCTCTTGGGAGTCGTTGGTACACCTGCGGGAGCGCGCGCCTCGCTCTCGCTACCCGGTGTCCTTGAGAGTGCAGCATCTTCACACTCTTAATCCTCGCCCCGGCTAGTGCACAGCCCGCACATCTCCAAAGTCACAAGTTCACCTCGAAGCGATCGCGCCGGCGGCGGCGATTCGAGATATTCACCCATTAATGTTCGCGACACAGGAAACCCGTGAGAGTGTGAATGTCGCGCACATTAAGGTTTTGGCAACTTCCATTTCCGTGAGGCTGAACCAATAAAACTGAGAAATTTTACCAGCTGCAATTTTACTCATACACTTTTTGGGTGTCAAGAAGAGTACGCATGGGAATACGAATACGTAGTTCACACACCTACAAAGTGTGCAACATTCATTCACTCTAAGGTTTTCAATGCATTTCTTTTTTAATCTCATCTAAATAACGTGTGCATCTCTGGCTCTTCAGGGAGGACATGGAGAAGGTGAACATCGCCTTCCACGACAACGGCACCGTCACCTTTCAGCATCGCAAGATTCTCCGCTTCGTCCCGGAGATGTCTGTCGATCGCAACACCAAGATCGTGCTGCCCAACATCCCCCTGCTGGTGGGTACCCGGGGTACCCGTGCGCGCCGGGTACTCCGCGGGTCGGTACCGCGCCGCACCGCACCGCCGTGCATAATCACCCATTTAACAGCGCAGTTATACACCTGTCCACGTGTTTCTTTATATTCGGACGGAAAGAACATGAGGGACGCGGGGTCTCTATGCGGAACCGGTATTGTCTTTGCGCGCGCGCCGAAGCGTCTGATAATTTCAGCTTTGTTTTCGACGGGGGGATAACAAAAAACTTTAAATTTTAGTGTTTAAATAGCGTGAATTTTCCTCGAAGTTTTATGAGGTGTTTTAGGATTTTTGATTTCCCAAAGTTATTCTGAAATTTTCCTTGAAATTTTCCCTAAAATTTTACTTGAAACTTTCCTAAATTTGGTCTAAAATTTTCTTGAAATTCTTTTATGAAAACTGAAAACTTCCTTGAAAAAGTCCTTGAATTTTTCAAGAAATATTCCTTGGTATTTTTCTGAAATTTCCCTTGAAAAATTCCTTAAAATTTTCCTCTAATATTCCTTTCTGTTATCCTGGAATTTTCCTTAAACTTTTTCTTCAAGTTTTCATGGAAACTTGCCTGAAATATTCCTTAAAACTCTCCTTGAACTTTCCCCCGTTTGACGTGGCGTTCCTCCGGCTTTCAGACGCTGTCCACACACGTCTCCAGCTCGTTCCCGCTGGTGCAGTTCGTGGTGAGCACGGGCGCCCGCACCCTGGGGCTCAAGCCCTTCGTGTCCCTCACGGCCGACCAGCTGCTCTTCGGCTACGACGACACCCTGGTCAAGCTCGCGCACAACCTGTTCCCGCGCCACCTGCGACCGCAAGCGCAGATGGGACTGCTCCTAGGGGTGAGTAAGAAAGAGAAAGAAAGAAAAAAAAAACAACTTTAGAAAAGAATTATTGTAATGCAAAGTTTGCTGGCTTCCCTTAATTGTCATATTCGGCAAAATCACGGGCGCAAGTCAGGCGGGCCGCGGGCCGGGCTGGGCGTACGTCAGCCGCATAGTAATGGGTGCTGCTGGGGCTGCTTGCTCGCCCCGCCCCGCCCCGCCCCGCCCCGCCTCGCTCTGGAAGCTCCTTCCTCACTTATTAGATATCGTCTCCGCTCGCCTGATGGAGCCATTATTGCCCCTTGTCACCCCGATGGCGTCAGTGCCATGCTGCGCGCTGCGCACGCTCCCTGCTCAGCTTCATCTTTTTTTCTTCTTTTAAATCTCCTCTTCTCTCTCTATCTTTTTTTTTTATCGCGCCTGCTCTCTTCGATTTGATTTGAGGCACCGCCGCGGCGCGACGCGACGTACCGCGCGCGCGCCGGCGTCGCTGATATAATCTTCCCATCCCAGCCGATGAACAGTACGTCTCTCCTTGTCGCTCTCGAGATATCTCCATGACGTGCGACGGAGAAACGATACTGTTCTTCGGCTGGGAAGACTTTAAACGTGTTCTGCCGGTAGGGGGCGCGCGTGTCCGGGTCAGGTCGGGGTCGGGGCGGGGCGCCGGAGTTTGAACCCAGCTGGGCGCGACCGTGCCGGAGCCGTGTCAGAGCTCAGAGTCCGTCGGGTAGTCTTCCGTCAGAGTATCGCGTCGGTGAGAGTATCCCGTCAGCGAGAGTATCCTGCCTGCGAGAGTACCCCGTCGGTGAGAGTAGCCCGTCGGCGAGAGTAGCCCGTCGATCCCGTCGGGATGCGATCCCGACGGCCAGCCTGGTCCCCGACTCGTCGCGACGCGACGTATGCTGCCTTGTAGTGATTTCCCTTCAGCAAGACGAATGTGTTTGCTTCCGTCATTTCCAGCGCATTAGTTTGCTCTCAAACAGCTTGTCACTTTCAAAATTTTGGGTCTTTCCCGCGCGCGCACTGCTCGCGCTGAGACCGGAATGTACCGCGCCCAACCCGTGCCACCGGCCACCGGTGGCTTCTTGGCGGGAACCACACCGCATCTCGCCCCGCCCCGCCCCGCCCCGCCCCGCCCCGCCCCGCCCCGCCCCGCCCCGCCCCGCCCCGCCCCGCCCCGCCCCGCCCCGCCCCGCCCCGCCCCGCCGGGACGAGAGGAATGTGGAAGAGAGTGAATTTCTTGTCTGCTCGTTTTACTAATTTTTTTCTTTCGCTCCCGCAGCGGAATGGTACGCTGGACGAGGTGTCGACGCTGCACACGGGCCAGGAGGGCATGGACAAGTTCGGCTACATCGACACGCTGAACGGGCGCAAAGACCTCCCCTACTGGAAGAGCCCGCCGTGCAACGCCATCACGGCCTCGGAGGGCTCGGTGTGGCCACCGCGCGCTGTCACCGGCTCCGACACGGTGGCCGTGTACGACAAGGACCTGTGCCGCGTGCTGCCGCTGCAGCGGCGCGGCTCCAGCACCGAGAACGGCATCCTCTCCGACTACTACACGCCCGCGGACGACGCCTTCACGCCCACCACCCCGGAGAACATCTGCTTCTGCGAGAACCCGGACTCGCCCGAGTCGTGCCCGCCCAAGGGGCTGCAGAACATTGCGCCCTGCCAGTATGGTGAGTTCCCCCCCGGACCCGGGAGCCGCCCCGGAACCTCCTCTCCGCCGAGGGGTCGGGTGCTCCAGAAAATCATGTTCATAATATTTCTGGTGATTACCAGGGATTACCAAAGATTTCCTGCGACTTAAGGATCATACCGAGATTACCAGGGATTACCCAAGATGAGCTGGGATTACCAGGGATTACCAAGAAATTACTAGGATATTACCGGGGAATATAACAAGAAAATATCAAAGATTACTTGAGGGATTAGCAAGGATTAAGGAGTAATTGTCAGGGCTTGCCGCAGAGGGGAGAGACAACTCTTAAATTTTTGCACAACTTGAAATTCAGAAAAATTCAGGAAATTTTTTTTTAATCTGAAAAATTTAGGAAAATTAGGCAAATTCATGTAAATTTACTAAAATTTACTGAATTCTAAAAGGAACTCAAGCAAATATTCACAAAAATCCCTGAAAATTCAATAAAAATTCACTTGATTCACTTGATTACCAATGATAAACATGGATTACCAGTGATCACCTGATTAGCTCAGTCGGGCACCGCTCCCTCCCCACCCTCCTAACCAGCTGCCTCGTCCTGTCCGCAGAGGCGCCCGTGTACCTGTCGTACCCGCACTTCCTCAACGGCGACCCCTCGCTGGCCGAGGCGGTCGAGGGCCTCAAGGCCGACGTGGCGCAGCACGGCACCTACTTCAAGATCCAGCCCAAGCTGGGCGTCACCATCTCCGCCAAGGTGAGCATCCCACCAGACCCGCTGATCGGCACGAACCAGGCCCTGGCCCAAGCCCCCAACTCCCAACTCTGCACGTGAATTCGAAGTGTGAAGTGTACGAATGTCGCTCTTCAGCAGATGAGTGAATTTATTCGCTCACCTGCAGATGTGTGAAAAACACTTGCAGACTTGCAGGTGTGGGAATGAAATTGCAGGTGTGCTAATGAGTATCAGCGCACTTAAATTCTCTCACTTGCAATTATGCGAAATTTTATTAGCACGTCTACAAGTTAGCGGAATTGTATTCGCACACCGACAAGTGAGCGAATATTTTTCACTTGCCTACAAGTAGGCGGATGAATTCACTCATCTGTAAGTGAGAGACATTCGTAAACTTGGATTTCCAGAATGATTTTCTTTTTGCACGCACCGTAAATAAAGAGGAAAAAAAACAGTTTATTGAAAAAAAAATCGGACAAGATATTGGAAAAAATTCGGGATAAAAATTGGCATAATTCGAAAACAAGTGTGAGAAAAATTCTTAAAACGTTCGAGATTTTTTGAAAGAAATTGAGAAAAGTAAGGGGCAACCAAAAGTGATCCTGTGACAAGAGTAAAAATCCCCTGCCCTGGCGTGGCGCTCGTCTCGTCTCGTCTCACCCGAGGTGTTCCTCTTCGGCCCGCAGGTCCGCGTCCAGGCCAACCTGTGGGTGCGCAACGCGGCGCACGTCGGCGCCGTGTCCAAGTTCCCCACCATCGTGTTCCCTCTCATGTGGCTGGAGGAGGGCGTCGAGGAGCTGACGCCCAGCATCCTGCGCTGGGTGTACCTGGCGACCACGGTGGCCGAGACGGCGCTGCCCGTCGCGACGTACGCGGCCATCGTGCTGGGGCTGGTCCTGCTCGCCGCCGTGTTCGTGCAGTCCTACAGGAAGGTGGTGTTCACCAAGGAGACGCTGCAGAAGGGCCGGGAGAAGCTGCGCCGCGGCTCGTCCTTCCTGGTGAACGGCCAGCACCGGCTGCTCATCCTCCGGGACTCGTACTCGCTGCTCAACACCACGCCGGAGGACACCCCGGACATGGACCCTGACCCGGGCAGGGACAGCCCTTAGGTGTCCCCGAGCAGCCCCCGCTCCGCTCCGCCGGGGCCGGTCCGGGCCGCGAGCCAAGCCTTTCTAGTCCAATCCTACCCTTATTTATTCAGCTGTGATCTGGGCCAGCCGCTCCCGTCCGACGCACCACCATCCCCATCTCGCCTCGCGGGCACGAGGATGCCCTTCTAGAGCAGAGAGCTGGCCTTCGAGAGCAGAGAGCATCCCTCTCTAGAGGAATTTCCTGCCCTTTAAGAGCAGTGAGCCTCCCTCTCTAGAACAGACACCTGCCATTCGAGAGCAGAGCGCCTCCCTCTCTAGAACAGACACCTGCCCTTCGAGAGCAGAGAGCTTCCTATGGTGCTGCTGCTGCAGGGGGGTTTCAATGGGGACTGAGGTGAATGTCGCAAAGTGATGAGTCTCCTCGTGTGTGTGACGCGCTGTGTGGCCTGCTTCTATTGCTCAGTTTTTAATTCCTCGAACGGGATTCTAGTTTCTAACTATATGTGTGTGCGAGTTACTCAGGTTGGCCTGAGGGAAGTTGAGGCGGAAGTTTTGTTGTAGGTTTAGTACCTTCTTCCAAATGTGACTGTGATCGTAAAATTGCACCTTTCTACTCGCATTGTGCTCAAAGCGCATTTTACTAAAGTTTGATAATATTGTTCTTTCCTTGCCAGGATATTGACAAAAATTTGTGAATACCTCAACAATCAATTGTGTCTCTGCTCAAAATTATTTAAAAGATGAGACGTAAAATTGGGTCTTTTTTTTAGCCAACTTTATTTTAACTTGTCAATGATAAAAAAAATCTGTATTTATTTTAGCGTAATGTGATTTGGTTGAGTAGGGTGTCTAATTTTACAATACTATGATTTTTATTCACATACATATTGCCATAGGTCTATACTAATTTTATTTCAGATACTTTAACATTTACTTGTATTTTAGTCAATTTTGTCAAGCAGAGGGGAAAAACTCTCCTAGACTGAACTAATGAAAAAGGGAGCCTAGTTTTAATATTCAATGTTGTACAAAAAGTATTATGTCGCAAAGTGCCAGGAGTGTTTTTTTTTCTGCAAAAGCAAAATTGTTTGTGTGTAATGTACTCATCCGAATTCTACCTTGAACAAGTTATCAATTGGCAAAATTCCTCAGCCATTATTACTTCTACTGTAAAGTTAGGTGTAGAAAGCCAAGCTCAAATTTCTGTGATGAAATCTACATGTGCAAGGTGGTCCGTCCTGTTTGCCCCGTTGTTTCTGTAAGCAGGAGTGAGTGGGTTGCCTGCTTGCACAAACAACAGGGTAAAGGGGCCACCCTGTATGATGAAGTGAGTTTTTATGTAAATAAAAAAAAAAAGAAATAATATAATCTTGTGCCTCATTCAATTTTTTTTTTTAAGGATATTGTGTTTTCTTTAAATGTATTCGAAATGGTGCGCATGTAAATACCCCGCGCCCGGCCGCTGGGTGCTGGACGGGATGACCCAGACCCAATACCTAAGTTTTGAGGTCCCTGAAGCAGTCATGATTACACCGCGAAAAGTTCCAGGTGTAAAATACAGTAGGAGCGTTTTTACTCCTTCATATTTTAGAGGTAAAATCCCAGCTCTGTGTTTTACTCCTACTAGTAGAAGTGAATCTTGTAGAGGTATTTCCGCAGCAATATTGTTAGAGGTAGGTATATTGCCGTAGATTTAAATTGACCTCTAATCTAATTTAGAGGTGTTTCTAGTAGAGGTACTAGGTTCGACCCGTGCCGAGGCCTGTTCCAGGCGGCAGAGGCCAGGACGAGAGGTGTAAGAGGGGAGAGGCCGAGGCAAAATTTTTGCACACCTCATAATTCAGAAAAATTCCTAAAAATTCCTGAAAATTCAGGAAAATTCAGAAAAGTTCCGAGACGACCAGGAGCATTCAGAGAAATTTAAAAACATGTAGGTAAAATTCAAGCAAATATTCAGAAAAAAATTCAACAGAAATTTACGAAAATTCCTGAAAATTCACAATAATTTACAAAATTTGCACGCCACTATTCAGGGTTGTTTTCGCCTCGGGGTAGCCCGTCCGGCGGCCAGTAGACTGGATCCGCACAGCGCCGAGTATACTGTCCTCACTCTTTGCTCCCCGTGGCTTTTCGCTCCATGAGTGCGACAAGGACGGAGCCACGGTGCTGCCAGGGGCGCCCTGGGGTAGGCAGCCCACCACACACCGGCGCGCGCGCGCGGCCCGCATGCGCGGCGCACACGGACTAGCAGCCCCGTCTGCATGTCGCACCACGCGTCAAATTCTTATGATCGACATTTCCACTTCTTTCACAATTTTAGCTGAGCGAAGGGAAGTGATGTCCGTCCAAATTTTCGCAATCAAAGGAGTTTGAAATGCTGAAATGTTGAATTTGGACTTCCCTTCGCGCTGGGAGGCTGGCGGCAGAGGTAGCGCCACCTAGCGGCCGCGCGCGCAGTCTCTCAGTTAACGTCGCAAAGCCCGGCGCGGCGGGTCCGGCCTGCAGCTTGGTTCAATTTCATGTCGAAATTAAAACTTAAATCGTCTTTGCTATGAAACGTGCGGTTTGAAGTTGATTTTAGAGTTGTGAACATAGCCACGCGAAGTTTCCAGTGTCATTGTCATTATTATGGAGTGCTAGTGTGAGTGCTAGTGTTTTATCGAGTCTCCTGGGACAAGTTCGTCAAGTTCTCTTCAAGACACATTTGATTTTTGCTTTGATTGTGTTGTATCTCTGAATTGAACTACACGGAGGTGTACTGAATTTGCAGCCATTAATAACATCATTTACTTCTGGATTTATTATTTGGATGAGTAACATAACCTAAAGGCGTGGACATCATTGTTTACCATAAATCTGTGACGCTGCGTTAGGGAACTAATGGAATATGCTTAGAATTGAAATCAGTTAATACGTTGCCCAGACAAGCGAGAGCTACTAACTGTAACATCATTTCCTTATATTTGGTTTAATATTGTTTTCAACCTTTTCTCGCTTGATCACTGTTTGGATTCCTCATTGAGCTTAAAGGTTTCCTTTACCTGTTGTTGCTGTTGTTGATGCTGAAGATTAGTGGAAGTATGCGCCTTATAGACGAGAAACATTAGGGTTTAAATAAAAAAATAAAAATAAAAAAAAAAGTTAAAAAAATTAAAAAAATCTATTATTTGGTTTCACACGCTCAAAAGATAATACACAAAAGTGTGGTGTAATATTGTAAATCTGCATACCGTTTAAACCCTTCAAGAACAACTAAATAGTTTGGATATTATTTAAGTAAATTTGGTAGCAGTTTGTCGTCCCAAGCATATGCTGTTCTTCCCGCTGATACAATTTTTGATTAAGCTATCTCACGTTCTAAACCAAACATGTTCCTTGATCCGTCGTGCATTTGAATTAGGAGAAAGGGTGCTCTTTAAAGTTGTGGATAGAGGAAAACTTCTTTTTAAAATATGGTTAGTCAACAGACACATGACTCATACAAATATAAGGGGCAATACTGTGGATGGAGTAGGCCCTATGGTCGCAATTTGAGGAAAAGTATGGCAGTTGGGACCAGAATGAGTATCAAAATTTCAGCATCCATGGGAATCCGAAAGGAAAGCTGAACAGGAGGTTCCAGACAACTGTGGGCAGCAATTTGGCGAAAATTTTGAATTAGAGCAGTGGTTCTAAATCATTGAAATATTACTAAAATATAGTTGTACATAACCATTGAAATAGCACAATTGAGTCTCAGTGTTGTCCCTATCATCCTTAACACACACCCACCCACCCCAACTGTGTTATTCCTAATAATTGTGGATGGACTGTGTTGCCTACTTAAACGGTGGTCTTGTTAATTATTTCTCTAAGCACATCCTTCGCTCAGCTGGCTACTTCATGCCTGCCGCACGTCCTCCTAGTTTAACCAGCCAGCCACTCACTCCCCAGCCCCCCCTGGCACAATATACCCAGGGTATGCGCTTGGTTTCTGGCTTTGAGAGTAAAAGCTGGCTGACACCTTAAAATTACAAGTTAAATTTTATGTTTAGTGTCGGTGTTGTGTTTTTAGGTATCATCTGCTAAAAATTGCTGGTTGTTAAAAATTTGTTGCTGGATTGAAACTTGCCGCTTGTGTCTGCAGCGTGCAGCGGGTGGGTGTGCACGATGAGGACCTGGACGACCTGGACCTGGAGGAGTGCTGCGGGGAAGTTCCGGGAGCTGGAGCAGGACGGCGACAGCCTGAGGAGCGCTGCTGAGGCCGCCGTCGTGGACTCGCCGAGCGCACAGTGGATAAGAAAATGAAGGTAGGGTAACCGTGGCGCCAAGACTTCTTATTCGCGGCGCCGGCGGGGCTGGAAGCCCTGTTTCGTGACTCCCTTTTACTCTGTTTTACTCGCTCCCCCTTTTTGCCTATCATTTTCCACCCCCTCTCTCTCCTTCCTTCTTTTCTTCCATTCCTTCCCCCCTTTCGCTCACCCTCACCTCCCCTTTACTCACATCTACGGGGTTGCTGGGGCCCCCCCCCCCCCTGCCCCCCCCGCCATCCTGGTGCCCCTGTAGGCGCATAGGCGCAGCAGATTATTCCCCGCCATTCATCCTGATCGAGGAGGTGCTTTTGTTGTGTTAAGGGTTTTTTCGGTGTATTTTTCCTTCAAAAGACTCCTTTTAAATTCATTTAAAATTCTTTAATAAGGCGGCTCGCCGCCGACAATCGCCCTCCTCGATTCAAATTCCGCGCGCCTCGCGGGCCGCGAGTTCCCGTGGCGCCCGGCAGACGGCGCTCGCTGGCGCCCCGCGCACCCGCCGCGGCCGCGCTCCCCGCCTCGCTGCCCCGCCGCTAGAGGGCGCCAGGGCCCGCAGACAGACTGCGCTTTATCTCTCTCTCTCGCTCTCAAGGAGTCGTCCGAGGGTGCGAGAGCTCTCTGTCTCTCTCGCTCTCAAGGAGACTGCTGAGGGTGCGAGAGCTCTCTGTCTCTCTCGCTCTCAAGGAGACTGCCGAGGGTGCGGTAGCGCTCCGTCTCCCTCGCACTCTACTGGTCGAGCAGCGCGTCCAGCAGCCCCTCTCGCTCCCACGCGGTGAAGAAGTGCAGCGCCGTGTCGCGGACCTGCGCGCGCCCCAGGGCCACGTCGCGGGGGTGCGGTCCGTCGCCCAGGTGCACGTCCACCAGGTTGTCGAAGGTGAGGCCGAGGGAGTGCGGCGCCAGCACGAGCGGCATGCCCGCGGCCACGTGCATCACCTGCGCCATCCCCCGGCGCCGCATGTCCGCCTACAAGCACCGCGTCGTGCACCTCGTGTCAGCTGTCGTGGTGTCTGATTCCTAAGATCGTTCTCGTACCTCTGACCTTGTCGCACGCACGGAGGTGCCCTATGTTGGGAATGGCAAGGGCCCCATGTGTGGGCCAAGGACGGAGGCGCGAGAGCGATCTTTCGGAATCGGACGGCAGACAACAAAGATTATTAATAGCAGTTTTACCCTCTGGGTACGAATTCCATGGGGTTTCTATGAACTTTGATGGTGGTGCCGAGCCTACGGGTGCTTAATATTTGTAGACCGTTGGCCGTTCTGAACACGTCGGATTGATCTTGGACGCTGGAGGGTCATCGGAGACGGAGAGCTCACCGCGACAGTCTCGAACGGGCAACTTTCGGGTCGACTCTTGATGGCCGAGACTTAATGGAAACTGGGATTTCGAACGCGAAGTAGCGCGCTCGAGACTACCGCGGGGGGCTCTCCGATGGCCCTTCTGGCGTGCCGTGGCTGTGCTTGCACTGCCTACCTTGAGCTCGTCCAGGCTGGGTACGCGGCGCGCGCCCATGGCGGCGAGGCAGTCCTCCAGCTCGGTGTGGTACTCGGCCAGCATGGCGTCGAAGCGCGCGCGCACCTCCCCGCGCACGCTGCACAGGAAGTAGGACAGGTCGCAAGCGGGCGAGCCCCACGTTGTGATCTGGAAGTCGACGAACCGGACGTCGACGGGCTGCGGGCGTCGAGACGTGTGTTAGGAGCAGGGCACGGCCTCGACCACCTCGGCGGCGGTCCTGGACATCTCGCTGAGCGTGTCGGACACCTCGGCGAGGGCTTCAGCCATGTTGGCGAGGCCGTCGGCTACCTCAGGGAGGCCCTCTCCCCGGCGAGGGCGGCGCTGGTCACCTCAGGGAGGGCCTCGGCCTCCCCGGCGAGGACGGCGCTGGTCACCTCAGGGAGGGCCTCGGCCTCCCCGGCGAGGACGGCGCCGGTCACCTCAGGGAGGGCCTCGGCCTCCCCAGTGAGGACGGCGCTGGTCACCTCAGGGAGGGCGAGGGCCTCGGCCTCCCCGGCGAGGACGGCGCTGGTCAACTCGGGGAGGGCCTCGGCCTCCCCGGCGAGGGCGGTGCCGGCCACCTCAGGGAGGGCCTCGGCCACCCCGCCAAGGGTGGCGCCTGGCGCCGGCCACCTCAGGAAGGGCCTCGGCCACTCTGGCTCAGCCAGTTTCTGGACCGTCGCGGCGAGGAATTTGAGTCTTTTGTCACGTAGACCTTGACCCCGAGCACTATTTGCAGGAGCGCCTCGTCGCGCACGTGTACCTTCGCTCCTTATCAGTGACCTCCTTCCTCCTGTATCACGGTTTACTGATAGCCCACTGTATGCTGAAGTGCGAAGCGGGACCATCCGGATCCAATTCGAATGTTCCCGAAATTATTAATTAAGATGGTAGAACTCTCCGGCCCAGACCAGACTCTCGCGACGTTTATCCGGATTGAGTTGCGTCTCCGACGCACCCCTTTCCACCCCTGCGGCCTAGGGGGAAACAACTCTGAAATTTTGTACTCCGCCTCGTAATTCAGAAATATTCAAAAATTGCAGAAAAAATTCTGGGAAATTCGCAGGAATTCTCAAAAGTTATTCAGTAAAACAAAAAAATAAAAAATAAATTCAGAAAACAAATCAGCTAAAATTCAGAAAACTAAACAAAATTTGTGCACCAAAATTCCGATCCCCTCGCCTGCCGCACGGCTCAGCTTTACCTTGCCGTCGGCGGCGTACTTGAAGAGCGCGTTGCCCATCCAGAGGTCGCCGTGCAGGCACGTGTTGAAGGCGGCGCCGTCTAGCGGGTCGGGTCGGTGCGCGGCCACCAGGCGCTCGGCGCAGTCGGGCTGCAGCAGGCGCAGCTTGGCCACCGCGCGGCGCGCCACCTCGTCCGGCCAGCGCTCCGCCTGCTGCAGGAAGCGCGCGAACCCCTTCACCTGCCACCGGATGTTATTTGATACTTTTTTAATTCAATTTTTTTTTATGGTTTACGAAAAGTGCTAAGAAGCACTACTGCCATGTAAATAACCTTCCCTCTTAGTTACTCATCACAAGTTTATGAAGGAAAGGGGGAGAGGGAACGCACCCGGCGGTAACGACTGTGACAGCGTGACAGTGGCGTGACCACATAGTGCCCACGACCCCCCGTGTTGGGTGAAATATATAAAAACACCTTTCAATGGTTGAGTTGAAAGGTGCCAACACTGGGAATCTAAGTGTACGAATGTCGCTCATGTACAGATGATTGAATTTATTCTGTCACTTGTAGGTGAGTGAAAAATATTCGAGAACGAATTTATACGTGCCCTGATACTCATTCGCACACTTGCAAATGTGCGAATTTTTCATTGACACACACACACACACAGTGTAAGTGTGCTAATATTTTTCACTCACCTGCAAGTGAGCGAATAAATTTTACTCATCTGTAGCAGCTGAGCGACATTCGTGCACTTAGAATGATAGTGAAGCTAGCGCAAAATTTTCCCACGAAACAATTAGATCGAAATAAAAAAATTAATAATAGTTCCGAACTCCCAAGACCTTAATGAAAGGTTCCTGTTAACTTCCTGGCGGAGGCCATGGAGGCCGTGACGCACCATCATGCCGTCGATGAGGCGCGCGTGCTCCTTGCAGACCATGCGCATGGTGTCGGTGAACAGGTCCGGGTGCGCGTCGAGCACCAGGGCGCCGGCCGCGTGCCAGCGGGCCAGGGCGCGCAGCACCAGGCGCGTGTGGGCCTCGTCCAGGCCCTGCTCGCGGGTCGCCAGCCGGAAGCCCTGAGGGGTGGGACAGCCCGTGTCAAGTCAAGAGCTGAAGTGTCATAGAGAAATACCAAAGAAAAACGAGTCTACAGAAAAATTATGAAACAGGAAACTAGGAAAACTGTCAAAATTTTCTTCGGAGCATTCTTTAAAATTTCCAGAAAAGCATAGGGAAAATTGCAAAAATTCTATAACGTTTCCATACAAATTCCAGAAAATTTATAGAGAAATTTTAGAAACATTCTGAAACATTTATAGAGAAATTTTAGAAATATTATCGATTATTTGTAGAGAAATTTTTGGACATTTGTAAAGAACGATAAGAAAACTCTAGATTTTCTAAAGAGAACTTTTAGAAAAATTCTCGAAAAGTTTTAGAAAAAAATGGGAAATGTCTGGAAAATTTTTATCAATTTTCTCGCAACGAATTAGATTTCGTGTCATTTGTGCTCTATAAGAGAGTCTCAGACCGGCGGCCCGCGGGCTACAAGAAGCGGCCCCGCGAGGGAGAGAGATGTGGCTATGGTCAACGCGTGGGAGCGAGCGACAGGTCCGACTCTGTCCGACCCGCGCGTCGTCTGCTGTCTGCTGGGCGCACTGCTGCACCTCGACGGAGATGTCCTCGAAGACGAGCATGGGCGCGGGGTGGTCGGCGGGGGTGCGGTGCAGCATCGTGGGCGCGAGCGGCGGGTCACCCCTGCCGGCCGCCTCCAGCCGCCCCTGCATGCGGGGCAGGATGTCGGCGTACACGCGGCCCTCCTGGTCGAACGCCCGCGCGATGGGGAAGAAGGCCTCCACGGCGCTCGTCGGTAGCCGCTGCGGGAACAGTGATGTTAGAAAAGTAGGCAAATTATCGTACGCATGCACCTGTGTGTGGCAAACTGGTATCTCCGCCTGCCAACTAGGCAAAATGTATTCTCATGTGTGGAGAGTTTGCCTAGTAGGCAGGCGGAGATACCCGTCTGCCACACACAGGTACATGCGTACGATAATTTGCCTACTTTTCTAACATCACTCTGCGGGAACAGGGACGTCGCACGTACAGTCGCGTCGCCTTGACCACCATGTGGTCAGAGGGTTGGTGGAGAAGGTCGCGCGGGGGGCGCCGCCCGAGGGGGCTCTAAAACTTTACTTAGAAAGTTGAAAAAAAAAAAAAAGACAAAATTTAAAATAAAATCAAGAAGAAAGACACAAATATCCGAAAAATCGAGAAAAAATAGGCCAAAAAACGAAATAGAATTCAAAATAATCAGATATTGGGGTAAAAGATAAAAAAGTGACAGTAATTTTTTCTTGAAAAATAAAAATCAAAATTCATAGAAATAAAAAAAAATCACAGAAAGCCACAAAATTTATTGTACACATTTTGTTCGGGTGATCGCCCTCTCGGCTCTCGGCGCCCTCTTACCTTGATGATGAGGTGCTTGTCCTCGCGGCGGTCCGTTGTCACCCGGACGCGCACCATGACGCTGGCGAAGTTGTCCCCGGCGCCGAGGGCGTCGGCGTGCACCTTGCGCACGGGGGCGCCCACCACCGCCGACATGAAGGCGGGCTGCAGCCAGGCGGGCGCCGCCGCGGCCTGCTTGTCGGCGGCGTCCTGGGCGGCTGCGGAGGCGGCTTCGGCGGGCGGCGTCGGCGACATGCTGTGGCGTTGTGGCCCCGGGAGATGGCGTGCCGTCGCGCCGGGCCCCGTGGCCCCGGGGCCCCGGCCGAGCGGGAGGAGCTACAGTGTCGTGCGCTCGACGGCGACCTTGAGATGATGAGCCTGGTCAGACCCGCACGCGGTAATCTGTCCTCCTCAAGCGCCCCGCCCGTCTGTCGGCCAGGATCCTGGTCTTGGTTTACTTCATGTGCCCTGTCCCCGCGACCCTGCTGGGCCGGCGGTGGTGGTCTCATTTTGCCTGCGTGCAGTGTCGGCTATGCAGCTCACATGGTCCATCTCTCCAGCACTGGCTTTGCAGCTCACACCATGGTAAATGCCTGCGTACGCGCCGTCAATTTGTTGCCTGGTCCCGGACCGTAATTTTTGACTACGGTCTGAATCTTACGGTACACTCCGTAGCCTGCAAATATGTTGGGGAAGTTCAATGGAGCACATTCCATCCACAATGAAGTACAGTTCGCACCGTAGGGATACACTGTAAAAAATATTCTTAAAAATAATATAAAATTTGCTCTTAAATTTAAGAACATAATCAAGAGTTATTACATTTCAGAAAGGATTATGAAATCTAAGAACTGTTTATATATTTCAAAAAAAAATATTCTGAAATATGGACACCTTGTTCTTAAATTTCAGAAACATCCATGAAAATTAAAAACAGCGTTCTAAGTTTTAAATCTTACCAGTAGTTTTAAGAAATAATTCTGAATATCCAAAATACTTCTTAAATTTCATACAACTTATAAAATTTGGACATAGGCATTCGGTGTTTAATTTGTACACGAGTGATCACTAAGATCAAATTTTGTCCAGCGATACGCTACGTTCTTATCTGCATTTTCAAGTCTGATCGGTAACGTCTGCCGTTCGTATTACCTCATCTATCCGTCTTGGGAGTGTCCTCGCGCGGGCGCCGCATCAGGTCGGTGGCGGGCGCTCCCCGCCCAGGTATGTCCTGGTAGCTGCGTGGTCTAAGGCGCTAGGATCCCAATCCAAAGGTCCAAGGTTCGAATCCTCCCAATAGGTGAGTACATAAAAAGGTAAACTTAATTAAGGGAAATAGGTGGAACTGGGCGAAGCTGAGAGTCGTAATATGATAGGAAACTGATCAAAATATTTTGCAGATTTGCGTGTAGCACGCGGAGAGACAACGTTTTGACTTTTAAGAACATGTTATTAATTTTAAAAAACTATATGTTCTTAAATTTAAGAGCAAATTTGTTTTGTAAATTGCTTCCAAACATGTGTTATTAAAATTAAGATGAATTTTTTTTACAGTGTACGTTACGGTCTGACCAGGAAAACTACGGTACGGACCGTAGGCATACCGTAAAACCTTAAGGTACTTTTAACAGTGCATAGCCTACCCGCAGCAGTGCCTTTGTATCTCGCTTTGCCTACCTGCGGCAACAGTGCAGAGGCCCGTCCTGGCGCAGGCCCTGCCCGCCCTCCTGGTGGGTCGCATTTCGGAGAGAACAGTCAGTACGGTATACCACACGGAAAAAATGTATTAGCTGGATAGGCACACTAGGTGACATATTATTTGCCTAAGATAATTCTTCTTGCTGTACTGGAAAACGTCCGATATGGTAGAGCAAACGCTAGAAACTTTATCAGGGAAAAATTAGCTGAGAGATGTAGTATTTTCAGCCCGATATAGAAACTCTTCAAGCGAATCTTTTTCTCTCCTGTTTTTCGTGCGAGCAGGCCCCAGCGCGTGCCAGGGCAACTGCAATACTGCTTTTCCGATCGCCTTCCCGTCTTTTATCTCCTCCTCAACTATTTTCTCTCGTTCTCTATTATTATCATCATTTTCCCCCGTGATTATCTGCTCGTAATGCGCACATGCGGCCGCAGTGTTAAACCTCGTGACCTCGCGCGGTCATGCGGAGCGATTAGTGCGATTTTTTTTTAAAGAAGTATGTGTGCAGAGTAAGGTGGACAGAACGAGAAAGAAACATGATCAAAGGGGGGGAGAGAGAGAGAGAGAGAGAGAGAGAGAGAGAGAGAGAGAGAGAGAGAGAGAGAGAGAGAGAGAGAGAGAGAGAGAGAGAGAGAGAGATAAGCAAACAATCATCACTCCCGGATTACCCGTCGGCGCCCACTCGCTGATCGATGAAATTAGTTTACGTATTCATGACTGGGCGCACACACGGCGCCACGCTCCGCCACGCGCCCGCGGTAACTCGATATTAATGCCCGCGGGGCAGGGCCTGGCAGGGCGTCGTGCGACGTGACGCTCATTGCCACCCTCCGGACATCGGGGACCTCTGCTCCGGACCGGACCGGACTGGAGCCGATGAATTTAATTACTGCCCCCCCCCCTCCCGGTCTCCCCCGGAGAATTTAGCACGAATTTTTTCACGATTGTATCTTTCTTTATGATCGTGGCGCAGTGCGTAGCGACACTTTTTCGGTCTGGTTTCAGCTGTGGGGTTTAAGCTTTTTGAGATTTCGTCGGGCGTTCTCCGGCCAATATGCGAGCGAGGCTCCCGAGGGTTTTACAACTCTGAAATTTGTGTACACACCTCAAAATTCAAAACAAATCAGGAAAATTCAGAAAAATTCCGAAAAATTTACAAAAAAATAATTAAATCTAGGCTAAAATTCTCAAAATTCAATATAAAATTTTCACGGAAATTTCTGAAAAATCCCTAAATTTGTAGAGCGAAATTCCGAGTAGTTTCCCCCTCGGAGTACATCTGCCCCGTGCCTCTCCCTCCGCCTCGCTCGCTCGAACGGCTCGGGGCAGGAATCGCAGGGCCGTGGCGGCGCTTGCACGCGGCTCGACCCGCATCAGGGGAGGATCGCAAGAATGTGTGCGAGTGACACATTGGCGTTGCCCGGCGGGGAGGAGGAGGAGGAGCAGGAGGGCGAGGAGGAGGAGGCTAGCTGTGCGCGGCCACCAGCAGCAGCAGCGTCAGCCACCGCTGAGGCGCGCGTGGCGGAGCGGGGCGGGGCGGCGCGTGCCGCATCCTGGGCGGGGGCCGGCGAGGCCTGCAGGAGACAAGCAGCCCACCCCACCCCCGCAATGCTCTCTCTCTCTCTCTCTCTCTCTCTCTCTCTCTCTCTCTCTCTCTCTCTCTCTCTCTCTCTCTCTCTCTCTCCCTCCCCCTCCCCTCCCCTCCCCTCCCCTCCCCTCCCCTCCCCTCTCCTCCCCTCCCCCCCCTCTCTCTCCACTGATGTTCTTCGTGGAGAGACGGGTCAGCAGTCTCCGACCTCGGCTGAGCCCCATACCCGTGTGCTCGGGCTCGACGGGGCGCGCGGTCCTGTCTCCGTGGCGGTGCCTCCATCGAGGACATCGAGGACCTCGTCCTGGCCGGCGGGTTGGCCTCTCGCCGACGCGCGGAGCTGCAGCGCGATTCTGGTGCACGCCCTCCTCGCCTCGCTGTCTCTCTCTTGCACCTGCACGGCGTATCACATGAGTGCGAGAGTGACCGAACGAGCGTGGGGCAGGGGGAGCGCCTGGTGCTCGGGCCGACCCGCCGGGCAGCCCGGTCCAGCAGGTGGCCTACCCGGCATGCGCCAGGGGCCACGGGCCCGGGAGAGAAACCCTCTCCATCACTATCTCCCGGGCGTCTGGAGAGAGGAGAGGGAGAGAGAGGGAGAGAGAGAGAGAGAAAAGTGGAAAGAGAACGATGATAGAATACGGTGGTTTGGTGTTGGCAGTATACCTCCTCTCTCTCTCTCCTCCCCCACCTCTGCCCTCAGAGACCTCTTGAGCTGGAAAATCTCTTTATCGCTTCTTAATTAAATTGGAGCTCTGTGGTGAGTCGGGCCGGGACGGGCCGGGCTAAGTGGGGGTGGAGTGGAGCGTGGCGGAGCGTGTCCCGGTGGTCCCACGCTCCTGCGCGGCAGCGAGGCGCCCATGAAAACATATTGCTCTTGGCGCCGAGGCGGAAACAGCTCCGAAAGTTTGTAAATCTCGTAATTCAGAAAAATTTTAGAAAATTAAAAAAAAAAAAAAAAAATGGTAAAATTCAAGAAAAATTTTACAAAAAATTAAAAAAAAACTACGAAAAGTCAACAAATTTGTATTATAAAATTCAGAGTTGTTTCACCCTCGGTGCAATGGAAAACCCAACTGCGAGAATGTCGTACACTTGTGGACGTGTTCGAATTCCCATTCGTGCACCTCGGTCCCTTTAGGCATGTGGTGTTCCTTAAAAAAAAAAAAAAAAAATCTGTTGAATGTGCGAACAAAAATTCGCTGACCTACCACAACTGTGTGAACTTAAATTTCCACTCTTGAAGTACGTGTGTGAGTACGGGCAGGTGGGCGCAAGAGACTGTGGAGCTTGAGGACTCGAAAAGTTTTAATTTGTCTTATCCGCCCTCTCGGCCCACTAAGGTACCTACATAGTAGATAAAAGTTTGACATATCAATTTTATACACAATTTTACATAATATAATAATATTAATAATAATAGTAATAACGCACTCTCAATATAAGTTAAACTCTTTCATTATTCTAAAAAAAAATAAATGGCAAAACAAAATGCGAACGAAATGGCGGCGAGCACTGTCATCACGCCGGAATCGCGGTGCGAGCGGAAACGGAAACAGTCAACAAAGATGGTCACATGAAACAAACCGTCCGTGTGACAGCGGTGTGACGGAGTGTCACGATGTGACGGTTTCATCGGGCATCGCACCGTTCCACGTGGTAACAAAAAAAAAATACCAAACCATATCGTCACTCCTCGAGACTTAATCAGTTTATCACAGAACTGGAGGGGCCTGGGCGCGCCCCTGGTGGGAGCTGACCCCGCCCCGACCCACCGCGCCCCGCCGCACCCCGCCGCGCCCCACCCCGCCCCACCCCGCCCCACCCCGCCCCACCCCGCCCCACCCCGCCCCACCCCGCCCCACCCCGCCCCACCCCGCCGCGCCCGTGTTTGGATGCTCTCCCCTGGAAATGACAGCTTATTTTCCCCCGCGTGGGCGCGGCGGGGCAGCCAGGCGGGCAGGAAGTGAGAACTCGGTGCGCGCTCTCTCTCGCTCTCGCTCTCTCTCGCTCTCTCTCGCTCTCTCACACACGCAGCAGTCTCTCTCCCCGCCTGTGCGGCGCGTTGGAGCGAGCGGTATGGTCTCACACCCTCCCCTCTGCTGCTGTACACAGTCTCGCGGGTCAAACATTAACGGCGCGGAGAGTGGGGCGGGGCGGGCGGGGCGGCGTCCTCGAGGCCCTGGGTGGCCGAGGCCACGCTCACGTCACGTTGACCTCCCCGTCGTCATCCTCGTCGTCGCCGGCCTCGGGGTCGTCGCCGACCTTGTGAACGGCGCGGCGGGGCGGGGCGGGCGGGGCGGCGTCCTCGAGGCCCTGGGTGGCCGAGGCCGCGCTCACGTCACGTTGATCTCCTCGTCGTCGTCCTCGTCGTCGCCGGCCTCGGAGTCGTCGCCGGCCTCGGCGTCGGGCGGGCGGCCGCCGCCGGGCTCGGCGGACAGGTCGTGCGGCGAGGCGGACAGGTCGCGCGGCGAGGGCGTGGCCGGCGGCGTCCCCGGGCCGCCCGGGTGGAGGAGGCTGCCGGCGCCGACGCCGTCCTCGTCCCCGCAGCCGTCGGACAGCTCGAGCTTGGCGCGGTCTGCCTCGGCGTCGCTCAGGTCCGGGTGGGGGTTGTTCTTGTTGGGCAGCGTCTGCTCCCGGGAGCCGCCCGCGGCCAGCAGCTCGCGCTCCTTGGAGTTGCGCCACTTCATGCGCCGGTTCTGGAACCAGATCTTCACCTGCAACACAGAGGGGTTCAGCTGTCTACAGATTCATGGAGAGACCACAGGTCTAATCGCACCGCAAAGGTGTTTGCATCCGCGGGGCCGGGCGGGGTGGGGCGGGGTGGGGCGGGCCGGGCCGGCTCATAGCCGCAGATATAATTGTCGGGTTGTCGTCGCCCTCCGTGCAAAAGTCGTTGAGCGGCACCGCCTTGTGCGGCAGAGTGAGTGAGAGACAGAGACACAGAGAGAAAGAGAGAGAGAGAGAGAGAGAGAGAGAGAGAGAGAGAGAGAAGGAGAAAGAGAGAGAGAGAGAGAGAAGGGCCGACGGAGAAGGGGGAGAGTGTGTTTCTGCCAACACGCCAAGTAATTTGGAATGAAAACGGGCCGCCATCAACCCCTCATCTTCCTCTCTCACTCTCTCTCCCTCTCTCTCCCTTTCTCTCTCTTCCTCTCTCGCTCTCGCTCGTTCGCTCGCTCGCTCCCACATGCTGGAGCTGCCTGCCTGCTCGGCCCGCCAAATGCTAACCGGTGCGGAAAAAAGCCCCCTCTTTCACGTCAGTCGCACTCCTGGCGGGGTGGGGCGGGGCAGGCCGGGGCGGGGTGGCCGCCTAGCAGCAGGATAGACGACTTTTTCTCTTTGCCTCTCGCATATAATATTGTTGTTCCGGATCGCGGCGGGGTTTTTATTTTCGAGCCAGACATGTGGAGATATATCGAGGGCGGCGTGGCGCTTTTTCGCCGCTGGCGGGAGTCGAACCCCGAACCTCCGCCCTCTGCGCGGGGGATTTGAACGCGGGGTCACTGTGCGTGATTACTGTGCCAGTCAGTCCGCGCTGTCCTTAGTGAGATGTGTGTATCGCGTTCATTAAGATCTGCCACTGGACATGACGGACAGTTGACACGTATCATATTGTCGGGGAGGTTGGACGAGGGGGCGAGGGGAGGGGGGGGGGGGGCGGAGAGAGAGGGAGGGAGAGGGAGAGAGAGAGAGGGGAGGGAGAAAGAGCACAAGTGTGCAAGCGGAGGGTTGGCGCCGGCTGCACAGTGGGTGGCGCGGAGTCCCTCCGATTAGGCGAGCTAAGTGATAGCCGCGCGCGACATCTGTTGGCGATTTTTCGCAACAACAATAAGGAAGCAGCTCCAGCGTAACAGAGAGAGAGAGAGAGAGAGAGAGAGAGAGAGAGAGAGAGAGCGAGCGGAGGGAGGGAGACGAGAGAGAGAGGGAGAGAGACGAGAGAGAGCAATAATAGGGGTCGGGGTATAGGGAAGCAGCTCTCGGATGGGTCAATGGGGCTGCCTGCCCCTTGCGCCGCAATGTCGGTCGGAACCATCGCCTTTTGATTATCCTTATCATAATTGCGATAATAATAATAATTTCCCATGTTGAGTACGGAAAACCACAATCTTTTGTCCCTTTTCTGATCTTTTTGCGTTACGCTTCATTTTCCTACTTATTGTGCGAACCGTTAGGTCTCGTCCACCTCGTTTGGTGGAAATAGACCCAAAAGCATTGGTAATTCCGAACTAAACAAAAAACACTGTGCAATTTTTTTTGTAGATTTACAATTTATTTTGTAAATTATACGAGTTACGAAATATGTAGTAAATTTACGACATCCCTTTTTTGCTCGTAATTGAGAATTTCGAGTCGATACGTACACGCTAACTAGCAGTGCTAGCAGTGTACTTTTTCGTACAAATAAAATGTAACTATATAAACATGCAGATTCATGTAAAAAATCGTGCCGAATTATTTAGTAGACTGCTGTACATAAACTTAAATTTGCATGTTTATACAGTTGCATTTCATATGTTGGTGGTGAAAACGTACATTTCTAGTCACAGAGTGTAGTGCTTGTTCTTTTACTATTTGTAATTGTAATTTTACAACTCCACTTCGTGGGAAATTTTCCCATAAACCTTTAACTATTTGGCACAGTGCAAAAACTGAAGACTTATCTTTTTGGCGTTCTGCGGTATGTTTATTGGGGCTTCGTTATGTATGTGTGTTGTCTGTCCGTCGCCTATACCCCCTCGGCGTTCACTTCCCCCTGAGCCGGGGCGTATATTCTGAGTAAGTAGAGCGGTTCAGGAGGGGAGCAAGGGGGAGATGGGGTCCATTACGACAGAGGGGGGGGGGGAGAGAGAGAGAGAGAGAGAGAGAGAGAATTTATATATATTCAGATGCATGGGGACGGGGCGGAGAGCGGGGGCCCGGGGTATATGCATTCAATTTGCCAGTGCGGTGTGAATGTGAAGAAGGCCCCGCTCCATATTCATCCTCTGCTCAGACTCCAGCCGCAGCCCCGGCTCCGGCCCCGGCTCCGGTCCCACTCTGACTCCGGGCTCCGGGCCCATACGCGGCAGGCGTTATGGATCCGGCAGGGAGCCTGGAGCCCGGAGCATCAGTCCCCGTCCAACTTGGTGGCGGTGGGGACACCCCATTGGCCGGGGATATATATATATCGGTGACGAGCTTTAGGGCCGTGGCTTTTGTTCTCCTTCCTGCCTCTCTCCTCTCTCTCTTTCCCTCTCTCTCTCGTCTCTCTTTCTCTCTTTCGTCTCTCTCTCTCTCTCTCTCTCTCTCTCTCTCTCTCTCTCTCTCTCTCTCTCTCTCTCTGAAAGGTGAGCCATCTCTGCCCAATGGCACGCATAAAGAAACGGCCCATTAGAGGCCGCCGTTTTACGGTTCGCGGGGGAGGGGAGCGGTGTCCATGAATTGGTACTTCTGCTTCTCCTCTGTGCTGCTGGAGACAGACGGTAGACCAAGTTTTCTTTTAGTTTAAAATAAAAATAATCCAATTATCATTTTTTATTTCATTTCCTCAGAATTTTGTTTTCTTTTCCAACTAGATTTTTTTTTCTGTTTGACACTCTCTTCCCGACACCCCGGCCGTACCGTTAGATTCAGACTTTCTTTTTTCTGATGAGGTTTCATTGAAAGGTTTTTCAGTTTTATTTCTTCTTTCAATTTATGTTCTATTCTTGCATGAAAAGATAGGCGGTCTGGAGTTCTTGTCATATCGTCCAGCAAACAGTACTTATGTTGCACACGGTACAACTGACTCCTTGGTTTTCTCTGAAATTTTTAGCGTTTTCGAGGACTAATGGAAGGAATCTAGGACCAGTCCTTGAGAAGGTGGTCAAAACTGCTGTTTCCTAGGATCGTCCTACCTACACTGTCAAAAAAGACTACAGGAAACCCTGTTCATTTTTATGCCACCCTTTGTCGTAGTTTATTTTACTGGATTCACTGTACTTCCTGATCAGATTCTCCGTACTTTTCAGACTGGTAGTACGGTGAAATCTGTCGGAAAGTACAGGGAACCCAGTAAAATAAACTACGGTAAAGGCTGGCATAAAAAATAACAGGATTTCCTGTAGATTTTTCGACAGTGTAGAAAATAAATAGGACTCCTTTCAATCGACTTTTCTATCATTAGAACGCGGACGTACGTGAACGCAATGCCCTTCGAACGAAATATTATATGAAATGCAAACTGTTAAGATGTTAAGATCCTTAAGCTGATAAAGCCTGTGTTTGTCTTGATTGGACTAGCACTTTTAAAAAACCATTTCGTAAATTAACAGGAAATATCTGTGAATTTTGTTAAACGACTTGACTGCGAATTTACTTTTTATTCGTGTTCATTAAGCAAAAAAATCTATAACTTTACAAAAATATTCCGTAACTTTATACAAAAGAATTCTCTAAGTTTACAAATTCTATCCGTTGTTTCCCGATTGTTCTTGTTAATCTACAAAATATTTAATCAAACTACAGGAAAAATCTGTTTACCGATTTAACAGCGAAACCTGTATTTTCTTTTCGTTTTTTTTTAACAGCAAATTTTTACAGTGAGATTAGTTTTGATATTAATTTTGTTTCCCTTTATTTTCGTGTCCCACAGATGATAAGGAAGCCCTGGAGGTGTCCCGGAGGTGTCGCGGCGGAACATAGCAGCAGCAGCTGCTGCTACTGCATTCGCGGCTGTGGCATCGGCTGCAGCTGTGGCTGCCAGTGGAGACGGTGGCGTCGTGGGGGCGCTGGCCACAACTGCAGCTTTAGCAGCAGCAGCCGCAGGAGTAAGTTGCACGCCCCAAAATTCATTTTTCATTATTTCCTTTTTTCCTTTGAAAAGAGCACTATAAACGGTATCGCGCGCTTAGCCCCCCGCATCTCTTGCCCGCGCCTTGGTGGGTGAGATGCAGTGAGATGGAATATTTTTTCCCCCTCTTCCCTCGTGCTGTTCTCGATATCTCGCAGGATGGAGAGGTCAATGGGTTGGCCGCCCTGCAGTCAGGCAGCTCTCTCTCTTGCTCTCTCTCTCTCTCTCTCTCTCTCTCTCGCTCTCTCTCCTCCCGGCCGCGGCCCGGCGCCTGCCTCCCCTCCACCCCCGCGCGGCCTCTCCCATCCTCCCCGCAGCAGTAAAGTCGCGAGCCCATTGGCTGCAGCTGTCTCGGGACCCTCGCCTCCTCCCCCGAGCTGCTGGGTGCGCGTCTTGTACGGCGTCACACGCCGCGGCTGGCGCGGCCCGCCCCGCACCGACCCAACCGTATTCATAATCTCCTTCATCTCGCCAGCTCTGGGCGGGGCGGGGCTGGGTGCGGGGCGCCCAGACTATCCTGACTATCCTGTGCAAGGTGAAGGAGCGCGTGCGCTCGTACGGGGTGGGGCGGGGCGGGGCTGGGCGCACTTGTAGCAGGGCGGTGTTGTCTGGTGGTCGCTAAACACAAGGTGGCCACAACGGGTTCTTCACCATAAATTCAAAGAGTTCACGCTCACGCGTCAAAAAAAAAAAAAAAAAACAAGGGCCAAATAGAACACAAAATGAATTTTGTGATAAGTATGGAACTCGTTCTTTACATAATTATGTGCTACAGAGGTAGGAGTGTAAAACGTAATGTGAGTCGATTGAAGACATTTTCATCTCAGATTTCATCACCGTTCGTGTGTGCAGGGGAAGTTTTTCCCGGGACACTCGCCCTTGCTCGTCTCGGGTGCTCGGGCCTTCTTCGGCCCTCCCGCTCGGGTCCGATTGTTGGGGCGCATAGAGGAGCGCGCGAGCTGGCGCGAGTCGACTCGGGCTAGGACTAGACTCGGGGACTTAGAATGAAAACTCGCACAAAATTTGTTAAGAGTTCTCAAAATAATACTATTAAACGTTAAAAAAGGTTCATTGCTGCAATGCAGAGGAAGGCTTCTAGCTGAGATCAGCGCAAGTTTCATGTCTGTGGGTATTGTACTTGCTGAGATTAAAAACTCCACTTATAAGTTGGGTTATGGACTTAGAATGAAAACATCCAAAATTTGTTAAGTGTTCTCAAAATAATACTATTAAACTTGAAAAATAGTTCATTGTTGGAATAAAGACCAGCATTTCCAGTTTCGAATGGTATAACTATTATGCCTGTAGGTATTGTGAGATCTGAGATGAAAGTGTGGACAGTTAAGGGTTACACTCGACTGAGAACAATACTCGTTCTTTTCACCACTCAGGAGAGAGGTGGTGGTAAAGAACGAGTAAAAGTAAGTAAAAATAAATCAGTTTGGGGTTAATCGACTTAACTGGGGCAAATTTAGCACCCGAGCTGAAAACTAGGCTGTGTAGGAACAAAAATTTAGCAGTACCGCTAAGTGGGATTAGTTGTTCAGTTAGCAGTTAACTGTACAGCTAAAAATTTGCACGGGTGCTAAATAAATTGGCTGAATCTATTTATGTAACTGTCTTGCTCGAGAGCTAAAAACTTTGCTCGGAGGCAAACTTTTTTTATTTTGCGAATTAATTAATTTTTCTGGTTTGTCGTGATTTTCATTGATTTTTTAAACTGAAATTTTTCCTGACTTTTCACTGGTTTTTGTTGATTATTTTTTAATTTTTTTCTTTAACTTTTTTCTGTTTTTTTTAAATTTGTTTCTGATTTTTTCCTGATTTTGTTTTAGGGTGTACACTTGTTTTTTGTTGTTGTTTTTTTGTTTTTCTGGTGAAGTACCCCTCGGCCGTAGGCCTTATGTCGGGTGTCGCGTCGGTTCGCTTCAACCTTCTTCGGTGTAAAATCCGGCAAAATCTGCGGGGATAAGACTGCACCTGCACGAAGAGCGCAAATGTCGCTCCCTTGCAGATGGGTGAAAGACATTCGCCCACTTGTCGCTGAGCGAAACAAATTTCACTCATTTGTACATAGGCGAATGAAAATTCGCATACGCTTGCAGATAAGCGTATTCAAGTGCGCCGATACTCATTCGCACATCTGCGCAAATGAGCGAATTTCTTTCACACACCTGCAAGTGTTCAAATATTTTTTTCTCTCGCCTGCAAAGTGAGCGAATAAATTCATTCGTTAGTGAGTGAGCGACATTTGTACACTTGGAATCATCAGTGTTAGGCCTCAACAGGTTTTGGTCTGCAACTATATATTATTTTTTTAAGCGCGTCGAATCTAATTTGAGTCGATTTTCCTCTTTTCTCTGACTTTAGCTTTGATGGGTATCGTACTGTGGAAATATGTTGCCTCCCTCTTAGTTTTTGTGGGTTTGGTTGGTTTGGTGCGCGGCCACGCGTGGCATGGTGGGGCGGGGCGGGGCGGGCCGTGGCGCGGCTCCGTGTGGTTGTGGCGAGTCGACTGCCGCTGCGCAATCCACTCCATCGCCATCCATCAATTGCAGAGATTGAGCCGTTTGGTTCCGGTTGCCGAGCCGAGTCGAGCCAAACCGAGCCCTGCCTCGACTGACTTGCCTTCCGCCCGTTAGTGGCAGCACGGGAGACAGCTGTTGAAAGGATAGGCCTCGGGCAAGTATGAGTGAGTGAGTGAGCGAAAAGAGAGAGAGAGAGAGAGAGAGAGAGAGAGAGAGAGAGAGAGAGAGAGAGAGAGAGAGAAGGGTGAGTCCGGCAGTGGATCTACCAGACGGAGGTGTGCGGCGCAGCTGGGGTCTCAGAGCTCTCTGTCTCTGTCTCTGTCTCTGTCTCTGTCTCTCTGTCTCTCTCTCTCTCTCTCTCTCTCTCTCTCTCTCTCTCTCTCTCTCTCTCTCTCTCTCTCTCTCTCTCTCTCTCTCTCACACACACACACACACACACACACACACACACTTTCACGCACGGGACGAACTGACAAGAGCGGGGCGAATTGCTGCTGTGGGGCGTGGCGAGGCGTGGCGCAGAACAATTAGCATATGATCCCACATTACACCCTTTGCTCTCTCTCTTTCTCTCTCTCGTTGCCACTCTAAGGCGCGCTCTCTCCCTCTCTCTCCCCGTCTATGAGGAGAAGGGCCGGTGGGTGACGCCATGCGTTGAGAGAAGCGGGACGGTGCCCGCGCCGTGCTGGAGAAGGGTTGTCCAGTGAGCTCCAGCCGCTCCAGCTCCTCGCCCCGCTCGACTGAGGTGACGACGACTACCACCACCTCCCCCCCCCCCTCTCTCTCTCTCTCTCTCTCTCTCTCTCTCTCTCTCTCTCTCTCTCTCTCCCCCTCCATCTCTCTCTCTCTCTCTCTCTCTCTCTCTCTCTCTCTCTCTCTCTCTCTCTCTCTCTCTCTCTCTCTCTCTCTCTCTCTCTCCCCCTCCATCTCTCTCTCTCTCTCTCTCTCTCTCTCTCTCTCTCTCTCTCTCTCTCTCTCTCTCTCTCGCACACTCTCTCACACTCTCTCGCTCTCTCTCTCTCTCTCTCTCTCTCTCGCTCCTCCCCCTCAAATGACTTGGACTTGAACAATGATATCAGCAATAACATCTCGCCCAACAACAATGACAAGAAGCTTTGCAGCCTCATCTCCAACAACAACAACAACATCAGCAGCAGCAGCGGCTGCTGCGGCGGTCGGGACGGGACAGGGCGGGACGACGGGTCCCACCTCGGCCTGCGACTGACAGACCCTCCCTCCTTAACCCCCTAATGCTCTCTGTCTCCGGCGCCCCGCCCCGCCCCGCCACCAGGGGCGACGCCCAAACAATTCCTCGTGTAATGGTTGTGATTATCCTCCAGGACGCTCCGGGACGCCCTGGGAGCACCCCCGCGGGCGGGGTGGGGCGGGGCGGGGCGGGGCGGGGCCCCCTGCTTGCCCGGACTGTGCCCCACGACGGGCCGCCCGACACCCACATATCGCACGGCGGCCTCACTGACAAGAACAAGCACAGGAAACTAACTTGTCCAACCCTGCGAACCCCCGAAACCTTGGATCGGAACCTAGAGGTAGGGCAAAAAAACATCTACAACATACCCCAAAATATTATGGGATCCTGCAAGGTGCCTATAGAATCTTGGAATTATTCACAAAATCTTCGCGAAAACCTCATTTGAAAATCACTCAGTTTTCAGAAAGAGAGAGAATACAGGAGGATTAAACATGGGAGCGCGCTTGAACAAAATAGTCAAACTGAGATTCATGTGTGCAATTTGTTTTTAATGTTTTTTTTAGGAGCAAAGAAAAATCCGAGGGCGAGCGGACAACGAGTTTCGCGAATATCTGCGAGGATCCGAGAGTTCACGCGACTATCCGCGAGTATTGGTGAGTAATTGCGAGTTTTTTTTTCTTTTGCTAGTATTCGTAAATATCCACGAGTATCTTGTGGGTATGTTTCCTCGTGTACAACGAGGTTTTTGAGTGGGAGATCCTTCGGAGAGATCTTATAAATATTTCTCAAAGCACTCTGAAAAAAAAAATCCTCGCCGGGCTCTAAAAATTTATTTAGTCCTCAGGTCAAATACATTTGCTGCCTTGTATCTTTTTAGCTCCAGAAACTAAAACATTCTTAGCTAGGCGAAAAGATTTTAATGCCTTGCCATGAAAATCTTAAAGGCGAGAACCAATCAATTATTGCCAGGATATGTTGGTAGCATTTAGCTACTGTTTAGTGCCAGGCAGATTTTTTTTTTTTCTCAGTTCAAAAACATTACTAGGGTTGCCACATGTCAGGATCAGGGAAATTTCGGGATCTTAAAATTCTGTCAGAAAATTGAAAGAAAGAAGTTTGCCAGGAAAATTAGGTAATTGGTGCCTAGCCGGCCGTGAGAGGGTCAGTGCGAAAAATCTCCCTGGAAAGTCGCCACGTCAGGTAAAACGATAAATAAAGTTTAGTAATTGTCAGGAAAATTTTGGGAAAAAGAAAAACCCCTGATTTGGAGTGCTTCTTACCTGGGAGTCCTTGAGGCCGAGCTTGTCGGCGAGCCGCTTCCGGTCGGGCTTGGAGATGTACTTCTGCAGCTGGAAGCGCTTCTCCAGGCCCTTGCGCTGCAGGTCGGAGAAGACGGCGCGCCGCATCATGCCGCGGCGAGGCTTCCCCCGGGAGGAGTGCGCCCAGGGGAAGGAGCCCGGCAGGGGGAAGACGGCGGCGCCCTGGCCGAGGCCCTGGCCCCCCGGGCCCGCCTGCCCCGGGCCCGCGCCCGCCGACACTGCCGCAAGACAGAGACCTTAGGAGCTTGAACATGCAGTCTGGACAACATGTGCGGAAACTGAGCGACTTGACACTAAAGTCTACCACTTCCATAATCCTCGTACACCCCTCTAGATGATTATTGATAATCGTAGAATCACGTAAATCACGTAATCACGTAAAATTTCCAAATATTGACAAATTTTGACAAATATGGAGAACTATTATCAAATTTGACCGAACGTTGCGTGATTACTGGCCAATAATCAGTATATATGTTAAAGACAAACTCAAGTAATCATTGATAATCACCATAATCGTGACTGATTATAATCCTCGTACGCGTTTCAAACTGGTGGACCCTTGACTTCACGGATTGAAAAAAAAAATCTTGCTTGGGAAGTATAGGAAAGATCTAAAATTTTAACAATTTTTTTTTCTCACGAAAACTAGAGATAATGAAGAAAAGCTCAAGTTTTGGGGAAATTGGATATACAACTTTAACCTATATACGAAAATCTAGGATAACTTATTAAGTTTAGGACAATTCGAAGGGTGTGGAGTAGGCCCAAAACGTGCTCACTTGATGGTCTCTATAGACAAGACAGACAATACAACACTGTTATTCAATTACTGTGACGTCACTTTTTTAAATGTGAAAACTGAAAATCTGTCACATTCCTTTTCATATCTTTTGAATGTGACAAGAAAATTTAGCCCGCATATTCTGTCCGATTCGCGTTGAAAAGAATGTGACATTACATTTTAAACAATGTGACACTTTTCACATGAAATAGAACGTGACGTCACAGTAATTGAATAACAGTGAAGACGATACGAGGCAATGCAACAGATTTGGAAAAAAAAAATTGCCAAAATTGTGTGCCTTTAAAAAAGATTTCAGGTGCGGGCTAACAGGTCGTAATTATATAATTATTATTTTTTCAAAAATGCTATGAATGTAAATTTTATTTTTAAAATACTGTCCGAAATTGTCGCCTAAATTGTCCCGTATTGTTTTTGATATATTGTTTCTTACTGTTTATACTGGCGTACACATATCTTTTAGTTCCACACCCCTCAGGAAATTTTGACTCAACTTTACTTTCTGAAAATTTAGAAACTAAGCCCAGTTTAGAAACAATTTCATAACCATTCAAGGCGTCAGGGCACAAAACTTCTAAAAGCAACTTTTTTTTTTTTAGTGTAATGAATCTATTGTGTGTACCGGGTGTTTCTTTGAATGGGTAACAGTGTTGCGGGATTGCATGCTCACCAGCGCTGCAGGGACCATGGCGCCTCACGGGCGAATAGGGTAGGCAAACCCGCAACACTGTTACGCATTCAAAGAAACACCCGGTACATGCAGAATAGAAAATCAAAAGGAGCTATTTTTCCCCATCACAAGAAAAAAACAAATTCCGACGTAGGCGTTAAGGGATATTTTCTTCCTGCAAGATGGAGGGGGGCCCTGCTGGCCGCGCTGGCGCCCGGGCCGGGCGGGTACTGAGAGGGACCCTGGCTATGAATATTCCGGCGGCCGCCCCGCCCCGCCCCGCCCAGCCCCGCCCCGCCCCGCCCCGCCCCGCCCCGCCCCGGCCCCTCGCTCTATGCTAATGCCTCGCCATTCCGCCATCCGATTCCCGAGGCGCGCGCAGGTTTTCCGCCATACCCCGGGCAGGGCCGGGCGGTCCGAGAATATTTTCATGGAGTCGAGAACAATATCGCGGCACCGTGTCTGTGCGAGTGAGAGAGAGAGAGAGAGAGAGAGAGAGAGAGAGAGAGAGAGAGAGAGAGAGAGAGAGAGAGAGAGAGAGAGAGTCTGTGTTCGTGCGTGAGAAGGATCTCAATCAGACGTACTTTGCCCCCTACGCACCAATTACTGGCCAAGCGGCAAGCAGCGAAAACAAAATCTTTTTCTGGTTTCTGCCCCCCCTCTCTCTCTCTCTCTCTCTCTCTCTCTCTCTCTCTCTCTCTCTCTCTCTCTCTCTCTCTCTCGTTCCTTTCCCCATCCCTCACTCCATACTCTCCCCCCCCTCCTTATCGTGGTGGTCTGCACGGCTGATATACATATGTTACGAGGGTATCGAAAACATAGCGCGCGCGAGTCTGCTGCGGCCAGTGGCTTCACGTCACTGCAGCATTGTGTTCTACCCCTCCCCTCCCCCTCCCCCTCCCCCTCTCCCTCTCCCCCTCCCCCTCCCCCTAAAGGAGCCGAGTGTGAGCGACACAACCCTCCCCCCGTTTGATACGATTCTGCGCGCACCCCTAACCCAACCCCGCCCCGCCCCGCCACGCCACGCCACTCTGTAGACCGTTTAGCGGTGGCGGGACAGTTAACAAGGTGTGTAAACATTTCGAGCGAGTCAAGGGACGCTGGCGGATGTGCGCTGAAGTTATAGTATACCCTGCAAGGGAAAAGAGGAAAATAAGGAGAGAGAAAGTATCGTTTGCCTAATGATGATGAACTGAACTCTAGTTACGAGTTACGATGAGGGTGGGTAGTTGAAAATTACCAGTTTTCCAGCCGAAGTCCGGGCTGGAAAACTCAGACGATGTGGTCGTGATCGTCTCTACAGGATGACAGCTCTCTGCCTCTCTCTCTCTCTCTCTCTCTCTCTCTCTCTCTCTCTCTCTCTCTCTCTCTCTCTCTCTCTCGTGTTGTTTCTAGGGATCATAGAGCTTGCCAGTCTGTTGCAGCCTTGCTCTACAAATGAATAGGCGACCTCCCCTGATCCACCACCCGTCGCCTGCCATCCTTCCTAGCGTCCTTCGATCCCCGAGGAAACCTTTTCTTTCTTTCTTTTTTATTTCCGCCAGACGGAATCGAATAAATAAGCGCTTATGAAAATATTGTGTCACGCCGCGGTCCCAAAGCGGCGCGGTGCGGCGCGGGTTCGAACCCTCTCCCTCTCCTTCTATCGCGGCGCGCGGGGCGGGGCGGGGCGGGGCGGGGCGGGGCGGGGCGGGGCGGGGCGACCGCAGGGTCTGTGCGGGACTCGAATGAATTTATAGCCAGTCCCCGGGCCGTTCGCCCAGCTTACGGAGTTTCCTCAGGAGTTCCTGCCCGCGAGTTCCTCTCGAGTTCCTTTGGGAGTCCCTTGCGAGTTCCTCGCGAGTCCCGCTGGTGCGTTCCTCGCTAGTCGTTTGGGAGTTCCTCGGGAGTTCCTCGGTAGTTCCTCAGGAGTCCCTCGGGGGTGCCGTCATCGGTTTCCCCGCGATGACCTGTTCATCTCACCACGGTCGTCGTCCCCCCCACCCCCTGACCTTCTGTATCTGCGCCTATTGTCCCGCTACACCGTGACAAATTTGTAACGAGTTGGCCTCCGCGGTGGATCAGCGAGGTATTAAATCGTATAGTCTGATCCATCATCTGCACAGTAGGCAGCTGTACCGTCGTGTGTGTGTCTCGCCGTGACCACCCGAAAGTCGTATTATACCACCCTTTTCGCATAACTTCTTTTTTTTTCCACCGATGCCCCTCCCCTCGGGGCTATTGTGTCGAAATTACACCGTCATTTGCGTCGTGTGCGACGAAGTGTTACACTCTTGCAAAGTGTGTGTGGTGGTTTGGACGGGAGGCTGGTGGAAGGGGCGCGGTGTTGAACGCGTGGAGTATTACTTCCCCGCTCGGTGAGGGGCTGGGGGCTTCGAGGGGTCCTTAAGTATAAATTTTAAGCGTACAGTCAAATGCCCTAATTTCGGACGAATTTAGCGGTTTTTCCTTTCTTACGTGTAGGCATGATAACATATCAAAAATCTGTTGCGATTGGAAATACTATGGCTCCGGACACGTCGGATGACACCCATGCCGAATTTCTATCTAAATGTGTGTAGCTACAGCAGCCTTCGAGAGAGTGTCCGAAATTAGGGACGAAAGTGCCCTAACTTCGGACACGTGCTCTAAATGGCTAGTTTCGCTGTAGAATGAAATTTTATGGAAACGTTTTTCGTTGTAAATTTAATTTTAAATAATTTTGTTTTTATGGTCTGCAACGATATCTGTACTAGTTTAGGCTCTATAGCCGTCTATAGCCCTACAAAGGAAACAACTTCAGCACACTATTTCTCCTAAACTAGCAGAGATATCGTTGGAAACTATAAAACAAATCTTGTTTAAAATTACATTTGCAACAAAAAACATTTTCATAAAATTTCTGTAGGACACACTCTAAAAATCTCCATGTATTTAGCCCATAAGAAAAAGTGTCCGAAATTGTAGCACTTTCAAAAATCGTCCCGTACCAAAAAACGGTTTGACTTACAAAATACATTTTTACGTAGTTCTGTAGCCAAAATACCATACATTCATTCGTTAAAGGACCACCCATGGGGCAGCACACACCTACATGAGCCCCGGTTTTTGGGGGAGCTTATTTCACAACAGCAATTTTGTTCTATATGCTTTTTTTAACTTTAAATTCCTGTGTGCTGTAAAACTTTAAAGGTACTTCAACCGACTTGACGAAATATGGTACTCTATTCTGCAAACTCTACGATGCCGTTTCCGGATTTTGAATATCTCAAAAGGTGACCGAGATAGGTTGAAATAAGCACTTCTCTGCAAATTGTCCGAAATTAGGGCACAAGTCCGAAATTAGGGCATTTGACTGTACACCGATTTTTCAGATTTTTTTTCAGATTTTTTTCCGACTTTTTTTTTGTAGATTTTTTCTATTTTCCAGATTGTTTTAAATTGATTTTTTAAAGGGTGTACACTGTTTACACTGATTTTTTGGGGTGATGGACCCCTCGGTTACGCCCCCCGAGGGGTCTTTCATTAAAATAATAATTGTACACCCCAAAATAAAATCAATTAGGAATCCGAAAAAATCAAGAAAAAAATCAGAAAAAGAAATTAAGAGAAAATCAGAAAATACCAGTTTAAATAGGGTAAAACGACGACACCCCGCAGAAACATTGATAAAAGTCGGTGTGCGCTTGATGACCTGCAGCTCACCTGCGAGGTAGGGGTTCCTGAGCAGCGGGTGCAGGTGGGGGTTGAACACGGCGGCCGGCCTGGGGATGGGCTTGGCGATGCCCGCGCCCTGCGGGCACTGCCCGCTGTAGCCGAACCCGAAGAACGGCGGGGAGGAGAACACCGAGTCTGCAAAGAAACGCGACAGGTTATATTTCCAACAGGAAAAGAAAATAAGATTTTTTTTTTTAAAGGAGTATTTGGTCAATATTTCCTCAAAGTTTTCATTTACCAAATTTTGTTACATCTACGAATAGACTTTATTTTAAAATTATAACAGCCTTTTCCGAGGGGGAATTCACTCTTAAAAACGTCCATTACGCTGTATTGGGCTCCGACATTGTATAGATTTGGCTATACATAGGCGTAAACAGCCCAAAACGACCACAAAATGAGAAAAAATGGGAGAATTCTGGCTGTTACGCTCCCATTAGGCTGCGTCAATTACGCAATACGCACACTATTTCGCTATCCACATACTATTTGGTCTTTATTGCGGGTAGAGTGACCTGAATACTACGCGAGTTCATTCCGCCTCCGCCAACTCTAACTTTAAAAAAAATAAATATAGAATGCTGCCAATTATTCAATGTTAAAAAGTGACAATGTCACTTAGGATGCCTAACCCAATTAAAATTAAATATATTTAGAAATTTTGTTCTTTATGACGTCATAAGTCGCATGGCGAGTGTATAAGCGTCTCTTAAACTATTCATAGTTGCGGCGGATTTCCAAGGATCCTTCTGTAAATCAGATAGTCTCCAGAGGAAGATTAAATCACTTGCGGATCAGCGAAGCTGCTGTAGGGGGCGTTGCTGCCTCTTCTACTAAACGAGAGGAAAGGCCAGAGAGAGAGAGAGAGAGAGAGAGAGAGAGAGAGAGAGAGAGAGAGAGAGAGAGAGAGAGAGAGAGAGAGAGAGAGAGAGAGAGAGGAGACTAAGGGCAATATCGCATTAATATCCGCTCAGCCCTTGCCGGGCGGGGCGGGGCGGGGCTCCTCGGCGCGCCTTCATTCCGTTTTTATACGCCTTTATTTACTTGTTCTCTCCCGCGCGATTCCGCCCCGCCTCTCTGCGCTCCGCGCCCCCTCCACCGTAATTTCACTCAGACGCTCCAGACTTTTTTCTTCCTTTCGTCTCTCTCTCTCTCTGCCCCTTCTGTCTCTCTCTCTCTCTCTCTCTCTCTCTCTCTCTCTCTCTCTCTCTCTCTCTCTCTCTCTCTCTCTCTCTCTCTCTCTCTCTCTCTCTCTCTTGCCCTCCTATCCCATCCACTTATTTGTCGATTTGGGCCGCAATCCCCACCTCCCCTTGCCTCTCTCCCTTATCTCTCTCTTTCTCTTTCTCTCTCCCCCCCCCCCTTTTTCTCTCTCTCTCCATCTCTCTCTCTCTCCCGTTTACGCCCTGTTCCCGCCCCCAAGAGCCCCTCGAGGAGCCCCATAGTGGGCTATGGCCCGGGCCCACGATGGAGTGGCGGGAGAGGGAGAGAGGGAGAGAGAGAGAGAGAGAGAGAGAGCGCAGACCCCGATATGATGGGCGTTTCTCTTTTCTTTATTGGTCTGGGAAGTGTCAGCGAAACGCCCCTCCCCGTGGGGTTGCGCTCTGGCCCGCCCTCTCTCCGCCCCTCGCACAGTTTCTCTCCCGGACACCGTCTCCATTTGCTGGGCGGGGTGCCGTGCCGGGTCGGGCCAGGCCGGGCGCAAGCTCCGAATCCCATTCAGGGTTTGAGAGCAGTTCTATCGCGGTATCTTTTTTCTTCTTTTTTATCCTTGTTTCATGGCGTTTCTCGCGGGATGCGTCGTTTGCCATTGGTCGCCTTCAATCCCGGAAGCACCAGCACGAGGGAGAGGGGCGGGGAGTGTTTGTTGTGCATAGGGCCGTTCTTGGGCGCGGACATTCAAAACATTCATATCCCCTCCTCCTCCTCCCCCCCCCCCTCCTCTTCCTCCTCCTCCTCCTCCTCCTCCTCCTCCTCCTCCTCCTCCTCCTCCTCCTCCTCCTCCTCCTCCTCCTCCTCCTCCTCCTCCTCCTCCTCCTCCTCCTCTTTCTTTTCGTCCTCCCTCAGCTTTAGGTACTATACACCCTCTCCGTAGCGTGCGTTTTTACTCGGGATTCTGGAAAAGTCTGGAAAACCTGGAAAGTCGTGGAAAAAAAAAGTTGTCATGGAAAGTCACGGAAAGTCAAGGAAATTGCAGGGATGGTCATGGAAAAATTCAGATGACGGTGACTCCTTGTAGGGGATATGTCAGACGTTCCGCCGAGAATTTTAAAATGTAAATTTGTTGATTATTTTTTAAAAATTGCATACGAAAAAGTCAAGGAAATTTCAAAAATTTGGCCTGGAAAGTCACGGAAAAGCAATTGAAAATGTCTTGCAGGAGCCAAAATTCTGTTACTGAAACCAAAGGTGTTCAACAGACTCAAACACCTGAAAGTGTTAAACGCAATGTTTTTAGATGCTTGGTTAAAAAGCACATGCATTTTAAAAGGGGACAATTTGTTGGCCTGCAGAATGTTTACAACTTCAGTGTTAAACACTTTTATCCTTATGGAAATACATGAGCTTTTTAACGAAGCATGCTAAAGTGTTCTACCCTGTGTTCAATAACGCATAAAACTGTGTTTTAGTTGAACACTTATGATTTCAGTCAGTGTGAGGTTATTCAAGGCATCATAATGATTTTGCATGGTCCAAACAAACCCAGATTTTCCTTGTGAAACATGAATAGTTAGCTATGGCAGTATAAATTTAAATACTAGAAAATCCCTGTTTACGGTCGGGATCGGAAAGCTTTATCCGAACCGTTCAAAATAATTTTTGTACAGTAGAAATTAATATTACTAGTGTTCTTCGTAAAAAATTTGATCAATTAATAACCAATACCATTCATGCGTGTTTTCCGAAGTCTGACAAAGGCCCTCTCTCTGTAATGCATAATGTAACTCCCTCCGGAAAGTTTTGGAATATTTTTTTTTTTCCTTTTTCGCGCCCGTAGTGAAATTCAAAAGGTCGCTCGCGGCCGCAGAGCCGAGAGCCTAAGCGCCCCGGCCCGGCCTCGCAAAAAGACGCCGGGTAAACGTTTCAATAAATAACCCTGAGCAGCAGCGCTGTTGGTGGGGTGGGGTGGGGTGGGGTGGGGTGGGGCGGGGCAGGGCAGGGCAGGGCAGGGCGGGGCAGGGCGGGGTGGGGTGGCCAGGTATATGAAAGATGCATGAGGTACGACACGTATGTTATTTTTCTTGGTGGGGCTCCCAGTTTCTAACTCTTTTTTTTTTTTCTTATCTCTTCGGCTTTCTTTGACCTCCCCCCTTCTCTCTCTCTCTCTCTCTCTCTCTCTCTCTCTCTCTCTCTCTCTCTCTCTCTCTCTCTCTCTCTCTCTCGCCCCCTCTCTCTCGATGACACAGAATTTAAATTCACGGACATCTTTGATAAAACCGATAAAACCCCAAATCTGATTGATTCTCTTGTCTGCTCATTCTTAATCTTAATTTTCGGTAAAATTTTATTCCGGTGGACGTTGTATTGTTCTTGTTACGCTGTTGATTATCCGCGCCTCGGTCCACCCCACCGCGGACCCGTGCGGTCGTCTCACTCTTAGTGTTAACTCAGTTGCGCCCCACCGCGCCCCACCCCGCCCCACCCGCCCCACCCCGCCCCACCCGCCCCACCCGCCCCACCCCGCCCCACCCCGCCCCACCCCGCCCCACCCCGCCCCACCCCGCCCCACCCCGCCCCACCCCGCCCCACCTCGCCCCACCCCGCCCCACCCCGCCCCACCCCGCCCCACCCCGCCACGCCCGCAACAGATAAGCGCCATCCGATGATGTGTCCGGTGCTGGTCCGGCCGCGCAGTGCCCATTGCCCTCTCACTAACAGCCCGGCCCTTTACCTAAAGTTGGATGACGGCCTTGTCCCTAACGGGGATATGAGAACGCCCAGCCGGCAAGACTTTAGTGATGATGAGAAGTCCGTCGCACGAGGGCAGAGTTGCGTGCACTGAAAGGTAATTGCTAAAATTATTTTTGAAAATCTTTTTTGTCTGTACGTTAAAAATGATTTAACTCTCGTTTACGATGTGTAATTTCATAGATTTACGGTTTCTGCTTTGCCCCTTATTTTTACAAAAATCAATAAGCATTCGAGATCATCTCTGGTTTTATAGAGGAATTTCCCGTAAGTTTACACTGGAACAAGAAAGGTGCGATGTCCTATGTTTCCAGGGGTGCTAAACCCATTTTAGGGGTGCTAAAGTGTACATTTTCAGTTTTTTCCAAATTTTTCCTTTATGAGCAAATCAATGACATTTTATGATACATTTTCGCATTCCTCTCAAAATTCCGCGTTAAACGGGTCTAACGAGCCTACATGTGATAGGGCTCTGGCGTTCAGCACATTATGAAAAGCAGGTGAAAAATTACAAAAAAAAAAAAAAATTGTATTAATTTATGCAATTTTTTAACAGAACCCCATTGCCGTTAGGCTCGGTCGAAGCGGGATTTTGCGTAGATTACGAAAATAACTCCTAAAATTCAATTTTATCCCACAGGAAGGGAAAAAAATGGAAGACCTTTGGTGCCGTAGTGCTTTGTAAAGGTTGGTTTTTATCTTTCTTTCTATCTTTGTTTTACCAGTGTACAAATATTTTGCACCGTGTTTTGGTAGGGTGAAATGTTTGAGCCTGAGCCCCGCCTAATCCCCACCGCAGTGTGGTTCCGTTTGCAGTCTGACTCCGGATTCGACACGGTGTTAACAGGGCGATCCCTCCCACCCTCCAGGCTCGCTCCCCTGCAGACTGATTCCGAAGATCGCTCTCGCGCCTCCGTCCTTGTCACACCTATGGCGGTTCCCTGTGTGGGGTATGGCATATGGCAGGGCCCCCTGAGTGCGACAAGGACGGAGGCGCGAGAGGGATGTTCGGAATCAGACGGCTGCTCGCTCCCGCCTCCTAACCCGGCGGGGCGGGGTGCGCTCCGCGTCTGTTTGCCATTTATCCGTCCGCGGTTTGGCTTAAATTTAGGGTTTTAAAACTTTCAGAATGGTCGCAGCGAGTCCCCCACACACACACACACTTGTTTGTATGTATATCGGTGCGATTCGTATGTCAATAGACCTCTCTGCCGATGGATCTGGACCTGAACCCACCCGGAACCGTCGTTTTGACCCGCATCCGCAGCTGTATTTTCTCATACCGGAAACGGTCAAAACCAAAACCACGGTTTTGGCTTCTGGTCCAGATCCATCGGAAAGGTGAAAAATAGTCGTAAGGGTTACGGAAAAAATTCCATGGCAGATGTTGTATAGTTACGACTTCGAGTTGTATAGATACGAGTATTTTTTGACGTCATGTGTCGACTTAGTTTTCTTCATGGGTCAATAATTATTTTGCTCTCGTAAATTGACGACTGTCGTCGTAGATTTACGACCCCGTGCGTCGTTATCGTAAATTATGAAGAAAATCGTTAATTTATGAATACCCTTAACCTAAAGCACCCGACCAGCGGAGCGCGGCTCGCGAGAGAGGGGCCATACGCACGCGTGTACGATTATACCCAACTGTTTATTTTGTTAACATTTTTTTTCTTTTGGCGATTCGCGCGTTCCTTTTTTTACCTAAACGGTCTTCTGACTTTTCGGGGGAAAAAATTGCGTGTGCGAGTTCTGAGGAGGGGTTGCGGTCCGCGCGCGTGGCCTGGCGTGGCGGGGCGGGGCGGGTCTACCCATGGGGGGGTGGAAATAGCTTCGCAAATAATAAATATCGACGCGCGGCGCGTGTGCTTTGGATGTGTGTTCGTAATGTGCGTGGGTGAGTGTGTGTGCACGCACGCACGCGTACACGCTCTGCTCTCACGCACACGCGCGCGCGCGCACACACACACACACACACACACTCACACACACACACTCGCACGGGCACGCTCCGGAGGGCCGGCCGGGCGGGGCGGCGGTGGCGGTGCCGGCAAACTGACCGCAAGCAAACCGCATGGTGAGATGTTCTCCTCCCCTCCGCCCAGCTATACTCCATGGCTCCGCTCCTCTCCCCGCCACGGCCGCCGAATGTTTGCGCATCACTTTGCAACGATTTGTAGCAGCAGCAGGCGGTGAGTGGAGTGCCGGGCCGGGCAGGGCAGGGCGGGGAAGGGCAGGGCAGGGTAGGGCGCCTGACGCCTGCACGGAGTGCCAGGGTGCCAGCCCGCACGCCCGCCCGGCCCGCCCAGCCCGCCAGGCATACGCACGGCCGAGTCAGAGGAAGACTGCGCCGCCGAAAGTTATTTAAACAGAGGATGGGAATCAATCGGAGCCTGCTCAGCTCACCGCCGGGATTACAGATTAAATCACTCAGAATTAGACTCAGAAATTATTTTTTATATAAAAAAAGAAAAAAAAGAAAAGAAATCTACTTTGTGCTTAAAGAAAAATTGTGAGTGCAAATCGGCATTATAAGAAGTTTTATTCGGAGTTTCAGGAAAATTTTCCATGAGAAATGTCGCTAAGTTATACGGTATTAAATTGTAAATTTAAAAATTTTGACACTTTTGTCATAGACGGATTATTATTGTTAAAGTAACATAAATTTACCCTCGTAAATTAACGATGCCGATTCTAAATTTACGATATCACGTCAAAATCGTAAACTACGATAGCTAGCTGTTGTGAATATTTAACGATTTTTTCCCTTTTTTTACGGTGTCCGTTTTATATTCTTGCTGAAAATGTGAATCTTTGGAGGGAACATTATCTCCGGCGGTGAAAATTAATTATTACAACTTCCCTTTTTCATATTGCCGGCAGAGGTGTGTGTCTCTCTCTTCCTATCCTTCTCTCCCTCTCTCCCTCTCCCTCTCTCCCTCTCCCTCTCCCTCTCCCTCTCCCTCTCCCTCTCCCTCTCCCTCTCCGTCACACTAACAGAGAGAGAGAGGGGGGGAGGGGAAAGACGCGGAGATTTCGCAGAGGGTGGTGTGGGTCAGTCCGAGAATTGATTTGATAAAGTGTGGTGTCAATTTACGAGCGATACGAGGGGCGGGTCCTGGTCCACTGGGACTGGGGGTGGTCGCCGCGGGGGCGGCAGTCGGCCACGTATTCGGGGGTGGGCGGGAGCGGCCCGCGCACCGCCCTTTATTACCTCTCAAGTTGTTTGGGCTTAGTTTCAAACTTGTCCCGCCGCCGCGGCGCGACTCTCTATCGGACTGACCCCCTACCCCTCCCTCCCCCCTCCTCAAGCCTCCCCTGTGCCCCCCTCCCCCCGCCTGCCCGCTGAACGACCCCTATAGGCTGCCACGAGGTGTCACTTGCACTTTCACTACCCCTTTCACCTGTACACGAGACGCTTTCGATTCGCCCGCAGTTCCCGCAATATTACCTAAATTGCCGCTGTTTGCACGGAGTATATTTCACTTCGTCTTCTTCATTGTTATTAAAAAGAAAAAAAAATAAAAAATAAAACACTTTCACGAAAGGACGAGGGAAGGGTCCATTACCCGGTTCAGGAGTATTCTCACAATTATTACCGATTGTATCAGTGATTACAAACAGTTTTCGGCAAAAAATATCGAAAAAAAAAACACTTCAATTTTTTTAAATCGCATTTTAATGAGGGAAACCCAAAACATAGTTTTAAAAAAATTATAGGAATATTTGGGATGTGATTACCTCTAAATATTGGTCAAAGTGAAAGATTACCAAAGTGGTGGACTCCTCGCGTGGAGTAGAGGTGTTTTTTTTTTTTCTATTCTATGAGGTGTTATTTTCGCTGTTATTCTTCCGGTACATTCCCCTTAGTTTTCCTCGAAGCCTGCTCGTGTTTCTCCCCCTCTCCCATCGTTTTCTCCCTCTCTCTCTCTCTCTCTCTCTCTCTCTCTCTCTCTCTCTCTCTCTCTCTCTCTCTCGTTCCCTCCCGGTCCACCTGTCGCCCGCCGTGTCACACACAGTCACACCCCCAGCCGTGCCCGGTGCCGGACCGCCCGCGGGGCACCACGCCCCGCCACGCCCCGCCACGCCCCGCCACACCTTGCCGAGGTGTGGAAGGGTGGACAGGCCGAGGTATAAACGCTGCCCGGAGCGTGATAAATTTAGAGCTTCCGCTAAATTCGCAATAAATATTGAGAGAATTAGCCGACAACACCCTGCTCCGTGCAAACTGATGATAATATTAATAATTTGTCGTTGCGACCGGCAGATTACTTGAACGAGCAACGAGTTTGCTCTCCAGGGGGTTGGGGGTGGTGTTGAGCGAAGGCGCTCGTGCTGAGTTGGAGGGGGTCATGGGCGGGGCCAGGAGCGCGCGCGGCGGAGCACGGCCTGGCGTGTCGTTAAGTCGATATCCGGCTGGAGATCACTTAGGCCCTGCCGGAGGCGGGTGGGCCGGCCCGGCCCGGGCCGCAGGGCGTATCTAAGCGCTTAATTAAAGTTAGCTTGGTGCTTGGGGCGCTATGCGGTGCCGTGCCGCGCCGCGCCGCTCAGACCCATTGCACAAATAAGAACCAAAGGGAAATAAAAGGATTGTTAATCCGAACCATGATGTTGGTTGGCCCTATGCATAGTCCTATTCGCTTTAGTTTTTCTCGCACTGATACGTCCTCCACCAGCTAGCTCCTCTCGGAAAGAACTTTTCCATGCAGCTTAAAAAAATATAGCTATATTTGGGACATTTTGAGCCTTACAACTCTGCGAATCTTAGTGTGACAAAACATGTCAGTTTAAACTGTGAAATTACAGTTTCGCAGTTTAAACGGCAAAACTCACGAGTTCGTCAATTTAAACTGCAAAGCTAATGAGTTCTACTCTGTCGAGTTTTCCAGTTTAATCTGACGTGTAGTATCTCTCTTAGATTTGCAGAGAATTAAAAGTTAGCTGTACCACAAAGCAATATTACCATGTTTCAGCTACATAGCTCCAAATACACTGGTAAAACAAGTGTGCATAATTTAAACACCAACGTGTGCAAGTTATGATGTTGCACATTACATGGTGTGCACGTTTTAAACGTTTGCTAAATGTTTAAATTCTGAACACTTAGACGCACACAGTTCTATGTTATCAATAGAAACCATATGGGAACTTTTCGGAAGTGTTTAGAATTTAAACACCAATTGACGTTTAACCTAGTTAAACGTCACAATGTGTTGAGAAAATGCACACTTGAACTTAAACGTCAATTGACGTGCAATATTAAACACTTGTTTTACCAGTGTAAATCCCGATGAAACTTTTTTTTTCCCTTAGTGTCGTAGGCGGCCGCCAATACCGCCTCGGTAGTACGGCACATCGTCGTTGCTATTTCAATCCAGGCCCCTTTATCTCTTTCTCTCTCTTTCTCTTTTTATCTCTCTCCGTTTTTCTTTCTTGCGCGTTTTTATCCCCCTTACTTCCAAACGCCCCGCCCAGCCCCGCCCCGCCAAACGGTTGCCGAATATGGACTGCGCCATTCTTTACTGCTGTGCGGGCGGACGAGGGGCGCATATCCGGGGTGAATATGGCGACGTCGCGGACGTGAAGGGGAGGCCCCGCGCACGGTAAACGGAGAATAAAAGTTGTTGTTATTGGAAGCAGATGGCCCCAAGTGCTCCCCGCGCAGGGGATCAGAGTGCCTGGCCTCCCAAGCACTAGAAAATTATAGACAGCTTCACTGTGATAGAAAGTGTTATGCTGACACGCACTTACGAGTGCTAGAAACTGTGATCAACCTTTGGAAATTCTAATCTTAAAAAAGCTCTGCGTTTAACAGGAGGCAAAAACGTCTCAAAACTTCCTTTAAGTCCTAATAGGACGCGTTCTGGTGGACGTATTTGCCCGAAAATATATCGCCTCCTGATCAAAGCAAATAAAACGATACAGCCCTGTGTTTAACATCCACAAGAGTATTGATTGAGCACTTTAAATTACAGTGTCCATTTTTAAAAACATTGCAAAAAAAATGTAATAATTTTTTATACGTCAGTTAATTTACGTCATTCATGTACAGAAATTTTGATCTGTTTTCCTCTCCTATTAAAATGTCTAGATTTGTCTTTTTTCCAGAGGTTTGAGCGGTCCAGAAGCCATCCGGAGGTTAGAGGCGGCTCCGTAAAGTTAGGGGGGAGTGTAAAGGGGGGGGGAGGGGTGTATGAAAATCACGGCAAACCATCAACGATCGCAGAGCGGAGAAAAGTTTTCGTTTCAATACCAGATTGGAAAAGTTTGTCAGTGTTTGGCGCGGCGCGCCGCTCCACCCGCCCATTGCGCGTTAAAGGGATCAAAAAGTTGGGTCCGCCGGTGTAATGGCGAAAACAAAAGGACCGCAAAACGATAAAAACGTTATCGGGACGGTTCTTGGCAGTGGTGGCTCTACCCGCGCCCCGCCCCGCCCCCGCCCCGCCCCCGCCCCCGCCCCCGCCCCCGCCCCGCCCCCGCCACGCCCCCACTGTCCTCTCTGCTGTTGTCTCGTTTTGTTGGCCCTTTTTTTTGTTATTGCAGATAAACACGCGTGATGAACACAGTGACACGATAGCTCGACACGATGTCCGTTAAATCGTTTATTTAGTAAAAGGAAAAAAAAAGCGCTAGCTGCAGAGGGTTTTTGCAGCTTTGCCTGCCGCTGAGTTGTGTGTGTATGACGTGGCGAGGCCGCCAGACCGCAAGCGGTATTTATAGACCTCGGAAAATAACGTAAATGAGCATTAAACGGCGTTCAACAAGTTTTCCGGTACGTGCGCAATGGATTAACTGCTCTAAATTTTGAAAGAATACACCGTCAATCTCAATTTCCTAATTTTGTTTTTCTCTCCATCATGTGAATATTGTGCCTTTGCGAGATATTAAACTCATTATGTAAATGTGGACGAATATGATTTTGATCATTTGACTGACTACCTCCCGCGAAATCGCAATTTCAACCTTCAAAGAAACCATTTAGATTTGAAGGGTTGTTTTTTTTTCCCCTTTTCCAATGTTTGATCTATTGCCTATATGAATTGTTTTACGGAATTGTGTACGTTGATCTGTACAGCCGATCAGCGTGTTTACGAAAACACGGTCCTTGCAAGCGTTTTCGGAGCAGAGAGCGGAGACTTAGATGCCAGGTGGCGCCAGCGTTTCTCAACTGAGAAACAAAGACACCGCCGACTCCATTTGATGCCTACATCGAGCTCGTCCTTGTCATTAATTTACCCCTTCCGAAAACGGTATTGAATCTAACGTCCGAGCACGTTTCACAAAACGCTCTCAGTTCCTCTCCTAATAGCCACATTTCTAAGACATTTTACCTATCGTGCGACCGACAATAAACTGGAGCAAAATCGTGCGGCGTGTAGAGACATACTCATGTCAGGCCAGTGCTGAAGCTGCCTTAATAAAGCCCACGAGTTCTATCACTTAGAAAGGCGTGTTCTCCAGAACATCGGGCAGAAAAATCCGGCTTGCTGTACAATATTTCTCTTTTGGACCCATGCAAAGTGTATTGGGAAGTTTCACTTCGCCTGGTTCGGCACGGTTGTCAGCGCTACTAGCTCGGCTTTGCAAGGAAATAAAAAAAACAGTGGTCAGAACTAATAAGTTAGGTAACTTTGGGAAAGACAAGAAATTTGCTGTGGCATCTCAACCTGGTTGCCTCAGTCAGAAGTTGGTTGCCACAGCGAAGCTGTCGCTGCAGGAGCCAGCCGGTTTGTTCTGACGGCTACTGGAATGTTCCGCTGGCAAAACAGACTCTCCTGCAACAACAACTTCGCTGTAGCAACTAACACTTAACTAAGGCAACAAACTACTATTTGCTACCACAGCTCTTGAGGGATTATCTATCCCCAAATTAGCTAATTTGTTAGTTCCGAGGGCTAAAAGTTTCTTTCCGTGTGCTCCCGAACACACCCTCCGCTGCCCGCTCGCTGACACTCACTCACCCGGGGAGGGCGCGGGCCTGGGCGCGGCGTGGTGGTGCTCCGAGGAGCCGAGGATGGCGCTCACGCTGAACTTGAGGGCGGGCGCGGGCTTGGGCGGCGGCTCTGACGACGGCGGCATCCCGAGGCCGGCGAGCCCGCCCAGGGCGGCGCCGGGGAAGCCGCCGCCGCCGCCGAGGCCCGCGGCCGCGACCAGGGTGCCGAGGGAGGAGGCCGCGCCGCTGCTGGGCGGCCGCTCGTCGGAGGAGGTGGCGTCGTCGGAGGACGCCGAGGCCGGCGACCGGGTGGGCCGCGTGGACAGCAGCGCGTCGACGCAGAAGGCGCCCTGGTGTCCCTGGAGGTGGTGGTGGTGGCCCTGCAGGTGGTGGTGGTGGCCTTGGCGGTGCCCCGGGGGCCCGGCGGGGCCGGCGGAGGGGCGGAGCACGGCCACGGGGACGTCCCGGAACATGTCACGTCATACCCGCATCAGCGTCCTCGTCGCCCGGCGGCTGCGCGCCGACTGGAGGCCGCGGCCGCGCGGCCCCCGGCACGGCCTCGGCAGCAGCGGCCCCGGCCCCGGGCCTCGGCGGCGCGGGGCGGGGCGGGGTAGCGCGGCCCGGCCAGCCTCCTCCAATCATACGATCGTTTAAAGAGACCCAATGATAATCATAAAAAGAGCGAATAGCCTCGCGGGAGTGCGAGAGAGAGGGGTGGAGGGGCGGGGCGGGCAGGAGAGTGGGGGTAGTTCCACCCCGCCCCGCCCCGCCCCGCCGCGCCCCACGCGCCATCCATCGTGCACAGCTGCCGGCCCACCCTCCCTCCCGCCTTGCCACGCCCCCCTCCTTACCTCCAGCAGCTCTCCTTCTCTCGCCTGCTCGCTCTCTCTCTCTCGCTCTCGCTCGCTCTGCTTGCTCGCTCGCTCTGCTTGCTCGCTCGCTCTGCTTGCTCGCTCCCCCGTCCAGCCCCGCACAGCAGCCCAGTGGCGGCAGCAGCACGAACAAATAATGAAGCCATCTCGAAATAATAAGATATCGAGTTTCAGTGGCAGATTTCTTTTCCTTCTTCTTTCCTCTGCCCCGCGGACCCTCTTTCCTGCTTTTTCAATTATCCACTCGTTTCGTTCTGTTTCAGCCCGCGTCGTGGTACAGCGCGCCCCGGGGCGGGGGAGAGTGAGAGAGAAAGCGGGAGAGAGGGAGTGATAGAGAGGGGGGGAGAGAGGGCGTAAAGACCAGGGGCCCCTGACAGTGGTTAAGACGATGGGGAAGGCAAGACCGATTCGGGTGTCGCGGTGATCGTGACAATCGGATAGCAAAGACGTATATTCAATAATGCTTTTGAATTCAAATTCCTGCTTTATCCCTCCGAACGAAACTTTGCCTCTCTGAAATTTATGTGTTGTGACTTGTTGCTGGTGATAATTTCCCACACGGAAGGAAGACATTTAAAAGATTTTGCTTGGACGTGTGAAGATAGATGAAATATGATTTAATAGACATGTACGATAGATGTCTATTAGACTATCTAGAGATGCTCAGGTTGTTTTTTTTTTTTCTTTTTTTTTTCTTTCTTCCAAATTTAGACGTCTATCGGCAGAGGTTTTTTTTTCAGTGATTTATTGTTTAGATCTCGTTCTGATATCGTTTGAAGGGACACACAAACCTGTAATATGAAAAACGTTATTTTCCTCTTCTTTTCTCTCAGTATTACCTCCCTTCTCTTAATTACATTTTTCCTATTCTTGGACTGATTTCAACTTTCAGAGCTTTTTTCACTTACCTTTTGCTGATTTAGTCGCCCATTTGTTCATACAAAAAAGAAATTATCAGTCTAACAGAAAAATACACTGGAGGCATCAACCTAAAGATATTGGCCCTGTCTGTTTTTTCTGTCCAGCCCAGCCCAGCAGTGCTCCGCTGTTGCTACTTTGTTGGCCTGCTAGCGGACTCCCAAACTGTCCCAATAAACTGTCCTCAATAAACTAGCTGGGTGGACTGCACTGCCGCAGGGACTCGCCCTGTTGGTCAAAGGCTGCCTCAACCGTATATAGTCTCGTTTTTTCTCCGGTTTTGTTGTTTTTTGGGGGAAGATAGAGGTAAAAACGTCTGAAGACGGCAGTCCCTGAGGACTTACTGTTGGATTCTTACAAAGCAGACACTGTTAAAACCTTATTGCGAAGAAAATTGTTCGCTAGCGTTCGTAATGTGTTCGTAAGCTGCGAAGATTTCGGCTTCTTCGTTGTGAAGCATTTTCTTCGTCGTGTAGTACAAACTAATTTTTTCGTATAAGGCAGGGGTTGCGAAAAAAATTATTCGTATTGCGAAGCATTTACGAAGCAGCCAAAGTCTTCGCAAAGTTACGAAGAATATACTTCGCAAGGATTTTCCAGTGAACGCTTTGCAAATTGCGAAGAATTTGAAAGCTGTGTTGATTGCAAAGCACTGATTTGCTGTTTCAAAGCTACACTCTAAATGGAAAAGGACAATTTTGTCCCAGAAAATGTTGCGTTTTTGTACACATCATTTTCTTGGGACAAATTGTACCACTAAATTGAGACAATTTGCATCCGAAATATTACAAATCGTCCCAAATTATTACACAAATTTGTCAAAAGGGATTGGTGTGCACAAAAACGCAGCATTTCTTGGGACAAAATTGTCCCTTTCCATTTAGTGTGTACCTGACAAAACTTCTCACTTTGCAAAGCTTTTGCTTCCTAAGCTGCAAAGCTTTTCGTTTCGAAATGGAAAAGCAGCGTTTCGCAACTGAAGAGCAGCGCTTTCGCATTATAGAAGAGCGATGCTACTATTCGCAATTAAAAAACATGCTTCGCAATTGAAAAGCAATGCTTCGCAATTGAAAAGCAATGCTTCGCAATTGAAAAGCAATGCTTGACATTTGCAAATCATTGAAGTGCTTTGCGCGGGGAATCACCAGTGGCGGGGATCAAAGGCGCAAACCTTGGCGCAAACAGAGGAGGGCCTACATACGACGATACAAGGGTCTACCACTTCCACAATCCTCGTACACCCCTCTAGATGATTTTTGGTAATCTCATAATCATGTAAAATTTCCAAATATTGACAAATTTTGACAAATATGGCGGAATATTATCAAATTTGACCAATAATCAAAATATCAAATATCAAAATTGGCCAATAATCAGCAAGTATGTTAAAAATAAGCTCAAATAATCATTGATAATCACCATAATCGTGACCTATTATAATCCTTGTACGCGATTTTTCATCGTGGTAGACCCTTGCGACGATCCGAGTGGGCGCTATGAGGATGTAGACACATACTGGCATTGAGGGCGGTATAAAGGGGGACGACCCGGCCAGGAAGTACGAGCGGGAGGGTGGAAGAGAAGAGAAAGAAAGAAAGAACGATATAAGGAGGAGAACAAGTGATGGAGCGTGGTGGGGAGGCTGCGGAGGAGGTGGACGTCGAGAGGGGCGCCCAGCCAGGCCCCCCGGCCCCGGTCCAGTCACACTGTCGAAAATATAGATGCGACAGGTAAATTCGACATGAAGCCATGAAGCCTGCTGTCGGAATTTTGGAAAATTACAAGCACTGTACAATGGATCGACTCGACGAGCGGGAATGGTGGTGTCTTAAATTTTGAACCTTTCTTCTTGTTCACAACAAATTCTATAATCGTGAGCAAATATACGGATACGTTTTTTTTTTCCCTCAGTGGAGGAGAAGAACGGAGTCTGTTTCCTGCAGACGTTTACATGGCTCCCGCATTTATCATGACAGGCGGGCGGGGTGGGGCGCCGACCCGGGCAGCGGCGGGAGCAGCAGCAGTCGCCACGAAAATTGTCTGCGCATTGGGCTGACGTTTATGATTGAAATGTCAAGCAAGCAGCAGCGCATGGCTGTGTGCGCTGCCGAGCCCCGCCCCGCCCCGCCCCGCCCCGCCCCGTCCCCCCGGCCACGTAGGAGCCGTGGGGGCTCAGCGGGGCATTGTGCCTCTCGTAACCATGGCGGGAAAGTACCAGGTTCAAAACTTCAAATGTGAAAAACAAAACATGTTGAAGAAGAAAATTTATCTGGTCTTATTTTACGTTTCATCGGATTTATAAAGTGTTCGTATGAGCGTATTTTTTCGGCATTTGAATTGTGCAGACCGAGGGGGAAACAACTCTGAAATTTTTATACACCTCTTAATAAGAAAATTTCAGAGAAAAAAATAAGGAATCGTCAGAAAAATTCGAAAAAATTCAGAAACAAATCAGGAAAATTCGAAAAAAATTACAAAGTATTAAAAAAAATTCAAAAAATTAACAATAATTCAAAAAATTTACAAAAATTCAGAAAATTGGTTAATTAAAATTCAGAGTTGTTTCCCCTCGATGTTTGCACACCTGAAGTAGCTGTTTACTCTAAATCCACATTCGCACACACGCTTGTTCCTTTACGTGTGTAAAATCGGCTCGGGAACCTCGCATCCCCTATATTTCCTTGGTTAAGTGTGCGAAAGGAGATTCGCACAGCTACAAGTGCGTGCGCCATAGCCACGCACTTGCGGGCGGGTTTCCATTGAAGTTGGCGGAGCCTAGCCGCCGGGCCGGGCTGGGGCCGGACGCAGACGCGCCCGGCGGCAGCATTTCGATTACGGCTTCCATAATAACACAATCATATTCATGCCGGTATCGCGGGCAATTTATGTAAATCGCGCAGGCCTGGCAGGGGCGCGCCGGGGGAGGGGGGGGGGCAGGGGTCTGGCCAGAGCGTCTTTATCGGCGGGGCACTGTATTGGCTGCCGGCCAGAGAGAGAGAGAGAGACGGAGAGAGAGGGAGAGGAGAGAGAGAAAGAGAGAGACGGGGGTGGGGGGGGGGGGCGGTGCGGCCCCCACCATCCTCCTGGCAGTCCCGGGCCACTCCCCACCCCCCAGCGTTATGCGAGCCTCCAAGAGCCCATCCGGGGGTCCTAACCACCCAACTCGACTGTGCTGCCCCGCCCCGCCCCGCCTCTCACTTTATCCTGGGTTATCGTGTAGTTCCCCGCAGCAGCGAGGTCCCGCTGATAGCTGCACCGCCTGTATAGCTCCCTCCCTACCGATAAGGGCGAGTTTGCGGTGTACATGTTCGCCTTCTTCTTCTTCTTCTTCTTCTTCTTCTTCTTCTTCTTCTTCTTCTTCTTCTTCTTAATAATTACTAGTTGTAATATTGCTGTGTTATTTTCTTCTTTCATAAAAAAACTCTATTTATTTATTTATTTATTTTTTTACATAAATAGAAACACCAACACCAAAGTTCTTAAATCATCATGTCATAAAACTGTATATCCTGGAAACCTGCTGACAAGGTAATATACTTTAGCAGGATCCAATTGTCTGCAATTTGTAAACCACTTCTGTCAAATTATCAATAAATCAAATCATTCTTCTTCTTCTTCTTCTTCTTCTTCTTCTTCTTCTTCTTCTTCTTCTTCTTCTTCTTCTTCTTCTTCTTCTTCATCTTCCGATTGATACGACAATCGTAGGGCTCATAGCCTTTTTATATCAATCGTAAATAAATTACAATTTACAATTCTTCTTCTTCTTCTTCTTCTTCTTCTTCTTCTTCTTCTTCTTCTTGCGGACGCGCGAAATTTTATGGGATGCGGTTCGTCTCCTCTTTGATCCACACGCAGCAGCAGCAGCAGCACTTGCCTCACATGAGGGTGGTATAAGTGACCAAGGGTTCAGGCGCGGGGCGGGGCGGGGCAGGGCGGGGCGGGGCCGGGCCGCCGAGGTGTCGACGGGCGTATGCAAGCTGTTTACTTATTTATTCCGGCCAGGCCGTGGCGCCATCCCCGCCACCTCAAGTGGCGCGTTGGGTTTTCATATCCTCCTTCCTCTCTCTCTCTCTCTCTCTCTCTCTCTCTCTCTCTCTCTCTCTCTCTCTCTCTCTCTCTCTCTCTCTCTCTCTCTCTCTCTCTCTCTCTCTCTCTCTCTCTCTCTCTCTCTCTCTCTCCTACCTCTCTCTCCTACCTCTCTCTCCCTCCCCCGGGCAGCCCCCTTCCTCCCCCCCCCCCCCCTGTGCGCTACGCGCGGTCGCGCTGCGCTCCCATTGGCCGGTGGGCGGGGCCATTCCGACGCTGGCCCGCGCGCGGAGGGGGTGGGGGTAAGGGGTGGAAGGGGAGGGGAGGGGGCGTCTGCTAAGGATTGCGCAAGCCGGCCGCTTCTTGCAGAGCTGCTGCTGCTGCTCTCTGGGGGTTGCGTGAGGGGGTGGGTGGGGGTGACGGGGAGGGGTTGGTCGTCCTGGTGGTGGAGGAAGCGGAGTACATGGGATTGCGGTGGGGCTGCGCGGCGCTACGGTGCGGCTAATGTGCTCGTAATGACTATCCGGGCCCGCGTTCATAGACTCATGAATGGAACAGACTGATTGCCCAGCCCCAACGCCCCGCCACGCCCCGCCACGCCCCCCACAGGAGTCTGCTGCCTGCCTGATGGTGGTGAGTGTATTACGGATGACCTTATTACTGTTTGGCCGCGCGGGCGGGCGCGTTACGTTATTTGATTAGTGTGCGTGCTCGCTGTTCTGATTTTGTTACAGGGAGTTACAGTTTTCAGTAGCGATAGCGATAAAGTTCAGGGGCCTCGGAGCGGTTTATGGTCAGGAGAGTGCCGCGTTAGAAGGTGCACTCTAAACGAAAAAGGACAATTTTGTCCCATAAAATGTTGCGGTTTTGTTCACATTATATTCTTGGGACAAATTGTCCCACTACATTGAGACAATTTGCATCCGAAATATTACAAATCGTCCTAAATTATTTATCAAATTTGACAAAAGGGATTGGTGTGCGCAAAGTGTCCGTTCGCATACATTCACTGTAAATGGAGGAGTCGAATTTATCGCTCTTGGGAGAGTGCCTTTTCTGTACCAAACTCTCATGATCTCTTGAGAGAGTGAGACGGATTAACATCGCTCTAATAGAGTCATTTTGATGACATTTTCGGCGATGTGCTACACTCTCCTTTAGTGATCACTGGAAAAACAAAGGTAGGACTTAAAATGCCTTTCTTGGCTAGGGGGGTGAAATTTTAATGCCTTTTCAAAAGCACGAAATTGTTCAAAGGCATTAAAATTTAACACCTTTGGCCAGTTTTTAATGCCTTTGTAAAGGAATTAAAGGCATTAAAACCCTTGGAGTCCTACCTTTGTTTTTCCATTGAAGTCACCAAACGTCGCTCTACACGGAAAAAAATGACTTTGTTGTCAGGATCAATTTTAGTCGATAGGCAAAATTCGATAGCTGAAATCGAGAATCCGATGCTTAACAGTCAGGAGCTGGTTGTCACGACTGGGCACTTGTACGAATGGAACAAACTCCATCTTAGTTCTCATTGTACAAGTGTCCGGTCGTGACAACCAGCTGCTGGCTGTGGGTATCGGATTCTCGATTTCAGCCATCGAATTTTGCCTATCGACTAAAATTGATCCTCACAATTTTTTTTCCGTGATACTGGAGCGATTTCAAAATATCAGAAAAGACTGGTTTTGAGTCGTTTTAGCGAACGTTACTTTTATTGAGCGATGAAGAAAATGTTTCGCTCAAGACGTGTGACTATTATATTTTCACTGTTTTTAGTTAATTATCCTTTCTCTGATCTCCGATAAAAGATTGTCTCACAAAAGACAGGAAAATTTTCCTGGGAATATGTTCGACAATCACTATTCAAGACTGTAAAAGTGCAAGCGCTGCGCTGCGCATCAACTTGGAATGGAATGACGAGCAGGATTTCGAGGCTGTACACTCTGCAAATCCAAGTGACGAACTGTTCGACAGTTATAAGTGTCGAACTAAAAAGTTCTGCAGTTGCAAGTGCACCTTTCTGACTAAGATGGAAAATATTTTTTCCGAGGACACCATCATCTTCGTCTTGAAATTCTCTTTCAAACGAGTATATGGTTGATAGGGTTGCGGCTTGAATTGAAACGGCTACTAGTCCTTAAATGAAATTTTGGGAATTCGTATTCTTTTGCGTACCCGTTTCAATTTAAGCCGCAACCCTATCAACCATATACTCGTTTGAAAGAGAATTTCAAGACGAAGATGATGGTGTCCTCGGAAAAAATATTTTCCATCTTAGTCAGAAAGGTGCACTTGCAACTGCAGAACTTTTTAGTTCGACACTTATAACTGTCGAACAGTTCGTCACTTGGATTTGCAGAGCATACATGTAATACGTACTAATTTTGTATATGGTAATGGTAAATTACGAAATATATGCGGACGTTTTCATTTACAGTAAACGCTTAGCCACACACTGATAAAATTTAAAAGATTTTTGTAACGAGGACTTTGCATCTTTGTTTCCCGATGGCGAAACCTGAAACAAAAAAAGGAAAAGAGAAGCCATTATCATGGGATGTCGGCCTTCGACGAGGAGGATAACGCAGATGAAATAATTGTGCAAAGAGTTTTCTGCCTTGGCACCTGTGAGTCTGGCGATGCTTGGCTCGGGGTGGGGCCGGGCACAATGCATTTGTATTGATAGCAATCAAAGCAAACGACATAATAGGTTTCCGCTCGCGCGCACCCTCCCGGCTCCCGCACCCCTCCCCTCCCCGGGCGGCTCCTCCGCGCCGCCAAGCAGTGCTCCGGGCAGTTCGTGCCGCTGAAAGGAGTTTAGCAAGGCCGTGGTTGTAATTTATCGTCCGCGTTTAATTTTTTTTTCATAACGTCCTCGCGTTATTCATGGAGGCACCGGCTAGTAGGAGTGGTGGAGTGAGGTGCTTCTCGCTCGGACCGTTAGCGGGGTGCCTTCGACGTGCCGCCGAATATGTATTATGCGTGATTTGTCATTGAATTCGATTGAATGATGTTGTGATTTTATAATTAAGAATCATGATCGAACGTTGACGAAATTTTAAAGGCGTGAGTCGTTTTTTTCCCCCCATTCTTGGCGCAGCCAATTCTGTCGAGGCAGTTCACGCTAAATTCTAATGAAAATGCTGCAATAAATTAGCAAATATTTGAGGTATATCCGATGTCAAACACTCCGTAAATTTTTATTTATTCATTTTTATTTTTTGAAGAAATTAAATGTCCTTGCATTTAATTATCAATTTCAAATCTAATTTTCAAGGAAATGGGAAAAGGAATAAGATGAAAAACAAAATTTGCAACAGTACGGAAGTTGCAGAAACATTCCGCGAAACATGTTTTCCCCGCGCGACCCTATTTTGCGTATGTGTCGGTAAGGTTATGTGTCATATGACGCCAAACGCGAACGCTATGTCGACAGATTAGTTTAACAAGGGTGATTGTGCAGCCGGCGTGGCGTGGGGAGGCGGGGAGCAGTCAGGTGACAGACCCTATAGGGGTCGCATTGAAATAAGCATAAATAGGAGGACGGCGGTGTATCTCGCACATACGATGTCTGTTAGTGCACAGCATTAATAGCACGGGGGTAAAAAAGAGGGAAGAGCAATTTTATTCATCTTTCTTGCGAGAATTCTTTTCGGCTCTGTGTCTATCTTTTTTTTTTAACCTGTTTTGAAGAATTGTGGTCTTCTCAATTACCCAAATCTGTGTCAATTTAAAATGTAAAACATTTTGAGACCTTCAATTATTCTGTTTTATTTTATTTTCCCTCCTGTGGACCCGATGTTTGCACTGGTGCCAACTCTTTGATGCCCAGTCGCTCAAATGTCAATGTCAAACGTCACTCAATTAAGTAATGTATGCAAGGCGGTTAGCCGTCCGTAGGAGGACAAAACGTGACAGGCAACGCGCAACGCGCCACAGACCAAATATCCCATCTTTTGTCTTCCTGTGGCAACATTCTGATATTATTGTCGATCGGCGTAATTTTTTTTATATTTCATTTTTTTCTAGGTGGCTTTCAAACAGCATAGAAATGTAATAATAAAAAGGGTTACGGGGTTTGGGGCGGATCAAAAATCCTTGAAGAAAAATTGAGTCGCTCTCCGCTACATTAGGCAGCCATCCGAGCGAGAGAAGTGTTGTGCTTAGCAGTCAAATGCAGCCCAGGTGCGGCAACCCTTACTCCGCGAACATTAGCCTAGGGCTATTCTTCTCCGCCGTTATTAATATATGGGTGTGAGGGCGCGTCCACGGGACACATGTCACACACACACGCACACACACACACACACGCGCGCGCGCAGAGAGAGAGAGAGAGAGAGAGAGAGTGTTGGCCACCCTAAAGAATAGAAGGGTTGTTTTGGTGAGAGTATCATGAAAGCAGTTTAGAGAAGGGTGTAACACTTTTTTGAGCCGTTTGGTGCAACTTTGAGCTCGCAAGCCAAAGTATTGCCCAAGACTTTTATATTTTAGCGATCTTTTTTTCCTTTTAAAAATTTAAAATCAGCATTAATTTGCAAAGTCTCCCTAAGCTTGCCTCGGTAAAAACAATGTCTGATTTTTTTAGGAGAAAGGGAAAATTTTGAGGAACTCTCGTAATTTGAGGGAAACCCCTCAGATTTTGAGGGAGGCTCCTCAAAAAATAAGGGAATTCTCCACAAATTTTGAGGAGACTTCCTCAAAATCTAAGGAGTTTTCCTTCGAGTATCCAAGGTCCCTTTTTCCTCAAAAAATCAGACATTGTTTTTACCGTGTGTCAAATAAATTTTGATCTTTTGACGCAGGTTCCAATCCGATCTTCTGGCTAAATATTTTCCTCATTTTTATTTTGCAGTGTGCTCAGCAAGGCGTTTCGGCACGTTTGCGGCGCGGACGTTACGCGCAGGAGGGCCTGGACCCGGCCGACCATCGTCATCGTAGATCGCAAACTGAATTCCAATCCATCTTGCCGCAACAAAGTCAGCCGAGCCGAGCCGAGCCGAGCCAACGACCAGAAGCTGATTGGTTCCAGTCTCGTTTTCCGAGCAAGTAGTTCCACGTCCCTTTTCTGCTTCTCGACTCTCCTGCCGCGAGCGGGTCTGGCAACACGCCTCGCGCCGCGCCTGCTAGAGGTAATGATGCTTCATCGATTGTACTCATCATTAATCTTTTAAAATAAGAAAAAGAAGGGGGAAAAAGTAAGGAAGGAAAAGGGGGCTGTCTGCTTATGCGATTGGAGACGAGATACGCGCATCCGGCAACGGAAACCAAAGTGCGAGAGTGTGGCATACTTGTAGAAGTGTGAGTAACAACCCTCGAACACTTGGATTCGGGAAAGTATGCGTTTTTTTTTTTGTTTTTTTTTCTTTTTCTGGAAGTCTCGAACACACTTGCAGGGATAAAATATCACGGAAAAAAAAACAATGTCTGCTTTTTTATCTTGAGGGCAAAAATTAACGGAAAACTTTGAGGATCCTATCTAACTTGACGAAAACTCCTCATATTTTGATTAAGTATCCTGAAAGATTGAGGGAGGTTTCCTCATTTTTTGAGCAGGAGACTCCCTCAAAAAATGAGGAGCTTTCCTTACATTAAGTGAGGTACCCAAAGTTTTCCCATTTACCTCAAAAAATCAGGCGTTGTTTTACACCGTATATTTTCTTATAGAACCTCAAAATGAATTTAGAATTTTCGCAGATTTTGTTTTGTATAAATCACAGCGTCTGAATGCGCAGGCGCGTCGTCATGCCCGCCGTAGGGACCTTGTGATAGAGGGAGATGAAGGATCTCTCTCGGAGCCGCAGCCAGGCCAGCGGCCCTATATCCACCTATATCCCTTCATCCCGAAACCACATCGCGAGCCAAATAATAAAAAAAAATGTATGCCTGCAGAAGAACAAAAAGAGCGGGAAAATAAAATAATAAAAAAATTGGAGGCGCGCAGGGTGCGGGGACCATTTATCAGAAGCGCGTACAATGCTGGGCGTGGTGGTGCAGCGCCCGGCAGCGCCGCCCCGACTAAATCACGGCATTCGACCCAAAAACGAACGCGTCCGCCGATAATCGTGCCAAGATGGATTTTATTAAGTAATTCCGAAGGGAAAATGATGATAATAATAAAGAGTCACCCACCCGATGGCCTAGACAGAATAAAGGGAACGGACCATCTCTCAGGGATTTTTTTTTATCCTTTTTACTTTTTTTTGTAGAAATAAGTTATTTCTCCTCTCCGCGCGCGACCGAAAAGGCCACCACCTGGCGCGCCGAAATGTGCGACGGTCTCTTTATCTCGCTCTCGCTCTCTCCCTGTCTCTCTCTTGCCCTTTTATTGGGGTGCAAACTGCGGGTGGAAAGGCGGTGGTAGTAATCTGCACCACTCACCGCCCTCAGGACATCTCCCCCCCTCACCGCTCTCTCTCTCTCTCTCTCTCTCTCTCTCTCTCTCTCTCTCTCTCTCTCTCTCTCTCTCTCTCGCTCGCTCGCTCGCTCGCACGCACGCACGCGTGCACGAATGGTCCGGTGGTGGTGGTGCGCCCGTTTTAGGATGCCGATCCGGTTTTCTCCCCCTTTTTTCATTATTTTTATTCGCGTTGGCGGCTCTGGGACTGACAGCGCCGCCCGCCGCGCGCTTTTGTTCGCGTCGTCTGCTAGCGCCGCGGCGGGCTCGATATCTCGATGTCACGGCCGCCCACTAAAACCTCGCGGTCCGGAAGAGATTTGACTCAGAGCGGGCGGCTGCGGCGGGGCGAGGCGAGGCGAGGCCCAGCCAGGCACGGATGTAAATGGCAGGGCATTCCGAGGAGGGAGAACTGAGGGGGCGAAAGGTGAAGGGGGGGGGAGGGAGGAATGGGGGATGAAAAATCGCGCGCCGCCCGTCCAAGGAGGCCGTGATTTGTGATGAATCAAAGCACTCAACACCGGCGTATAAAACTCCTCCGTAAACACAGCACAAGTAATGACCCTGCTCGCCAGTTGGTTGCAGTCTCTTTCTCTCTCTCTCTCTCTCTCTCTCTCTCTCTCTCTCTCTCTCTCTCTCTCTCTCTCTCTCTCTCTCTCTCTCTCTCTCTCTCTGAAGTAATCCCAGAGGAGGCATGCGAATAAAAAAAAGGGGCAATGATCCTCTGGGACAAATCCGTTCGGTAAACATTATCCGTCTGCAACCTCATTGAAAAGGCGAAGGGAAGGGGGCAGCGAGCGTGCCGACATGGAGGTGGCTTATCCCATCCAGGACCCCACGCCTTGTTTATCTTATTTTATTTTATCTTCCCTTCAAAGGTTGCGGGTCGTGGAAGTTCATATTACAAGTAGTTGCACTGAAATGTGTATGTTTTTACGAAAGAAAGATACAAAATCGCAGACTTAAAATTCCAATCGATAGTGTTTCTCTATAGGATAAAATTCTCTAAGCACGATTCTGGCGTGGGGTTGGGAGTTGGGGGTAATGTCGTGTAGGGATTTAAAGCAAAGAGAGAAGCATCATGACTGTTAAAACGCGCTTGGTCATCCCTTGAGGCCTCGCGGGTGGTCGTTGAGGGTGTGTCTTGTTCACGCCTCGGGCGGCGCGGGCAAGAGCAGGGACCGCCGCACCCCACCGCACCCCACCGCACCCCGCCACGCCCCGCCACGCCCCGCCACGCCCCCTGCTGCATTCTGTTTATACAAGCTTGGCCACTCTGTTATTACAAACTATTAAAAGCATCGCTTAAAAAGAAACCTTATTGTTGTTGTTGTTGTTGCTGGTGGCTGCGCGAGGCAAAGGGAGGGAGGGAGAGAGAGAGAGAGAGAGAGAGAGAGAGAGAGAGAGAGAGAGTAAGGAAGGAGCGGGCCCAGAGGTAAGGGTTGCGCTGTCGAACACATGCTGGCAGCTGATCCCTCTACTCCCCGCCCCGCGGCCAGCCCGGCAGCCAGCAGTGGTGGGCAGGGCAGTACACAGCGGTCGGGTCGGGTCGGGGAGGCGAAGGCTTCACTGAATGTCAGATCACTTTTATTGTCCCAGCGGCGGTCGCGCGGCCCGGCCCCGGCCCGGCCCAGCGCTCGGCTCATTTGGCTGCCGACCGAAGCGATTAGTGTTTCTCTTATCCGAGCTGTTGCGTCCCGAGGAGGAAGGCGAGCGGCGTCTCTAGCAATGCGCCCGCGAGCCGAGTGGGGAACAATAACTGTGAATTGTGGGGCTCAAATGTTTTGAGTTTTCACAAATTTTCCTGAAATGGTTTTTGAATATTTTAAAAAGAAATTACATTCTTTCATGCTGTAATGTTGTCTGTAAATTTTTCTGAGTGTTTTGGTTTTTAAAAAAAGTTTTGTCGTTTTTTCCTTGGGCCGACGTGAAGTCGATCACTACAGTAAAACTAAGGCGCAACTGTACGTTTGAATGAAGCGCACAGCCATACGCTTGAAGGGGTTGAGCCTGGAGCGTAGGAAAGAAATTCTTCGCCTATACATTTAGAAAGGGGCGAATAGGAGCGGATAGACCCTTTACGCTTACGCTTGATTTCAAGCGTAATCTCAGTACGCTTGATAAATGGGCGTAAGGTTACGCCTTAGTTCTACTAGTGATGTCTTGAAAGAAATACCCGCGTAATGAGCACACTAAATGTCTATGGACTTTTTTGTGGACAAGTTGGACATATATTTGAGCGTTTCCAAGCTGGTGACAAATTTGTTGACGATTATCGACAAATTTGTCCATAATGTTTAACAAATTGTAGACAGCTGGACACAAATAAAATTTGTCCATAAGTTTGGTAACGCACAAAAATATGGACAGCCTGTCTGCAAAATTGCGTCCAAAATGTACGCAGAAAAGTCCATAGAGGGTTTTTTGTTGACAGCTATGAACAAATTTGTCTCTAGCTGTTCACAAAATTGTAGACCATCTTATTGGTAACAATGTGTTTGTCACTGAAACTGTGGACAAAAAAGTCCACAGGAAAAGTCCATAGACATTTAGAGTGAGAGCCGTCGATTTTCGCGGTGGTAGTGGCCACCCCCTCCCCCTGGCCCGCCGCAATGCTGCAAATCGACCATATTGTGGTACCCCCCCCCCCCCCCTCCCCGCGTCTCCCGCGTCCTGCTCTCAGGGCTACAGTTTCGCGATGACTTGGACCTGAAACTAGATATCCCAACAATCAACACATTTAGCGCGCCGTGCGGCTGGAGGGGCGCCCGCCGCCCGGCACTTCGGTTGGCAACTGTCTACGGTCGGGGTCGGGTCAGCGAATGGGGCAAGAACACGGTACTTACCACGATCACGCGGTGTGCAAAGTCTATCTGCAAACAGGCCGAGACCGCACACTTTTCTTTCAGTTTGTGGTGTTTGGATTGTGCTCCACAAACACAAGTGAGCAGTGAAAGTCGCACACTTAAGCAAGTAAGTGTGCGATTTTTTTGTTTCGTTTCTGAGGATTCCTTAAACACTTTGATTTAGCAAGTATCCGAATGTAGAACCACACACGTACCCCTTCACACTCCCGGTTATGTACCTTTTTGTACGTAGGTAAGTCAGTTTATGTGCATGCGTAACTTACGTGAAAAAAATATATATCGTATACAGTTACGCATAAATAAGCATGAATTGTGCATATTTATCTTCGATCTTTTCATATTTATCCAAGAAATTTTTCTTAAGCTACGCATACGCATGCACACAGACTTACGTTAGCTAAGTAAAAAGTAAATAGAGCGAGAGTGTGTACTGGGGGTCACACACTTGGGTTTGCAGTGTCGGAACTCGTTCACATACTTTCTTAACCCCCTTTCCCTTGCATTCACACTAACCTATCAGCCAGTATACCCTCAAAAAAGAAAAACAAAACGTGCGCAAAAACGAAGAGGCATTCGGGCATGAGAAATAACATCTACTTGACGGCGTATTGCTCGGGGCAGATTTCTCCGCATTTTTTTCCCCCGCCGCCTTTTTCAATTTCGGTCGGCCTGCGGCAAACGGCGATCGCTCGAGCGTCGGGGAGAGCGGCACTGCACTGCATGCCGGTCAAGACGTCATTTCTCACTTTCGATTGTCGCGCCCTCTGCATTTTTTCCCGTCCCTGGTCCTCACGCGTGTCTTTCTACAGTGTGGAAAATAATTGTAAGATTTATGGGAAAATGTTTGATTAAACAAAGCGTAAAATTAATTGTAAAATTCCGAGCACTACGTATCGACTAGGAATTCTCTGACTAGCAGGAATGGGCTGTCGAAAATTCACAGCATATTTTATAGAGCGTGAATTCTGAAATAAATTGCAAATCTACGAGGATATTTTTCACAGTATAACACTTGGCTGTTTTTTTTTTAGGCCCCCGTTAGGGGGGCCTATTGCTTTCGCCAGAAAGTTTTTTTTTTATTCTTGACGATGGCCCCTTATGGCCGCAGCCGATCGTGTCGAAGCGATTCGTACAAAATTGTAATGAAAAATAATACGAAAAATTAGAAAATTTTTGAGATAGGTCTGATGTCAGGCTGTCTATACGTTTTTGCATAAAAGTAGTTTGCATCGTCAGTTTCTATGGTAATTGCGAGCCGAGCACCCTGTGCCGAGCCAAAATTGACACCCTCCAAAATGCTCTGGCCAATAGAAATGTTTCGCGCGAAAATCCAGCCAATAAAAACGTCCGCCTGTTGCTTTGTACCTCGATATCCAAAAGTTTCACCGCACGGAGTGGTCACGTCAGAATCGTTGCAGATTCACGCCATGTAAAAGGGTTCACCACCAGGAGACTTTCAAACGTGACCACTAGCTAGCCGCCGCGGCTCCTGATTGTTGGCTGGGACTGTAATTTCGCCGTGGGCGGGGCTTGTGACAATACCGCCAACCTCAGAGTAAATCCTCAATTCATGTTTTCACTGAAAGATACAAATAAGACAACCCGTGAGTTCCGTGTTAATGCGTGGAGGCTTGCACCGTTGTTTACTAAAGGCCTGCAACATCATTTTACGTATTTACTTAATCTAAGACTACCAAAATATATTTTGTGTTGGTTTGAGTGGACACCAAGCCGGCGTTGTTTAGAGCTGGCCCGCTCGGCGCCATGTTTGTGTCTTAAATATGAGGCGGATAAAATTCACGATTTGGGCTCTCACAGAGAGTTTTGACCTAATATTTTAAATTTCTATTTCATTTAATGGTAAGTGTGTGGCAAATTTGAAACTAGAACCCTTTAATTCTTGCCTGGTGGTTGAATTTAGTGGTTGCCAAGCGCGTTGTTTACAGCTGGCCGGCTCGGCGCCATGTTTGAGTTGGAAATGTGAGACAGATAAAATTCAGGATTTGCCTCTGTGTTCCTTGTGAATGTGTAGTGGCTTCCATAGCTGTGTGCTAAAGGCCTGCAACATAACTTAACGTCGTCACTAAATTAAAAACTTGCCAAATATATTCTAGGTTGGTTTGAGGTGGACGCGTGAGGCGCCGTGTCGCCGGCCCCGCGCCGGCCTTCCCCACCCATAGCCGCCACGGCCGGGGGCTGAGGCTCCCACCTCGCGACTTTAAATCATTGTATAAAGTTATCAAAACGTTGAAAAGTCGAACTGAATGCGTAAATATTGTTTCTGCACCTGCAGATAATGTTTTGGTAAGTTTGACTTCAATGTGGGGAACAGAACTGTTGAAATGGTGTGTATTTACGTAAATAATTTTACGAATCCTTATTTTTTACCTACTGATTAAACCTCCTTGAAACTTTGGGAAACGATTTCCGCATATCTGAAACTGCCTCTTTCACATTCATTTCGGCTGTTTAACATATTGTTCAGTTAAAATAAATTGTCGCCGGGGCGTTAGTGGAGGTCCCAGCCTAGAACCACAAAAGCGACAGGACTGGGCACTCACACCTCAAACGCGCCTCGTTCTGTCGGAGGCGGCGGCGCCTCCCCCAGCCGGGCCACCGGCCTTCTTTTGTTGAGTGGAGGTCCTAGCCTAGAACCTAGAAACGACAGGACTGGGCACTCACGCCTCAAACGCGCTCCGTCCTGTCGAAGGCGGCGGCGCCTCCCCCAGCTGGCTGCGGATTGTCTAGCCTACGTTTTCCTTGCGGCCAGCGAGCCAAGCCGAATCGGCATATCGGCATTGTCGCCAGCTTTCGGGGCTTGGGTGCTCGGGCGCTCGGCCCCTCTTCCCCTCCGCGTGGCGCGCAGGGGAGGAAGGAGGACCGTGGTATATTCAGTTACGTAACCAGAAATTAAGAAAAAAAGCAAAAATAATAATTGCTTAATTTTTGGGACTTCTGTTTAGCGGATAAAATTTGTGATGTGATTCCCACAGATAGTTCTGACCTAAGTTCTTTCTCATTATGCGGCTAGTTTTAAAACCTAGGGGGCCGTTTAACGCGTTAGCGTTAGAATTTTTATTCTTGACGATGGCCCCTTATGGCCGCGTCCAATCGTATCGAGCCGATTCGTACAAAATTACAATGAAAAATACTACGAAAAATTAGAAAATTTTTGAGATAGGTCTGATATCAAGCTGTCTGTACGTTTTTGCATAAAATGAATTTGCATCCTCAGTTTCTATGGTAATTGCGAGCCGAGCACCCTGTGCCGAGCCAAAATTGACACCCTCCAAAAGGCTCTGCCCAATAGAAGTGTTTCGCGCGAAAATCCAGCCAATAAAAACGTCCGCCTGTTGCTTTGTACCTCGATATCCAAAAGTGTCAACGGAAGGAGTGGTCGCGTCAGAATCGTTGCAGATTCACGCCATGTAAAAGGGTTCACCACCAGGAGACTTTCAAACGTGACCACTAGCTGGCCGCCGCGGCTCGCGATTGTTGGGTGGGACTGTAATTTCGCCGTGGGCGGGGCTTGTGACAATACCGCCAACCTCAGAGTGAATCCTCAGCTCATGTTTTCACTGAAAGATTCAAATAGGTCTACCCTTGTGTTCCATGTTCATACGTGGAGGCTTCGACAGTTGTTTGCGAAAGGCCTGCAACATCATTTTACGTCGTTACTAAATCTAAAACTAGCAAAATATATTTTGAGTTGGTTTGAGTGGACACCAAGGCGGCGTTGTTTACAGCTGGCCCGCTCGGCGCCATGTTTGAGTTGGAAATGTGAGGCGGATAAAATTCACAATTTTGGTTCTCACAGTGAGTTCTGACCCAATATTTTTAATTTCTATTTCATTTTCTGGTAAGTGCAGTGCAAATGTGAAACTAGAACCCTTTATTTCTTGGCTGGTGGTTCGATTTAGTGGTTGTCAGGGCGCGATGTGGACAGCTGGCCTGCTGGGCGACTTTATGTGTGCCAGAGGTCTGGCAAATAAAATTCATGATTTTTTTTTTATTCTTGACGATGGCCCCTTATGGCCGCAGCCGATCGTGTCGAAGCGATTCGTACAAAATTGTAATGAAAAATAATACGAAAAATTAGAAAATTTTTGAGATAGGTCTGATGTCAGGCTGTCTATACGTTTTTGCATAAAAGTAGTTTGCATCGTCAGTTTCTATGGTAATTGCGAGCCGAGCACCCTGTGCCGAGCCAAAATTGACACCCTCCAAAATGCTCTGGCCAATAGAAATGTTTCGCGCGAAAATCCAGCCAATAAAAACGTCCGCCTGTTGCTTTGTACCTCGATATCCAAAAGTTTCACCGCACGGAGTGGTCACGTCAGAATCGTTGCAGATTCACGCCATGTAAAAGGGTTCACCACCAGGAGACTTTCAAACGTGACCACTAGCTAGCCGCCGCGGCTCCTGATTGTTGGCTGGGACTGTAATTTCGCCGTGGGCGGGGCTTGTGACAATACCGCCAACCTCAGAGTAAATCCTCAATTCATGTTTTCACTGAAAGATACAAATAAGACAACCCGTGAGTTCCGTGTTAATGCGTGGAGGCTTGCACCGTTGTTTACTAAAGGCCTGCAACATCATTTTACGTAGTTACTTAATCTAAGACTACCAAAATATATTTTGTGTTGGTTTGAGTGGACACCAAGCCGGCGTTGTTTAGAGCTGGCCCGCTCGGCGCCATGTTTGTGTCTTAAATATGAGGCGGATAAAATTCACGATTTGGGCTCTCACAGAGAGTTTTGACCTAATATTTTAAATTTCTATTTCATTTAATGGTAAGTGTGTGGCAAATTTGAAACTAGAACCCTTTAATTCTTGCCTGGTGGTTGAATTTAGTGGTTGCCAAGCGCGTTGTTTACAGCTGGCCGGCTCAGCGCCATGTTTGAGTTGGAAATGTGAGACAGATAAAATTCAGGATTTGCCTCTGTGTTCCTTGTGAATGTGTAGTGGCTTCCATAGCTGTGTGCTAAAGGCCTGCAACATAACTTAACGTCGTCACTAAATTAAAAACTTGCCAAATATATTCTAGGTTGGTTTGAGGTGGACGCGTGAGGCGCCGTGTCGCCGGCCCCGCGCCGGCCTTCCCCACCCATAGCCGCCACGGCCGGGGGCTGAGGCTCCCACCTCGCGACTTTAAATCATTGTATAAAGTTATCAAAACGTTGAAAAGTCGAACTGAATGCGTAAATATTGTTTCTGCACCTGCAGATAATGTTTTGGTAAGTTTGACTTCAATGTGGGGAACAGAACTGTTGAAGTGGTGTGTATTTACGTAAATAATTTTACGAATCCTTATTTTTTACCTACTGATTAAACCTCCTTGAAACTTTGGGAAACGATTTCCGCATATCTGAAACTGCCTCTTTCACATTCATTTCGGCTGTCTAACATATTGTTCAGTTAAAATTAATTGTCGCCGGGGCGCCGGGGCGTTAGTGGAGGTCCCAGCCTAGAACCATAAAAGCGACAGGACTGGGCACTCACACCTCAAACGCGCCTCGTTCTGTTGGAGGCGGCGGCGCCTCCCCCAGCCGGGCCACCGGCCTTCTTTTGTTGAGTGGAGGTCCTAGCCTAGAACCTAGAAACGACAGGACTGGGCACTCACGCCTCAAACGCGCCTCGTTCTGTTGGAGGCGGCGGCGCCTCCCCCAGCCGGGCCACCGGCCTTCTTTTGTTGAGTGGAGGTCCTAGCCTAGAACCTAGAAACGACAGGACTGGGCACTCACGCCTCAAACGCGCTCCGTCCTGTCGAAGGCGGTGGCGCCTCCCCCAGCTGGCTGCGGATTGTCTAGCCTACGTTTTCCTTGCGGCCAGCGAGCCAAGCCGAATCGGCATTGTCGCCAGCTTTCGGGGCTTGGGTGCTCGGGCGCTCGGCCCCTCTTCCCCTTCGCGTGGCGCGCAGGGGAGGAAGGAGGACCGTGGTATATTCAGTTACGTAACCAGAAATTAAGAAAAAAAGCAAAAAATAATAATTGCTTAATTTTTGGGACTTCTGTTTAGCGGATAAAATTTGTGATGTGATTCCCACAGATAGTTCTGACCTAAGTTCTTTCTCATTATGCGGCTAGTTTTAAAACCTAGGGGGCCGTTTAACGCGTTAGCGTTAGAATTTTTTTTTTTTTTCACCCTGCTTCTTCTTCAGGTTTGAGTCGCTAATGACCCACCGAGCCTCTGTCTCCTCTTTGTGCGAGGCACCATTCATCAAGCGATATTTTCACGGTTTTCTACCCGATTTCGAACGACGGCTGAGGAGGTGCGCGAGAACCGCGAGGCTCACTCCAGCCTGACGACATCTCTGTCCGCTCCGGGAGGCTAGAAATACTACCCTGTATGTGATGACTGTGTTGTAGAGAAACAGCGATGCTGTTCAAGAACAACGAAAGTTGTTGAAAACGAGCTTGATTTGTTTTAAATCATAAACAATACCTTTCTTGCTCTTGAACAATTTTTGTTGAATTTTTGCTGAACATTTTTGATGTAACTGGACTACCTTTGTGCTGTTCTTGAACAACTTTTGCTGTTAATGGACAACCGACTTGTTTTTTTTTTTAAATTTACGACAGACATTGTTTCATCACAAGTCAATGTTGTTGTACTAAACACCAGTCAGTTAAAAACCTGCCGAACATGTCGTTATTTCGCAGCAATTTTTTTTAAATTTGTTTTTACAGTGCACGGGATCAGTAGGAGACCAACATGAGACCAGCTAGAGACCAACAGGAGACCAGCCAGAGACCAACAGGGGACCAGCTATAGACCAACAGGAAACGAGCTAGAGACCAACAGGAGACCAGTCCTGGAAAGGTGAGGTTCAGTAGACGCGAAATGAGGCATTGCAACCACGCGAAAGTATTCTCGTAGAAAAGAGTTTTTTTTTTCTCCCAATTTAAATTTGCGGGGTATGGGTATGCGTCCGCCTAGTTTCGCTCGGTGACACCCAGCAGCTGTGCGCCGCGGCCCACACCGCTTAGCGCAATGACAAATGGTATGTTTTGCAGTGAGTGGAGAAGTGCGATTTGTTCCGGGCCGAGTTTATTTGATAAGAAATGGAGCGGGAAACCCTTGGCCTTTCAGATTTTCATGTGTGTCGAATCGTGGGGGGAGGGGGTTGTGCGGGGAGGAAGGGGTGGGACGGAACGCTGTCGCGCCCCGTCAACTCTCTCTCTCTCTCTCTCTCTCTCTCTCTCTCTCTCTCTCTCTCTCTCTCTCTCTCTCTCTCTCTCTCTCTCTCTCTCTCTCTCTCTCTTTCTCCCGCGGGCGCGATGAAAGTCACACCAAGCTAATGAAGACAAACGATGAGTTCAGGATCGCGCGCCCCGGCGGCAGAGCGCGCCATTCATTCGGACGAAATAGTCATTAGGAAAAGGAAGAGAGCAAAAGAGACGAGTGACAGAGGGAGAAGGGGTAGAAAGTGAGAGAGTGAGAGGAGCAATGTAGTCACCGCACAAATTTGCACCTTTTAAAAAAAAATCGTCGTTTTTATCTTTGTGCAGTTTTTGTTTGTTTGTTAACCACTGCCTATCAACTATTCTTGATTTGGTTTTCTATTTTCTTCATGTCTCGAAATATCTGTCAATAGGTTATTTCACTCCGTTCAAACCGGATCCAAAGAAGAAAAGTGTTGCTTCCTGAATTGTTTCCTCCTGTACGCCGATTGGCTTATACCAACGAAGTTCTCGGGCACGCCACTAGGGCGGTCGCAGACCTGGCGGTCGGTCCGAGAACTTCGACGGCATCAGCCAATCAGCGTCAAGGAGGAAACAAATCAGGAAGCAATACTTTTCTTCTTTGGATCCGGTTTGAACGGAGTGAAGTACCCTATTTGTAACCTTACAGCTGACCTGACTTGATAGATATGAATGTATTACAAATTTTATGTTTAAAACAGGTATGGAGTCTACTCCGTAACCCAGCCAGTTGCATTTATTGATGGCTGGGACAATGAATGGGCCAACCGACCAAAGAGGGATGCCGTCAGAGAATTCATGGATGTAATTATAAATGTGAGCATAGTGAAATAAAGAGTTCTGGACCAATAAGAACCTAACCTTACCTTACTGCTTTTTTAAAAATTTCTTTTAATTTAATTTTTAGGACCTAATCAGGTATGGGATGGGCTCTACTACTCTCATCGAAACGAGGTAAAATGGGTTCGAGACGCAAGGGTGTATGTTTTTACCACTCTCGTCCGAAAACTATTCCACGACCCTTCAAAAAACACAGTTTTTTCTTCTTTTTTTTTTTCTGTGAATGACGAGTGCAAGGCCCAGCCGTTACGGGGCGGGGCGGGGCGGGGCGGGGCGGGGCTGGTCTCGAGGTATTCGCCGACGACACCGCCCGTCCAAACAAACACCACCCCGGCTGAGGAGGCCACTGAGTGCGCGGCCGAGCTGAAACAACATTCTGCTGACACTCGAGCGGCACCTGATGGGGATTAGGTCGAGCAGGGGATTAACAACGGCTAGTTGAGCGTCTGTCGGGGGACGCCCTTCAATCGGCTCTGTGTTTGGGGATGGTGGCGAGAGAGAGAGAGAGAGAAAGAGAAAGAGAGAGAGAGAGAGAGAGAGAGAGAGAGAGAGAGAGAGAGAGAGAGATTGCGTGTCGGGACCACTATCCCCGCGCGACCACCACGCCGGACCCCAGCGCCAAAATGCTGAATGGCAACTCGTTGAAACAACATCTCATTAACGCGCTAAATCCATCCGGACGTCCGATTTAAAACAAACGAGGTACGCGGCCGGCCCGCACCGCCGGTAATGACTAGGCAAGCGCGGGGCACACCGCAAAAAAAAAAAGAAAAAAATATGAATTAAAAATATGAAAACAAATTATCAGGGTGGGTGGAGGCATAAAGGGGTTAGCTCTTCCTTGCAATAATTTCCGGTCCCGGTACACGAATGGGTATGACATATCCTCATAGGTACACTCTCATAATAAAAACAAAGCGACGGACGCAGAAAACTCGGATCCCGCGAATAAACGCGCGGCGCGGTGGGAGGGGAGCGTGCTTTGGAGGAGTGGGGGGAGGGGAGGGAGCGGGTGCGTGGCACGCGGAAGTTGATGGTCTATTTCAGCCCAGAGCGATTTCCAGAGGTGTTTACGCTGGCGTTTGACAGCTACTCAGCGGAAGTGACGGCGATACGAAAGGGAGGGGGGAGGGGGGCGCGATGCGGGAAATCCGCAGAAATGGGAGCAGGGTCGGGTTTAATTAACATGTGATCAATTATACCAAAGCGGTTTTGGCCCGCGGGACCGGGGCGGGGCGGGGCGGGGCGGGACGGGCCTGCCTGCGGAGCGCCCCGTGCGCGCCCGAAGCTATCCGCGGAGTCAGAGTCGGGCTCCGGATTTCTGCAGATTTTTGCCGATCGCGCTATGTTGTCAAAAAAAAAGTCAACGGGAGAAGTGTCGGTGAACACGCAGCGGATTCTAACTGGTGAGCCAAGTGCGTGAATGTCACACACTTGTCAGTGTGTGAATTTTGATTTGTATGTGCGCACACATTTGGCCGAGTAAACAGGTGTGTGAAAAGTTTTTTTTCCAGAGAAATCCCTCAAGGAAACCTCTCAAAGTGACAATAAGTGCAGGGATGAAGATTTACCCATCTCCAAGAGCGTGACATTCACACACTTGAGATTCCAGGGCTCTGAATAAGGTGGAGTAGAAGATCGCATTGTTCGTCGTCGATTTCCCCTCCCACGGCCCTTGTTCCCGCGGTGCCGCCAGCAGCACTATCGCACCCCGCCCCACCCCACCCCACCGCACCCCGCCCCACCCCACCCCGCCCTGTCCCGCCCCGCCAGCTCCCCGGGGAGGTCTGCTCCAGACTGCTCATGAAATTAATTAGACCTCATTACTTGGCCCATTACCTCACCCTCATTATATATTACGCGCGCCGCCACGGGATATTCGCCTCGTCATTTTGCCGAATTTAACGGCGAATTCTACCTTATTACTTGCTTTCGCAGAACGGGAACACCACACAACCAGCTGGAACTGCTTGCTTTGCGTGCTATGTAGGCCGGTCGCTTCCCCTGCCGTCTGATCCCGGCTTCAGATTTCTCAATTGTTTTCTCTTTCGATATTTTTTTACCATTCGAAATTTTCTTGCGTAGTTGCTGCCTTGCTACGTACATCCTTTTATAATTTTTTAAAGACAAAGTAGATTTTTCCACATTTTAAGTGAGTAATTAAACGATAAATAAAGTTATCAGTTGTGAATAATTTAAAATCGATCATTTCCAACTCACTGTTATTAAAATTGTTCGCACGCGTTCGTAAGCTGCGAAGCATTCGGCTGCTTCGGAAAACGAAGCACTTTCTTTGTAGTGACAGGGTTGCCACAAGTCAGGAAAATCAGAAAAATGTCAGGTTTTTGAAAAGTTGTCAGGAAAATGTCAGGAAATTGGGGCAAAAGGGTCAGGAAAAATGGGCTCAGGCCTAAGTTTTTGCCCGTCGGCTGCTAACAGCAGGACAGTGCAGCTATTTAATTTACTGTTGAAAATTGCTAAACAACAATTAAAATTTATTTTCGCATATTTTTTTTTACGGACACTCTACCACCCCCTTTTTACCGTTATTTTACCGGGTATATAGTTTGAAAATGTCAGGAAAAACCCTCATTTTCGTCAGGAATTTGTCAGGAAAATGTCATGAAAATCGACAATACCAATTCTGTGGCAACCCTGAGTGCACAAACAAATTTCTTCGTAAGGCAGGGCTTGGGAAGGTAATGCTTCGTATTAAGAGGCAGCCAAATGCTTCTCAACGTTCCGAAGAATTTAATTTGTCAAGATTGTGAAAGTGCTCATTTTCTAGTATTTCTCTGGTTTTGTTCTGGTATTGCTCTTGCTCCTGGCAGTGTGCTCTAATTGCCCGCCTCACTCGTTTAACAAGGTGTCGGGGTGTGTGGCAGGGCCAGGAGGGCCCCATGGGTCCTAGGGGCGGGGCGGATGGGGGCGGGGAGCCGGCAGTGTTCTGCTGCTAGCCTTGCGGCCCTGGCCGCTGGCCCTGCCGGGTGGGGCGGGGCGGGGTGCGGCGGGGCGGGGCGGCCTGCTGCCGCTGACAGCGACCAGGTCGGAAGGGGCCCGCCCCGCCCCGCCCCGCCCTGCCCCGCCCCGCCCCGCCCCGCCCCGCCCCGCTGCGCGGCCAGCTTCGCTCCGGGTGTCCCGGCCGGCGGCCGGAAACTAAGGGAATTAGCTGGGCGTTACCATCATAACGCTATCATCGCCGTGGAGGGGCGGCGGCGCTTTGCGGCCCCGAGCCGCCCGAGTTACGCCCTATGCAGTCTCGCTCTGCGGACGTTTTCTACATTCCAGCGACAAATAAAACAAAAATAATAATAATAAAAAAGCCATGAGGGGAAAAAAGTCATAGCTGGAAAATGCGACTTATGGAGCCGCGGGGGAAGGAGAAAGGAGCGCGGATAGGAGACGGAAGTGGAGAGAGAGAGAGAGAGAGAGAGAGAGAGAGAGAGAGAGAGAGAGAGAGAGAGAGAGAGAGAGACTTTTTCTTTGCAGTCGACATTTCAATTGCCCCGCCGGCATCCATCCCCCACCCTCCCCTCTAGGGTGAGGCCACGCCCCGCCCCGCCACGCCCCACCCCGCCCCGCCACGCCCCACCCCCGCGCGCCCGGCTCGTTGTTAACCCAGTGTGGTCACAACCGGGAAGTCATTCCAAACATAATCCCGCCAACTTTAATAGAATTTTATTCGATATTTTACAGACCGGACGCTCGCCTCTACATCGCGGGCGCCCTGTGACAGGGTTGAGAAGTGGACCCGGCCGCAAGTACACTGTGAACAGCCGGGACAGACGAGGAGAGGATTAACGACTCAAGCTTGCAGTGTCGGGCCATGGTCCACTGTTGGAAAATACCACGGTAAATGCCTACGGTACGCACCGTAAATTTGTTACCTGGTCCCGGACCGTAAGTTTTGACTACGGTCTGAATCTTACGGTACACACCGTAGCCTGCAAATATGTTAGGGAAGTTCAATGGAGCACATTCCATCCACAATGAAGTACAGTCCTTACCGTAAGGATACGTTATGGTCTGACCGTACACGAAAACTACGGTGCGGACCGTAGGCATACCGTAATTCCCTACGGTATTTTTAACAGTGTCGGGCGAACTTTACCTGCATTGTCCTGGTATGTGTTTTTATCTCCAAGTCGACAAAGTTACCCTTTAAAAAAGTCTGGTGCTCTGTTAACTCCTTGTGAAGGGTCTGTTCGCAATGCGAACGATTTGGCTGTTTTGCAAGACTTGCGAAGGAATTTTTTCGTAATTGCGAAGGATTTTGTTCCCAATGCGAAGGAATTCGTTCGCATTGCAGCCAAAAGTCCTTCGTAAGGATTTTACAGTGTGAAAAGTACACGTGAAAAATAATTGTAGTTTTACTGGAAACTTATGTACGAAGGGGAGTTGTAAAATTAAAATTAGAAATCGTCAAAGTTTAATCACTACGTATCGACCTGAATTTCATTTACGACCAAAAAAAGGGCTGTCGTAAATTTACAACATATTCAATATTTTGTAAATCGTAATTTACCAAATAAATAATCGTAAATCAGTAAAGCTATTTTTCTCAGTGTACGGCGGTCTGTTGTGGTCAATCATTTGCCTGATGGGACCGTACTGCTGGGGTGAGGTCGAAGGGAAAACAACTCTGAATTTTGGTGTGCACATTTTTTTAATTTTTGTTAATTTTGGTTTTAATTATTACAGATTTTGTGTGAATTTTCGCTTGAATTTTATCTAGTTATTTGCGAGTTTTCTTCATTTTTTTTTTAATTTTGAAGTTTTCTATTTTTTTAGAATTTCCCTGAATTACAAAGTGTACAAAAATTTCAGAGTTGTTTCCCCCTCGGGTGCGGTATTTGAATTTCGGAACTCGGTAAACCTCCTCGAGATTTCCGAAAGAACACCGGCCGTACCCCCAAAACACCGGACCCTAGCCAGCACGGTCCCGCCAGGCAAATGTTCGACCATTTAGCGTTCAAGTTCGGTGGGTACTGGACTTTAGTCAGTTCTAAATTTGACCCAATCCTTAGATTACCGGATTATCATCAGCAATATCCAGCCATGCCGGGTCAGACGGATTTTCCAAGTCGTTTTCCCTTCGCCGACAGACATCGACAACCTGATAAGGTGGGCAAGTACGTCTCCTTTGGTCTATTCTTAAATTCTTTAACTACGTGATGGAGGCGGCCATTTTCGCTGACAGCTTCGGCTGCTAGTGTCGACTGATACTTTGATAGTCGAACCGAATGTTTTTGACGACTCTCAAGCCTGTTGGTCTTTACGCGCCGGCGACACCATCCGAAAAGTTTTCCGAAGTAAAAATGCATCTCCAGAAAGATGCGAGAGGAATTGAGAGGGATAAAATCATTTAAAAATAAAAGAACAGGACTGTAAGTAAATTGGGGACGAGAAAAAATCGCGAGAGGGGTGAGGGAATGGGCCAGGAGGGTAGGGTGGGTGGGGTGAGGACCCAAGGGGTGGTTTTTAATTTAATCTGACATTAACGGGATGTTAAAGAGATGAACTTCCTTTCTCAAGAAGCAAAGGGAAAAAATGGAAATGGACGGTTCGTGAAGGGGTGGGGGTGGGGTGAAAGGAGGTCTACATTAATAACAGCTGTGTGTATATGAGAATCCTTCTTTGCAGGCGGAGAGAGAAAGAGAGAGAGCGTGCCAGAGCAAATTAAAAATCTGATCATGACACGCTTGGTTAAAGCTCCTTTGCGAATTGCGAGTGAATGGACGAAGGTGGCGGGGAAGTTGGAGCGCAGAAAGCTGTTATCTCAGTAATTACAGATAAACAGCGGGAAATTTACTGCAGTATTGCTTTCGGACCGCGAGCCAGGCGGACAAAGTAGGCAACGCGGGCGCATCTGTGTGGGGCGCGCTGCCGTCCCCGCGCCCCGCAGGCGCACAGCACGCCGGGTAGGCAACGCGGGCGCATCTGTGTGGGGCGCGCTGCCTTCCCCGCGCCCCGCAGGCGCACAGCACGCCGGGTAGGCAACGCGGGCGCATCTGTGTGGGGCGCGCTGCCTACCCCGCGCCCCGCAGGCGCACAGCACGCCGGGTAGGCAACGCGGGCGCATCTGTGTGGGGCGCGCTGCCTTCCCCGCGCCCCGCAGGCGCACAGCACGCCGGGTAGGCAACGCGGGCGCATCTGTGTGGGGCGCGCTGCCTACCCCGCGCCCCGCAGGCGCACAGCACGCCGGGTAGGCAACGCGGGCGCATCTGTGTGGGGCGCGCTGCCTACCCCGCGCCCCGCAGGCGCACAGCACGCCGGGTAGGCAACGCGGGCGCATCTGTGTGGGGCGCGCTGACTACCCTGCGCCCCGCAGGCGCACAGCACGCCGGGTAGGCAACGCGGGCGCATCTGTGTGGGGCGCGCTGCCTACCCCGCGCCCTACAGCCGACCGATTCCGAAGATCGCTTTCGTACCTCTGTCCTCGTCGCACTCATGGTGCTCTACCATGGCCAGCATAGGGCTCCGCTGTAGGTGCAACAAGGGCGGAGGGAGGAGAGCGATCTTCTGAATCAGTCGGTAGGCGCGCAGCCGTGGCCGCCGCCGCCAAGAGCCTCGCCCGTCGACCAAACGGCGCGCGAAAACCGATTCAATCTTCACATGATATCCGTGTCGTATTCGATCCAATAAAGAGGGGCATGTGCGAAGGCGGTGGCGGGCGGCGGCGGCTGCAGCTCGGGCGGGGTGGGGCGGGGCGGGGCGGTCGCAGATGTCACTGATCAATATGATGGCAGCCTGCTACAGCCCTGGGCCCGAGGGTACAGCCGGCTCGGCATGGCACTTCTGATTTATCTTTTGTAGCGTGCCCAAGTTATATGTCGTCGCCGCTCCTCCCGGGTCATATCTCCCTGGCGATGCCTATATACGTGTCGGGAGGACCGGGCCGCCACGAGTGGTCGCGCTGCACTGCAAACTCTTGAATACAAATTGTCACCCAAATTAGGACGCGACAGGACATGCTTAATTGAAGTGAGAATTTTAAACCGCACTCCATTTGAGCGAGATATTTTTAGCCTCGCTCTATTTGAGTAAGGATTTTTTTTTACCCCACGTCACTTGAGCACGAACCCTTACTTCATTTGGACGAGGTTACAAAATTATTTCTCTAATAGAGCGAGGGAAAAAGTTCTCACTCTCGAGTAAGAAATAAAATTCCCCTAAATTCTCGCTCGTATATAGGAGCGAGAATTATGACTCGTAGATGTTAAGTGAGCCAAGGGAGGAAAAGGCATAGATGTATAGATAGATAGATAGATAGATAGATAGATAGATAGATAGATAGATAGATAGATAGATAGATGGATAGATAGATAGATAGATAGATAGATAGATAGATAGATAGATAGATAGATAGATAGATAGATAGATAGATAGATAGATAGATAGATAGATAGCCGCAGCACAAAGGCGCCGACCGAATGAACCCTAACATTGGACAGTTAGCGCCGTGGAGAGCGTGCGTGCGTGCTTGCGCACGCGTGTGCGTGTGCTAAAGTGAGTGAGAGAGAGAGAGAGTTGGAGAAAAGGAGAGAGAGAGAAGGAGGCTGTGGAGGGGGAGGAAGGGACGCGGGCGGCACCTGCTATTGACACCTCATATATATACAGCACAGCAGCAAGCCGCCCACACCCCTTACTGTCTCAATCTCTCTCTCTCTCTCTCTCTCTCTCTCTCTCTCTCTCTCTCTCTCTCTCTCTCTCTCTCTCTCTCTCTCTCTCTCTCTCTCTCTCTCTCTCTCTCTCTCCCCGCCTCCCTCACTTCCTCTCTCCCTCCTATTCCGTCTTTCCGCATTACTACTTCATACAACGCCTCTCCCTTCACCCTCCCTCCCTCCCTCCCTCTCTCTCTCTCTCTCTCTCTCTCTCTCTCTCTCTCTCTCTCTCTCTCTCTCTCTCTCTCTCTCTCTCGCTCTTGCTCACTCCCTTCTTCTCTTCTTCCTTGTACGCATGTCCATTCAGACCAGGAACGCGTCCAGAAATGGGCCCTACTGACGTGCTTCGCCCCGCCCCGCTCCGCCCGGCCCGGCGAGGTTTAAGGGTTTCATGGAATCTGTCACACCCATAATTGCTGCGTGATTTCACGAATGAGCGTGGGGGTGGCTGGCGCGCTGGCGCTCGCTGTGCGTAGGGAGCGCGTGAAACTTAGGATTTCATGCCCCATTCGACCCCTCGACGCGTGCGTGCTTTTGTTTCCTGTGTTTCATTGCCGCGGCTCTGCGCCCTGCTGCGTCAAACGCACTCTTTGCCGAGTGTCGTCTGCTTCTTTTCGTTCCTGTCAAACCAAAAATAGCGCGCGCTTTAAAAAAAAATGAACGTATAAATTTAATTTTGTTGGAGATGTCCAAATCTTATTTGCAGAGCGTAGCTAAGCACTATTGGGAATTTGGGACGAGTTCTTGTCCGCCCCACCCCCCGGATACCTTATTTAGTATAGCAGCGAGGTATCTTCTTATTGCTATTATTGCTATATTATGAAATATGTATCACATATGTATGCATATGCATTGGCCTCCCCTCGTTTTGCCCCCTTTATCTGGGGGGGGGGGGGGGGTACATATATCACGTGATGGTTAACGTAGCCCGTACCTCGCGGGCAGGAGTCCATACTGACTCTGGGCAAGACTCTGTATGGCAGGCGTGGGAGCTGCCCCGCCCCGCCCCACCCCGCCCCGCCCCGCCCCGCCCCGCCCCGCCCCGCCCCGCTTCGGCCCCATCCACCCATTTCTTTCGCCTCTAGTTTCCAGGTGGGGCGGGGCGGATGTGTTGGCCAAACCCTCGGAACCCGATCGGAACCCCTCTCACTCTCAACTACAAAATTTTTATGTCAATGTTATTTGTTGGAAATTTAATTTCAAACACAATTTGTTTTATGGTGTGCAACGATATCTATGCTGATTTAGGAGCAATGACGTTAAACATAGCGTTTCTGGTTTTCTCTTTTTAGACCATAGAGCCTTAACGAGTTCCGATATCGTTGCGGACCATATAACAAATTTTGTTTAAAATTTAATTTCCAACAAAAAAAACAGACCACGCGACCGTGACCAAAAAGTTCCGGAGGGCCGGAACTTGAAAGCAGATGATACGTATGGTAGATGTCCCTACGCGTCCCTAACAATCAGGAGAATTCAGGGAAGTTTGGGAAAATTCTTTTTAAAAAATCAGGTACATCTCAATCAAAAATTCTCGAAAATGCAAGTAAAAATGCATCAAAATTCATAAATAGAAACATTCCCAGAATGTGCAGACCCTAAATTGAGATTTGTTTCCCCCTCCAAGGTGAGGGACTGGACGGGCTGCGAGGTCGACCTGCTGCAGCTCTCCGACGAGTACCAGGTGCCGGAGCTACGCGCGCACGGCGAGCTCAGGTTGATGAGGTGCGACGCCCGGGTGGCCCTGAGGGTGTTCGGCGAGGCCGGGCTGCGCCGGGCCGAGGTATTCCCCCGGCGGCTGGGCCGCCGCGCCGGCTCGCGAGGATCATCTTCGACAACCTCGAGGACCTCAAGGACACCGAGGAGTGGGCGGCGTTCGAGAAGGGGAACAACGTGCTGGCCGACAGCATCCTGGGACTGGCGAGAACCGACAGGGGGGACGCCTCACATGTCGTGCAATTTTAATGTTGCCTGCTTCGCGAGTAATGGGCACGTGGGTGTAGATATGTCGGCTGCTGTGGGAAACTACCCGAAAGGAGATGGGAAAGTCTTATGGATCATCATTACTGGTAAAACTTGCCTAAATTAGGCAGCTGTAGAGAAACGCTTGCATTTTCCAAAGAAGGAACCAGAGTGTTATTTTTATACTGACAGTCTATGTATATAAATAAACATAAGTGGATTAAACTTAAAAACAAAACAAACAAGAAGCAAAGACATCAGCCTAAATATAACATGTTTGGAAATATCAATTTTGCACACATAAACTTGCCGTAATTTCATGATCCCAATGACACTACACTTAGGAAGAAGTCCAACAGGTTTTTGATTGTTGGCTATTGTTGGAGTTCAGCGCCGTTTCGAAATTACCGAAATATCGATTTGAATGCGTCAGCACCCACTTTCCCGATACCAGAGTTGCAGGGTCTGAAAGAACTTTCATTTACAGGAAAAGTATAAATTTTATCTCATTACATCAGAGGAAAAGAAATGTTTACCAAAGCTGGAAGATAGGTTTTCAAGTGTAAATATGTTGAAGATTGAAATGTTTTTCGTGGGATATTTAAGTTACAAATATATGTTCCAGCGCCGTTAAAACGGATATTTTCAAACGTGATTTACTCAATAATTTGCATTGGCGGAACGAAAAAAATACTTCGTTTACGGATGAAAGAACGTCTGTCAAGCTTTAAAATAAGTATACAGTTATGTTATTTAGTTATGTGGTTTGTGAGAAAAGGTAGGTCACTAACAAAACCAAGTTTTGAACACAATATACTCGTTCTCTTCACATTTACCTAAGATGTAGATACTGTTGTAAAGAACGAGTAAAAATAACTCTCTTCTCAGTATTTAGAGACATTCCCGAAATTTTCAAACAAATGTAAGTGCAAAAACATAAGATGATTTTCATTTTTACCGAGCGTTGCGTGCCAGATGTCTCTCTCAAAATTTTATTATCAACACCTGATTATTTTTTTTTTTGTATTTCTTCGATTGCACAATCAAATATTATCAAAACTTGCCTATCACGCTCAAATTCACAACACTTCAAAAAATCCAACCCTCTTATGCATGAAGTTCATGGTTGTTGACTTTAGCCAAGAACGATTCAATGCCTATTGCCAGCAATTCATTGATGTCCTTTAGTTGAAAACTAACATTATAAACGTAAAGCAAGGTAAAGAACGAGGTTTTTCTTTTTGTATCAAACATGTTTGGTGCGCTTACAATCTACTTGTCTTTTGTATCCCCTAGCGAGCGCTCCGCCGTATGGCTGTCGCTAAACTTGAAACGCTTTTGGTAGTGAAAGTGAAGCAGAACCCTCAGCGTCAGCTCAGCGCATGCACGCACGTGCGCTCCTGGAGTGGAGAGCCTCCAAAACGACTCAGGAGGTGGGTGGGTTGCCTGCCGTCACGGCGCTGCCGCTCCACCGCAACGGCGGTGCGGTGCATGGCGCACTGTTAGTGACTGTTCGGCTCGGCACGGCTCGGCTCGGCTCGGCAGTCGGCAGTGATTGTTGACTACCGGCATTTGTGTGAATTGATTTTGATAAATGTCCATGCTTATGCCGAAATGAATCGGCCCTCAGCCTATTAGAATTAGAGTGTTGCGCGTAGCACAAGTTACTAGTGTTCCTAGAATGCCGTTTGCAGTGAAGACTTCGCTGAGCGTTTGCTCGACGTCGACGTTTTCTTGTCGATGCCCGGCGCGGCGCGCAGTGAAGGGGGACGTGCTCGGCTCGCCTGCTGCTGCCGTCGAGAAAGACAAGGTATTTCAAGCACGTTTCTTCTAACCGGCATTATTTTTCCAGTTTTATTTTCTTGCCCTCTGTCATATTAAAAACAGCCTCTGTTGTCTGGCTTTCTGCTGCTCGTGATTTTGGTCAATGTTAGGGTGCGAGAGGTCCCGGGTTCAAATCCCGGACGGACCCGCGTTTTTCAATCAATAAGGGCTATCAACTATAAAATCGAAATCGTTGCACCCCCATACGTACTCATCACATTTTGTTGAGCAAAGTGTTTTATTGTAAAACATGGAAGGTTAACACAAAAAGTAAAGGTCAATTATAATATTGCCATTAATTTAAAAAAAAAAAATCCTGAAAATAAACACTACATGATAAGGCACAGTGTAGGTAAAATCTAATCTGAACATATTATGCACTGCTTTCAGTCGTATCACAAAAACAAAATTTATTTATAACTTAGAGAGAAAGAAAAACAAATGTTGTCTACAATGTTTTGTAACAGTTACTATCATATATGAAATCTAAATTTTACAAAATCTTTCCAGATGTGTCATAGAAAAAGGCAACAGCCAACAGCTAATGGAAGTACTTGACGCTAAAGTCCCAGTAAAAATTAATGAAAAAGCAATTGTAGAGAACTCTAGTAAACATTGCTTGCACAGTATGGCAGAAAAAGCTAAAAACTAATTTCTGAGTGCAATGCAGGTTTGAAGGTCATGCTAGGTCTAAAAACAATGAACCTATTACAGACTTTCTCAGCACATTACAGAGATAGAAATTTTTGAACTACTTTCCGCAGCTTTGAGAAATTGCACACACACACAAAAAAAAAAACAATAAAATTAACACTCCTTAAAATTTAAAATAGGAGCAAACTCTATACCAGATCAACAAATTCCATTATACGAAAACAGATAATAAATAGCACATGTCAAAACAATTTGGTTTCTATAACAACTAAGCTTCACTTGTAAAACTTTATCAGTTTTAAATAGTATTTATTTAAAAAAAAAGGGGGGAAAGGGTTGTAGCATTTTATAATCACATCAACCTTGATGAAGGCTGATTTCAATCACAGTTCTACAAATTCAGGACAAATCAAGATCATAAATTCCAAATGGAAAATTTGATATGCAAGTTTAGGAGCAAGAGCTCTATCAGAATTCTTTTTAGATTCTAAGGTGTTCACAGTGCAGTCAATATTACTACAGTGCACAAGTTCTTAGTTTCCAAACTACTATGAGGATTATAACCACCAACAAAATGTAACAAGACATTAGTAGTAGCAAAAAAGCTGCCATGGCTTCTATCTTAACAATTCAAAAATGGACGGTTTCCAATAAAGCAGTCTACATTAATAATAAATACTTTCTTGTGATGTAAATTAACATGGAGGGCTTGGTATACATACCCTAAAAACTCAACTTTGTCATGAAACTATAATTACACTTTGGAGTTAATATTTTAATACACATACTCATACCTAATATTTCAGTCTAGTGATGACCCTGGAGTGTCAAAGTAAGACTTGGTCCAATAACAGAGCAGAGTATTTTGTATTTCTTTGTCATTTATCAACTATTTTTAAAGATAGAATATATTCATAATGATGAACAATATCAAATCAAAAAGATCTTTATGAATAGTCTAACTGAAAGGAGTCCAATCTTTGAAACGGTCACCTGCAAGCCAAAAAAAAAATTCATGTAGAACATATAATGGTGTAGAGACAGTGATCTGGCCATGCTGATACATACCAAGTGTTTTCACCTTTTTGTTAAGACCCTTGTAGTTTTTCAGGTACAATAATGTGTTTTTTTCCCTTTCTTCATGATGTTCCATTACTCTTTGCTCAAACATTCCTAAAAGACAAATAAGGGGAAAAATATGAATTAGTGGCAAATGCATTTCTATGTTAAGAAAATCAAATTAAAGCTAAGGTTAACCTTTGGTTTCTTCGGCCTTTTCAAGTCTTGAATCAATAAATGTAGCAAACATAGCTGTTTCTGTGAACCATTCTAAAAACATTTGTATGCTACGAGAGCGCACAGCTTTAATGAAGGACTCCCGCTGTGGAACATTAAATGTTAATTACGCACTGAAAAAATTGTTAAATGTTTTTCCACTGCATTAAAACATCATGCAAATAAAATACCTCAAAAACTTTTTTCCCATCTTGCTGAACTACAATATGAGTCTGGTAGTGACCACATACTTCAACAAATGTTCGTAAAAAAGCTTCAGATACTAAAACATTTCTTGATGGGTCATCCATTGGAGTGCTACTTTGGGCAAGCTGTAAAGCTACCTTCAGAGACCTGCTTATACCGACTGGAAGAATTGTTGTCTCATCTTGCTGACTTTGAAGTATGAGGGAATTATCTACATCCACCACAATACCCTGAAAAAAAAAAACGCAGAAGGCTCTGACATTACTTACTGATCCCATCAAACAACATTAACTCAAACTTTGGAAAAGAACCTACATGATCAATAGAGACTGGAGGTAAAATGGGATGTCTACCCTTCAAGACACCAATTATGTATGGAGTGGGTGCTTGACAAATATCCAACATGTTTGTTGGAAGAACTGGAATAAATGTGTGCTGCCAAACAAATGGGAATAAAATTGATTGAAGAGCATCCACACATGCCGATAATTTGCTGGAGGAAAAACACAAACATTAGCATTTAAATTTGACAGTACTTCAAATAAAAATGTATACAATAATAAAACGATTCTGAAGAAATCAGAGATTACATTTCATACACAAACCTTATAGATTTACTTAAAAGAAGGACTTTCCTCTCCAAGAGTAAAGAACTGAAAACTTGAAGAAATATTGGAATCTGTAGGCAGTTAAAAAGTCTACAGAGATCTCTCTCCTCCAGCCTCGTGTCATATGGTCTGCGAAGAACAACTGGACCTCTGCTCCCTGAACCAGTGCTGCTAGTGCCACTACTAGTGGAGCTGCTAGAACCGGTGCATCCGACATTAATGTGTTCTCCAGATCCATTAACTCGGAGTCCTTGTCCAGGACTGGGAAGGCTGCATTCATACAGCTGTTGGATAAACTCTGCTTGTAGAATTTCTGGTTCTCCATGTCTTGATTCAAGCTCTGCCAACACCTTGTGGATAGCAGAATGAGATATTAAAATTTTGAAACACGATCAAACACCAAAAACAAATGAGCTGCTGGATAAGTGGGAACATACCTTGAAGTAGAACCCAGAGGCGCGATAGGGAGTGAGTATGCAATATGCGAGAGGTAGGCATATTGGGGCACCTTCAGGCTGCACACGACGGCAATAACCAAATTTGCGCTCTCCAGATTCACTTGTGACGACGAGGCAGTATGACTGCTCTTCCCCTGGTAAAGTTTCAGCTCCTCTACTTGAACATATGGGAGGAGGCCACTCGCTAGCGTCGGGGAAGCAAAGATTTTCAATGTGGGATGGAACACAAGCCTGTAATAGAAGAAACATTGAAACAACAGGACAGAATATTTTAATAAATTTAATAGATACTCTAAAGATTCAATTAAACTGAATAACATTTACCTCCGGGGGAAATTTGCTTTTAATGTAGGGCACTTTACATTTGGGCCGATCTGGGTCAAGGTTCAACCCAACCAGGAGAAGACAATCAAAGAGATGGCTAGTAGATAGAGAGGAAGAATGATTTGAAGAGGTTGTGGAGGTTTGAGGTAAAAGACGCAATGACCGCTGACCCATGACATGGCTTGATACTCTCCGAACATAAGTGCGTCTTTCAGCAGTCATCCGCTGAAGAGACTCCTTGGATGGGGATGCTGCTTCTGGAACATCTGGAGGAGGACAACTGGGTCCTGAAAAAAGTTACAAAAAATGTTGATATATCTTTGCTCTACTACTTCAAGGGTTAACAAAACATATTTAATTACTTACGAATGATTTCTTTATGATTGCTTGGTGTGGTTGGTGAGGGTACCCCAGGGAATGTTGAACCAGGAACCCCTTCATCAGGTGTAGAGGCAAGAGAGTCAGAGTCACTATTACTATCAAGAGGTGTTGCAGGTAAACACTGAAGGGGTGATCCAAATGCCTGGTTCATTAAGAACTTGATCTGCCCCAAAGAGTAAACAAAAATGAGCACACACACAGAAACACATGACAACTTTGAAAATGTTTAGATAGATAATAACTTTTGTACTGCTGAGATTATCTGCTATATCTTTTGAGGCTCTGTCTTTTTCTGCAGAATTTCTTTTGAGAACTGTTTTAGAGGACGATGGTGTTGAAACACGAGGCATCTCCAGAGAAAGACACTCTCGACTAGAGTGTCTTAGTAACTCAGAATTAGTGGCTTCAACAGGAGGAGGTGAGAGGCGTAACGGGAGAGAAGACATTTGAAGCTCCCTTGACGGCAGGAGGGAATCTTCTTGTATTGGAGTACACTGCAACAACAAAAAACATAACCATTAAACCTCAAGATATCTTTGGACATCAAATTTGGGGATGATGAAGTGTTATGGACGCATGTAAATTAAGTCTGAGATTTCTTTACCAAGTAGTGCAACCCCTCCATATTTGATTCTGCTGGCCCCACAGGGCGCCCTCTGAAAACTTGCTCAGGGGATGTAGATAGAATTCTTTTTGGATGAAATCTGGATTGCCTTGCTATTTCTTTTCCAAATGAGGATATTCTGAAGTTGGCCTCACAGTCCTTAGACTTGCAAATCTGATTACTATCACCAACAAACTGAAATGGTTCAGCATAAATATGCTCCACACTATGAGATTTATGAAGAGATCCAGATATATCCTTCCGCACACTAGATGAATTATCTTGTAGACTTGACTTCCGTTTCATACTTGGGTCCAATGAAAACTCTGGCTGTTTAACTTTGACATCATACATACTATCCCTTGATGGTTGAGAACACAGAGTGGGTCCCATTGCACAATTTAAGGAGCTGAGACATCCACTTCGGGCTGCATGGGTGGGGGTGCACATTTTATTCTGCCCACTGTTACTCAGTGAGTGAGCAGTATGTGTAACATTTCCTGGAGGACTCACACTATCCTCTTTTCCAGAAACATCAACTGGGGACTGAGACCCTTTCAAAGATGTTCTATGATTTATTAAAGCATTTTCTAATTTTCGTAGCATGATTTGAGATTCCGTTTTTGATCTGATAGGTTTAACAACTAGCGGTGGTGACACACTAGTATGGCAAGAAGGGTCAAAATTTCTAATGGCACTAGAGTCGCTTTTCACATGGTTGTGATCCTTCCCTACAGTTTGAACAGTGGGAGAGTTGTGAGCAAAAGTTCGAGGTGGTTTCTTTGGGGGAGGTCCACAGGGAAGCGGAGCTTTCAAGGCTGCTTTCAGAGTGGCACTGAGCCCTGGCTGATATGTTTGCTTATCACTATTGGAGGGTAAAATTGTCAAAGGCACAGGCTTCAGGGTTGAGTTAGTCTTGTTTAAAAGGTTTTCTACAGATTTTTCTTCATCACTGTTTGCATTCAAACTCTTGAATCTAACATCAGTGATCAAAACTGGACGAGGACTGCTCTCTTGGTGCGCAGGCAGCAGTCTAAATTTTCTAGCATTGTTCAAGGGTTCCACTTCATTAGTTTTCTTGTTATCATCGTGCTTGTGGAGCCACCCACCTGAGTTGTCGGCAGAGTTAGCAGTTTTACCTGCTCCACTCCCATTTCGAGCATTGTCAAGATTAATCCTTTTAGCATCACCAAGACCTGGCGAATTGTTTAAAACTTTCTTTGGTGAGCGACTAAAGCTGTCCGTAGGAGAGGTGAAAGCTCTTGCTCGCTCACTCACAGCGTCCAGTGCAGTCTTCACATGTTGCTGGGGCGGCTGCTGATCTACAATGACACTGCTACAGAGCTTAGCTGACACAAAGTCAGGCGTCGAGTCAAACTGCTTAACCCTTTTCCCCACAACCGACTTGGGCTTTTCTCCAAGGGTGGGTGCGACAACATTCTTGCCCCTGACAATTCTATCACAGCGGAACGCAGGGCTCCTCTTTATGTGTCCCCTCGACGTGGGGCTGCTGAGCTGCCTCTCCAGGACCGGGTGCTTGGCCGGCACCGGGACGGGGCCCAGCTTCTGCTTCTTGGGGGTGTCCGCGGGGGTGACATCCTCCTGACGTCCTGAGCGGCCCTTGGCGGCGACGTCGTTGAGGTTATCCGTCACCGGTGCAAACTTGTTAATGTCCTCAAACTTCTTCTTGATGTTCTCGACACGATTCTTGTTGCTGTCACCGATGTGCGGGGGTGGCATCATACACGTCAGTGACACGGTAAAATACGTCACAAGGGTGTAGGGCGGACACAGGACACGGCTCTGACGTCATAGGGGAAACACACTCCTTCATCGGGACACCTTTAGGGTTCTGCACGGGCCGAGAGGCAATCACTTTTCACAGGGGATTCTTTGTCAACAAAAAAATTTCACTCGTTCATTGAGTCATCTTCTTCCCGACCCAACCCACCGCAGTCCTACATTAGTGGAGTCAAACAGCCCAACGGTTTCTTGCTGCCATTTTGTGTACAGTCGTTTTGTTTGGGGCCGACAGTCAATGCCCACAACGTGACAGCGCCACCGTCACAAACCGTCACGGCCCTGACCCTGGCCACCGTCACAGCAGAACCGTCACGTCCGAAATCGACGAGATAAGCAGGAAAAAAAAACTAATGGTGTCGCGGCTGGTGCGGTGGTGAGCGGCGTGCGGCGCGCTCAGACTCCCGTGAGTTCGCGAGCGGCAGGTTGGCTGCGCCGGCCGGGCAGGACCTGGCACTCATGCGCGCCAAATTCAAAACCGACGGCAACGGCGCCGCGCCAGTAGGGGGTGATTCCGCACAGTGGTTTTGCCTCTGACCTTGTCGCACTCATGCAGTACGGCCATAGGGAACGAGAGAGAGAGAGAGAGAGGACGCTACTGAACGCTGCTCCGAATCCGAATCGACCTGCAGTCTGATTCAGAACATCGCTCAGTTACCCCCGTCCAAGTCGCACCTACGGCAGCAGTGCTCCATGCTGGCCATGAGAGCGACAAGGACGGAGGCCCGAGAGCGATCTTCGGAATCAGACGACTGCTGCTGCTGCCGCTGCCGCTGCCCATCGGCACCCTAGTTACCGTCGCGGGGCGGGGCGGGGCGGGGCGGGGCGCCGGGGCGGGGCGGGGCGGGGCGGGGCGCAGGAGAGAGTACCCTATCCTATCCCACGCGTACCTGTTCCTGTTCCCGGTGCTGGCGCCGGTCCCGCTCCCGCTGTGCGCGCGCAGGGAGGCGCGCCAGGGACAGGCACTTGCCCATGGCCGCTGGCCCGGCCGCGGACCACGCCGGACGTCAGGAGGCTGATTCCGCACGGTGGTTTCGTCGCTCTTTCCTTGTCGCACTCATGTGGCGCGACCGTCAGGTTCAAGAGAGAGGACACCTCACAACGGTGTTCGGGATCGCCTTGCAGGGAGTGGCCGCTGTCACGTCCGCATCGCCCAGGAGACGAAGGAGACTCTCGTCGGCGATAGAGGAGGCGACGGCGGCATGACGGCGGTGTGCCCGCGCCCCCGGCAGCTGCAGTGCGAGCGGGAAGCGATTAGTCACGGGGACGCGCAGCGCAGAAGCGGAGCGAGGCGGGGCGGGGTGGGGCGGGGGCGGGGCGGGGCGGGTACCTCTGGAGGAAGACGCCGACTGTGGCGGTGGTGACGTCCTGAGGCCCCAGCACGAGCACGGGGTACGAGATCATCTCTGGCGTGCTCGCGGCCGTACTGCAGCTGCCGCCGGGAGGCTGTCGGAGATGAGCACGCCCCCGCCGAACCCCGCCCCGCCCCGCCCCGCCCCGCCCCGCCCCGCCCCGCCCCGCCCCGCCCCGGCGCACCCGCGAGCGCCACGGGGCCAGCCACGCCCGGTTTGATTCACTACGATGGCGTAATCCCCCGAGTCCGTCCGACCATCGCGCGGCGCAGCGCGGCGCCGGCACTCGACCGGCCTCGAAAAGACCAGAGCTGGTGCATGCCGGGGCGCCCCGCCCCGCCCCGCCCCGCCCCGCCCCGCCCCGCCCCGCCCCGCCACACCCACCCACACCACACACCCTCGCCTTCCTGATGTGCCCTCTAGGAGGGCCGCTTTGACATTTCCAACAGCGAACCTCACCACCCACGTCACACCTAAAATATCACTTCCAAGTCGCCGCCCCTCCCCCCCCCCTCCCAAAAAAAAAAAAAAAAAAAAGAGAGAGAGAGAGAGAGAATATTTTTTGTCAAGGAAAAATTTGAGGGGAAAACAACTCTGAAATGTTTGTTCACCTTGTAATTCAGGAAAATTCCGAAAAACACTAAAAGTTTCAGGAAAATTCCGAAAAATTTACACACAAAAAATTGCCAAAATTTAGATAAAATTCTAGCAAAACTTCAGAATAAAATCAAGAAAAATTCACAAAAGACCACCCGAAAATTCAAAACAAAATGTGTACACCAAACTTCAGAGTTGTTTCCCTCTTGGGAAAATTGAGCCGCGAGCGTGAGAGAACGACAAGGCGCTACGCTCCCCGCAGACGAGGCGATCGCTCGCTCGCTGAAGAGTGCCGTGTGCTTTACATGGGAAACGAGGCCTCCTCTGCCGCACGGCCGTACGTAGCTATAGCTCCTCGCGCTCCATGCAAAACAGGGCGGGGCGCCGCGGGGCGCGGCGGGGCGCGGCGGGGCGCGGCGGGGCGGGGCCGAACATCCGGCCCCACTGGAACGGAAGGGAAGCCAAGGGCCGCGAGTGAGTGTCTGTCTCTGTGTGTGTGTGTGCGTGTGTGTGTGAGAGAGAAAGAGAGAGAGAGAGAGATAGAGAGAGAGAGAGAGAGAGAGAGAGACGGGCCCCCCGCAGCGCCCGCTGCGACGGGTGGCGCTCTGCTCACGCACGCATTGCAGCAGGTAAGCTCGGATGTGGCGTTCTAGTAGAAGTGGCAGAAGTAGGAGGAGGGGAGCAGGTGTGTGATTCACTCGTCCTCCTCCAGGCGTCGCCACGGTAGGCCGCAGGCGCCGCGGCGAGGCGGGGCGGGGCGCCACGCGACGCTGCTCCTCACCCGGTGGGGCGGGGCGGGGCGGGGCGGGGCGGGGCGGGACGGGGCGAGGCGGGGCCGCGGGCGGGGCGGGACCGCTACGGGACGCGCCACCTGGTCCTGGAGTGGGAGCCGGCCTGGAGCGGATGTCAATGACCAGCACAGGCAAACACACGGGAAACGCAAGAGGGTAAACGTCACGCTCTTACAGCTGTGTAAATTTCCATCTAAACACTTTATTTTTTTTTATTTTTTTTTAAAAGGAAATTCTACTTAAACTCTAAGGAAAAAGTGTTGGAATAATGGACATTCACACACTTGCAGCTGTGTGAACCAATCACGTGCAAACGGGTGTCGTTAGGGCTGGTCGTGGAGGTGCGGGTCCCGTAGAGTCGCCGGTGAGGTAGGCAACACGCGACGGGCGCGCACAGCTGTGTGGCGTGTTGCCTACACCCGCCAGCCGTACGATGCCGAGGATCGCTCTCGCACCTCCCGTCCTCGTCGCACCCATGGCGGTGCGCTCTGTCGGGGATGGTAGTGCCCTGTGAGTGCGACAAGGACAGAGGCGCGAGGAGCGGTCTGCGGGAGGCGCGGACACATCGGCGTGAGGCTTGCGCCCGGGTCCCGCCCGGTCCCGTCAGCCGCCTGCTTCCGAAGATACCTCTCTAGAGCTCGTACCTCCGTCCTTGTCGCACTCGGGGCCCTGCCATCCCCAACATAGGGCACCGCGATAGGTGCGACAAGGACGTAGGTGCGAGAGCGATCTTCGCAATCAGGCGGCTGGTTCGCGCAGCGCGCGAGCACACACACACACACACGGCGACCCGCTTTCCAATCGTATGCCGAACGCGTTTCCCGCAAACTACCACTGCTGCTGCTGCTGCTTCATACACGCGGGCAAGTACGTGATCGCGAGCCGTGAGCTCCCCTCTGTGAGAGCGAGAGAGTGAGAGGATGGTGTGAGAGAGTGCGAGCGAGAGAGATCGACGTGGACTCGTACATACATCATACGTGCAGGGCAGGGTCGTTCCTGTGTGTGTGTGAGTGTGTTTGAGGCAGCAGGCTAGTCGGAGCCTTCTCTCGCTCCTCGCCTCGCAGTGCTGTCGCCCCGCCCCGCCCCGCCGCGCCCCGCCGCGCCCCGCCCCGCCACACCTCACCAGATCCAGAAAAGGCTTTCACCGGCAGTAGGCGCCGCGCCGCGCCCTGCGGCCGGTGGCGCCTCTACCCGCCTCTCTCGCTCCCTCTGGTGGTGGCGCCGGAGAAAAGTCAGTCACAGCGTGCATAGTGAGCGGCGGGGCGCAGCGCGCAAGCCACCAGCTTTAAATCTTTATTCTTAACTTCCTAAACTAGATTTAAAAAAAAAAATTAAAAAAAAAGTCAAGCTGCTTGCATGTGTCCGTAACTTAACATACCTTTTCATAAATCAAATATGAGCACGTAACTAATAATAATGATATTATTTTAAAGTTCTTAAATAACTTAACAATTAAAAAATAAATAAATGCTAAAGTCGAGGCTAAAGTTGACTAAATGTTTCGGGCAGGCAGTCTAGCGCGCACTACAAATTTTAGGATACCTAACATTTAACATTAAATAATACTTCTTGTTAAGGTTTAACTTCAAACAAGGCGGCTGATAGTTTAAAAAAGAAATTGTTACAACTTAAACTGTCAGCTTTCGTTCTATAATTTTTGATAAGTTACCGATCCCTGCAAGCCAGGCGGAGCGGCGCCGCCCCAAACTATGTGACGTCCGGGTGCCGCAGTGCTGGAGTGACTCGCGGTTAGTCACATTAGTCACGCTGACTCGCGCCTTGCTGACTCGCATACTGACTCGCAGTGACTCTCGGTGCATCGCTGTCGGTCCCGAGGGGGGAGTCACTTCGAAAAATCATTGAACGGCCCCCAAAAAAAATCTTTTTAAAAAAATTAAAATAAAATCAAGAGAAAGTGATACAGAAAAATCCGGAAAAACGAGAAAAAATTATCAATAAACCGAAATGAAGTAGAAAAAATGAGGAATTGGGGTAAAAGATCAAAATTTACCAAAATAGACAAATTAAAAAAAAATTAAAATAAAAAAAAATTAAAAGTCAAAAAAATCATTGCACACATTTTGTATGAGTGATCCCCCTTCGGCCGGCCCGGGTGGGACGATGCGTGGACGGGGACGGGCCCAGCTCGGGCAGGACAGGTCCTGGACGCCGCCGCGCCGTGCTCTACTTACCTGGGACGCGTTGGCACCCGGCTCCCACGAGCGTCTTAGCAGCCTGCCTGCACAGCCCAGCCAGCCTGCCGACTGAGCCCGAAGAGAACTCTCCTCGCTGTCTCTCTCGCACCTAGACGGCGAAGCCCATGAGTGTGAGAGAGAGAGAGGGGGGGAGAGTGCTATTCGGAACCAGTCCGCTGCAGCCCGTCACTAGTAGCAGCTCCGCATTAGCGAGGCGTTGGCCCAGGCGGGGCGGGGCGGGGCGGGCGCCATAAGCGTATAGCATGCCATAGGGAACGCCCCATTGTCCCCGCCGGGCCGGGCCGGGGCCTGTGAGTAGCGGTACGCCCCGGCAGGGCGAGGTGGGGCGGGGCGCCCAGAGGCACGCCACCTGCTGGTGTAAAATAATAGAAAAGGAGGACGCGAGTGACCGCTGACCGCACGTCGCAGGAAGGCGGTGCGGACCGCGGCGGCTCGCAGTGCCAGTGCGCCACGCAGCCAGAGGAAATCTCTTGCTCCCTCTCCGAGCGGCTGTCGGGGGGAGGGGTGGGGTGGGACGAGGCGGGGCGGGGTGGGGCGGGGTGGGGCGGGGCGGGGTGGGGCGTGGCGTGGGAAGAACAGGGTGCTGCCGGCGGGGAGGGTGGCAGCAGCACCAGCAGCTCCAGAGCTCATCGTTTATTATCTCGTAATGGATTTGTAGGTGTGATAAATGGGATCCACCCCTGAGGTGGCGAGGCGCGGCGGGGCGGGGCGGGGCGGGGCGGGGCGGGGCGGGGCGGGGCGGGGTCTTGCACGCACAAAAGGAAAGAGGCGAGTCCTTAAGGCCCTTAACAGCGCGGTATGGATCGCTTCGGCGGCCAGCGTACCACTCTGGCCCAAAGAGGTGTTGTCGGAGATTGCTTCAGAGTTCTCGCGGTCTCCCGCTGGTTGCTGCGGGCCCACACTGGAGACCCAGGTGTGTGAGTGTCGCATACGTGCAGGTGTGTGTAGTTCTACTTATGCACTTGCTCCATCGAGTCTGCAAAATACCTCTAAATTCAAATCTGTACACCACTTCGAATCTTCGAATGGACGCGCCTACAGAAGAGTGACACAATTTACACACTTGGGCTGGTAGTGCAGGTCGCCGCCGCGGCGTGGTCCGCACTCTTCTCTCCCCTTTGTGGTCCAGCGGCGGGGCGGCGGGGGGCGGGAGGGTGTCGCCGGCGCCATTAGTCACCCCGGCGCTAAGTGGCGCCCCGCGGCGGCGCCTGTGTGTGCCGCTCCCCGCGGACCCTTTGTGCTCGCGGTCGCAGACCGGACCGCGGGGCGTGATTTAGGGACCGGCCCCGGGGCCCCGGGGGACGCGCAGGGGCCCGTGTCGCACCGTGTGCTCGGACGAGCGGGGCAGGGTATTAAATCCCCTAGGGGCCGGGCCGGGCCCGCGGGGCGTTATCTCGAGTAATAACACGACAGACTGCACCGCGCCCCGCCCCGCCCCGCCCCGCCCCGCCCCGCCCCGCCCCGCCCCGCCCCGCCCCGCCAGCACCGCGCGGGGCACAGAGGCGTGAACGCGTCCCGTACGGTCGCGAGGCTGTGACATCAGGACCACCGGTCCTGGAATAAGGAGAGCACTGCAGCACCGGCATGAGCCGCCTCGAATCTATAAGATATTCTTACTTATTCATTATAATTTTTATTTTTAATTATTTTTTAAATACACACCCTAGACGAGGGTATGTGACTATCTCACACTTGAGAGTGTGTCAACTCTCTAATGTTTCTACATAAATTCACACATTTACTACATTCAAGTGCACGAATCAAAATTGGCACATCTGTAAGTGTGAAATATTTGCATACGTCTTGGGTTCCCAGTGCATATTCAATCCACGTTTAGCGTGGGTGGCGCGGAGGACTCGTCGGCGGCATAGCGTCACGGTGTGACCACGCCGTGGTCACGGCCACGGCCAGGGTCGCGGCGCGTGACGGGCTGCCGGGGGCGCGCGAGGACGCACGGCCGTGCTGAAGCGTCACCAGTAGCGCGCCGACGTGCCCCGCGACCACCCGGGCCCGAGCCTTGCCGAGCCGAGCGACGAACGCCGAGCTCAGCTCCAGGGTCACGATGATCTCCGAGCACCGAGCGTAGCTCCAGGGCCACGCGGCCATTCGAGCACCGAGGCCAAGATGGACACCGAGCACCGCGTATAGCTCCAGGGACAAGACGAACTCGGAGCACCGAGCGTACATCCTAGATCACGACGGCCTCCGCAGGCACCGAACGAAGCTCCAGGAGCACGACGAACTCTGAGCACCGAGCGTATATCCAGGATCACGATGACCTCCGAGCACCGAGCGTAGCTCCAGGAGCTCGACGACCTCTGAGCCAGTCTGAGCACACTGAGCGTAGCTCCAGGACCACGACGACCTCCGATCACTAAACGTAGCTCCAGGACCACGACAAACTCCGAGCACCAAACGTAGCTCCGGGGCCACGCCGGCCTCCCCGCGCCGACCTCGCCGGGGCGGCGGCCTCCCCATGGCGCCCCGGCCGGGGGGTTAGCGCCATGCCCTGCCGGCGACGCCAGGCCGGGCGCCGCCGCGCCTTCAGCACGTCGCCGTCGTTCGCTTCCGCCGCGGGCGCCCCGGCGCCGGGATGGACGCGGCGCCTCCGGCCGACCACGGGGCTGGCGCTGGCCGGCGCGCTGGCGCTGCTCGCGCCGGGGCTGGCCCTCGGCGCGCTGCTGCACGTCAACGACATCCTGAGCGCCGACCTGCTGCCGGGCACGCTCTTCCTGCGGGAGCAGCTGCCCCCCAACGGCACCGGCACGCCGCCGCTGCCGCCGCTGCCCCTGCGGGCCGCGGGCGCCACCGCCTCCAGGCCGCGCGCCGACAACTGGACCGACGCCTTCCTCACCATGAACTTCCACAGGTAGGGCGCGGCGGGGTGTCCTGGATGCGGGTTGCGGATGTGAAGCAGCCCCGCCGTCTTGAGTGGGAACACAATTCAGAATGTTAGTGTATTACTTGCATAATGTGTTTTCTTGAATTCATCTTTAATTTTTCACGAACTATTCTCCAATATTTGTAGAACTTTTCTCTATTTTTTAAAAAGATTCTTTCCTAATGTTTCTTGACTTTTTCTTATTTTTTTTAAATCATTGAATGTTTTTTGAACTCTTTTTGTTTTCCTTGAAATTTTCTTGAATGATCCTTGAATTTTCCTAGAAATTTTCATGAATTTTGCGAGAAGTTTTCTTGAAGTTTTTTTAGAAGTTTTCTTGAATTTTCCTAGAAGTTTTCTTGAATCATCCATGAGTTTTTTTTTCCTGGAAATATTTTTTCCCTAAATTATTGGTGGGTCTACGAAAAATTGTTGTCGTCCCCCCTGAGCGGCCCTGAGGCTGCCCTGCCGTCCTCTCGGTGTCATGCTTCCGCTCTCTGACCTCGGGCCAGGCGGATGATGAACGAGTACCTGTGCCGGAGCTACGTGGCGGAGCAGATCCTGGGGGACATGACGGGCGCCGTGGGGGACGCCGCCGGGGCGGCGAGCGCGGAGGCGCTCACGGCCTCGGACACGACCCCCGCGCCCCAGCGGCGCATCAGCAGCACCCTGCTCGTGGATAGGGAGGCCGCCGACGGCCGCCCCGGACACGGACACGGCCTCGACGACCCCGACGGGCAGCCGGGAGCAAGGTGAGCGACGCTCAGAGCAGAGTCCGCACGGAAAGAAAAAGATTAGTTCTCAGCAGCTAAGAGATTAGTTAATTTTGACAGCCAACCCAAATTTCGCTGTAGCATCTAATATTTAGGTGCCGCAGAGAAGAGTTCATTGCTAGAGCAAAGTCTTGTGTAACGCGTAACCAACCCGTTCGTTCAGAAAACTAAACCCCCCTTTTATCTGCTGCCAGAACTAAATAAGGGGTTGGCTACTGTAGGGAACGCTTAGCTGTGGCAGCAAACACTTTGCTGTGGCAACAGTTGCCACAGCAAATTTATTGGCTGTCTCGAAATCAGCTAACTTCTTAGCCGAGGCAGTCTTTTCTTTTTTCGTGCGTCGTCTGTGTGTGTGTGTGCGCGCGCGCGCGATCCTCTCACGGCGGTGTGCAGCAGGAGCAAGCTCCACACAATAGCCTGCCCCCTGCCCCGCCCCGTATCGGCATCGCGATGCCCCTCTCAACTCATTTCCCACGGCGGGCGCAGGAGCCCGGCGCCGGACAACGGCACCGACCCGACCGGCGTCCCGGCGCCCGCTCCCGACGCCGACGCCGCGCTGCGTCGCGGCGCCGACGAGGGGCGCAGCAACCTGCCGACGTTCCGCCGAAAATCGGCGGCGGCGGTCGCGGGGGTGGACGATGGCGCCGCCCCCGGGGGCGGCAGGCGACGCCGGCGGCGCAGGCGGCGGAGGAGGCGGCGGAGGAAGCGGCCCGGGTACAGGCTGCGCGGCGCCGACCGCACCGACGCCAAGGAGAGCATGCTGGCCGACGAGGGCTCCTCGGCGTACAAGGACTGGCTGGCCAGGACCACCCTGCTCGAGGACATCTACCGCCACTACGACAACATCGCGCAGGCCTCCGTGCAGCCCGAGTCCGTCCTGGCGCCCGCCGACATGGCCACGTTCGAGGGCGGCGAGGTAAGCGCCCGTACACCGCAAAATAATAATTACATGGAAAAACATATTTAAAATTTACAAAATTGGAAAAAAATTCACAAAAAAATCCTTGTCCTGATATTGACCGCCGCACGCTTCGTATCCGCGCAGGTGACGGGGTTCGCTCTGACGCACGCCGCCAGCGCGCCCAGCCCGGCCGTGGCGCCCGCCTCCTTCAACCTGCCCGTGTCCGTCCCCGTGCAGCACGCCGCGCTGCCCGGGCTGGCGGGGCTCAACCTGGCCTCCTCCATCAACAGCTTCGCCTCGCCCGCGCTGCCCGCCCCGCTCCCCGCCGCGCCCGCCTACGGCATCGGAGGTGAGCCCGCGGTGCGCCCGAGTACGTTGGGCTGCCTACTCGCGCGGCGCAGGGGGCCTCACTGTCGGAGGGACGATCGGTCCTAACACACACGTCCTCGATAATCATTTGATAATCATTTTGATAAGCATTGATAATCATTTGATTTTCATTGATAACCATTTTGAAATAATTTTATAATTATTTGATAATCATCGATAATCATTTGATAATCATTTGATAATCGTTTGATAATCGTTTGATAATCGTTTGATAATCATTTGATAATAGTTTGATAATCGTTTGATAATCATTTGATAATCATAACAATCAGATAATCGAGATAATTACAGACAATCGCGATAATCAAGTGTAATCACGGTTAATATTTATATAATAATCACGATAATCAATAATCATAATAATCAATAATCAATTATAATCAGCAATAATCTTGTAATCATAAATAATCAAAAATAATCAGTAGAAACCCTAATAATCGCTACATAACTCGCTACATAATCACCGGAAATCACCAGAGATTATATTTATCAAACAGAATTTTTCGAAGTGGTAGACCGTGTCCGCTGACCGCGCTCTCCCCTCGCAGAGGACCGGAACCCATTCGAGTACGGCGGTGGCGGCGAGTACCTGGACGAGCACCACGAGCACCACGAGCACCCCGAGTACCACGAGCACCACGAGGTGCACGAGAAGGGCCACGGCAAGATGCTCTCCCTCAAAGACCTGTTCGACCTGGTGCTCACGGCCATCGCGTTCCTCGCCTTCGGCGCCTTCTCCATCCACCTCATCATGTACCTCATGATGATCCCGGTACGCCAGACGCGAGAGCTCAAGGTGACGGTATGCTGGCTGCGCTGGAGGTGAGGGGAAAACAGCTGATGAATTTTTGTGCACCTCGTAATTAAAAAAAAATAGAAAAAAATAGATAAAGAACTGCAGGAAAATTGTTAAGTTTTTAGCAGATTTAGAGAGAAATTTAAAGCCTTATTTGCATTTCGTACAAAAAAGGATAGTTTGGGCACTTGTGCACCAAAATTCAAAGTTGCTTTCCCCTAAGCTGGGGGGAAGCGGAATGGCACATGGCTTGCTGCTGCTACTGCTAATGTCCAGTGTGGTGTGGATGCCGACGGGTGACTGAGACTCTACCCTGCGCAGAACAACAACAACATGATGATGATGGAGATGGTGCCCGCCACGGGTGACGACGGCACGAACGGCGCGGGCGAGGCGGAGGGCGGGCGGCGGCGACGACGGCGTGCCGCCAGGACGCCGCCGGGCTCCGCGGCCCCGCTCGTGTCCGTCGACGTGCTGAACCGCGCCGCGGCGCGCGTGCTCGCCTCCATCGACGCCGCCATGCTGGAGTACCAGGGTCCGCGACGGCGCCCCGCAGGGGGAGGCCGCTCGCAGCCCGGCCAGGACGCCGACGACGGAGCCGCCCCCGCCCCGGGCCCCGCGCGCAGGGACTGTCTGCACCGAGCGCTGTGCAGGCACAACCGCTTCTCCAGGACCGTGGAGGGCCCGCTGCGCCTGTGGCTGCCCATCTGGAGGTGAGGTCCCCGCAGGGCAACCACTTGCAGTGGTGTGAAAACGGTTAAAAACGAATTTCAAACAAACAGCGTCACACAGTTGGATCAAGACAAATTGAGAACACACAAAGAAAAAAAAAGTCTAACAATAAAATAATTGTTTTAAAAAAATTAGTATCAATAAATCAGCACAAAAAAATTGTACCAAAAAATTAGTATTAAAAAATTAGAATTAAAAAATTAGTACCAAAAATTTAGTACCAAAAATAAACCTCAAAAAATTAGTTTTAAAAAGAACAGTGCAAATCAGTGCTGAAGTAATCAGTAATTTCTGAAGTAGCGGTACGTAACGTTACTTATAATAATCTGTTGCAGCGTGGGTATGAGCTGGGTGGCAGGCCGCCTGGCCCCGGGGGCGTCGACGCCGGCCTCGGCCACCCTGGACAACCTGAGGGCGTCGCTGCTGGGGCTGGGCAACGCCCGGTGCGCTGTCGTGTTCCCCCGGTGCGCGCCGCAGGGGCAGCAGCAGGGTGGGGAGCAGCACGTCGAGGGAGAGGGCGCGGAGGCGAGGGTGGACGCGCCGCTGCCCCCGATAACGCCCCACCCTCCAGCCGCCGCCGCCGCCACCGCCCCACCGTCCGGGATCATCCACCCCGCGTTCAGCGACCTGCCCAAGATCATCACCAAGCGCCCCGACGTCCCCGCCGCCCCCGCGGCCCCCGCGGCGCCCACCACGCCACCGCGGTTCACCGCCATCGGCGTCAAGACCAACAAGGGCAGGCGGAAGCACCCGGGACGGCGCACGCGCTCGGGGCACCCGCACGGTCAGGGCTGAGGGCCGAGGGATCAACTCGAGGGGGAAACAACTGTACGATTTTTGTACTCCTCGTCATTCAGAGACATGCAAAAAAAAATTCTGTAAAGTTTTAAAAATCAGAAAATTTTAGAAAAATTAAGGAAAGTTACAATAAAATGGGTAAAAGTCAGGCAAAAATTGCAAGAAATTGGACAAAAATTCGGAATATTTTCTAAAAATTCTACAAAATTTACAAAACTTCTACAAAATTCACAAAAGCTGTACACTATTATTCAGAGTTGTTTCCCCCTGGGTTTGAATAATCGCCTGAACTTGAAAATATTGTAAAAAAGCAACACATTGCCATTTAAACATTACTTCACGGGGGGACGGTTGAGTGCGGCGCCTACATTGGCGCCTCACGGGGGAAACGGTAAAGGTGGGCGAGGGAAGTCCTGTAAATCTGTACATCATGTCATTCGTGTTACACAATAATTATTGTAATAAAAAGATAAAGATAGAAGCCCGCCCTGAAAAAAAAAAGCAGTGTTACATCCATCCAAAAAGTCGACGATTCTCAACGCGCAATGAAACAGTGGACTCGTCCTCCTCCGTGCCATACTTCCGGGTTAATTTCACGGTTAACAAACTCACGACATTTGTCCTAAAAGGCGTCCAGTCCACCCTGCGGCTCGTCTCGCTGGAAGCCAGGAGCCCCGCCCCGCCACCCACCCGTTACGCCTAAAGGGCCCTCGCAGCCCCCAGCAGCCCTGCTCCAGGCTCCAGGCTCCAGGCCCTCCGGGGCCTTTGTCCAGCGCGGAGGCCTCGCGTGAGCCGCCGCAGCTCATCTTGGAGGCGCCGGCGGCCGGAGGGCTGGGGGTGGGGGTGGGGGTTGCCGGGGGTGACAGCCGCGGGGGTGGGGGGTGGGGGAGGTAAATGGTTTATGAGGGGCGAGTCTTGGGGTGAGACTCGCCGGCCGCAACGTGAGAGGAACTAGAGGGTATTCAAGAGGAAAATTTTATAGGTGACCGGGCTGAGAGATGATCTATCTCTAGAGGTCGCGGTGCCGTCGGCGGTTCGGATTGCATACCAGAGGTTAATCCATCCATCCATCCATCCATCCATCCATCCATCCATCCATCCATCCATCCATCCATCCATCCATCCATCCATCCATCCATCCATCCATCCATCCATCCATCCATCCATCCATCCATCCATCCATCCATCCATCCATCCATCCATCCATCCATCCATCCATCCATCCATCCATCCATCCATCCATCCATCCATCCATCCATCCATCCATCCATCCATCCATCCATCCATCCATCCATCCATCCATCCATCCATCCATCCATCCATCCATCCATCCATCCATCCATCCATCCATCCATCCATCCATCCATCCATCCATCCATCCATCCATCCATCCATCCATCCATCCATCCATCCATCCATCCATCCATCCATCCATCCATCCATCCATCCATCCATCCATCCATCCATCCATCCATCCATCCATCCATCCATCCATCCATCCATCCATCCATCCATCCATCCATCCATCCATCCATCCATCCATCCATCCATCCATCCATCCATCCATCCATCCATCCATCCATCCATCCATCCATCCATCCATCCATCCATCCATCCATATCGATCCCTCCATCCATCCATCCATATCCATCCATCCATATCCATCCATCCATATCCATCCATCCATATCCATCCATCCATATCCATCCATCCATATCCATCCATCCGTATCCATCCATCCATATCCATCCATATCCTTCCATCCATCCGCCTTAGCTCTATCGCTCCAGCTCCCTGAACGTCTCTAGAATCTGACAATGTTACAGGCGCCCTGGGAGCGGCTCGGGTCCTGCCCCGGGGCGCTCAGCCCTGGCGGCCGAGGCGGCGCCCCCATTGGTGGGGTCGAGGGGCGTAAGGGCGGCGCGAGCAGCCAATCACAGCGCGCGGCGCGGGGTGCGGCGGGGTGCGGCGGGGTGCCGTGGGAAGGAGCACGTGCCGGTGGTGTCCGGGACTCCATTACCCCGCCCCGCCCCGCCCCGCGCTCGCAGCCCAAAAGCCTCCACGCCCGCAAACACCCACCCCACCCCAACCACTAACGAGGCAAAGTGGCGCCGGTAAACACCAACACCAAGGCCCTCAGCATGCAGAACAGGGAGGGGAGGTCGTGTGTGAGGGACTGCGTGGCCTCCCTGCGGCCCAGGATCACCGCGACTAGGATTTCTCATGTAAACATGCTGATGCTTACACGACAGCGGCAGAGGTGTCAACAAGGCATTAAAATTTAAGAATCCTCGTTTTTCGAGGCACACACACAAAAATGAATTTAATTAAAACTGCGGAAAACACAATTTGCACCAAATGTGTTGGTTGCGGTGCAGATTGTGTGCGTCGCTGGATATTCACTTTTGCACCCGCCCCAGCCCAGCCAACCCCACCCCGCCCCGCCCCGCCCAGCTATCCACTCACTCCCTGAAACACCTAATATTCGTCGTGGCCGCGGACCCACGGCACGCGAGAGGGCAATCGGCAGCGGCGCTAAGTGGCAGGGCTCCAGGCTGCTTCTTACAAGGAGAAAAGGCGAGGAAAATGGAGACTGAGAGAGACCGCTGGAGAGAGAAGAAAGGGAAGGGAAGAAACGAAAGAGTGAGAGAGAGAGGAGAGAAGGAGAGCAACCCCTGAGTGGAGCAGATTGCCCACTGTGCTGTCATTCTGCCCCACCCCGACCCCCTGCCCGGGAGGCCCGGGAGGCGCGCCAGCCTGAGGTGGATAAAGTACCACTAACGCAAACCGTCTCGCTTGTCATAATTCATTGCTGCGCTGCGGAGGGAGAGGGAGAGAGAGAGAGGAGCGGAGAGGCACGCAGGAGAAAAAGAGAGAGAGGGAGAGGTGAGAGAGGGAGAGAGACGCGGAGAGGCGAGAGGGGGAGGCTTAAAGCAGAGATAAAGGAGGAGTGGGAAGGTGTGAAATTTAGCACCTGATCGGTTCCCATTGGTCCAGGCAGCGTGCGCGCCCCCTCCCGCCTCCACCCCCGCCTCCCCCGTACCTCCCACCCCCGCACCGCACCCCCCGCCCGGCCCCCGGCCAGCAAACAGCGCAATGATGCTCGCCCTTAAAAACTATCAACACGGTACACAGGTCGGGGTGGGGCGGGGCGGGGCGGGGCGGCGGTCAGGGGTGTCCGGGAGGCTTGGGGTCCCGGGGCGGGGCCGGCGCGGGTGCTCCCAGTCCACGTCGCATCCTCCGGACGGGAGCGTCGCGCCGGTCCCGCCCGGTGTGGTCCGGCCGCCAGCGCACCGCGGTGTCCCGCCATGTCCTCGACCTCCTCGTCGCCATGCTGTTCCCGGACGCGGCCGGTATGATCCACGCCTCGCTGGCCGGGGCCGGGGCCGCGGCGCCGGCGGCCAGGCTGCTGCACGACAAGGTCGCCCACGCCCTCGGCGAGCACGGCGACGACCTCCGCCGCCCGTCCACGACGCCGTCCCCGGCGGCGGGGGCCTCCGAGGACGACGACGTGTCCGTGGACGTGGTGCCCGGCGATGAGGACGCGGCGGGCGGCGGGAGCAGCCGGCTGCGCGTCACCTCCACGACGACGGAGTTCGGCGGCCGCGAGGAGGCGCGCCGCGCCGCCCGGGATCGGAGGCGCGCGCGCAGGTCGCCGTCGGCCGTCATCTCCAGCACCAGCAGCAGGAACCACTTCTCCATCGAGAGCATCCTCGGCAGGTAAGCGTCCGGTCCCCGCGCCACGGCGTGACCCGGAGCAGGCTCCGGACCGAGGGGGAAACAACTCCAACATTTTTTTTTTTGGACACCTCGTAATTCAGAAAAAATAAGAGAAATATTTTTTTAAAAAATCAGGAAAAAATCAAGAATATAAACCAGAAAATTTCAAAATAATTCAGAAAACTTCAGAAAAAAAATCAGGGGAATTCAAAAAAATTCTCAAAGTCCTAAGAAAAAGTCAACCAAAAATAACAAAAATTCAATAAAATTTACAAAATTTGTACGCCAAAATTCAGAGTTGCTTCTGCTTCCCACTCGCTCTGGACCCACTCCTGCTGCTGCTCGCAGGGCGGTGCGCACCCCAAGTCCGGCCGGCTCGCTCGCCTCCGACAAGTCCGCCGCGGAGCTCGTCATGGACTCGGAGGACGACGCCACTTCCACGTCCCGGTCGACGCCGCGGCCGTCCGTGTCAGCGGCGTCCTCGCCGCTCCCCGGCGCTGACAAGCTCGCCGACCACCGCGTCGACCTGTGGAGGGTGTTCCGCGTGGCCGACGAGGACGGCGGAGGCGGCGGGGCCGGGCAGAGTCCGTCCCGGGGCGCGGCGGCCGGCGGCGTGCACGACCTGCCGGGGGCGCTCCTCAGGATGCAGCACCTCCAGGGACTGTCCGGGCTGTCCGCGCTCGCCGACCTCAGCGGGCTGGGGCTGTCCGCGGGGCTGTCCGCCGGCCTGCCCATGGGGCTGTCCCTGCCCGCCTTTGGCTTCGGCCTGCTCAAGCACTCCAGGACGCCGCCCGGCTCGCCGCCGCCCAGGACGCCGCCGGCCGCTGAGTGCCGCGTTCGAGGTACGCGTCTGGTACTGGACACAGTAGCCTAGTTTTCTTCACGGTAAAAACAATGTCTGTTTCTTTTTTTGTTATCATTTCTTTAATAGGAAAAAGGGAAAAATTTGAGAAAAAGACTTTGAAGAAAGCTCCATAGATGTTGAGGAAGTCTCCTCAAAAACTGAAGGATATTCCATCATTAGGAAAACTTTCTCAAAATGTAAGGATTTTTCCTCAAAATCAGGAACTTCCTTAAAATGTTTCCTTTTTCCTAAAAATAAATAAAGAAAGAAAATAAAAATTAGACAATGTTTTTACCGTGCACTTGCATTACGAGAGCCTTTATTGCCATGTGACCCAGGCGAGATTTTCGTTCTGGATTTATTGAGACTTTGCTATGAATTGGATTTGGAATTAAACTGTCAAACAATTTCAAAGTTTTGTGCGAGGGGGAAATAACGTCGGTCTTTGGTGTACACCGCTAATTCAACAAATTTAGTCCCATTCAAACAAATTCAAGCCAATTCAACCCAATTCAAATCTAATTCCAATTCAATTCAAGCCAATTAACACACTAATTCATTCCAATTCAAAGGCAATTCAAGCCAATTCACAGCCAATTCAAAGGCAATTCACATCCAATACATGAGATTTGTACACCAAATTCAGCGGTTATTTCCCCCTCGGTTTAGTGTCGTTAGAACATTAAGAACGGGGCTGGTTGATTTTTAAGTAAGCAAATGGAGGCGCGGCCGTTTGCGCCGCACCCAGCCACCGCGCCCGCTATTGGCGTTCACTCCTCTGGTGTGCTTCGCCATCTCGCAGGCTCCGCCCCTCCGCCAAGCCGCGGCGCCGCCCCCAGCAGCACCGCCCCCAGCCTCGGGGGCGAGGGCGGGGGCCCTCCCGTCGGCTCGCCTCCGCCCGCCCCCGCGCCGCCGCCGCCCCCGCGGCCCGCGCGCCCAGCAGCCAGCCACCCCATGGGCCTGGCCGGGACCCTGCCCCTGCCGATCCCCGGGCCCTTCCACTACCCCGCCTCCCTGCTGTACGGCGGCTGGCTGGCCGGCGGGCTGGCCGGCGGCCTCGTCGGGGGCCTCGGGGGGGCCAAGGGGGCGCCCCTCTTCAGCCTGCAGGGTGAGTACTGGAACAACGGACGACTCGCAAACCAGTGCGCTTTGCGCTGGCATTGCATTTCTCGAGCAACATTTGACTGAGAAATCCTGCGCGCGAGGACTTTAACCCTAATGTCGACTAAATCTTAAAAATTCGTCTGAATTAGAAAAGTGTCACCACTGATGCCACAATAGGTGAAAAAAGGGGGCAAATAAATATGGTACAGCATGGAGAAACCCATGTCCACTTTGAAGTCAGAGGGGGCATTACCACCATTACGTCAGTATAGTAGGCTGAAAAAGCATGACAAAATGACAAATTTCACTTTACTCTTTCCTTAAACTTGTCCGCGCAGCGCTCCCGCGCCTCCACGGCTCCCCTCCGAAGAGCGCTCTCCTCGCTCTGTCTCTCTCCCACTTATACAACGGAGCACATGAGTGCAAGAGAGAGAGAGACAGGGCGAGGAAAAGCGCTGCTTCAGGATAAGTCGCGGCTGCTCCCATGGCTCGCAGTTCGCAGAAGTCACCTCGCAGCGCAGAGCGCACACCCGCCCACACACCCACACTGCCCATAACGACATAAAGGGGTGTTTGCTCTGCCCGCCCCGCCCCGCCTCGTTTCCCCAGGGCGTCCAACGGACTGGTTAGCGCCCCGGTGCGAAGCGGGTCGGACCCGGGCCGGGCCGGGCCGGGGCTCAAGTGCGCGGGTGGACCTGCGGACGGAGCCGCCAACGCCAACCTCCTCCACACGGAAAACCACGGGGAAAAAAAGGGGGGGAGGGCAAACGGACGAGTGGAGTGTCTGATGCGAGGGGTCCTTCACTCAAAAATTTTTTAAAAAATCAGTGTACATCCTAGAGCAAAATCGGAAAAAATCGGGAAAAATAAGGAATTTCTTATTTCTTAAGAAATCAATAAAAAAAAATCGAGGAAAAAAAATCAAGAAAATTCAGAAAAACTCAAGGAAAAAAAACGAGGAAAAAAATCAGAAAGAATCTGAAAAAAAAATCAGCTAACAAAAAGGAAAATCACGAAGGGGAAAAAAACAAAACAGAAAAATCGGTGCACTCTTGAACTATTTATGGTGAAGGACCTCTCGGTCTGATGTGTGTGGCGGTGCGGTCTCTGCTTGCAGCACCCAAACCCGCGGGCAGGCGCTCCAGAAAGCCGGGTCTGGACCGCAAGCCGCGTCAGGCCTACAGCGCGCGCCAGCTGGAGCGGCTGGAGACCGAGTTCAAGGTCCGTACTGGGAGAATGAGAACAGAGTCCGCGCACTTGTAGGGATGGGTTTTCGTGCGCAAGTATGGGGCGTAAAGTTTCGTAGAGGTTTCACACCTTGCAGTGGCGCATCACTGGAAAAACAAAGGTGACTTTTAAAGGCGTTAGTGAAATAGTGCCTTTAGAAGGGAGCTATCGCCTCCCAAAGGTGCTATTTTTGGCCCTATTCGTGATTTTACAAAGGCATTAGTGCAGTATCACCCCATAAAATTCAATTGCACCCCAAAAAGGGTGCTAAATAGCACCTTTGTTTTTCCAGTGATGCGTTCGAAAATAAATTTAGTTCTGTGCAAGTGAACGACATTTGCAAGTAATACTGTATTAATATTGATTTTTTTTTTCAAGAAAAATTAAAGTTTAGGTACTGGTAAAACAAGTGTAAGAATGTCGCTCACCAGCTCACAGTAAATTTATTCGCCCCTTGTAGTTGGGTGAAAAATATTCGCTCACGTGTAGGTGTGCAAAGGAAATCTTGCTCAATTGAATAGATAATTTCGCGCACTTGCACGTAAGCTGATTGAAGTGAGCTAAAAGTAATGCTGCAAATGAGCCATTTTTTTCTCGCTCCTACACGTGTGCAAGTATTTCTTACTCGGTTAGGTCCTTATTCGAGGCGGAAACAACTCTGAAATTTTTGTTCACCTCGTATTTCCCAAAAATTCAATAAAATAAGGCAAATAAATCAGGAAAATTAAGAAAAAATTAGGAAAGTTAATACAGTTTACAAAAAATCACAAGAATAGGAAACATTTTAATTAAAATTGGCAAAATTAAAACAATTCACAACATTGGCACAGCAAAATTCAGAGTTGTTTCCCGCCCACGGAATAAATTCACTCTTCTTCACGTGAGCGACATTCGTGCACCTGAAGTTCCAGCGTCGAGTTAAAAGGTTTAAAGGACTGACTGTGTGCTGCTGCAGGTCGACAAGTACCTGAGCGTGAGCAAGCGCATGGAGCTGTCCAAGGCGCTGAGCCTGACGGAGGTGCAGATCAAGACGTGGTTCCAGAACAGGCGCACCAAGTGGAAGAAGCAGATGACAACGCGGTACAAGCTGCCCGCGGCCGCGCCGCCCCCGCCGCCCCCGCCCCCACACCCGAGGCTCTTCCCCGGGCCGCCGCCCCCCGCCGGCTACTACCCGCCGCCCCCGCCGCCCCCGCCGCTGCACCTCGCCGCCCCCGCGTTCTACACCAACATGGCGGCCGCGATGGCGGCGGGCGGGTACGCCCCGGACGAGGCCGCCGCCGCCCCCGAGGCCGCACCCGAGGCCGCCGCCCCGGACGAGGAAGCGTCCTCCTCCACCGACGTCGTCTCAGTGTAGATAGAAGCAGGGAGTATGAGGTTCATGTACATTAAGAAATAAAAGAAAAGTTTTCAAATATAATTATTGGCGTTTGTGTGCAAAACTGTTAAGTCTCCCAGGTGGAGGGAGGGACATCGGGGAACCACCCCCGCTATAGTCTCAGATGGGCAACTGCTTTGGGACCGACTCTCAACGGTTCGAGGGCGAGAACCCACACTGGAAAAACAAAGGCACTAAACAACACCTTTCCTGGGGCACTGAAGTCAAGGACGCGGTTTAATGCCTTTCCTGGGGCACTAAAGTTTAGTGCCTTTCGAAAGGCACTACACTGGTACGGAACTCATATGAAGCTAGCCAGATAAAGGTGTGAAAGGTCTCATTTAGTGCCTTTCCAAAGGCACTAACCTTTATTAGTGCCTTTCCAAAGGCACTAAGCTTTATTAGTGCCTTTTAAAGGTAGGGATTCGCACCTTTGTTTTTCCTGTGCATACATACACTGTTATTCAATTACTGTGACGTCACGTTCTTTTTCATGTGAAAAGTGTCACATTGTTTAAAATGTAATGTCACATCCTTTTCAACGTAAATCGGCCAGAATATGCAGACTAAATTTTATTGTCACATTCCAAAGAATGTGACATTAAGATTAAAAGGAATGTGACAGTTTTCACATGGAAAAGAATATGACGTCACAGTAATTGAATAACTGTGTAGTTTTTTTTTTGTTGTTGTTTTTTTTTTTTAACTCGAACCGCTGAGAGTCGACCCGGAAGTCGCCCGCCGTTATAGACTATCGTCGGGAGCTTTCGCGGGTCGATTCTTGACTATTCGAGTCCGAGCCCGAGCCCATCCCCGGTAAATACACCAGCGCATTTTAGACGCCTCAGTAGTTGTGCTTTTAGAAGAACAAAAGGATTTTAAAAAGCGCTTTTAAAGCGCCTTACCCCAGACGACAAAAAACCCGGGCTACTGCAGGGCACGGACCAGGGAATTCCGGGCAACCACCGGGCAACTAACTAGCTTGTGGCAACGGCAACCGTCGGGCAGCTTTGGGTAACCTCCGGGCAACTTCCGGGCTCCACCCGGGCAGCCATCGGGCAACCTCCGAGCAGCCTCCGGGCAACTTCCGGGCTCCACCCGGGCAACCCACGGGCGCCAGCTTTGCTGGTAACCAGAGCGTAGGAAGGCCCGAAGTAGCGGAAGACACCGAACTTGTCTATGGCTGACCACCGACGTCGGTCCAGGTGAGACGGCCGCCGTCGGGCAAGTTCCGAGCAGGCAGTTGCGCCTATAGCCCCTGCATGCAAAGACACCTGCCAGCGCCTGACGAAGCTGCGATAGGCAACTCGCTAGCGTCTATGATAGGCGGCTGGCCTACCTCGCCCCTGCCACTGGCAAGTTCGGTGTCAGCGGGGAAATCACGAAAGAACAGAAAAATCATAAAAATCAGTGTACGCTTGAATTTTAGTGAAGGAGCCCTCGGAGCTCTCCGATGAGCCTTCAGGACCGGGCCGCGCCGTGCGGGTAGGCAACCCAACGGGCGCGAGGGGGAGTCGGGTGGTGGGGAGACGCGGGGCGGCGCGGGGCGGTCGCGCTCCAGAGCCTCCAGACTGGGAGGCTGCCGAGGCGTGTTTACCTGCATACGGGTGTTGCAACACACGGACACACACACACACACACACACACACACGTTCATGCGCGCACGCGCCCGCTGCAAATAATCCTCCTTATTATTGGCAGTAGGGAGAGCTGCGCACGCCGCACGCGCGCACGAGACGGACGCCGCGTTAGCTGCGTCGTGCGAATAATTGTTTGCCGTCCTCGTCGTCGCCGTGTTTCACGCGCGCTGTGTGCGCCCCGCATCTTGTCAGCGCGTGTACATTACATGCGTCTGCTGAGCTGCCCCGCGCACCGCCGCGAGTCTGCTGCACTCGGAAACACAAGTGTGTGTATGAATGCGTCACACACTAGTGAATTTTCATTGTTTGCACACAAGCATCCACCGGCCGAGGGGGGAGGGGAAGCACTTACGAAAAATGTGTGCAATGAAATTTTTTTTCGCCTTTTGATTTTTTTACATTTATTGTTGTGATTTTTTAAGGAAAATTTCTGCCACTTTTTGATAAATTTTGATCTTTCACCCTTACTTTTGGCTTTTTTTTTCCATTTTTGTTGTTGTTTGAATTTGCTGTATCTTTTTTTGCCGTTTTGATTTTATATATATATTTTTTTATGTTTTAATTCTTTTTGTTTTGTTTTTGAGCCGCACAATGATTCGTCAAAGTAACTCCCTACTAGGACTCCTCCAGGTGTGCGTTTCTTTTTCTTTTTTTTTATTAAAAAAAAATAACCACTTTTTTTTTGGTTTATGTATATGAATGGAAAATCTGACTCCTGATAAATCACACATGAGAGTATGAAGAGTGCCGATAGCCGGTGAGCTGACAGCTGACAGGGCCGGCTGGACGCAGACGGGCGCGAGCGCGAGGATGGACCGCGAGAGGGACATCTCACCTACTTTCACCTCTGGTCCAAAGTCTGGAGTCGCGCCGGCCGGACCCCGTGGGTGGGGCGGGGCGTGGTCTCCTTGGGGGCCAGTCTGGGTCAGCTGCAGCTGCAGATGCACCGCAGCAGCGCGGCGGGCACGGAAGCTCGTCTCTGCCCCCCTGATTCCGAATATCGCTCTCGCGCCTCCGTCCTCGTCGAACTCATGGGGCCCTGCCATCGCCAACATAGGGCACCGCCATAGGTGCGACAAGGACAAAGGTACGAGAGCGATGTTCTGGCAGACGCGGCGGCCTGACAGTACTCCTCGTAATTCAGAAGCAGTTAGAGAAATTCAGAATAATTCAGACAAAAAAAAATCAGAAAAATTGAGGAAAATTCACGAAGATTCACAAAAAAATTAGATAAAATTCATGCAAATGTTCACAAAAAAAAATCATACAAAATTCTAGCAAAAATTCACCAAAGTTCAATAAAATAGTTTGCAAAAATTCACAAAAATTCGCATAAATTCAGTGTTGTTTCTCCCTCGTCGCGGAGAAGTATATGTCATCCGAGGTCAGCGTGTCCATGAAGAAGAAATATGCTTCCCCCGTCAGTGAGGACTCTGAACGCCTCCATCAGAGGTGCAGCGTGACCGGAGCGTGACGAGGCACGAAAAGGTGTCAGCGTCCCCAGGACCCACCGCCCCACATGCGGTAAGACCGGCGGGGCGGGGTGAGGTGGGGCGGGGCGGGGCGGGGTGGGGCGGGTCCGCATTGCACAAGCCCGCGGTGGATTCAAGGAACCCGTTTCCACGTAATCGGTTTGCTGTGCAGTTGCCGTGTTCGGCGCGGGTTTGTTTCCTTCTGCTGCTGACCGGAGCGAGACGGGCGGGGTGGGGTGGGGGTGGGGGTGGAGACGGCCGTCATGTGGACGGCCGGAATGTGGAGCATCGGATCGGCAAAGTGGGGCAGCGGAAGTCGCAGCGGGTGAGTGTGAGTGCTCGGCTGGGCGGCTGGGGGTCAGAGGTCACAAGGAGATCAGTAGCTGAGGCGATAAATGTATTTCATTTTTTTACAAAAATTAAATTTTAATTTTTTAAACCGGATTAGAATGAAAACCATACGCATACGCAACGCTTAAGATGGTTGTTACCTTTTCTTGAGCTGCCAAGAGGCTTGAGTTGGCAACAATTTGGAGAAAATAGCTTCATTAGGATAAGGAGACGCTCGTAATTTATTGAAACTGCAGCAGCAAGCACCACATTATTTCCCTCCGAAAACATTAATCTTTGGACAGAACAGAGAGAACCGTCTGCCCATGGTCTTCCTCAGCCGAGACTTCATGCAGGAAGCCTCATGAGCAGCCAAAAATCAAAATGTGTGGCTCCTTAATTTCCTGGACTAAAAGTGTCTGCGGCGACCCTGTCTTGGCCGGGCCGGGCCTGGCCGGGCAGGGTCAGCTTCCACTCCAGCTCATGACAAGTACTCTCAGGTGCGTATTCCGGTTACCGTGCGGCGGGGCGGGGCGTGCGCGCAGAAGGGCCGCCGCACCCCTCTAGGCACCCTGCGCGGTCGGGGCGGGGTGGGGCGGGGCGTGGTGGGCGCGTTTCTCAATCGGTGTTAAGGTCACTGAGATCACTCCCCTCGCCTCTCCCAAGGCTGCACCACCAGGACCGGGCGCATAGAGCGGCCCCCTTCCCGACGGCCAGCCGCCGAGCCCACGACGCGGCCGCGTCCGGAGGCTGGGACCAACCCGCCCCACCCCGCCCCACCCCGCCCCACCGCGACCTGGAAGGATGCCGGCGTAATACATAACACCCTGCGATTATGTCATGGAGCAGCAGCGTGAGCTCCCCTTCCCCTCCCCTCCTCTCCAGCGCTCCGAGGAGGCGGGGAGGGGAGGGGGCACGGCTGTGTGGGGGGGGATCCCTCTGTGTACCACGTCACGTGGTCTGAGGTATACGCCACTTTCGCCGCGCCCTTCACTCCCCACCGCGTCCTCCAGGTCCTTCCCGGGTCCAGCGGGCTCCAGGGTGGCGGCAGCGGGAGAGGGGAGGAGGACGAGGGTCGCTGCTCAGGAGGGGGTCGCCGTCGAAGGAGGCCGCGCCGCGGGTCCGGGTCCATGTGCTTGTGACTCAGTTACCCATCGCTTCCGTATAGGCCGGGCGGCCCCTCGGCCCGGCACAGGTCAGCCCTTCAGCCTGCCCCCCTCCACGAGGAGCTCCGGGAACGCCGGTCCCCGCTGCACCTGCAGCCCCGCCCCACCCCGCCCCGCCCCGCCCCGCCCCGCCCCGCCCCGCCCCGCCCCGCCCCGCCCCGCCCCGCCCCGCCCCGCCCCGCCCCGCCCGGTCCACCCGCTCCGCCCGGGCGGGGCACAGCAGTGCGCGGCTCGAATCGGTAGCGAACGGAACGCAACCGGCTGGAACGGAACGCAGCCGACGACGACAACCCCTCGGTCGAACAGTGCGCGGGTGAGCGCGAGTGCGAGTGAGTGAGTGAGTGTGTGTGAGTGAGAGTGGGAGAGTGACATAGGATAACGCTCGCCCGAAAGGTAAGCCTCGCCGTAGTGCACCTCATGGACGGGTTACCTTGCCCGAGCACCGCCCAATTTGCGCACACGTGTGGTCAGATTTTACGTCGAAAAACCGCTGCGCGCCCCCCCAAAAATCGTTTAAAAATTGAAAACCACCTATAAAAAATCAAAATAAAATCAAGAAGAGAGTTACAGAAAAATCCGAAAAAAAAATCTAGAAGAAATGAACAGAAAACTGAAAACAAATGAAAATAAGTTAGAAATAAAAAGAAAGAGTTCAAAACACATAAAAAGGACATAAATTTACATTCTTCTCACGATACTCTAAAAAAGATTTTTAAAAAAGGTCAAAACAATTATTGCGAACATTTTGTTTGAGTGATCCCCACTCGGGCTGCCCTCCCGAATACCGCCCCGTCACAACCCAAGTTGAAGTTGAAGTTGAAGAAGCTGACGTGCGGGGCGGGTTGCCTACCCGAATACCGCCCCGTCAAGCTGACGAGCGGGGCGGGTTGCCTACCCGAATACCGCCCCGTCAAGCAGACGAGCGGGGCGGGTTGCCTACCCGAACACAGCTCAGATGCGTTGACGGGCGAGCGCGAGCAGGTAGCTACAATAACGGTATGAACGGACGACAAATACTCACATTGTCGGTCTTAGGTGGGAAAGGGAGGGGGGGGGGTGAATTTATGTTCGTGACGAGACCTCATCGACAAGGGAGGAGGGGCTGCTCATGGGGTGGGGGTAGAGACTGCTCACAGTTATGGAAGGTTTATTATTGTAATATAACCAGCCGCGGCACGAGTCTGGTTTAGCGGGTGATGGGGTCCTGCAGGAGTTTCTCAGACCCCTTGTTTGAATCAGAAAATAGGAGAGAAACTCCAGCACGATACCGAGCTACTGTTACTTCTTTTTTTTCCACCGCCGCGGAATTTCATGACCCCATTCATTCCATCATACCCAAAGCATTTGAGAATTACTGATGACTTGGAATTCAAATGCATTTAAATGTAATCGAAAAGATCCCACGGTTCGGTCAAATGTACACGTTTGTGTAAGCATATCGTCGGACATCCAGCTCTGCTACTTAATTCACCACTCTGGAAATCCAAGTGTACGAATGTAGCACACTTGTAGGTGTGCGAGGATTCATTCGTACGTTTGGCCACTCAAACGTGTGAATATCCTTGGAAAATTCGCACGTTTAAGTGGCCAAGTGTACGAATGAATCCTCGCACACCTACAAGTGTGCGACATTAACACACTTGGGTTTCCAGTGCATTCAGTCCTGTTTTTCGCACCCACCTGCCGAATTACGGCCACCGCATGCGTTCCGGGCGATAAATAAATATCCCCGACGAACAGGGCATTTCATGACTGCAACGAGAGATCCGCCCGCACGGACACGAACAAAATAAGGGGAGACTCGATAGTAAGAAGCGCGCGACTCCAATAACTCAACAGTTATTCTCCCTCACTCCCTCCCTGCCTGCCTCGCTTGCCTCACTCGCCCCGCCCCGCCCCGCCCCGCCCCGCCCCGCCCCGCCGGTACCGGTGCCTTGTCGCGCTGTCGCGGTGCTCAGCGGCTGCCCGCCGAGCCCAGAGCGGCCGCAGTCGCAGAGCCCAGATCAATAGGGTCTTGGTCTGCTGGGCGCGCTCGTCGGCGGCGGGGACGCGCGGTGTTCGCGCGGGGTCGAGCGGCGCGATGCAGCTGCAGCTGTTTCTGGACAACATCTGCAGGTGCGCGGCGCCCCCCAGCCAGCTGCGGCAGCACGGTGATTCCGTACAGCGCTTTCGTCACTCTGTCCTTGTCGCACTCATGGGGGCACGGCCATGAGGAGAGGATATCACGAGACGCTGTTCGGAACCAGCCTTGCAGAGCGGGCCGGGTGGGTCCGGCTCCGTGCGGCTACCCAAGGGGAATCAACTCTGAATTTTGATGTGCACATTTTTGATGTAAATTTTTGAAAATTCTGCAAAAAATTTGCCTTATTTTTTCATATTTTTTTGGTGAATTTTCCTGAGTTCTTTTGATTTTTCTAAGGTTTTTCGAAACACCTCTGAATTTCTCAAATTTTTTTCCCTTATTTTTCTGAATTTTTCTATAAAAAAATAATTACGAAGTTTACATAAAATTCCGAGTTGTTTCCCCCTACAGCTATACCCGCGGAACGCGTCCGAATACGCAGGAGAGAGCGAGAGGGAGATACTATTCGGTTCCAGCGTCTCACTCGCACTTGCAGGAGGACTGAGCCCAGCAGCAGCGCGACGATGGGCGTCGAGACCGCGTCCGCCGGCGGGGCCGCCGCCGTGCCGGCCGAGGCCTGCGAGGCCGAGACCCTCTGGACGGCGGAGGGCCACGCCGTGGGCGCGCCCCCCGCGCCCGTCCGCGAGGCCGCGCCCGAGGACGGCGCCAGCGCGGCCCTCTCCTCGCCCGTGCTGGAGTTCTTCGCCGGCGCCACCGTCATGGTCACCGGCGCCACCGGCTTCGTCGGCAAGGCCCTCGTCGAGAAGCTGCTGCGCTGCTGCCCCGACGTGCGCGCCGTCTACATCCTCATCCGGCCCAAGAAGGGCATGGACGTGGAGAGCCGGCACCAGGAGCTGCTGCAGCACCCGGTACGCGCCACAGTTGTACGGAACAGGTCACATTCGCCGGAATGATGCATTTCGATCACGAGAGGACGACGCGCCTTATTACGCTATTATTTTTAATCGTTCTTTACCTGCTTTAAATATACATATACAGGTAAGCGAGCTTCTTGACTCCATATGACATGCGTTGCGTACGTTCGTTCGAGCGTAAATTCGGAAATATTACAAGGAACCCGATGGTCTCGTCGAAAATAAAGTTCAGAAGTTTCTTTACATAATATTCAAAGAAAACCGCAGAATGACGCGCGTTATCGACATGCATCATTCCCTCGTTTGCAAAACTTGTCCACCTCAGGGTTTAGAGGAAAAAAATGAACGCCATGCAACCACAAGAAAAGAAAAATCAAGGAAATTTTCTAAAAGAAAATTGAGATATCCTCCCCCCAAAATAAGAGAAAACAGTCTAAAAATTAAAAAATCTTATAATTAAAAAAAAAAAAAAAATTATAAGAAAACTTAAAAAAAAAAATAAAAAAAAATTTGGAAAGAAAATAAACTTTACATCAATTGCACACTAAAAATGGAATTACGTTTTTCTGGTCCCCGCCCTGCTGGTCCTGCTGGCCCTGTCCTCCTGTGCCGACGACCTCCTACTCACCTCCCGCTGGCCCGCAGGTGTTCGAGCGGCTGCGCGCGGAGCAGGGGCCCGGGGTGTTCGGCAAGGTGCGGCCCGTGGCCGGGGACGTCTCCCTGCCGCACCTGGGCCTGAGCGAGGCGGACCGCCGCCGCCTGCAGGCCGAGGTCAACATCGTGTTCCACTCGGCGGCCACGGTGCGCTTCAACGAGGGCCTGGCGGCGGCCGTGTCCCTCAACACGGTGGGCACGCAGCGCGTCATGCGCCTGTGCAAGGAGATGCTCGCCATCAAGTCGCTCGTGCACGTGTCCACGGCCTACTCCAACGCCGACAAGCGCGAGGTGCGCGAGGTGGTGTACGCGCCGCCCGCCGACCCCGAGGCCGTCATCAAGCTCGTCAAGTCGCTGCCCGAGGACGCCATGCCGGGGCTGGCGAGCGCGCTCATGGGCAAGCGCCACCCCAACACGTACACGCTGACCAAGGCCATGGCCGAGTGGATCGTGCAGGAGGAGGCCGACGACATCCCCTGCGCCATCGTGCGCCCGTCCATCGGTAAGCGTTAGCGGTGACACGCCCACAAGTGTGAGACAGTCATACATTTCCGTGTGCCCTAGACTTTGTTGCGAGGGGGAAACAGCTCTGAATTTTGATGTACAAATGTTACAAGTTTTTGTAAATTTTCGAGAACTTTTTGAATTTTTGTGAGTTTTTTGTGAATTTTACCTGATTTTTTTTTTTTGTGAATTTTTATAAATTACGATGTGTCCAAAAATTTAAGAGTTGTTTCCCCCTCGCTTTGTTGTATTGCTCACACTGATAAACCAAGTGTGCAACGGCTCAATTGCAAATCAATTGCAAGGTTCATCAGTGTAGACACGGCATTTCTTAAATTCATTTTTAACAGTGTAGACCCTCGCGGAATGACGCGACGATGACGAGACACAGTAACTACCACCACGTCCGTCAACATTTTTATCTTTTCTGGCCCTGCGAGTCACGCGTTTCCAACAGTGTAACCCTGCGCAGTGACGGCGGCGCTGCGGGACCCGGTGCCCGGCTGGGTGGACAACGTGTGCGGCATCACGGGCATCATGATGGAGATCGGGCGCGGCACGATCCGCTCCATCATCTGCGAGGAGGACTACATCGTGGACCTCATCCCCGTCGACCTGGTGGTCAACACCCTCATCACGGCCGCCTGGCGCACTGGCACCCACCACGCCAACACCGTGCAGGTCCAGTCACACACAACAAAATTTAAAAAAAAAATATTTAAAAATGCGAAAGAAAACATTTTTTGGGTTCCCATTTACCGGCCAAATAAATCTCATGTGGTATAACATATAATTACTCTTAAAAAGTTTTTCTTTCTTTTCGGTGGAAAAAAAAATCAAAAGTTTTGTCGGTATTTGAACCCGCGACCTCTCCAAACAGGTGTACAACTGCACGAGCGGCCAGCTGAACCCCGTGCACTGGCACGAGTTTGGGCGGCTGACTCAGAACCAGGCCGTGGAGACCCCGACCAAGTACGTGCAGTGGTACCCGGGGTTCAGCTTCCGCACCAACCGGGCCGTGCACAAGTTCTGCGAGATCTTCTTCCACTTCCTGCCCGCGCACGTCGTGGACCTGCTCATCCGCGCGCAGGGCGGCAAACCCATGTAAGCGCGTCTTTTCTCTCAATTCGAAAAAAAATTAAGAGGGCACGTGAGTATGTCCGAGGGGAAAACAACTAATTTTTTGTGTAAACATATTTTTTTCGTTCAAGTATTGCTGGAACTTTTAATTTTGAGGGGAAATTTCCCTACATTGTTTTGAATTTCTCTGAATTTTTCTGAGTTTCCCTGAAATGTTTTGAGTTTTGCTGATTTTTTTTTCTGATTTTCTATGAATTACGATGTGTACAAAAATTTTAGAGTTGTCTCCCCTTGATCAAGTAAATACTTCCGGAAATTTAAAACCGCCCCTCTTTCCCGCCAATCATCTGAAGCATGGTGAAGATCGCGAAGCGCTTCAAGATGGCGGCCAAGACGGGCGAGTTCTTCTCGCTGCACGAGTGGGACTTCGAGAGCTCCAACATGAGGGCGCTCATGAAGGACATGGACTGCGTGACGGACCGAGAGACGTTCGACGTGGACGTGTCGCACATGGAGTGGAAGCCCTACGTGGCCGACTACATGATGGGCATCCGCAAGTACGTGCTGAAGGACGGCGCCGAGTCCCTGCCCGCCGCCAGGCGCAAGCTCAACAGGTGAGCAGACTAGCATTTAAATTTGAATAAATAATATAAAAAAAGGAGCTGGAAGCAGGATTTGAACCCACGTCATCTTGTTGCAGGCTGTGGTGGGCGCACAGGATCACACAGGGCGTGACGCTGCTCGCGCTGCTGAGGCTGGCGTTCCTGGCCAGCTCCTTCCTCCTGGACAATGTCCTCTGCCTCTCCAGGTGACGGGCCTGAGGCTGCTGGCTGGAGGCGCTAGCTCACCGACGTTAAGACTGCAAGCGTTACTGTTACCCAGCGTAGCGTTACCTCATCTGTACATATACCATCAATGTCATCGTCATCCTTTGTTTGTTTGTTTGTTTGTTATTTTGCGTTTGTTATCCTAGAAACGGATTTAATATTTTTATTTTTAACCCTTTTTTTCTATCCCCGTAATAAATAAGTGTTTAACCCTATAAGTCACAGACAATTTCCCGACGAAAAATTATTATTTTTATGAGCTATCTTGGCTATTTGGAGGTCGGAGAATCCATTTTTGGTGGTCCCGACCTCCTCCGACTGCCGGTTTGGTTTCTATACCTACGTCCCATATATAGGACAGGTGACTTCAGGGTCTCTGTAACCGAAGTCAGGAACTACTGGAAGTAGCCCATTCAAATTTTGTGGAGGTATATATCAGTATACTGGAAGCCTAGGCTGGAAAGGGGAAACCCCAGACTAAAATACATCCTAGCTAAAAGTATGAAAAATCCTTCGAAAAAGTGCTACTTTTCACATGAAACGTTCTAGTTACCCCACCTTTGAGATGCGCCTACCCCGCTGATAACGTGTGATGTAATAATGTTCAAACTGACATAATCCTGAAGGAAAACCGCGCTAGCTCAAAATTGAGGCCCTAAGGGCTTTGGAACCGCAACGTCACATAGAAGTGACATTGTGACTTCAGGGTAATCATCTCATACATTTCGCTTTGTAGGGTATATTTTTACACTTTCCTTGTACACACTGGTACTGGCGCGTTCGAAACTATAATATCTAATGGCTGTGAGTCGTGAAACTCAATTTGAACCCTAAAACACCCCTCCTGACGTGTACAAACAGCAAAGAAACACGAACGTCATTCCTATAGGACATTGTGACTTCAGGGCTACCATAGAGCATTTGTCCTTTATAAAGGACATTCCTAAATTCGCTTATGGACACATAATATCAGGTTACCGGGTGTCCCAGAGAACACACGGCAGTGTTGCGGGTCTGCCTACCCACTCCGGCCGTAAGGCGCCACAGCCCCTGCAGCTCTGGCGAGTATGCAATCCCGCAACACTGCCGTGTGTTCTCTGGGACACCCGGTATATGCTGTTTATATCAAGGCCACGACCTGTACAGTAATTTTAGTCGCTCACTCCTAGTCTGGCTGTGCCATAGGCCGCTGGAACTGCGCGTAAAGGCCCGTCGCACAGTAGCCGACCAGACAGCCCCACAGATATTCCGAGTACGAGGTATCCGTCTACGGAGGGCAGAGCGCGGCCCAGCGAGCAGCGAGGTGCAGCTAGAGATGAGCGACGGGCTGGCCGCCGCCTGCAGACTGATTCACAAGATCGCGCTCCGCTCTCCGTCCTTGTCGCACCCACAGCGGTTCACTATGCTGGCCATGGCAGTGTTCCGTGAGTGCGACGAGGACAGATGTATGAAAGCGATCTTTGGAATCGGCCGGCTGGCCCTAGTCCACCGCCAGGTACCCGAGCCCTGCTCAGCCTCGGCCCGGCCTCGGCCCGGCCCCGGCCCCGGCCCCGGCCAGGTGCAGCTAGAGATGAGCGACGGGCGTAACTCGAGACCCTAGAGTCACAATGTCATTCCTATGTGACATTCATTTTCCCGGTTTCTCTTGACATCCGAACACTCGAAACAACAGTTCGACCCACAAACTGATAGTATTTTAGTTATAGATCACTAGTACAAACTGGGGGAGGAATAAATTAGTTGGGCTATCCGTGATGATCAATCAACTCACCAGAGAAACGCCGCGAACAAGCTTCGTATGCGTTGAGTCAGTGACGATGACGCGTGAGACGCGTGCAAAACAATCGAAGCGAGAGCGGCCCGCGCGGGGAGTTTTAAAGTCGTTTATGTTGGCATTATAAACTTTACTTCTTATTTTGGCCAAATACCTCTCCCATCGTAATACTAATTGAATCTGAAAATTTCGGGCAACTTTCGTTACCTTGGAGTCACATGTCCTATACAAAGGACGTTCATTGTAAGCTGAGTCCTGGGCTTCAGCGAACGCACCAAACTCAAAAGTGTAGCATTCCACTTTGTTTCTTACACCTTATACTACCATTTTCAATCAAGTTTAGATCTACTCGGCCTTTTCCCGGGCCGTAAAACGCTCAAAACTGCCGGCGTGCATCGGGTGTGCGATTCGGCGGTTTTTGGTGGGCAGTTGGCACCACTGGGTATGAGCTAAGGTTCCGGCGCGGAATTCAAAACATTGTGGGGCCAGCGAGGAACGCATTCTTGTGCCGCGAGGTCATCTCAAACAAAATTTGCGCCGTACAGACGCCTTTAAAGTGAACGTCCTTTGAGTAGGACATATGACTTATAGGGTTAAACGGAGCTGTTGGATTTTTACATTTATTTACGAAAATAATTCATGCCGGTATCGGCACACACACACTACGGAGGATAAAAATATATACACACACGACACATCTATAGTGAAGATGATGAAACAGTTATGAGACAGGTGATAAAAGTAATGAACTATCGTTCGCACATTTATCACGGCGAAGCAGCGGACATTATGAAAATGCGACTAAAGCACCAAAACCAATGAGTATATATTTGCAATCTTCGCTATTGGCCATTGTGGTTTTATTTAAAAGTCACATTGAAATGTTCTGCATCGAATGACTTCCATAAAATATGTACTCGCCAGGAGACCTTACATACGCATCACAGCCAGGAACTAATCTACATATTCAACTGTCGATTAATTACCACAGTTTTCTTTTCTGTCTTTCGAATCCGAGCCGGTGACCACCTGACCTGGCCAGCGTCGGGTCAGTCGCCCCGGCTCGGCGCGAGTGTATTCAGATTCACATTCACATTCGCGCCAGGCAGCTGCACAGACCCCGGTCGTTCTCGGGTGCGCACCGCAGCACGCACGCGCGCTGGACGGGTTGCCAACCAGCTCGGCGGCGAGCTGCCCCAGCCCAGCGCGCAGACTGATTCAGAAGAGAAGAGCGCTCTCCACGCCCTGTCTCTCTCGCACCTGAACGGCGCACCCCACGAGTGTGAGAAGGACAGGATGAGGAGGAGAGCGCTCTCTTCCGAATCAGCCCACAGGACAGGGCGGCCAGGGTCATTGCATCTGGCACAGCGTTACACGAGACTTAACGACAGCAGGCAATAGGAACATACACGTTACGTTCAGTGAGGACCGGACCGGCAGCGCAGATCAAAGTAAACCGCACTGCGGCGGAGTAGAAGATTCAGCAGCATTGAGGTTACATCGCGCGGACGAGGTGCCCGACGACGGGTGTCCGCGGGGCGGCCGCGTCAAGAGGAACACGATTGCGGTCGAGCCCGGGACGCCCCCCGCACGGGAGGACCAAGTGTGTCAGAGCAGTGTAATACACTTGTTCGCGTGTGAATGTTGCACACTTATAGGTGTGTGAACGTGGCACGATTGATGGTGTGTGAATTTCAATTCGCGCAGTTGAAGGTTTGTGAATTTCTATTCGCAAACATAAACACGTAAAGGTGTGAATGAAAAACACACACATCCACGTGCTCGCGTTCACACACTCGGGTTTCTGACGCGGGCGGCGCGACGCTCGCTCAGACTCCGTTGCCGCGGAGGGCGAGGGTCAGGGCGAGGACGACGGCGGCCAGGGCGGCGGACGGCGCGGAGGCGGCGGCGCCGCCCGTGTCGGCCTTCTGGTTGCGCGACGAGGTCCCCGTCGAGGTCGAGGTGCCCGTCGAGGAGGCGGCGGCGCCGCCCTCGCTGAACTGGTCGCGCCGCGCCACGGTGAGCTGCCCGCCGAACCACTGGCGGCCGGCCGGCGGCCACACCAGCTCCAAGTAGCGCTCCGAGTCGCGAGCGTACGGCGCCCAGGTCGGCGTGTTGGCCACGGCCGCGCCCTCCACGTCGGCCGGCGTCGGGTTCCTGCGGACGGCGACGAGAGTTTTACGGAGGTGGACGAGGGCCTCCGGGAGGTAGGTGCGGAGAGGGTGCACGCGCAAGCGATATCGAATCGCACGCCCGGCGACGTGTCGCGACGGTATCGTTCCGATAACGTTTCGTCGACATCGTGAACTCTTATGGAGCGGAGTGGAACGCTGGGCGAGTGCGACAGGTGTACCAGCTCGATGCTGTAGAGCCAACTCAAACGCGAGCTCACACCTCCCAGCAGCCACTGTAGCGCGCAGCGCGCTGGTCCAGCGTCGCCTGTCACCACTGCGGTGGCTCAGTGGGCTAAGAGCATTTTGGATGTATTCCGATTCCGCGAATGTAGTGGATGGCAGGACAGAATCACGCGGGACCTATCTCTGTCTCTCTCGCTTAAGCGCCCCTCTCCTACAGCACCGAGTTCCCCATCGCGGCCTAGGGCTGGGCGGTATTTCAATGTATTGTAAAAAGTTTCAATATTTAAAATATTGGAATTTCCAATATTCATATATTGTTTTATTCAATACCAAAATTTTGTATTGATTCCGAAATCCAATATTAATTCTAGAATTCTATGTTGATTAATTGATTGGTAAATTGGGAAACCATTCTAAATGATATTGGATAGGTATTGGAATTGTTGGTTATCCCGCCCAGCCCTACCGCGGCTTGCGCGTTATTTTCTCGCCTTGCGTGCACGTGTACGTCTATAGGGTGGCAGGGAGGGTACTCACAGGTAGGTGACGAAGTTGGCGATGAGCTGGCGCAGGGTGAGGGCGACCCGCAGGTCCGCGCCCTGCCACGTGGTGCCGTCGGGGAAGATGTAGGGCTGGTCCGCGCCGTGCGACACTCCTGAGGACATCACAACGGCGACCATAGCAAAACATTTGCACAACAGGGTGGGAAAAAAAAAATCATCCAGCGGGTTTGAGTTGGTGAACGACGTTACGCACCCTGGGGGGAGTTCTGCGTCAGGGCGCCGTTGTGGTTGAAGGCGTACAGGTAGGAGGACGGCTGCCCGTGGTCAGAGACCAGCTGTGCGATGCGGCGCGCGGGGCTCTTGAAGCCGAAGGCGCCCACCAGCTGCAAGCAAGCAGGGGCCGATACAGAAGATCAATATTTTGCATTCTCGATAACTCTAACCCAGTATCGATAGTTAAGTTTCGATAGCGGGCAACTCGAGGGGGCGACAGCTCCGAAATATTTGTACGCCTCGCAATTCACATAATCAGGAAAATTCTTTAAACTTCGTAGAAATTCACAAAACTTTAGAAAAACTTCAAGCAAAACCTGCATAATATTCGACAAAAAAATCACAACATCTGTACACAAAAATTCAGAGTTGTTTCCCCCTCGGGGCGCGGAAGCTCTTTAACATAAGGATAGGGAAAAGTATCGATTTTCTACAGCATCACGATAGTTGTTCATCCATATCGATACGCATTTCATCGATATATTTCGGTGACATGTGGTACTCACGTCGATAACGCCGTCCCTCATGGCCGCGAAGTCCCCCAGCGTGCTCAGGTCCATGAAGGCTTGTAGGGAAGCGTCCGCCACGTACGAGGCCGGATCGTCCAGACCTGCGAGAAAAAGACAGACAAGGAAGAAAACAAATTATTACAACAGCCGAATAATTTTCCCGCCCTGGACAAAGTCTGTCCATCCAGCCTACAACGCCTGCCCGCAGTCCACGCCGAGGGGGCATCTCTCATATAAAACATGTACAACGTTTTCTTTAACTTAAAAAATAAATTGATTTCCCAACGAAAATTTCTGACACATTTTGTTAAATTTTGATCTTTTACCCTCATTCCTGAAATTTTTCAATTTGTTAATTTTTTTTTCAATTTTTCTGTTTTTTCCTCTTTACTAGATATATATATTTTTATGTTATAGAGGTTTTTTTTCGTGCAATACAATGATTTTTCAAAGTGACCCCCCCCCCTCCCCCCTACGGTCCACGCCGCACCCCATACCGTAGGTGTGCGTTGGGCTGCCTACCTCCACGGCGCCCAGCTACCCGCCCTGCCGTCTGATTTCGAAGATCGCTCTTGCGCCGCGCCACCGTCCTTCTCGCACTCACGGGGCCCTGCCATTCCTGACATAAGGCACCGCCACAGGTGCGACAAGGACAGCGGCACGAGAGCTATTTTCGGAATGAGACGGCAGGCCGCGGGCCGCACGCGACACAGGTGGTGTCGGCCTCTCTGACTCGTCTGTCCGCTAATCCCTAATCGCTGTCGCTTAATCGTTTCCCGCCCGAGCATTATAGGCTGCTGATGGCCGATCGCTTACCGATTATTTGGAGCACCACGTGGATCAGGTCGTTGCGCAGATAAGTGGCGTTGTTTGTCAGCTTACTGGGTCCGAAGTAGTACTGTTCGGCAACTGCGGGGAGAGGGAAAGAGTTGGATTAGATTGAGCAGTTACAGTGAACTACAGCAGCAACAAGTTTCGGAAACGGTCAGCTTCGGTGACAGCCGGTTGCAGTAACGTCCAGTGGCACCGAGTCAAAGGTAGGGGGAATTCTAGAGACTTGTCAGTTTCAGTGACATCAAGCAAAAGTAACACAGAAGTTACAGCCGCAAGTCAACAAAAGTAACATCCACACGGGAAAAAAAATCGCTCAACTGAAATTAAATGTGAAAAATTTGCACTACGTATAATAGCATTGAACAGCGGAAAAATAATCAGCAGTGTAGCTAGAAAATAAGCACGGTAGCTTAAAAGTTAGCTGTAAAGCTAGAAAATTAGTACGCCTGCTATTTTGTTTGCTCGAACGCGAATTATTTTTTAGAGTGTAATAAAGTACCACTGAGTAACAGCAACAGGTCAGTTACAGTAACATCAACATCCAGTAAAAGTAACACAAGTTGCAGTGACAGGTCAGTTCAGTTTCAATGGCATTCAGTAGACGTAACTGAGTTACAGTTAGTTACAGATACTCACCCTCGAGCGGGAAGGTGCCCTCGTGCTTAGTTATGCCCGTGAGGTAGGGGCGCGCGGTGAAGTCCGGCGAGGACAGGACGTTCTCCGGGAGGTCCGGGAGCACGACGACGCCCGCCTGCTGCACCGACGGGCAGCTCCCGGACATGATCAGGTGCCCGCCCTGCATGGCCTTGAGCTGCGCACGGGAGGCAAGAACACCAGCGATTAACCATTCTGTTTTCAAACTTTAAACACCCTGCATGCATGAGTGTGGCCCAGACATTATTTTATTTTTATTCCCGCGTCAAGTATTTCGGAACGCGAGCGTCCGCTCGGGAGCAGCAGACAGTTCTGAAGCCGGTGACAGGACAATAACCATCGTCAGCGTTCTGCAAACAGACCACAGAGCGCGGGTTTATGGCGCCGTGTGTGATACGGGGGCGCCGCCAGGGGGCCGCCCGGGGCCCGGGGCCCGGGGGGCAAGGTGAAGGTGCAGCTCATGACGTTATCTAGGTTACGGGCAAGGACTCCGAGATGCACAAGTTTCTTTCAAAACACGTCATTTCGCAAGCATTTTTTTAGAAAAGGGATTTTTTCAACTCGGTCTCATACTCGGTGGTGGAGAGAACGAGTATTGTTCTCAGTGCAAGGTGATGCTAAAGATGTTTCCACTTTCATTTCAGAACACAGACCACTAACAACCCAGGGGGGAAATAACTCTAAAATTTTTGCGCATCTCGCAGTTCAGAATAATTCAGAGAATTGCAGAAAAATGGGAAAATTAAGGGAGATTCTAAGATATTTAGAAAAAAAAAATCAGAAAAAATGAGCAAATTCGTAAAATTTTTCTAAATTTTACAAACACAAATGGGAAAAATTCAACCAATAACTGCTTAGCAAATCTACGAAATTTCAGAACAATTCACCAAATTTCACAAAACCTTTACACCAAAATTCGTAGTTGTTTCCTCCTCGTATTAAGAGTGTCACGGCTACGGCTGCGGCCGGCGGTACTCACGATGAACAGGATGTAGGAGCTGATGAGCCGCTTGGCCGGGAGCTTCTTGAGGCACTGCACGCGCGCGTCCAGCGCCTGCCCCGGGCCGCCGCACAGCGCCGCCTGCGTGATGTCGCTGGCGGCCTGCTCCGGCTTCCGGTCCCACGCCCAGAACGCCAGCGCCGACCCGGACATGGGCATGGCGGCCTGGACGAGGTCCTTGGTGAGCGGGCTGAGGTACAGCAGGCTGGTGACGGCCGCGCCCGCGCTGTGCCCGCCCAGGGTCACCCGGGACGGGTCGCCGCCGAAGTGCTCGATGTTGTCGCGCACCCACCGCAGCGCCTCCACGATGTCCAGCAGGCCGGCGTTACCGGGCACGCCCTCCGTCTGGAGGTTCAGGAAACCTGCAGCCGAGAGGGCACACTCATTTTATTTTTTTCTAGCTTTTTCCCTTACGTTACTTCGCCAAAATGTATCGAAAAAGTGCTCACATCTGCTCACAAAAGGAACGGAAAACGGAAGAAATGGCAGCCGTAATAAGTTTATAGAGTCTTACGGCAAAACTTAAAACGACAAAAAAATAAAAAATAAAATAAAATAAAAATAAATTTCAAGTTAAAGGGAGAGAAAAGGGTTTCACAGAATTATGTAACTTTGCTGGAAATCGACAAAAACAAACATAGATCCCTTTGGATCACTTGTAAATGGGAAGCCATGGAGGAGTAGGGTATGGGTCGAGGTATGGGTACTGGGTAGAGGTGGTAGAGGAGTAGGTTACACAACGCAGCAAACTCGGTAAGCTGGCGGGGGTGTGACAGGAACACACCCGCCGCCCCGCCACCCCCGCCCTCTAAGCTAACCAAACCAGGGTGGTCACACAATCTGGAAAGTCCAATTCCCTGATATTTCCCTGACAAAATTGAATTTTTCCCTGACATGAACGCAAGAATTATTGGAGGGCTAAAGCCGAGGGTAAAACTGTTAAAAAAAGAGTGACAAATCTGCGTTGTAAGAATAATTCGCAAATGTAGTCGATTGAAAAAAATTCCCTGACATTGGGCAGTTTTCCCTGACATTTCCCTGACTAATTTTTTTTCCTGACGTTTCCCCGACCAATTTTTTTCCCCTGACATTTCCCTGACCTGTGGCCAACCTGCTAATCAAGCACAGTCCAGTCAGGACCCACTTACCCAGCGGCCCGAGGCGGTACTGCGGCGACACGAGTACCATGTCGTGGTCCAGGAGGCCCTGCGGGTTCTTCTCGCCGGCCCAGCCCGTGAGGAAGCTGCCACCATGGACGAACACCAGCACGGGCAGCTTGGCCGAGCTGTTCACCTGCAAACACGGGCCGTACACACACCTTCATTTTCTAGTGTGTTTTTGTATATTTTATTTTCCATTTGAATTTTCCTTTTGCCATCCGCTGTTTTTCATTCGGAGGAAAAATTACACGCGGTGTGCTGTGCAGGTACTTTGGGCGAAGCTATAGCCGCCAGTATTCATTATGGTTACGCAATCGACGAGGAGGAACACCCCGCCCCGCCCCGCCCCGTCACGGTCCGACGGCCCATTTGACCAGTGTTTTTGACCGCTTTCGGGCGCTTTCGCGTGATGTCGCGGAGGCGCGTGGACACGTGGGCGTTCTGCCCCGCCCGCCCCGCCTCACCCGATCCACGTGCCCGGTACGAAGTGCCGGACTTGGCCGTGGAATCGCTGACGGGGAGGTCTGTTGGGCGGCGACAGAGGTTTCATTCGGGTGGGTAAATAGGGTCCGGACGCGTCAGAAGATGCCAGGTGTGAGCGGGATGGAATGACGGCCAGGCCCGGCCATTTCACTCCCACTCCTCCCCGTACAAAAAAATCGGGCTCACAGAAGGATCACGGTGATTCATTCTAGAGACAAGCAGCAGCCATTGCGTATCCACGTTTGATCCACGTATGCGACAAAATAAAGTCATTATTGATCCATCGTGAAGCCCTTCGTGAGACTTAGCTGAGACAACTTTGTTGTCGCAAGAATGGATCCAAGAAGGCTGCAGTATGTCTGCTTTGTCACGAAAAGTAGCCTTTCCTGAGACACAACGTTGATCCAGACTGTAGCCAATCTGGAGACAACGCGGGGAAGGCGGCCAAGACACGCTGGAGACACCATTGAGACATACGTCATCAAACTGGTGAAAAAAGCGAAACGCGAATGGGAAGGTACAGCGTATCGAACTACCGACCGGCGGAGTAGAAGTTTGTGTCGCTCTCCACTTGGCCAGAGAGGAGAGACAAAGAGTCATGCGTCGCCAGCCGCTCAGATTAAACCCAGCGGGATGCTGGAAAGACTCTGTGGAGACATCGCTGAGACATACTAGATGAGCACACTTGGCACTCGATGGATCAAGTATGTCTCAGCGATGTCTCCAGCGAGTCTGCCCAGCGCGTCCCGCTGGGTTTAATCTGAGCGGCTGGCGACGCGCGACTCTTTGTCTCTCCTCTCTGGCCCAGTGGAGAGCGACACAAACTACTACTCCGCAGGTCGGTCGATCGATACTCTGTACCTGCCCATTCGCGTTTGGCTTTTTTCACCAGTTTGATGACGTATGTCTCAATGGTGTCTCCAGCGTGTCTTGGCCGCCTTCCCCGCGTTGTCTCCAGATTGGCTACAGTCTGGATCAACGTTGTGTCTCAGGAAAGGCTACTTTTCGTGACAAAGCAGACATACTGCAGCCTTCTTGGATCCATTCTTGCGACAACAAAGTTGTCTCAGCTAAGTCTCACGAAGGGCTTCACGATGGATCAATAATGACTTTATTTTGTCGCATACGTGGATCAAACGTGGATACGCAATGGCTGCTGCTTGTCTCTAGAATGAATCACCGTGATCCTTCTGTGAGCCCGATTTTTTTGTACGGGTCGTTTTTGGACGCGTACCTGCGGGGTGTGCACGTCCAGGACGAGGCAGTCCTCGCTCTGGGTCTGGGCGGCGGAGGCGCGCGGCCGGCGCGCACGCAGCCCCAGCAGGGACGACGCGTCCACCTGCATGCAGATGTTGCCCGGCGTCGACGCGTCCCGGACACCAGTCCACGGCTTCTTGGGCACCGGCGCCTGATAGGAACCGGAGACCAAATAAAAATTAAAATTTAAAGCAAATATTAAAAAAAAAAATTGCAAAGTAGTTGAATTTTCTTTGCTATCTGAAAAGATAAAAAGTTTTTTCTGCAATTTAACAAAAATTGCTCCTTTTTTTATCCTTGACAATAACATTTTACTCTTGTGAAAAAAATAATCTTTAAGAGGCCGTTGAACCTATAACGCACCACGAAGCGCAGGTCGCCGACGGGCGGCTCGGCGAACGGCACGCCGAGGTACGAGTAGATGGGCCTCCGCTTCTGGTCCGAGAGGGTGACGGTGCCGCTGAGGGAGCCGAGGCCCGGCAGGCTCACGTCGGGAGCGGTCACGGCCTCGGCCGCGGCGGCCGCCTCCTCGTCGCCCACCTCGTAGCGGGTGGCGTCCAGCTGCGTGGGCGAGTGCCCGTCCACGTCCACGTCGACGGGGTCCTGGAGCGTGCGGCCGCGGCCCGCGGGCACCAGGGCGGCGAGCGCCAGCAGCAGCAGCGGCAGCGACGACGGCGTCCTCATGGCGGCGACCTGCGTGCGACGGCTCTCAGCGGTCGGCTGCGAGTGAGCGCCCGGTGGATGGGGCGCGCGGGTGCCAAGTGATTTCGGTACTGCCCCGCCCCGCCCCGCCCCGCCACCGCGTCCGCTGATATGCACAGGTGTCGCGGGTTGCAGCGTACAAGGAGATTAGCAGGATCAGACCACGGGTCGGGCTACCCGGGCGCGCGCCATGTAGGGTAATTCCGAACAGTGCTCAGCAGTGTCCTCTCTCTCTTTCTCGCTCCTAATGGTCGTACTACTAGAGTGCGATGAGGACGAAGAGACGAAACCACTGTGCGGAATCATCCTGCAGGTGAGCGGTGCAGCCGGGACAGTCGTTCGTCTCGGTTGCTGTGCGGTGACATGTCATGCTCCTAGTCAGCCTCCACAATGTCGCTCGAGGCCCCGGCCCCCGCAACCCCTCATCAAATAAACTACCGACTTCCAAGCAAGTGACAAAGGAGCAGGGAGCGCAGCCCTCACCCCTAGATACAGAATTTTATAATTACATCGTAAAAGTTGCGTGGGGATGTTGCGACTATTCTCCAGACATACATCTCTGCGTAGGAAGAAAGTGGGAGGTGGGCATTAAAACGAAAATAATTTTCAATAAGGATGAGTTAAAGCCTTTATAAAACCCAACTCACCCACTATAAAAGGTAATCAATCAGAAAAATCATTTCAAAAAATACTAATAAAAGAAAATAGATCACGATTGAACAAAAAGTTCTGTTTTGCCCAGCGCCGTGCATTACGACTACAACTAAAAATAAACAGATCCACGCGTACATATTGAACGTGGGATTCGCAGGGATTTACGAGGGTGTTTTGTGTGTACCTGCCTGACAGCTGCCTCAGCACGAGGCGGGGAGCTGTTTGGAGCGGAGAGTCGCCTGGGACCTGGGACCCAGTCAGGCCAGCGCGGCCCCGACCTTGTTTGAGGAGCTGCTGCGCCTCCCGCCCCGGGGCGCGGGGGCGGCGGCGGGGGCGGGCAACACCGCCATCCCGGGGAGGACGCCGTCGACCCCCGGCGCCAGGGGTGGGACGTGGACGACGACAGCCATGTCCGGCGGGGCCGCGGGCCGCGGGCCGCGGGCGGACTATAGGTGTCCGCCGGCCTCCACCACCGCGACGCCCGTCAGGGTGCGCCTTACTACGGCTGCACGACCAGGGGGCCGCCCCGCCCCGCCCCGGGTCGAACCCACCGCGCCATCGCCTGCACCTCCCTCGCCCCGCCCCGCCCCGCCCCGCCCCGCCCCGCCCCGCCCCGCCGGCCTTGACATTGGCCCCACGGCGCTCCGCAGCGCCCCGAGGCCGCCGCCCGCCGCGCCGCCCCGCCCGCGGCAGCAGACTGTCCCGCCCCCGCTCTCACCTCGCTGACGTGCTGGTTGAGGACGCGCAGGCAGTACGTTGACGTCCTCCGCGCGCTCCCGGGCGTGACTGCAGCATATTCATGCCGGCACCGCGGCCAGCCCAGCCTGGCCCAGCACCGCACAGCACGTGCCCGCCCGCGCGAGCGGCGGCAGGGCAGGTCGTCGGAGTATGAGAAATCGGTCGTGACCGGTCGTGTCTCCCGCCAGAGCTGTAGGTGATAGGGCAGGCGTGCATGACCATGACCATCATGATCTGCGGGCGGGAGGCTTCGTGTTGCCTACCCGTGGCACCGGGCAGTGTTGCCAGAAAGTTAGGCAAAAAATCTCGCCCAATACACCTGTGCGTAACGGGACTGTATCTCCGCCTGCCTGCTAGGTAACATCTGTGCACGAGTGCAGGAGAGTTGTCTTGTAGGCAGGCTGAGATACAGTCCCGTTACGTACAGGTGTATTAGGCGAGATTTTTGTCTAACTTTCTGGCAACATTGGCACCGAGGGGGCAAACAAACACTTGTGACATCCTGTCTACCGGGCGTGTTTCTTTGAATGCGTAACAGTGTTGCGGGTTTGCCTACCCCATTCGCCCGTGAGGAGCAATGGCCCCTGTAGCGCTGAGGAGGAGTATGCAACCCCGCAAAACTGTTACGCATTCAAAGGAACACCCGGTACAAACCTGGGGAAACCTCGATGAAATCTGCGGGAATCTCGATGAAATCTTTGTAAATCTCGATGAAAACATTAAAAATTAAAATCTCATTTCATCTCATAGAAATGACTCAAAAAATCAGAGAAATCTTGTGAAATCTCACGAAACCTTGTGGTATCCCGTATCAAATCTTTTAAAATTTTGTGAAATCTTACCGGAAGAAATATTTACAATACCCGTTAAAATCTTACGCAATCCACAGAAAACTCATTTTAATAGAGATCCTGTGTAAACACGGTTAAAGCAATGTGTGATTTTTTGAGGGAAAAGGGAAAATTTTGAGGAGGTCCCTCAGAACTCCTCAGATTTTGAGGGAGTCTCCTCGACTCGCCTCATTTTTCGAGTGGACTTCCTCAAAATCTGAGGAGTTTCTCCTCAAAATGAGGGTGTCCCTAAAAATTTTCCCCTTTCCTCAAAAAATCAGACAAGGTTTTTACCGTCCACTAGTATGGAGAGTGGTTGCCCCCTCGCGAGGCGCAGACTAGAGGAAAGTAGGGGAGCTGAACGAGCTGCATCGGCGCACGCCTGCCTAGTGGGCAACACCTCAGCGCAGATGGGTGTGTGTTGCCTAGTGGGCAGGCGCGTGAGTACCGACCGCTTCCACACAGCTGTGTGGGTTGTGCGCTTCTTGCATACTTTTCTGGCATCATTGCTGCCACAGGCTGAGGTGAGAGGGGAAAAACAATTTTAAAGTGTTTGCACACCTTGGAGAAATTCAGACAGAACATTTCGGGGAATTCAGGAACAAATTAGAAAAATCTCAGAAAAAGGGCACAAAAGTTCACATGAGTTTAACAAAAATTCAAGCAAAAATTGCAACAAAAAAATAAATAATCAACAAAAATTCACAAGATTTGTGCACCAAACTTCAGAGTTGTTTCCCCCTCATGTCAGGCTGAGGTAGGCAGGGCGAGCGGACGCGCCCCCGAGTGCAGCAGCGGGGTTGCCTGTTGGCCCCTCGAGGCAGCTCGGCTGCTGGGGCCTCTCGCCGACGGGGCGGGGCGCACGTGGACGAACAGAGGCACGGCCTGCCTCCTGGTGCGGCAGAGTATTGACACAATGTTATCCGCGAGCGCGAAGCCGGGCGCGGCAGGAGCAAAGCGGGATCAGGGCGCTCATGCTTGAGCGAGGAAAAACCAGTCAACGACCGCGAAAACAGGGAGAGCAGGACTCCCAGGGCGGGGCGGGGCGGGGCGGGGCGGGGCGGGGCGGGGCGGGGCGGGGCGGGGCGGGGCTGCCAAGCGACACACGACCTGCAGCGGAAGCAGAGCGGCAGGTGCAATCCAATGACGGTCGCTCTGGCCGCCTCCTCAGCGGGGCGGTGACGTTTAATCTGCAAACCAGCCGGGCACCCTTCAGATTCGAGGAGTGTGTTATTACGTGGTCACTTCGATCATGTAATAAGTGATCGTGTAATGAGTGACTCACATCGGCAATGACTCACGGTGCTAAAATTTCGGGTAGATACGCTCAGTGGGCGACGGAGCCGCGCGCTTCCTGCTGAGCTATTTTTGTTTTCTGAATAATAATTTTAAAAAAAATTGCAATGATGTGGCAAAATGAAAAATTAATTGTTGTACGCTTCCTCCTAATTTATCTCCTCAAAACTTCAGTCCAATCTCACTATTACTGTCTAACAACAATATAAATTTAGCAGCTTCAAAATCATTAAATCAAAGCAATAATTTTATACGTGATCGTTTCTTTAAGAACAGTGTGTCATAAATAAAAAAAATAAAAAAAACATCTGACCGTGATCAGTTTTGGGGGACGCAGCGTGGCTAGCCAAGATTAGTACGCTACCCGATAGGGGTGGCGCGACGTGGCGCTGCGAGGCGGAGGGCACATCAAAGGCGGCCGACGCCACCAGGGCCGAGTCCGTGGGAACGGAAGCCAACGGCGAGCTACCCCCACACAAAACAACACCCTGAATTTAAGTGCACACATTTTTTGATTTTTTGTAAATCTTCGAGAACTTTAGAAATGTTGTGAATTTTCACTTGAATTTTTGCCTAAATTTTTGTGAATTTTCCTAATTTTTTTTCCTGATTTTTTTCAATTTTTTCTTAATTTTTCTGAATACTGAGGTGTACAAAAAATTCAGAGTTGTATCCCTCTCGCCCGACAAACACCGTCGCGCATAACGAGTGACGTATGCCTCTATGGTGGGCGCAAGCTCTTCTTATGTAACGGCTCGGGGACCAAATTCAGTTTGGTGGAGTGTGGCGGAAAAATTTCAAACAGACTGGGCAGCTGCCAGCAATAAAACTCCCCTCACAAGGAGATGCAGAGTGGGGGGAAAAATTTGGAGTGTCATTGCGGCGTTGGCTTCAGCTTCGGGTCGCTGCCTGGAGACTGGTGCCCGTGCCCGGTCCCCGATGCCTACTACTAGGTACCCAGTACCCGATTCGATATTGGTGCAGGATGGGTTGCCTGCCCACCAGGCGGCGGCCGTGCGCGCGCAGCCGCCGGGCAGGTACCCTGGTACCCACCACCCATTACCCGGTACCCAGTACCTGGTGCAGGATGGGTTGCCTGCCCACCAGGCGGCGGCCGTGCGCGCGCAGCCGCCGGGCAGGTACCCTGGTACCCACCACCCATTACCCGGTACCCAGTACCTGGTGCAGGATGGGCTGCCCGCCCTCGCGGCGGCGGCCGTGCGCGCGCAGCCGCCGGGCAGGTACCATGGTACCCACTACCCATTACCCGGTACCCAGTACCTGGTGCAGGATGGGATACCTACCCGGCGGCCCTGCGCTCGCGGCCGCCGGGTAGGTAGGCCACCCATCGCGCTTGTCCTTTCAGACGCTAGGCCCCCGCTCACCGTTTGTCCTCACCTGCACTGGAGACTCATGTGTAAGAATTTTAGCTCCTTTGTAAGTGTGAGCGTTTTCGTTTGTACACTTAGACAAGTGGACGAGTCAATTTTCCAGGAAAATCACAATTTTGCTTTGCGAGGAATTGAATTTTCGGCACTCCGGCAGGCGATTTGTGCGAGTGAAAATCCGCACACCTTCGTACACGGAACTGCTATTGCCGAGGCTATTGCCCCGATATTACTTCAATATTATTGAAATTACCTTCATATTACAGCAATATTACCTATATTTTTGCCTACAACATTACCCCAGTATAACAATATTACAATATTACTGAAAATACCAACATTCCTCCGTACACGGCTAAAGGCAGTTGACGACCCCTCGGACATTAGCACAAGCAGCACAAGCGATGCCCTGAGGCGCGCACCCACACAACAAGCGCGGCTCGCTCCGCGAAATCTCATCACATTGCCAGCGATTAAGCTCGGACGCCCCTCCCCTCCCCTCCACCCGTTTTCCGCGAATTCCAACCGATATCGCGAGTGTGTGGCTTACGTCGTTTAATCGCCTTTTAACCTCGTTTTATTGACACCGCCAGGACGACCACCGTCCGTGCCACGTGCATACTTCAACTCGTCTATTTTATTTTTCACGAAACTCGAAACAAATTAGCCATAAGTCTGCTACAGTGGCGCGCGAGGGGCGCACCGGCGCGGTGTTCCGGAAGGTTCGACGTTCGACGCGCACCGTTACGACCCTGGGCCCTCCAGGCCAGCCGCCCGATTCCGAGGATCGCTCTTGTGCCTCCGTCCTTGTCGCACTTAATATGGCGGAGCCCAACGTGGGGGATGGCAGGGCCTCATCCCCATGAGTGCGACAAGGACGGAGGCGCAAGAGCGATCTTCGGAATGAGGCGGCGGGCGGCGGGCCAGGCCTCCGCATGCCGGCGCGCCGCGGACACGCCTGGACCAGCGGGGCTGACCCTATGCCCTTCTTTTAGCCGCGGCCCCGACCCTCGTATATGTCTCTCTCGCTCTCACCACCAACGTTTCCTGAACCTCCTTCTCCCTGTCTCTCTCTCTCTCTCCGGGAGAGCGGTCGTTATATAAGGGGATCACAACCGGTCCTGCAGATAAGAGCATAGGAGCATGTTCGGGCGGCAGCCCCGCCCCGCCCCGCCCCGCCCCGCCCTCCGCTGCGAAGAGGCGAGCCGCGAGAGGCGCCCAAGTTCAAGAGCACGGCCAGGACGCCAATGGAGCGAACGACGCCAGCCCCGCGGAGAGGCTCCAGGACGAGGCCCCGCCCCGCCCCGCCCCGCCCCGCCCCGCCCCGCCCCGCGCCCAGCCACGCCCCTCGCAATGACATAACCCCCGCACGACGCACCGCGAATAAACCATCCCCGGACCAAACCACAAAACTAGAGGTGACCGCTGCCAGTTATTCGCCGTTGTCGTGGCACGCCCGCGCGGTAAGCCCCTCCCCGCTGACCTCACCTCACCCCGCCCCGCCTCACCGCTCGCCCACACCCTCAGGCCTAGGCGCGAGGGGGCACTGACTTTTAGAAAGTGTGGGGGGGGGAAGTGGTGGGGAGGGGAGGGGAGGGTACGCCCTTGGCTTTGACGTGGTGGTGTCACTTCCGCGCGTTGCATGCCAGCGCACCCGCCGTGCAGCACCGGCGGCCGGCGCCTGCACCGGGAACCCACAAGTGTGTGAAAGTCGCGCAGTTGAGGGTGTGTGAATGTCACACGCTCTTGGATGAGTGCGAATGTCGCATGTGTCGCGAACACTGCGAAGGGTTTGGAGAGTTTGAGTTTCGTAGAAAATATAACCAGTTCCAGTGCGAGCGGATGGGAGTTCGCACGTCTTCAAGTGTGCGACATTCACACACTTGGGTTCTCCGGGTGACTGCAGCTCCGGCATCCTGTAGCTTCCGAACGGCCGCCCCACCCCGCCCCGCCACCCGCCGGCCAGCTGCACGCGCGCCCCGCCCCGCCCCGCCCAGACACTACCTGCTCTGCCTGCTCCTCTCGACATTTATGTCTTCCTGATAGGAGCCGCGGGGTCGCCGCCCCGCGAGCGCAGTGCAGTGCGCATAACGGTTCCTGAGGGCGGATAACGCGCATCCGAGCGTGCGACTAGTCCGGCGGCGGTGTCGGGTCCAGGGAGCTGCTAACATTATGCGATCGTCCCGATACAGATGGGCTTATTCCACGAGCTGTAACCTGTAACGCCAGGGAGAAACGAGACGCATGGCCATTTGGGCAACAACAAAAAAGCGATACCAGGAATATTGATATTTAAAACCCATCAATTAAAAAGAAATATCAATATCGGAAAATTATCGCTATTCAAAAATTATCGGTACTAAATATTCCCAAATTTAAAAACGATCGATATCGAAAAAAATCGATCTTAAAACACTATTGAAATTGAAAATCTATCGATATTAAAAACCAATCTATTTTCAAAACTATTGGTATTCAAAAATACTGTCGATATTAAAAAACTATCGATACTGAAAAATCTATCGATATTGAGGAAAATCAATCCTTTTCCCCTATCTCATTCTTTGGGTGATGCCCGCTACCGATAATAAACTATCGATATAATGGTTGAGTGATATCGATGATGCAAAATATCTCAACGTTATCGGCCATCTCCAGGAGAGACAGCGATGATAATGGCCGTGTTTGCTTTAGTCGACGACGGTCTGGGTGACCAAATACTTCGCCACCTCTCACTCTCTGACGTCACGTTTGGAACGATTCGGTCAAAATAAACGTCACGGATGGACGCGCGGACAGTCGAGACGCGCGGAGCTATTTAAACTGCAACAAGATAAGCGCGGGAGGGAATGTATCCGGTCCGACAAAAGAAAACAACAACACTTCAGCGGAATCGCGACGACGGAGCGCGGCGGGGAAAAATAAACAAATGTTAACTAGGCTTGTTCCTGTGTACCGTTTCTATACTTTTTCTGTCCGACTGTTTTGTTTTGTTTCCTCTCCTCTGGCGGGGGATTGTGGAGGCGGGGGCAGCACGATGTCCAGCAATAACTCGTCGTGTTGCCCGCGGATTAGTTTGTCCACGACGGGAAAAATCAAGTGACGTGTGCGTGGTCAGGAGACACAACCGGGTACATACCCGGGTAGCGTGCCGGCCGGGTCTCAGCGGGTACCGGCGGGTACCGGGTGCCCGTCCGCAGAGCAGGTACGGCGCACGAGCAACGCTGCTGCCGCCGCGCATTTTATTGGTTTCCCTCCGACATTAAATTATCAGGACGCTGGCGGAAACTGCCGCATACACCGCCATTTCGGCGCGAACTTATTTTTATTATTTTTTCATCACTCGGAATTAAAGATTAACTTTTCCGCATACAAAAAAAGATGTATTTTTAACAGCACACTTCTTGCTCCGGCGTTGGATATGACAGAGAGGATAAGTTTTTCTACGCAGCTTATTTCAGCCAAACGACTAAATCGACGGTTAAACTCAGTTTTAAGCACACCTCATTTTTTTTTCCCCTGATGGATTGAGGACAATGACTCTCCCCCTCCCCTCCCCCCTCCTCCTCACTTTATATGATTCTCCAGTCGGACTTGAGTATCTAGTTGGTCCCAAATTAGACTCTGGTGTTCCTCCTGAGTCGCAGTTGTGCGCGTCGTTCCTCCTTCTTCTCTGATGCAACCCGCTCGGGGGGTTGGATCAGCCCTGAGCGAGTAGCTTGTACATAAGCAATATTGAATGAACGCTTGATTGCTTTGTTTTGCTTTCCTCATCTTCACTCATACGCAGCCGTATGCGTATGACAGACCGTTTCTCGCCTTGGTTTTCTTCTTTTTTCTTCTCGGAGAAGGGGTTAACGATCGGAGAACACACCTCTTTCTCCGACCTTGCCTCGCTCGAAAACACTACGAGAAAGTACCCGGGAAAAGAGCTGTCTCGTGTATTGAAAGAAAACGTATAGAAAATAAATTCCGGATGAAAAGGGTCGGTAGCGACGTCGTAGTCACCAAAATTATCAGCATACCTGACATGACATATCACAGGTATTTTTTTTTTTTTTTTTAGAAGATGATACCTTAAAACACAACACCAACACTAAACATAAAATTTCACTTTTTTTTTTTTTAGGACAGAGTTGTCATCATAAGACGCTGTGAGCAATTTTAAATTCCCTGAACAGTGCCATTCTTTGGCACAGCATATGAGCATATGGCAATTAATTAAGAAGGCTATGTTCAGTGCCCCCACCCCTCTTCCTGAACAGCACCGCCAAGTATCTGAAGAGGTCTCACAAGTCTCAGATCGAGTAACGTCGTGTTTTGATTTCATCAGGTTTGGCTCCCTCCACCGCGATGACACCCGTATAAAAAGCTCGAGATCGCACGCGGGGAACGCCGCGAGAACGCGTGCTACTCACCGGCAACATTCTCTCCAATAATTAACAAACTCCAGTAACTCCGCCACACGAGCGCTCAGCTAGGCCTGCGGTCGATTGTGAAAACTTATCTCGATCATCGATTTAAAAAAAAAGGAATATACGCTGTGAGAAATATTTACAATATATTTTGTAAATAACGACTGACGAAAAATGTCGTAAATTTTCGACACACCATTCTTGCTCGTAATTGAATTTCATGTCGATGGCCACTGCTTGTAATTTTACGGCTACATTTTGCGGAAAATTTTCCCGTAAACCTACGACTATTTTTCACAGTGTATCAAAAGGGAGCAAGTTTATTCGTAATGGGAGATTGGAAAAAAATATTGAAAAAAGAAAAAAAATAGGTAAACATAAGGAAAAACAAATTGAAAACCGAAAAAATACTCCGAATCGGAAAAAAAATAATCGAATTCCATATTTAAACCGGATCCAAAGAAGAAAAGTAATGCCTCCTGATTTGTTTCCTGCTTCACGTTGATTGGCTGACGCCGATCGACGAAGTTCTCGGGAACGCTCACGCCACGCCACTAGGGCGGTCGCAGACCTGGCGGTCGGTTCGAGAACTTCGACGGCATCAGCCAATCAGCGTCGAGGAGGAAACAAATCAGGAAGCATTACTTTTTTTCTGTGGATCCTGATTAGATGAAGTGAGGTAACCTATTGAGCAAAGTTAAAATTAAACTTCGATTCCCGATTTTAACTTCTTATTAACAAAAAATTAAAAAAAAAACTAGAGTTGAAATTCTTGAATAAACCGATAATCGATCACTGTATAAAAGCAGCCTCTAGTACGGAGCCAACTACACTCTAAATGGGAAAGGACATTATTGTATCCAGCTTAGTTGTGTCTTTGTGCACATCTTCACCAGGATGCTAAATAGTCTTCAATCTGAAGACAAAAGAGGCTGTTTGTACGTCTTCTCAGCAACAAATATATATTTGCTGGAGATGTGCACAAAGACACAACTAAGCTCGATACAATAATGTCCTTTCCCATTTAGAGTGTACGGAGACCGTACCCCCTCGAAAAATGAGTTTTCTCGGGTTTTCTTCCGTACTTCGTTCCGTGCCTTAAGGAAGAACCTGCCTTTTCTTATGGGCAAGATGTGAAAACGAAGATACGGAACGCCGTTACTGACTCCGTACCGAAAACAGAAACCACCGGGAAAACATTAGCGGGAGCTTTTCCGTACATCTCACCGTGGCCCCCATTTTTTACTCGTTCTTTACCACCACCTCTCTCCTGAGTGGTGAAAAGAACGAGTATTGTTCTCAGTCGAGTGTAACCCTTAACTGTCCACACTTTCATCTCAGATCTCACAATACCTACAGGCATAATAGTTATACCATTCGAAACTGGAAATGCTGGTCTTTATTCCAACAATGAACTATTTTTCAAGTTTAATAGTATTATTTTGAGAACACTTAACAAATTTTGGATGTTTTCATTCTAAGTCCATAACCCAACTTATAAGTGGAGTTTTTAATCTCAGCAAGTACAATACCCACAGACATGAAACTTGCGCTGATCTCAGCTAGAAGCCTTCCTCTGCATTGCAGCAATGAACCTTTTTTAACGTTTAATAGTATTATTTTGAGAACTCTTAACAAATTTTGTGCGAGTTTTCATTCTAAGTCCCCGAGTCTAGTCGTAGACCGAGTCGGCTCGCGCCAGCTCGCGCTCCTTTATGCGCCCCAACAATCGGACCCGAGCGGGAGGGCCGAAGAAGGCCCGAGCACCCGGGACGAGCAAGGGCGAGTGTCCTGGGAAAAACTTCCCCTGCACACACGAACGGTGATGAAATCTGAGATGAAAATGTCTTCAATCGACTCACATAACGTTTTACACTCCTACCTCTGTAGCACATAATTATGTAAAGAACGAGTTCCATACTTATCACAAAATTCATTTTGTGTTCTATTTGGCCCTTGTTTTAACATGAAGCCCTATGGGATAAGGTACAGGAACCAGGAACAGAAGTGACCGTAATCCAAAATTACGGCATTTTTCCGTAGTAGAGACCGTGTTTTTTTTTACCAGTGACATAGATTTTTGATCATAGCCATCGACTTATCAAAGTAATCGTCCACAGCCAAAATAATCGAATCAAAGTCTTCGAAAAATCGCACGCAGGCCTACGCTCCGCGTGCCCACGGCCGAGCTGAGCCGCGAGGACATACAGCTCTCCCAGATTTGTCAAATGAGGCCGCGCCGCGGCGGGTGGGGGAGGGAAGGCTCCCCAAACTGTCCTTGCCCACGACGGGGCCGAAGATCACTCTCTCGTGCCTCCGTCCTTGTCGCCCCTGTGGCGGCACCATGGCACCCTATGTCGGGGAGTGGCAGGGCTCCATGAGTGCGACAAGGAGCGATCTCTTATTCGGAATCGCGGGCCGGTCCGGGCCGGTGCGGTGCTGCTGCGCGCGTCCGTTTCCACCCGGCCAGCCACGCCACACTCATGCAGATTTAAGGAAGAAATCTCTCGGTCCCGTCCGCTAAGAGTCGCGCTGCTGGCCGGACGCCAACACCTGCGCTCCGCTCCGCGCGGCCGCCTGCCTGTCGTGTTATCGCCGCAGGGTCCCGAACCAAGCGTAAAACTTATCATTTTAAATATGGATATTTTGTTTAGTTTAACTGCCGCGACAAGACACTCCGCGCGCGCACGGCGCGCGAAATTATAACGCGGTCAATTTATTTCTTCATCGCGCAGAAACAAATATACGAGCATCACGCGAGGGGGGAAACGACTCTGAAATTTGTGTACACCTCGTAATAATTCAGAAAAATTAAGAGAAATTCAAAAATATGCTTTTTCTAAAAATATGAAAAAACACAAAAAAATTCATGGGAACAAATCAGGAAAATGTAGAAAATTTAAGGTAAAATTCAAGCAAAAATTCAACAAAATTCCACACAAAAAATCACAAAAATTCACAATCACTGCAAATGCAGGAGTGAGATATCTCATCAAAAAGGAGTCAGATTTTTCCTCTTGCCCCATTTAAGTGAGAGTTTAGGATCCTCGCCCTTTTTGAGAAAAAAATTTACAACCTCACTCAAATTAAGTGAGGTAAAGGAAAAAAAATCCTCCATCAAAAGGGGCGAGGTTTCCCAATCATCGCTTAAACAGGGCGAAGAATCCTCGCTCTGGTATTTACAGTGATTTATGTACATCAAAACTCAGAGTTGCTTCCCCCTCGGCATCACCAGTTCCGAACGAACATCCTTATGGTCGTCTGAAGCCAGCAGCAGTCGATTCAAAAACTCGCGCCATTTAAACGGCGACCAACGCCAGCGATAAGCGCGAGCATATCGCCTCCACTTCCTCGTGCAGCCGGAGCGCGCCGCTGCTCCCAAGCTGCTCCCGCCCCGCCCGAGGAGGTGGCGATCGTCATTTGTCAAACAAACGCTGCTCGCGGCGACACGCGACCGGGAATCAATATCGCAGCAAATTCCACAGCCAGGCCAAGACCGCCGCGAGCCGCGACATCATTTTGGATTTTTTTTTTTTTTTCCCCAGGTGCAGCGGGTCGGTCAGACAGCCGTTTAAATTGACAAATTATGGCGTTCTTCTCTGAATGCCGAAATTTTTGTCAATTTTCGTTGACAAAAATGTTTTTTTTTTTTTTTTTTTTTTTTTTTTTCCCGAGGCATGCCGTGTTTTGGCCACTTTAAAGCAGGCTTGGAAAAGAAGTTCGAAACCGGATCCGGAAACAGTCGGATCGGTTGCGGGAAATGGGAAACCATGCGAGAAATCAACGATTCCTCATCGCCGGCAACTGATCCGACCGTTTCCGGATGCGATTTCGCACAGCCTCACTTCTTTCTTGTCCAAGCACCGCTCGCGGAATAGCCTATTCTAAATTTCGGCCCAGTGATGTTAGATAAGTAGGCAAAAGATCGTACGCACATACACCTGTGTGTGGCAGACGGGTATCTCCGCCTGCCTACTCGGCAAACTCTCCACACATGAGAATACATTTTGCCTAGTAGGCAGGCGGAGATACCCGTCTGCCGCACACAGGTGTATGTGCGTACGATCTTTTGCCTACTTATCTAACATCACTGCCTCGGCCTCCTCCTGCATGAAGAGTAAATTTGGGAAATACAATAAGTGGTCAAAATTTGGCAAATACATGTAAAGTGGCCCAACATTGGCATGAAAATTAGCCAAAACTTGTCATTCTTCAGAAGGGAGCTGTGTGCAGCGCTATAGCCGCGTATTCGTCTCTGGAATGATACCTACCGCCCGGGGGGGCGGCGCGCATGCGCATGCCCGCGCACTGCCGGCGCCGAGCGGACGCCGCGCCGGCCGGTTTAACTATGTTTGAAAACGTGAACCGAAAACGAAATACACGTGAGCGGATGGGTCCGGCCCGGCCCCGCCTCGCCAGGCAGCCCCACGGCGGCGTCTGCTGCCGCTGCTGGAGCCGCGCTTATATAACCCGACAAAAAGCTTTTTGCCATTGTTTACGCACCGGTCCAAAAGTGGAGAAGCTGAGCGGCTACGCTACAGGCTGTCCGGTCCAGCGGGGCCAGGGCCCATTAGAAAGAGCTAAAACGCTGCTGTAGCTGATCCAGGGCAGTGTTTCTAGAAGGCGCGCGCGTCGTATAAATCAAATTGTCTTCGAAATTAAGTCAAGGCTGGGGATTAATCTATATCAGCGAGCGAGCGACAGAGTGGGAAAGAGCTAGCAAAGACGGAGAACTACACTGAAAACGCAGGAATGATGCATGTCGATATCACGAGAGGATGACGCGCAGTTTTTTGTTCAATATTATTTAAGGAAGCATCCGGACTTCATTTTAGATGACACTATCAGATCCCTCGTAAAATTTCCGTTCGAACGAGCATACGTGTCATATGGGGTTTCGAAACTGGGAAAAGAGTCTTTAAAAGAATGATCGTAGTATCACGTGCCAGGGAATTACAGCAGGTTGAAACCCCATGGCATGGGCATGTAAGCTCGGTCGGACGGAACTTTGACAAGCAATCCGATGGTGTCATCGAAAATACAGTTCAGAAGTTTGCTAAAATAATATTTCACAAAAAACGCGTGTTATCCTCTCGTGATCGAAACGCATCATTCCCCCGTTTTTCAGTGTAGGGACACGTGCTGGTGTTGGAACCTGCGATCCGATGCGATCCGATCTCCTCCAACATGTGATAGGTTCGGTTCGCGTGCCCTTTCCTTTTCCCTAGGCTGCGGGCACCCCGCTGATTCAGAACATCGCTCTCATGCCGCAGCTGTCCTTGTCGCACTCATGGAGCAGCCCCATCCTCTAGATGAGACACCTTCGTTAGTGTGACAAGGACAGAGGCATGGGAGCGACGTTCTGAATCAGTCGGCAGCAGGACCGTAGCGGTGCCTGTGGAACCCGAAGGCTCATGTGGCCCAACGCCTTTGCCGTTGTGTGCCACCGCCTCGGCCACCGCCGCCCTGGAGGCGCGCTACGGTCGCGCAAGGCGGTGAGTGTGCGGCACCGCCTTTGCTTATATAACGACCATCGCGACATGTTCATGACGCTTTATGTAATTAATACAATAGTTTTTAAGTTATTGCTGTACTAATAAACATATATATGCGCGCTGCTCCCGGCGAAGGAGGTGTCCGAGGGGGAGGGGGGGGGGCAGAGATCACTTCGAAAAATCATTATACAGCCCCCAAAAAACATTTAAAAATTAAAAAAAAAAATACAATAAAATCAAGAAGAAAGATACAGGAAAGACCGAGAAATCGAGAACAAATGAACAAAAAAACAAAACAGAAATTACAATCGAAAAAAAGGTAGAAATGCGAGGAAAACTATAAAAATTTGTCCGAATATGGCAGAAATTCTTATCGAAAATTCGAAAGAAATATCAAAAACAAAAAATCTAAAGTTAAAAAATTATCGTACACGTTTTGTATGAGTGATTTCCCCTCGGAAGTGTCGTAAAATTTCAAAACTTTTCCCTGGAAACTTTTCGGAGCGCGATGACTTTTATCCGCGCAGATTCATGCCGTCGAATTTCGTTTGTGACTTGGCCGGCAGCGCGGCGTGTAATTTACAGCTTTCCTAACACAACCTGTAATTCTAGACGGGGGCAGCGGCACTACCCCGGCGTTATCACTGCGCGATCTGGTTCGCGGAAAAAAAAATACAATAGTTTCTGGAAGTAAATTGCTCTCTGTATATTACCGACCGTCTTCAAACACGCTCGCGTTCACGATTGTTCAATTTAGAGAGAGGTTTGTCCGGTCATGGGGGGATCCATCACTCTCCAGCTGTCAGTCACTCCGTCCGTCACTATACCTGATGAGCCTGCTGGACACAGACAGTGCTAAGCGTGCTCTAGCTGTATCCATGTGTCTCTCTCTCAGTCTCTCTCTGTTTCCCCTAGCTTCCTCCCTACACACGTCATTACATAAGGCCGATGGCAAATCTCGTACTGTTCTATGTCTTTGGGATTCGGCTGGGAGGTCGCAGCGGATCACCCGAGGTGATCGGCACGAACTGCCAAAGCAAACTGCAAAGGCGCGAGTAGCCGACAGTTTCGTAGCTCCGTTATTCAAACGTTTTACGAGCAGGTGTACGAGTGAAAATTCACACACCTACAAACGTGCGTCATTCAAGGAGCAAGTGCACAAATGAAAATTTACACACCTACAAACGTGCGTCATTCAAACGCTTAGAATTCCGCGGGATGGCTCTAGAGACGCGCCACCACCACTAGCCACGCCCGGGCCGGGTCTGTCTCGCTAAGTCCAAGGGGTCCACCGCTCGGTTCAGGACCGTTCACATGATCACCGGTTACGAGTGATTACCAACAGTTCTCCGAAAAAATTTTAAATAACACTCTCAGAACGATATATACATTTATTTCTATAAAAACCTATTTTGTTCTAGTTTAGAGACTTGTATGCGAGGGGGAAACAACTCTGAAATTTTTGTATACACCTCGCAATTCAGGAAAAATTAGAAAAATTCAGGAAAATTCGGAGAGTTTAGAAAGATTCAGAGATATTCAGGAACATTCAGAAAAATTCAGATTTTTTTTTTTGTAAAATTCAAGCAAAAATTCAGCACAATTCAATGAAAACACAAAAATTACTGAAAATTAAAAAAAAATGTACACCAAAATTCAGAGTTGTGCCCCACTCGCTTGTATGCGCTGCTAGCATTATATGGAAAATGTTTTTGCTCATTACGTGGGGAATTTGTCGCTATTTTAAAAAAGGGCTTTGAAAGTTATGGCAATTTTTTTTTAGGTATGGGCAAAGTTTCTATATAATACTGATCAATGTACGTAATTTATTCCGAAAATGTCGATAGCGGTCTGAGAGTGAAACTTTCATATTTGAGTAATTTTTTGTAAGTTTTCATGGGGGCAAACCCATAAACATCGTGAAAAACATCGAAAATTTGAATCGACGCAATGTGCGTTTGGCGGGTGATTTCCGCGGACAAAGTGTGCACATGATTCCCAGAGTGGTGGACCCCTCGACTCCGCGACCAGCCTCTCACTCCCGGCCTCCGCAGGCCAACAGCCCGCAGGACAACGGGCGAGCCATGCCGTCCGATTCCGAAGATCGCTCTGGCGCCTCCGTCCTTGTCGCACTCACGGCACCCGGCCCTCCCCAACATGCGGCGCCGCCATAGGTGCGACAAGGACACGGCGCGAGAGCGATGTTCGGAGTCAGACGGCCTGTCCTGCTGCGGTCGCCCCCTGCGGATCACCCCCGCAGGAGGGGGGCAGGGGCAGGGGTTTGCATCGGTGTCGGTTACGCCTGCGACCCGCCGCGACCACAGGGACAGCAGACGACGGCCAGGGGCAAGGGGATAGTCCCAGTCCCGCGGATAGGAAAATAAAAACAACAACAAAAGACGTTTTTTTTTTTTGAACCGACCTATATCATGAGAGCTGCGGTACTGTTCGAACCACATGCAATAACAACTGCACACCACCGTCAACAAAAACAACAGCCGGAATAACGCCTGTGGGGAAGTGGGCACAGTGCTGCAGGCCTGTTGGGTGGGGCAGGGTGTGTGTGTGTGTGGGGGGGGGGGGGGTGACTCCTCAGGATCCTAGGCACGCAGCCGACGCATAGCTAACTAACCTACGGCCCGCCCCGCCCCGCCCCGCCCCGCTACAGCGCGCCGTTCAAAACCTTTTACGTAAGCCCCAGTGCACTGTTGGTCCTACAACAGAGAGTACGCTCTCCCGTTCCCTGCTCCGTCCGCGACGGAGCGTCGCTGTAGACTGCTTCAGAAGAGCACTGCTCTTCTCGCTCTGTCTCACTCACACTCATGGTTTGCGCCGCATGGGGTGCGAGAGAGACACGGAGCAAAGAGAGCGCTCTTCTGAATCACACTCTAAACTTTTTACAAAGAATTTCTTTGTATGGACCCCTTGTAATACAAAGAATTTTGTGCTGTCGTAGGATATAGGAAATTTCCTTGTATTACAAATGTCTTTGTAAAATACGACAGCACAAAATCCTTTGTAATACAATAATAAGGTTTCTTGGTAAGAAGTTTAGAGTGCAGCCTGAAGAGCAGAGCGTCGCATCGTCCGGCCGGCCACGCGCGCCTGTGAGCGGCCGGCATCGGCTACCCACTCCGCGCGACGGGCGAGCGCGCGGCCTACCCTGAGCGCACGCGGGCGGGGCGCTGAGAGCGGCCGGCCGGCCAGCGCGCCGGGGCGGGGTGGGGCGGGGCGGGGCGGGGGCCAGGGACGAGGGGACGCCAGTACCGGCCGGGCCCTACAGCGAGGTAGAGGGGGGCGCCCAGCTGGCCCCGGGGTGAGGCGCGGGTCGCGGGGGTAGCGGGGACGCGGCGGCGGCGCCCCCCGAAGGGAAGGGAAGGGAGTGCGCCGGTAGGTCTTCCACGCCGGCCGGCCTTGGCCGCAGACAGAGGACGACGGCGTCCTCGAGGACCCCGCCGACGACAGTCCGCGACGCCGGGGCGCCGGGGGCGCCGTTTAGAGATGGCAAAACATATCGATGGTTCGACCATCAATATTGAATATCTATCGATATTGTTACAATCGATACGTTTCCCCTATCCTCTAAAGCAGCATCCCGCTATCGATACTAAACTAAAACTATATTGCGTTCGAGTTACGGGCAGTGCGAAATACCGCCACTGTACCGGCCATCTCTCGAGCCGCGCCGCCGCGCCACGCCACGCCACGCCGCGCCCACGCCTATAAGTAGACACGCCGCCGCTGCAGGCGCTCACACCTCGATAACAGCCCGCGCGTACGCTCCGCTCCCGCGGCCGGCCCTCTCACGCATCTCTCGCTCGCTCCGAGTCAGTCGCTCGCTCACTCAAGTCTCGCTCGCTCGCTCGCTCGCCCGCGCCCCAATGCTGCCGGACAGCGGTGCGCTCGGTCACCTGGACCTCCGCTGCCGCCGGCTCGCCTTCTACGCCTGGCTCATCCTCTTCGTGTTCGGCTCGGCCCTATGACTGCCGACGTTACGCAACGCAGCAGCAGCAGCAGCAGCAGCAGCAGCAGCAGCAGCAGCAGCAGCAGCAGCGCACAGTAGCGGTGCCGACCAACCAGGAGCCCCTCGACCCCCACCACCGCGCCGTGGCGTCCTGGGCGCGTCCCAAACTCGAGAGAGCCACCCCGGCCCCGGCCCCAGCCCCAGCCCCGGCCCCGGCCGGCACTGCCCGGCACCCGGCATACCAGTCCTGGCCCCCGCCCTGCGCTGACGTGCCGAGTCGAGCCGACAGCCCGTCACCCCCGCGACAGTGCTGTGACCAAAGTGACTGTGTGTGACTGTGCGTGTGACTATGCGCCCCGGCGGCGACCTCCAGTAAGTGCAGCCGCCGCCCCCCGCCCGCCGTCAGCGCCACCCTAGCCCAGCTGTCGAGTGCCGTCACCATGGCCAACGCGACCGTGCTCCCGCTGCCGCTGCCCCGGCATGCCATCGGCGGCGCCCTGGCCGTGCCCCTCGAGGGCCTCGGCCGCATGTTCTACATGGTGGAGCCGGAGCAGAGCATGTACAAGACCCCCGAGGAGGTGCCCTTCTACTTCAGACAGGTGAGTGGACGGCGACGGCGACGGCGGGGACTTCGCTTCGCACACACGGTCGTCGGGCAGCACACTCCCGCGACGGGACTTAATTGAGCAACCACGGTGTTAGCATAAACCCGAGGGGGAAACAACTCTCAATTTTGGTGTACACATTTTGTGATTTTTTGGGTGAGTTTTTATAGAATCTTTGTAGATTACCACTTGAATTTGACTGGAATTTTTCCAGAATTTTCCTTATTTTTTCGAATTTTATTTCTAATTCTTTTTTAATCTTTTTTCTTCTGAATTACGAGGTGTACAAAAATTTCAGAGTTATTTCCCAATCGGTTCCGCCGCGGGGAATACTTTCACCCCTGTCGCCGCGCCGCACCGCGCCGGGGGTACATGTTATACGGACAGCCCCGGCCAGGCGGTAACGGAGCCGGCCCCGTTATGGGCTCGGAGTCCACGAACCACGAGCTCGTAAATCGACAGCCAAGCCCAGCCCGGCCCGACCCGGCCCGACCCGGGTATGTTATAGACTACGCTAGAATGGTACTCGTATACGTATTTGTATATTCGAGGAACCGCGGCCTGGGCACAGTGCCAGCGCTGCAGTGGTCGCGATGAACTGCGGCGCCGCGCCGCGAAACCTCTGACGCTGCAGTGTTGACGGCGTGACCGGGGCTGACAGCTGTCATCGCAGGTCGGGACGCGTTCGATGAGTGCATCTTGTCGATCTTGTCCTGATCGCGGTGCTCTTGTCACAGAGTCGACCTGCTGCTGCGGTAGCAGCAGGTAGAGTGTGCCGCTTTTTTTTTTTCCTAGTCGTCGGGTATCGGGAGAGATATCCGCGCGCACTTTTTTCCTGGTCAAGTCTCGGGAGAGATATCCGCCGAGCGCACTTTTATCTGCTGTGCGCGCAGACCGCGCACGGTCGCCGGAGGGCGTCGCCGACATAAGTGGCGACCCGCATGGCTGCCGACCCAGCACGGCGGAGCAGTTGACTTCGAAAACACCACACACGTGGCGCAGCAGGAAAGACCAAAAAAAAAAAAAAAAAAAAAAAAAAAAAAAACACATACATGCGGCTTTTTCTTTACTACTACGACGCGAAGGTGTGAGGGCGTGGCCGTCACGTGGCGAGTGTCACACGAGAGCGCCGCTGCGGAGCGCGCGAGCGCACGTGACAATAACACGTGTAACGTGACGGGGCGTTCTGTTTACTCGAGCGGCAGCGGCACCAGTCACACGTATACGTGACGGCGACGCGCTGCCGCGCGCCCGGCGCCCGGCGCCGGCCGGGGTCGACAAAAAGGCCGTGAGGAGTCTTCAATTAGAAGCAGCCCCCGCCCCGCCCCGCCCCGCCCCGCCCCGCCCCACCCCGCCCCGCCCCCTGCACCAGGCGCGCAGCTTTGGCCGGCGCCGCACTTGGCCTAGATAGGAGAGGGGATTGGGGGCAATGGGTGGACGACGATGGGTGACGATACGATACGGGGCGGGGCGAGGCGCGGCGTAGCTTCGACGGCGGCGACGAGTTGAATTTGAATATTCATCCCGTTGTGTGACGATTGAATCGATTTTAATGGCGAGTAGCGCCACCGCTGCCGCCGCCGCCGTCTTCGACGACGACGTCGTTATATTCGTTATACATACACGGGTGAGTCACGACGCGGACGTCGTAGGCCGTTGCCCTCGCGAGCAGCATAAGCGAACCGAACCGAACCGAACCGAACCGAACCCCGTCCGAACGGAAGCAGCAGACGCTATTTGTCGTCTGCTTGACGTAATGTCATCGCTCTAAACACCGCCACCGCTAAAAGTGATATATATATATTTGTGCACTCGACTCACCGCCTTGCTCACGCCGCTGCTCTGCTCCTCCCGCGCAGGCCTGGCCGTACTTCCTCGCCTTCATCATCCTGGAGAACCTGGTGCTGTGGCTGGAGCACAAGCCCCTGGCCCGCCTCAACGACTCGCTCACCTCCATCTCGCACGGCATCTTCCAGGAGTGCGGCAGGTAGGCGAGGCGCCCTAGAGGGAGACACGACAAGTGTGTGAATCACTTGGACAAGTGCTGTGAATTTTCTGCTGAGCACAGGGAGGGACAGCTCTGAAATTTGTGTGCACACCTGGAAATTCAGAAAACTTAGAAAAAAGTCGGAAAGACACAAAAGAAAAAACTGGAAAAAAAATATTTACAAAATTTTTGAAAAAAATCTAGCAAAAATTGAGGAGCAAAAAAGGAAAAAAAAGACACAAAAATTCACAAAACTTCACAAAACCTGTAAACTAAAGTTCAGAGTTGTTTCCCCCTCGGGTGAGCTACCCTGTAAAATAATAACCGCGCCGTTCCGTTCCACCCGCAGGCTGGTGTTCCGCGGCGCCGAGCACTGGATGTACATCTACATCTACGAGAACTTCCGGCTGGCCGACCTGCCCTGGGACTCGGCCCTCACCTGGTACCTGGCGCTGGTGGGCGTTGACTTCTGCTACTACTGGGTCCACCGCGCCAGCCACGGTCAGTACCGCCACGCTGCAGAAACACAGAGAAACGCATGGCAAAAGAAAAAAGGAAAAAATCGACGAAAATACAAATCGGGCGCAACGGGAACTAATGACCGTCCGTGTTACCTCTTGAGGGTCATTAGAGAGCTCCCCGCGACAGTCGAGAACGGCGGGCTACTTCCGGATCGACTCTATTGACTGTTCGAGTTCGAGATTCCATAAAGTTTCTATTGCGTCTCGACTCGAACTTGAAGAGTCGAGAGTGTCCCGTTCGAAACTATCGCGGAGATCTCTCTCTCTCTCTCTCTCTCTCTCTCTCTCTCTCTCTCTCTCTCTCTCTCTCTCTCTCTCTCTCTCTCTCTCTCTCTCTCTCTCTCTCTCTCTCCGACCCTACACCTTAACTGAACCTCACCTCTCGGTCCGCAGAGGTGCACATCCTGTGGGCGCAACACCAGGTGCACCACAGCTCCGAGGACTACAACCTGGCCGTCGGCCTGAGGCAGTCCCTACTGCAAGGATGGTGCGGATTTGTAAGTAAATCAGAAATCAGCCGGGAGCTGTCAAAATCCAAGGAGAAGAAGGGGTTTAAGGAAAAAAAATATGGGAAAAATAAAACCAGGAAAAAGGGCAAGAGGAATAAAATAAAAATAAAAGTTGGTGAAAATGTGGTCACATTTAGAGTGGCTCGATGAAAAACTTTCCCCTCTACCTGTCGACGGGTCGAGGCTATTGGAGCTAATCGAGCCGCGTTCAGTTGTTTTTCTCCTCCTGCTGCCGCGGACCTGTTGGGAAAGCGCGCCGCGACCCGCGGGCCCGCGGCTGGTCGCATAGGATGCCGCGTGCGCTAACCTCACGTGACCGACCCCCACAGTACAGACACTCTGTGCCATAGTAACCCCCTCTGACCTAGACAAAATTACGAACAGCACGCCAAATTTTGGGGATCGATTTAGAATACCTCAGGAATGTCTAGCAAAAATTCCTACAAAGTTCCACCATGCCCATCGACCCAAATCGCGTTTCAAGTTCAAAATTTTGAGCAGTTGCCGCTAAAAGTTTTTTTCGCTCTCACACCTAAACGGTAAAGTACAAGAGAGGCGTGCGACAGCTCAACATATTCCTTAGACTGTACGCAACAACAGCGTGGGGGAAACAACTCCGAAATTGTGTTACTCTTCGTTATTCAGTAAAATACAGAAAAATCCAGAAAAATAATTTCAGAAATTTTTTTTTTTTTAAATAATAAAAACATAACTACATATCAGGAAAATTTACGAAAAATCACGAAATTTGCAAACCTAAATTCAGAGTTGTTTACCCCTCGAACAAGTTGCAATCCCAATGTGGACCTGTTTGAACATTTGAACATACGACTTTGGGCTAAAATCAATTGTGTGCCTCCCCTCTTGCCGCAGGTGTTCTACCTCCCCATGGCGCTCGTGGTGCCGCCGGCGCACTTCCTCACCCACCAGCAGTTCAACCTGCTGTACCAGTTCTGGATCCACACCGAGACCATCCAGACCCTGGGCCCGCTTGAGTGGGTGTTCAACACGCCCAAGCACCACCGCGTCCACCACGGTCAGTTCCTGGGAAGAAAAAAAAAGGGGGAAAAAAATGTTATAAATTTAGCTAGGGCTGAGTCGAAGGGGAAACAATTCAACTCTGAAATTTTTGTACACCTCGTGATTCAGCAAAATTCTGAAAAATTGAGAAACATTAACAAAATTTCATAAAAATTCAAGTGAAAATTCACAAAAATTCAAGTGAAAATTCACAAAATTTCAATTAAAATTTACAAAAATTCTATTAAAAATTTCACAGAATGTGTACACCAAAACTCAGAGTTGTTTCTCCCCTCGGTTTGAGTTGCACTGTATTGACAGGTGTTTTCGTTTTTGGCTCGTCTAGGCTCTAACCTGTACTGCCTGGACAAGAACTACGGCGGCTTCCTGATCGTGTGGGACCGCCTGTTCGGAACGTTCGCCGAGGAGCGGCCCAAGGAGGAGACGGTGTACGGCCTCGTCTTCAATCAGCCTTCCTTCAACCCCTTCTACCTCCAGGTGAGCGGCGCGCGGCCAGCAGCGCCTGAGAACGGCACAGCCAAGTGTGTGAGCGCAGTGAGCGTCGCGCACCGCCAGCTGTACGAATTACCATCTCGTCCCGTAACGTGTGTTAAATTCTCAAGAAAATTCACACTTTTAACTGACTTTAGTGCCCAAGCGGTGATTCACAGACTTACAAATGAGTGGCATTCACACACTTACAAGCGTGTGACAATCACAGACTTGCAAATGCTTTACATTTTCCCACTAAGTGCGTGACATTCTCAAACTTACAAATGTGCGACAGATATACACTTGCAAATGCGTGACATCCACATACTTTCAAAGGAGTGACATTCTCACACTTATAAGAGTGTGACATTTACACACGTCCAAGTGTGTAACCTTCACACAAAAGTATGTGAAGGAAACACACTTAGAAGTGAGCGACATCCGCACTGTTGAGCACCGCCTTCACTAACACTCACGTTCCCTCCCGCAGATCTTCTACAACAAGAACGTCATCAACAAGGCTCGCGCCATGAACGGCTGGAAGAACAAGGTGTCCGCCGTGATCAAGGGCCCCAGCTGGCTGCCCGGCCGCCCCTGGACCGGAGCCGAGGAGGACAAGATCGACGTAAGTCGCGCGCGCGCACCTTTTCGCACGGTCATGCGCCGGTCAAACCTGCGGACTTGGATTTTTTTTAAACTTTTTTTTTTTAATGTTGGGTACACTGTGCGGTCACATGTCGGCGCGTGCTGCGCGTGCTGCGCGGCCGCCGCGTTCGGTTGGCAACACATCCTCCTGGAGGCGGATAGGATCCCCTTTTTGTTTACGTAATCACCGGCCGGCAGCGCGGCCGCGCGTCGCCCAGGCGCTGCTCCGCGCTGCTCTGCGACTGATTAAGCACACCGCGTGATGAACGGCAGCCTTGCGCCGCGAGCAGCTCAGCGATCGCTCTCGTATGCCTCCGTCCTTGTCGCACCCATGGCGGCGACCTACGTCGGGGGTGGCAGGGCTCCATGAGTGCGACAAGGACGGAGGTACGAGAGCGCGATCTTGGAAATCAGACGGCTGAGCGGACCCGGGCAGCAGGCGTGCCATTCTAACGGACACGTTGTATACGGAGGGGGCTCGTCCAGCACGCTGCTAGGCCTTACCAAAAAAAAAAAAACTGAAAAGGAACATACACCGAGGGAGAAACAACTCTGAATTTTAGTGTACAAATGTTGAAAATTTGGAGATTTTCAGGAAATTTTGATTGAATTTCCCCCAAATTTTAGCAAAATTTTATAAATTTTCATTAATTTGTTTGAATTTTTCGAAATTTCTCCGCATTTCTCTGAATTTTTCTAAATTTAACTAAATTTCTCGGAATTTTCCTGAATTTTTTGTAATTACAAGGTGTACAAAAATATCAAAGTTGTTTCCCCATCGACACACACACAATCACACACAAATAAATTTAAAGGACGCGCGGCAAAACTCGTTGCTGTGCGGAGCAGCTGATCCGGCTCCGGCCGGCCGGATGGATGGAATTTTTTTTTTTTTTTTTTTTTTTTTTTTTCGGTCGTAGTGCCTTTCGCGGAGTATCGTTTTGGCGAGGCGATATCGCCTGAGTTGATCCCACCCCCTCCCCTCCTCCCTCGACACTGGATACATCGGCACGGTGCCGCACCTGCTTAGCCCCCGGAGCTGCCCGGAGCTCCCCGGAGCTGTCCGGAGAGGGGCTCTGCCAGCCCGGCAGGCTTTACCTTCGCGGTTTCACTTCTCGTGTTCCCACAGGGCGATCGCGTTACCGCGCGCCTTGTGACGCCCGGCCGCATAGGCAACCCAACTGACACGTCTTCGCGCACTTGCAGATTGCACTGGTGCATGCCACGGGACCCCGGCCTAACCTTACAGAAACCAGCTCACAACCGTACCAATATATTTAAAAAAAAATATAAAAAAAATCGTTCCTGTTGCAGGTGAAGCCCCGGGACAAGTACGACGTGCGGCTGCCGCTCTGGGTCAACGTCTACCTCTCGGCGCACTTCCTGCTCGTCGTCCTGGGCTTCCAGGAGCTCGCCTTGCGATACATGGTAGGTATCAGCAGTTACCGTCACGCAAAGCAAAACAAGAAGCAAAGACATCAGCCGAAATATAACATGTTTGGAAATATCAATTTTGCACTTTGCAAAATTGATATAAAGTGAAGGAACTCGTTCTTTACAAACAGAATGTGTATCAAAACTGGTTTTGTCAAGTGTGGAATTATGTTGAAACATAAACTTGCCGAAATTTCATGATCCCAATGACACTACACTAAGGAAGAAGTCCAACAGGTTTTTGATTGTTGGCTATTGTTGGAGTTCAGCGCCGTTTCGAAATTACCGAAATATCGATTTGAATGCGTCAGCACCCACTTTCCCGATACCAGAGTTGCAGGGTCTGAAAGAACTTTCATTTACAGGAAAAGTATAAATTTTATCTCATTACATCAGAGGAAAAGAAATGTTTACCAAAGCTGGAAGATAGGTTTTCAAGTGTAAATATGTTGAAGATTGAAATGTTTTTCGTGGGATATTTAAGTTACAAATATATGTTCCAACGCAGTTAAAACGGATATTTTCAAACGTGATTTACTCAATAATTTGCATTGGAACGAAAAAAATACTTCGTTTACGGATGAAAGAACGTCTGTCAAGCTTTAAAATAAGTATACAGTGATGTTATTTAGTTATGTGGTTTGTGAGAAAAGGTAGGTCACTAACAAAACCAAGTTTTGAACACAATACTCGTTCTCTTCACATTTACCTACGATGTAGATACTGTTGTAAAGAACGAGTAAAAAGTCACAACTTTGAACGAAACTTTTGGCTCTTCCCGATGCCTATAATTCCACTATGGCCTGTAAGCGGGAAATGTTAGCAACGTAATTCGCTAAACTTTACGAAACTGGAGAGGCGGTTGGCTTCGTTGCGCCTGCCTGCTAGGCAACCCCGCTGCGCAAGTGTCTGGGTGAGGCCTAGTAGGCAGACGCGCTCCCGCACCCAACCAGCTCAATATCTATCGTTTTCTTTTTCCTATGTTATTTTTCCTTTCTTTTGAAACCCACTTGACACCGCTATGGATCGGGGCGTGTCCCAATTCCCACCGCTATTCCGAGCGAAACCGCTCGCCGTTGCCCACGGTCACTGTCTCTTTGAGGAGGAGGAAAGGGGGGGGGGAGGGAGAGAGACACTGATTGGCGTCCATGCCAGGGGTGGGCAGACCCTAAGCGGCACTCCCCAAGAGTCATCGTCGAGATAAGGCTCGCCCCGCTCAACTACCTGAGCATCAACCCGTACAGGTCCCCGCCCGCCAGGCCCACGACACAAAAGAGGGCGAAGCAACTCGGAATGAGTTCAGGGTACACATAACAGTAATTACTTTTAAAAAATTTCTAGAGTTCTTTTTGTGTTTTTTTCTATTAATATGTACGAAAAAAGGGCCGAATTCTTGTTGACTTTTACTAAATTGTGTGATGTGCATTAAAAATTTCAGAGTTGTCAACCCGTGAGCGAATGAATGTAACGATATCGTACGAAAGTGTCCTAACGTAGTTGTGTGAACCAAATATGAGTGAATTTCGCTCAGCTGTAGTAGGGGAGTCACCGATACCTGCACAAGTCTGCAACATTCACACATTCGGACTTCCAGCGAGGGGGTAAAAAATCTCTGAAATTTTTGCACACCTCTCAATTCAGAAAAATTCCAAGAAATGATGAAAAAAAAAGGAAAATTTAGAAATAATTAGGAAATTTTACAAAAAAAAATATTCTAATGAATTCAAGGAATACTTGCAAATATTCACAAAAAATTTCAAATTTTTTACACCGACATTCAGAGTTGTTTTCCTCTGGAACCCCAGTGCCAGCGCGCCCCCTCACTCACCTCCACGCCTTACTTGTCCCTGCGCAGAGCATGAGCCCGCTGGTGGTCCTGGGCTTCGTCACGTACATCCTGGCCTCGCTGACGACCATCGGCATGATGTTCGACGGGCGGCCGGGGGTGTGCCTGCTGGAGCTGGTCCGCTGCGCCGTGTTCGTGACGGCCGCCCCGCGCGCCTGCGGCCTGCTCGCCGGCGCGCCCTGCGCCCTCCTCGTGCCCGGCCTGCAGCTCGCCTTCGGCCTGTCCGGCCTCTTCTGGACGCTGCAGGCGCTGCGCGTGCTCCAGATCAAGATCAAGGCCAAGTAGGCCGCGACGACCTACGGCCTGCTCGCCGGCGCGCCCTGCGCCCTCCTCGTGCCCGGCCTGCAGCTCGCCTTCGGCCTGTCCGGCCTCTTCTGGACGCTGCAGGCGCTGCGCGTGCTCCAGATCAAGATCAAGGCCAAGTAGGCCGCCGCGACCTACGGCCTGCTCGCCGGCGCGCCCTGCGCCCTCCTCGTGCCCGGCCTGCAGCTCGCCTTCGGCCTGTCCGGCCTCTTCTGGACGCTGCAGGCGCTGCGCGTGCTCCAGATCAAGATCAAGGCCAAGTAGGCCGCTGCCGTCCACGGAGATAACCACCACCTCCCCCTGATATCGAGTTCACAGTGCCATAACACGTGTGATATAGAGTAATACATTTTTTTATTGTAGCAAAGTAAGTAAATACTCGGTATGGGAACTCACAAAAATACAGATAGTGTAAGGCGAGACCACGATGTGGCAAGACAAATATTTCGGGCCCATGGCGTAGATTTAGTTGTTTATTTAATTTTAATTAAAAATAACTACTACTAATAGTAATGTATTTTGAGTGATTCATTCGTTCATAAGAAGTCTCAATGTGTTCGTCCGTAGTGCCATAACGCCTCAATGTGATAGCGTAGTACTCCAAAATGGTGTTCGTTAAGTTTTACACTATGATAATATATATTTTTATACGAGAGCGATGCCATTCTACGTAGACTGGTTTTTAATTTTTATCACGTCATCTCCATGTTTCAGTTGATTTAGACCTATTTATGATATTTTAGTTTGTAGAGAACGACTTAAAACTATTTATAATGAATTTTGACAGGCCACGATGGTCGTTTTTTCCCTAATTGTGGAATAAAATGAGTGCCAATGCAGAACCGCACTGTGATTATTATCATCGTTCATCCCTTGCCCGATACGGAGCCCCACTCCCACCCCTCCCGTCACTGATAAGCTATGCCTCCTTTTTCCTGGACTTCCCGTGTATCTTCGCGACTTCTTTCAGCAGGTCCATGACGGGGTTGTCCCTGAGAGCAGAGAGAGAACGCTCCCGGGTAATATATTTCTGTCCCGGCACACAGTGGCGCCTCGCGATAGCAGCGACGAGAAATGGGCGATAAAGATAGCGTTATCGAAGAGATATGCTCGACATTAATAGCGATATCGATAGGAAAATCGGCGAAAAATGGCCAATGGCTCGGCCAATGGCGACAGCGATAATACAGGTACACTGCAATTCCAAGTGCACGAATGTCGCTCACCTGCAGACGAGAGAGCTTATTCGCTCCCATGCGGATGAGTGAAAAGTATTTGCGCACTTGCAGGTGTGTGAATGAAAATCGCTCATTTCCAGGTGTGCGAATAATGAGTATTAGAGCACTTAAATTCGCTCACCTGCAAGTGCGCGAATTTTCGTCCACCCATGTACAAGTGGCCGAAACTTTATTCGCACCACCTTTAAGTGCGAGCGAATGAATTCTCTCATCCGTAAGTGGGCGCGATAATCGTACCCGTACCCTTGGGTTTCCAGTGTAAAACAAGCGGCCGGCGTCATCCGGCCACGGCCACGGCCACGTGACACGGGATTACAGATTCATTCTGGCTGGCGCGGCGGGGGGGCGGCGGTCCCCGGGTCCAGGAGCGAGTCTGCTGCCTGTCCCGGTCAGGCTGGGTCGGGTCAGGGTCGGGGCCGGGCCGGGCCGGGCCGGGCCAGGTCGGGAGCGACTCACCTGTCCTTGTACTTGGAGTTGGCGGTCAGCAGCTCCAGGGCCAGGATGAGCAGGCTGAGGACGAGGCCGCCCGCCACGAAGCCGAGCAGCGGGGTCACCTGGCGGAGGCCGACGTAGTCCAGCTCGGTGACGTCACTCAGGGCGCAGCGCGGCCGCAGTACGGACCAGCGCAGGCGCTCCCGGGCGAGCTGGCCGCGCTCCACGAGCAGCAGCAGCCTGCGGCCTCGGACACGATAAGGACCCGACGAGGACACGGACAGGGACACGGCCTCGAACACGCGGGGCGCAGCGCGGCCGAACGCTTCCGGGCGAGCTGGCCGCGCTTCACGAGCAGCAGCAGCCTGCGGCCCCGGACACGATAAGGCCTCGACGAGGACATGTACAGGGACACGGACAGGGACACAGCCTCGGACACGCGGGGTGCAGTGCGGCCGCAGTACGGACCAGCGCAGGTGCTGGCCGCGCTCCACGAGCAGCAGCAGCCTGCGGCCTCGGACACGATAAGGACTCGGCGAGGACACGGACAGGAACACGCTCAGGGACACAATAGGACATGGCCTTGAACAGGGCTGAGACACGGCCTCGGGCACACCTAGGAAACGGCCTCAGACACAGCTCGGACATAATTGGGAAGTAGCCTCGAGCACAGTCAAGGACTAATACTCCGACACAATCGAGGTTACGGTGGTTGGTGGTTCCGCCCCGGAAATCACCTAGGACACAGCCAGAGACACGGCCTCGGCTCGGCCTCTGTCACTCACCCCTGGCTGATGAGCTCCCGGTAGGGCGACCTCTTGGCGGTGGCGAGGCCGAGCAGCGCCGGCGGCAGCAGGGGCAGCTCCTGGAGGCGGCAGATGTCCGACTGCGACCACGTCTCAGCCAGCATCTCGTACAGCGGGAAGGGCGAGCCGACCACGGCGAACTGGCCGCGGCGCGCGCGGTCGCAGGCCTCCCGCAGGCCCAGGAAGCCGCCGCCGCCCGCGGACTCGTTCATCTTCTTCTCGTAGAGCTCGCGCATGAGCGCGTCCGAGGACTCCTGCGGACGGGACACGAACCCGTCACTCACTTATTCCAACACTTCTTGAACTTTCCGTCGAAAATCGTCAGAGCCGGAAACTCAACACGCCGCTAAACGGCCGGCGGCGGGCGCGCACCGTGAAGTTGGCGCGGCTGAAGACGTCGCGGTCGGCGCCGACCACGAACGGGCTCCGGATCATGTCGCGGACGTCGCGCGCGAACGGCGGCGGGAAGGTGAGCAGGAACGTGACGATGCCGCTCGAGTAGAAGAGGTTGACGAACAGGCTGAAGAACTCGAACACCAGCAGCAGCGTGCGGCTGCTCGTCCAGCTGGTCGTCGTCGTGAAGCCCTGCAAGAGACCGAGACCGTCAGGCCGGTGGAGTCAGCGGGGCGCAGGGGGCGGGGCAGCAGTCTGTCCCTTGTCTGTTAGCTGTCAGTCGTCTGTCAGTTGTCTGTCAGTTGTGTGTCAGTTGTCTGTCAGTAGTCTGTGAGCTGTCCGTCGGTTGTCAGTAAGCTGCCCGTCGGCTGACTGACCTGCGCGCACACGATGCTGAGCGCCGTGGTCACGGCCGACGCCCACGAGTCCTCCTCGGCGACGTGGCCGCGGTCGAAGCGCACCTCCCAGTAGCCGACGACGCGCAGCACGACGGCCGTGCACAGCACGAGCGTCACCAGGATGTACCAGACCCTGGCGTCGAGAGGGCGCAGCCAGGCGTCGTACGACCAGAGCGCCGACGGGTTCCTGAGCACCAGGACGCGGCGCTCGGCCCACAGCGGCGCGCCCGCGTAGTCCAGCACGTCCCAGTAGCGGGGCTGCATGACGGTGGCCGTGGCGAGCAGGTCCAGGCTGCCGCGGCCCAGGCGGCGCAGCAGCGCGTAGTAGTGGCCGCCCTGCAGCCGCAGCCTGGAGGAGCACAAGCAGGGGGTCAGGCTGGTCAGGCACTCTGCACCCTAAGGGCGAGCAGGTCCAGGCTGCCGCGGCCCAGGCGGCGCAGCAGCGCGTAGTAGTGGCCACCCTGCAGCCGCAGCCTGGAGGAGCACAAGCAGGGGGTCAGGCTGGTCAGGCACTCTGCACCCTAAGGACGAGCTGGTCCAGGCTGCCGCGGCCCTGGCGGCGCAGCGGCGCGTAGTAGTGGCCGCCCTGCAGCCGCAGCCTGGAGGAGCACAAGCAGGGGGTCAGGCTGGTCAGGCACTCTGCACCCTAAGGGCGAGCAGGTCCAGGCTGCCGCGGCCCTGGCGGCGCAGCAGCGCGTAGTAGTGGCCGCCCTGCAGCCGCAGCCTGGAGGAGCACAAGCAGGGGGTCAGGCTGGTCAGGCACTCTGCACCCTAAGGGTGAGCAGGTCCAGGCTGCCGCGGCCCAGGCGGCGCAGCAGCGCGTAGTAGTGGCCGCCCTGCAGCCGCAGCCTGGAGGAGCACAAGCAGGGGGTCAGGCTGGTCAGGCACTCTGCACCCTAAGGGCGAGCAGGTCCAGGCTGCCGCGGCCCAGGCGGCGCAGCAGCGCGTAGTAGCGGCCGCCCTGCAGCCGCAGCCTGGAGGAGCACAAGCAGAGGGTCAGGCTGGTCAGGCACTCTGCACCCTAAAGGGCGGACGGGGGGGGGGGGTAAATTTACAGAAAATCTGTAGTTTAAATTTCAATGAAACTTTACAAGTGAATTTACAAAATTAAACACTTTTACTAAAAGAAATATTATCAAATTCCTTTGGGCAGTTTTTTTCCTCCCACAAGGAGCCATGTAAAACAATTGACAGCGATTTTAGAATGCCTCACAAAAAAGAGGCAAAGGAAAAATCAGGTCCTTAGAAATGTAGCTCGTTCTTCACCTCACTAAAATTTCTGCATACAACAGTGGCATAACTTCTTTTTTTCTTCTTCCTCTTTTAAACGTACTCTTTTCTGCACAAATAGTACGTGTGTTGCACCACAGATGAAAACGTCTTTCAAAAAACCACAATTTTATCTTTTATCTTTAGTAGCATGTGAAACCAAATGATTGATTTAAGTTTTAAAAACTCATAATTTTTTTTATGATTAATGTTTCTTGTCTTCTCCTGTCTTCACAGAGCACACTTCCACTAATCTAATTCAGCATCCACACCATGCAAAGGAAACCTTTTGGTCGGCAACTTTTGACGGCTCAATAAGGAATCAAAACACTGAGGAAGCGAGCAACAAAGGTTGAAAACAGAAGAAAAACAAACATTAAAAAAATGAAAATAAAGTTAGTAACGCTCACTTGTCTGGGCAGCGGGTTAGCTGATTTCAAAACAAAGCATACTCTACTGGTTCCCTGTCCAGCTTCTTGGTGACCAACACTGCTGTCTATACTCTTAGGTTATGGTACTCAACCAAGCAATAAGTACAGAAGAAATTTGAATCGATGGTGGCTGTCATAACTTCAATACACATCCCTAGGGTTCATTTCACAAATCCAACGCAATGAACGGTATCTTGAAGAGAACTTGAGGAACTTGCACTCACCTCCCCACCAGGCGTAAAGACTCGACAAATCACTCTCAACCCCACTTCTACTCAATGACGACACTTAAAACTTCGCGAGGCGACGTTCACACCATTAAAACCAACTTTTAACTACATATTTCATCGAAAAGACGATTAAAAATTAAATTTTGACATTTAGAACAACCGAGGTGGAGGCCGGCCCGCCGCGCTAAACTGAAGTACTGCGCGCGCTGCCGCTAGGTGGCGCTACCTCTGCCGCCAGCCTCCCCGCGAAGGGAAGTCCAAACGTCCAAATTCAACTCTAAAATACTTCAAACGCAAAAGTTTTGACGAATGTCAGTGAGCGTTAGTTAGGAAAACACGAGACACTTTCAGTTTTTGCAAATTACTTCTATATACTTTAACATACTTCAAAAGAGGAGAACCGCTGTGAAGCAGTGATGTTAGAAAAGTAGGCAAAAGATCGTACTCACGCACCTGTGTGCGGCAGACGGGTATCTCCGCCTGCCTACTAGGCAAACTCTCCACCCATAAGAATACATGTTGCCTAGTAGGCAGGCGGAGGTACCCGTCACACAGGTGCGTGCGTACGATCTTTTGCCTACTTTTCTAACATCACTGCTGTGAAGGAGGGACAGGTCAGATCCCAGTCAGAAATGGATGGTCGAATCGACGTCGAATCGACGTCGATGAGTCGAAAAGAAGTCGTTACTAGCACCAAGTCGAATATTCTGAATGATCGTCGAATTTTCGACCTAGCTGTTTTTGCTATCTGAGTGCTATTTGAGAAAGTACGGTTTGCATTTCATTAGAAATTGTAACTTTTTGTCAACTGAACCAGGACTTGTGGCGTTTCAACGAATCAACGTCGATTAGACGTAGAATCGACGGCTCACGTGTTTTTACTAAGTCCTGCGCTCAAAGCCTTGCGAGCTCCTAAATGCGTGAATGGTGCGGTGCAATTACACCGAATTAGGTGGAAAAGTGTTAAACTATTTACTACCTAGCATGGTACTTCCCCGTCGATTTGTCGTCGATTTCCCGTCGACACCCTAGCGAATTTTAAAAATTACAAGTTAGATAAACTGTGATATTGTTCGCCAAAATTATGCATATTGAGAAAGCGATATGTGGTTCGAGTTCGAGTTCAACAAATTTAAATGGACGATACAAGAGTTACACCACGGGGCGTAGCATGATAGAAAGTCATGGGCTCCGATCCCTTATCTCAGTATGTGATGTGGTAGCGTAGTGGATAAGACACCAGGCCTGGAGAGTCGATTGAGATGAACGCGGGTTCAAATACCGTGAATAACGCTATTTTCATCGACAAAAAATCGACGTCGATAGTACGTCGATTTCGTGACCATATACAGGTCGAATCGACGTAGTGAATCGACGAATTGTCGATATACCAGACGACGTCGATTCGACCATCCATTTCTGACTGGGGAGGGACTCACGACTAACTACACTTCCGAAGCCCCCTGTAGGAGTCGAGCTACGCTTCGCTCAGAGATCAAGAAAACATCAGGAAAAAAGAGCAAAAACAGTTTAAGAAAAAAAGAAAAGAAACGAAAAATCACAAAAAGACTGAACAATCGATGAATTTTTACTGAATTTTTAATGAGGGACTCAGAAGGAACCCTCGGCCTCGGCCCAACCCACATTTATCACGCACTTCCTCGTGAGTGGAAAAATTAATAAATAGAAAAACCTCACCTGCAAGTCAGATTTTCCCTGATCCCCCAGCCCCCTCCCCACCCCGCCTTGTCCACTCACGTGATATTGAGGGCGTCCTGCAGGTGCGACACGAGGGTATGGCTGAAGGCGGCCACGGCCGGCACCAGCGGGGCGTTGTCCTTGGGCTTGCCCAGCACGCGGGGGAGGTCCGCGTCGCGGAAACCGCTCACCTGCGCACCGGGACGAGCGGTGTAACCAAAGGTGTAACCGTCCCGTTGTAGCCCCCCCCCCCTCCCCGACGGGGCTGGTGTACCATCGGTACACGATCCCTGGTTCCATTGTATCCTATCCTATTCTGCCTGGTACCAGCCCCTTCTGGCAGGTATCAACCATGGATGTCGTATCTCCCCCCCCCCCTTTTTATCTCGAAACCAGGGGGTGCAGCGGACCTTTGCCAGGGATGGTGTACCCCTTATATCTCGACGGCAGGCGGTACAAGAGACCTAGGGATGATTATTTTCGATTAACGTGATTTTCTCGATTATCTATGGTTATCTCGATTAGGTGATTATCATGACCATTAAATGGTTATCAACGATTATCGCGAAAGAGTACGAATATTATCTTTTATCTACGATGCAGACCCTCCCGTCGCGTACCACGACGCCCGCGCGCAGGAGCGTGCCGTCGAGGTCTCTGCGCCGCGAGGACGCCGTCGAGGCCCTGAAGCTGGCGTAGCCCGCCGCCCGGGTCCAGGTGCCCGTCAGCTGTCGGCGCACGGGGCCGGGTCCGCCGGCGCGCGCCCGGTACACGTCCAGCAGGTGCACGGTGCGCCCGTCCGAGGACAGCGGCGCCAGGGTCACCTCGCTGTCGGGCCCCAGGTCCACAAGGCCGTCGGCCAGGTCGAGCAGCTCGGCCCGGGTGGCGGACGCGTTCCCCGCCAGCAGCCAGTGGCGGCCGCCGCCGCCCAGGAGACCCGCCGCGGAGCACTGCGCGGACGGAGGACACACGTGGGAGTCAGCTGGGCTGCCTACCTCCCCGGCGCGGCCAGGCCCGCCGGGCGATTCAGCACTTCACGCGAGGGGAAGAACAGCTCGGACATTTTTGTTGTATACACCCCGTCAGTCAGAAAAGTCGGAATAATTCGGAAAAGTCACAGGAGAGCAGAAAAATTCAAAAACATCACCAATTTTAGAAGAAAAAAATGGAAAAATGGAAGCAATGACTGCAAAGAGAAGAAAAGTAATATTCAGATGACACGTAAATTTTCCAAAATTTCGACAAAAGTCTCAACACTTAACCCAAAATTGCAGATTTTCTTGTGCTCCCAAAATTCATAGTTGTTCCCCTCTCGATTTGACGGCGAAATCCGCAGTAAGCGCGCTCCGCAGCAGCCGGCAGCTTTGGGGACCTTGTAGGAATTGTAATCGGGCCCACACGTAGCCAACCTCACCTAACCTCACCTCACCTAACCTCACCTCACCTAACCTAAGGTTCGTCCTTCAAACCGGCTGGCCGCGTTCAGCTGAATTTGCCGCGAACAGTACTGAATCGACAAGGGATTGTAAACAAGCGGCCCGGCCGGGCCCGCCCTGTTGCAAGGCGGTTTCGTCCCTCTGTCTTTATCGCACTAACGGGCCGAGGCCATAAGGAGCGAGACAGAGAACACTACGGACCGCCCTGGTGCCCCGGAGCTCCGTACCTGGTGCAGGACGCGCTTCGCCTCGGCGCAGTCCGCCTGCAGAAAGACGCCCACGGCGGCGGTGGCCTCCCGGAGCAGCCGCAGCACCTCCTGCGCCCCGCTGGGCGCCGGCGTCGCGACGAACATGGCGCCCGCGCCGGCGAGGTCGCGCTCCCACTGCAGCGCATCTAGACCACGAGGTTCTAGGGCACGCTAGATGCGCGAGACACAGGGGGCGGCGACTCGCGCAGGAGAGCGCTTAACTCGCTCCGTCTCTCTCGCACCAATACCGCGCGCCGCTTCAGCGAGAGAGAGATGGAGCGAGAGGAGCGCTCAGGAGGACACGGTGTACTCACCGGCATGGTGGCAGAGCACGGCGACCACGTGCTTGAGGCCCTTGTGCTGGAAGACAGCGCGGGCCACGTCCCTGCCGACGCGAGCCTCCAGGCAGTGGCGCGGGGTGCAGGCCAGCAGGCAAAGGACAGCCGTCAGCGTGCACTGCGGGCAGAGGTCCCCGTGGAGGAGTACACAGTCCCCAGGGACAGTGTACTCCCCTTGCAGGGAGTACACCGCCCCTAGGGATAATGATCATATCCCGACGGTTTTTGTCCTTCGGGGGCAGAGGGCGGGGAGAGGAGGGGAGGGCCAGGGACCATGATTGCGCGTCAAGCAAGAGCGTGCGTGAATGTCACACGCAAGTACGTGTACGAGCGATAATCTTCATTCATACAATTTAACAGGGAAATGTGTATGTACATTTTCCCGGGAATTTCACTCGCTTGACATGAGTGAGATGTGAGCATTCTCACACCTACAAGTGCATAAGCACGAGCCGTTGACGGGATTCCAGTGCACTCCTCGTGGTCTCGACCGAGATCTCGATGTAAGTACCCACCTTGCAGGGCGACAGCATACCTCCGGAGCGGACTGCGCCCCGCCCTGGCACAGCAGCACCCCGCCTGACGGAACACCCCACCTCACGCCCCACCCCACCCCGCCCCGCCCCGCCCCACCCCTCCCCTCCCCTCTTGGATAATGCATGGAGCGGAACGCGGTTCCCAGGCTTTGCGGCCGCAAATTGCCCCACAAAGCCCCAGCGGCCTGCGTGCAGTACGTGTTCCTCATGGTGTATGCCGTTGGCGCGATTTTCTCCCCGCGGGACATCGATAAGTGTGGACTTCCCGGCTCGGACGCCTCCCTCAATACTCGCGCGCAAAGTGTGTTGCCTACACCCCGGGCGATAGGCGCTCAAGTGAAAAGTGTTGCTTACACCCTAAGTCACCTAACTTTTTTATTTTTTTTATTTTTTACATGATCTGCAATATTTGTTGCGTGTACAAAAGTATTTATCGGGGGAAGGACAAGGCTAACTTGTTTGATGACAGCCGACAGTTCCTGTTAGGGGAGGGCACAGGGCACAGGTAAAACAAGTCAAGTAGTTGCAAGTCCTTCTCATACGGGCCCCCTACAAAAGCGCTATGTTCCTCCCTCGTGTAACGCTTCCTCGTTGCAGGGTTCTAACATTTTTCCTGGCATTTTCAATGACTTTCCAGACCAAACTTCTGAGATTTCCACGACATTTTCGTATGCGATTGCTTAACGACAAATTTATATTTCAAAATTCTGGACGAAGCGTCTGAAATATCTGCAACAAAGAGTCCCCGTCATCCAAATTGTCCATGGCCATCCCTACAATTTCCATGACTTCCCCTGACAACGTTTTATTCCCAAGACTTTCCCTGACTTTACAGAATTTCCAGATCTGTGGGAGCCCTGCAGGGTGCACGGGAAAAGATAATCGCTGGAGGATAGGACATTCGCAGGGGGATAAGATGATCGCGCGAAAATTCTCCTCCACGACGTTGCAGAGGTAGAGATGATCGCAGCGAGGTAAGTCCTGGCCCCCAGGTAGCAGTGTGATTACCTCGCACTAGAAACCTTACTGGTGGACACACTGGACCAAGCACAGCAGGCGATTAGGTTTAGGCTAAAAATTCAATAAAATCACTGCTTGAGCCCCTTAAGAAAGGCAAATTGTGCTGCGCGCCTGCCGGGTAGGCAACTTAGGGTAATGCCCCTGCGAGGTAGGCAATATCCCCCCCTTGTAAAAGTTTCTACACACGCCCCTGGAGATTTCCACGACTTTGTCCTAAGCAATAGACCTTTTCAGCGTCGGCGAAGTGAAGAACAATGTGAGGAAAAACAGACCGGAGACAGTTGCATTTTATCACCCAAATGTGCCTAAAACACTTAAATAAAATGAAGTTCGAGTCGTTTTGATATTGTTTGCATTTTATTTGAGTTTTAATGAACCTTTGGGTTATGAAAAGCAACTGATTCCGGTCTGTTGTTCTGCGCCTTGTTCTTCACTTTGCTAATGCTGAAAGGGTCTATTTTTTGAGAATAGTCAACAAATTTACATTTCAGAATTCTCAGCGAAGCGTTTTAAATATGTCCTACAAAGAGTACCCGACACCCGAATGTTTCCATGACCGTCCTTGCAATGTCCATGACTTCCCCTGAGAACTCTTTTTTCAATGACTTTCCAGGTTTTCCAGACTTGTGGGAACCTTGTTAAAAGGTTAGAGACCGTGCAGTTTATGTCTTGCAAGATACAGCTTGTAAAGTCGCCGGTGAGGGGGTCTGGAGCCCGCGTCAGTGAAGACCCAAGTGTGTGAATGTAGCACACTTGTAGGTTTGTGAATTTCTGTTTGTCCTAATTTGAGCAAGGAAGTATAAGAAACTCCTGATTTTCCCTTGCTCCAATGCATGAAAGAACCACACACACATGGGTCTCCAAAAAATAATTACCAAACATATTCACACTGTAATTGGAAAAATACTGTATTACCAAATTGAGTAAAATGTGACAACAGTTTAACGTAAATGCAACAAGTAATCAACAAAAACGGACACAGAAGCAAATTCATACTGTGCATTTTTGACAAGATATTCAACTTAACCATAGGAAATGCATTTTATGAGAATGAAATGCAATTTGACTAACTTTACAATAAATACCGTTTTAAGGTAAAATGCATTAGCATTAGAGCTCATATTTTACTTTTTAATAATAATAAAATATCATAAAACATCCAGTCTACTATCTCTCAATCACTGGGACTAAGTTGTTGGCTACAACCATTCCACCACAGTAAAGCATGAAGACAAAGAACATAAATGGACATGGTTTAAGAAATTTTTAAAAGCTACAACTTTGAAATGTTAACGAGTGAATAAAATGTTGTTACATGAGGAGCATTGGTGTTCTATTCATTAAAAGCCATTCATGTCCTAAATACATTACATGCCCCAGTTCCTAAAATGTAAAATAATAGGCTGCTTCAAATTAAGTACAAAAGAGAATTACAGAAGATTGAAAAGGACAGACAGAACAGGGTAAAGCCAGAAAGTAGAGGCCATGGTCATTCCAAGGAGTCTTGAAATACAAAACCAGATGGATGTTAGGAATCCAATTTGAACTAAGATGTTCAAGTAGTACAGGCTGGGGAAAAAAAAGAAGATTAAAATCACATGATGCAGTTCGTGACTAGCTACTACTTGGAATCATTAAAAAGAAAAAAATTAACTTACGTCCTATGCTTCTTCTTGGCCGCTGGAAGAGTTTTTGGTTCCTCATTGTTCAAATATCTACGAACACCAGCATGCATATGTTCAAAATAATCATTCCATTGGATAGAACGAATATCAATGCCAAAAGTCTCTTTGTCAGCAGGGCTTAGAGATTCATGTAATTCTAGGGTGCGCTTGTTGTCAAAGAACCATTCCTGGAAAATGAATGGAGCTAGGCGACCAAGAGATTTGCTAACATTTTTGTGGAGTCGAACGAGGCTATAACAAAAGTTAACAGAGTCAGATAGTGAAGTTGACAAAACGAGAGAAGAACAGTAAATTAAAAAGAACAAACTTTACTTACATTGGTCTGCCACCAGCGATCATAGTAAGGGCATCAAAAAAGTAGGCAGGAAGGAAGTGAACAAATATGGCTGAGATTCTGAAGAGAGTGAGTGATGGAAGCAGTTTCAGGGTTGGATACCACACAGCTGCCTTGAGTGGAAGCGAATCCAATTGCTGAGGAATGCGTTTTTCAATGGTTGCCCAACGGAATGGATTGCATGTGCTTGAGGTGATGTGGTACACAGGCATTTCCTTTGGTCTGAGGAGAATAAATCGTCTATTAGGAAAGTTACTTAAGAATCCTTAGGATAAAGATACAAAAGGTTTACAACTCACTTGTTAGTGGCAGTGTGCCAGGCAGACACCAACATTTCATTGACCACAACATCAACTGGAATGTAGTCATATACAAGGTTCTTGCCAACAGGAAGCCGACGAACAACTCCCTTAGCCGCTCCCATGAAGAACCCCGAAGGGCCATTTTTGGAATTGATCCAACCAGGCACAGGCTCTTTCCATGCACAGGTAACTAGAAAAAGAACACGTAATTGAAATGAGCTATTATATTGATACAGTATTATGATATGATTTAAAAATATATACACAAATTAGGTACAATAGACTTACTCATGCTTGGCCTTACAACTACGGCGGGAAATTTCTCAAAGCCCTTAGCAACTTCATGCTCTGCCAAGGCTTTGGTGAAAGTATATGTATTAGGATGGTCTCCCAGAATTCTGTCAAAAAAAAATATCTATGATAAAAAAGATAAATCCCATGATGAATCCTGGTCTAAAAATATATAGCATACTTGGGAGTAGCTTCCTCCAAGGCAGCGTCACTCAAAGATGAGGCCATCTCAATAATTTTGTTGGCGGACTCTGGCACTGGGTAAAGTTTCTCATCTATCTGAACCTTCAGGTTTGAATTAACATATGCACTAGACACATGCACAAGGGCCTAGAAAAAAAAATAGTTGACAAATTACTAAACAAATTACCATACTAAAAAACAAAATTAGACAAAAGTACACTTGAATTTTCTGGTTGAAACATATAAAAAACAAGAGTTTACCTTCAATTTCTTCATGCCACTGCACAGCTCTACAATGCGGCGAGTGCCAAGGAGATTAATAGTGACGGTAGTTTTCAAATTGGCCTCAAAATCCAGAGTGGCAGCACAGTGGAATGCCACCTGCACATTGGCCTGAAGTGTTTTGCGGTCCTCTGGGCTTAGACCCAGATTCTCCTCTCCAATCTCACCCGCCACAGGGATGATCTTCTTGAAGACATCTGTGCCGTGTTTTTCTATCAACTTCTCAAACACCTGAAATACAATTTAAATTTGCGATTTAAATGCAAGTTTTACAAAAGTGAAGTGAGAAATGGAAATTGGAACTACAGTAGCAAAATTTAAAGTATGAGTGTGAGACAAAAAATTAATAAAATAATTTAAAAAAAAATAATAAAAAAAAAAAAAAGTTTAGTGCTGGTACATACCAGGTTCTTGGGGAACTCCTCGGCTCGGGTGGAGATGTCCTTGCCACGCTTGGGCCTCATGAGGCAGTAGATGTTGCCCACATCGGGGCAGCTGCGCAGAAGTTTCTCGAGCAGCGCCACCCCCACGAAGCCCGTGGCCCCGGTCACGAACACGTCCGCCCCGCGGTAGAAGTCCGACACCGCGCTCGCGCTCGGCATGGTGAAGCAGAGCCTGCCCAAAGAACACAAAGAGCTGCTGATTTTACAGGGTGTCGAGCGGTAATTCAATATAAAATTCTGGGTGTTTTTTTTTCTCGTCTTTCTTTTTCGGTTTTCCCGGACGAAAAACATTAAAATTCAAGGGTATTCTAGGGCTTTTTCTACTCAAAATTTTGCTCAAAGGGGTCCTAAATATTAGCAATTGGCACAGCGGAGAGCTCAGCGGCAGTGTTGCCAGAGAAGTTAGGTAAAAGACCGCGCAATAAACCTGTGTGCAGGTGGCGATATCTCCGCCTGCCTACTAGGCAACTCCCCTGCACTCGTGCACATATTTTGCCTAGTAGGTAGGCGGAGATACAGTCCCGTTACGCACAGGTGCATTGGGCGATTTTTTTGCCAAACTTTCTGGCAGCACTGCTCAGCTGCTAGGTAACGAGGTCAAGGCGAGGGCGAGCTTTTACCCGGGTTTGAGCAAAATTCAAGAGTATTTCCTGTTTTTTTTTTTCCCGGGAAAAGTAAATTCAAGGGTTATTCCTGGGTTTCCCAGATTTCCAGGGTCGCTCGACACCAAGCAATGGCAAATCCTCAAGGTGGATCGACAATTGAGCAGTTTATTGTAGTCTGCAGCCATATATGGGGTGAGACATGTCAATAATGGAGGTACTGTACACGGAATGGCAGTAACAAACTGCGGGCTACAAACTAAAATCTGCCCATTGTGGATCTACCTCCTCTACAACTATCCCTGGCGCACTTCAATCCCACTATTCCTGATACATATTTTGATATTGTGATTTTCCTGACGAAGTGGCAACCCCGACTTATCGTTTGCGGCAGCACGGTTCACACAGCAGGGAAGGGACCCCGCAATATTTCCCACCCCTCCACAGGAAGTCGATCAGACGAACGGCTCCAAAAATAGCGAAAGGCGGAGAGCAGGGCGACTTCCGGTCCGCCACGCCGCGTCTCACGGAGCGTCCTTCCCCCTAAGTTCCGCAAAGTGCTCAAAACGACTTCGTATATGCTACGAGCTCAAGGTCAAACCCGACCCAAAACGAGAAAAAAAAATGAAAAAGCGACCGTTACATGCTAGCGGTGATACCACGCAGTCAACGACATCAATTGCGATCGAATTACCGTAGCGATCCTTTGCCATCATACGCCTCCCACCTTCCCCCACCCGCCCCCGAGCTGCAGAGATTTTGCTGTTGTTAGGAGGATACCGTGCGAAAAACGTCGACCACAGCTTGGAAAAAAAAAATCTGTGCGAAAGAATGATCACAGAATGCAGCCGTGAGGAAGTTGCGTCCTATCCTCAGCCGTAGCGTGCGGCCTGGCGGGGCGGGGCGGGGCGGGGCGGGGCGGGGCGGCTGGCGGCTGCGGGCTAAAGTCCATCAATGTTTGCCCGGCGGGTTAGAGAGGAGGTGCCGGGCCGGGCCGGCCGCGCAATGGTGGGCACTGCGGCGTCCTCAAGTTGCGCGACGCGCGGGGAAGGGAGGGGGGGGGGGGGGTTAAAAAAATATTAGGCAATACACGATGATGGAACGATGACAGGATGGAAGAGCAGCAGACGACGCTGCGCCAGCAGAGAGGGGAAACGAGGCATAGAAATGGGTTGTAAGGCCGCACAGATCAATTAAAATATTTTTTTCTAGTAGTTAGAACCACACGAACGAGAAAGGTCAGAGATGACAACGGGGAAAAAAAACCTGCCCCTTCTTTACATATTCTCATCACTGGTAGCGCTAGAACGAGAGAACAGAACCCATCATCTAGGGAACCGTCGTCAACAGGTGTTCTGCTGGTGGGGAGAGAAGCTACTGGCTACGGCTTGAGAAAATCTGGTATTTTACAAACTTTTGACCCTGATTTTATTTTATTTTTGATTTTTTTTTTTATTTTTTTCAGTTTCCTGGATGTTATAAATTTGCGGAGTGATGAGGAGGCAGACGTGTCATGACCGTGTGTTTGAGTGTGTGTGTACACCCGCATGGATAATTCAAGACGGATCCTGGAGTACGCGGGTACGGGTACGCCAGGAATGGGAGTGATTAGGCCTGTGCGGTGCGCGAGCTTCAATGAGCGGGGCGGGGCGGGGCGGGGCGGGGCGGGGCGGGGCGGGGCGGGGCGGGGCGGGGCGGGGCGGGGCGGGGCAGGGCGGGGCAGGGCGGGCCTCCCGCTAAGCTGAGGAAAACCACAGCTTTCCGGACAGTCGCGAGCGTCGCGTCGCGCGCGGGCCGCGGGACCCTCTCGTCAGCCGTCCGACTCTGAGGATCGCGCTCCTGCCTCCGTCCTTGTCGCACCTATGGCGGTGCCCCATGTCGGGGAGGGCAGGGCTGCCATGAGTGCGACGAGGACGGCACGCCACGCCAGGCACTCGCGACCACGACGCCTCTGGAATACCACCGAGCTCGCGACGAGCTCCTCCAAACATTTCCACCCACCGCCGCAGCGGCTGGCTCGTCGCGGCCGCGCGCAGCCGTCCTTGTCGCACTCGCGGGGCGCTGCCATCCCCGACATAGGGCACCGCCATAGGTGCGACAAGGGGGGTCTGTAAAGTTAGCGACGCGCGTACGCTTGTGAAATAGCATCGACCCTTATTATGTTTAGAGTTAGGAAGGGCCTTTTCATAATGCGAGCCGATTTTTCTTTACAATTTTAGCTTTTTAGCAGATAATACGTAGTATCAGCAGCTTGTACTGAAGTAAAGTTAGCGTGGTTAGCGTTAAGCGTAGTCAGTAAAGCGTAGTAAGTAAAGCGTTGTAAAGTTAGCGTGATCAGCGTCAAACGTAGTCAGAAAAGTCTAAAGTATTAGTCGGGAGGGCGGGAGGGCTCGCTCGCTTTTAATTTGACGCGCCCCTGCCCTAATCCGACGCCTAGAGAGCGCTGATACACCCGAAAGTGTTAACTGTTAAACTGTTAACTGTTAATCTCCATGTAGCCTAGCTCTATGCTCATGCTCCAATAGCTGGTTTACGACTCATAAAGCTATAGGGCCCCCTGCTCGCACGCGTCGCCTCGCCCGAGCCGCACATTAGGGCCACTATGCGCCTCATCGGCTCTGACTGAAAGAACCAATGCTTTCTTAATTGGTTCAAATATTGGTCCGAGGTGCAAAATACGCACAAGCCGAGGTCTATCGCACTCTCGCGGTGCCCTTTTAAAAAAAGATGAAATTCGCAGGACAATTTTGACTGTACGCGCGTCGCAAACTTTACAGACCCTACCCGGGCGGACGGGCGAGAGCGCGGGCAATCTTCTGAATCAGACACGGCAGGGTCCCGGGTCCCGAAGTCATTCCAGTAGCGTGCGGCCGGGCCGCTGCCGCTCGTGTCTGATTCCGAATAAGACCGCTCTCGTACCTCCGTCCTTGTCGCACTCATGGAGCCTTCAGTCCCTGCCATCTCCGAAATAAGGCGCCGCCACAGGTGCGACAAGGACGGAGGCGCGAGAGCGGTCTGACTGACTATACTCGACGCCGCGGTCCTCGCGGTCCCGCCGCGCCGCCACCAAGGACGTCGTCCTATGCTAGCTCGGCTCGGTTCGGCTCGGCTCTACGCAAACAGTCAGGGGGCGTACGCCCCACCACCGCACGTAGAGGAGGCTGGACCACAAAGAGACCTCCTCCTCCTCCTCCTCCTCTGGAACACCGAGAAGATGATGAGCAGAAAGGAGGCCACACAAAGGGCGCCTGCTCGCGCCTGCATGGGGCCCGGGCCCCGGGGCGGGGCGGCACAGCGGGCGGTGCAGCGCCTCGGTTACACGCGGTTACACGCCTCATTCTCGAGGGGCGCCTAAACGCGTGCGCGGGGAAACTCGACATGCACGAGAGCAATAATAACATCAATTTTACTGAAAATTTTAGCAAATTTTAAATCTTGATTTTACTGCAGTTTCTGAAATTTTCCGAGAGCTTAGGCTAATTTTTGGTGAAAATTTGAGAATTTCTTAGAATTTTTTTAATCAAAAATCTTCATTTTTTTTTTTTAATGAAAATTTGTACAGAAGGGTTACTAGAAATCTTTCCTTAAACAGATTTTTATCTGATTGATTTCCTTTTTTGGGGGGGGGGGGAGGGGGGTGTTTCTAGAGAACTTTCCTAGAACAGTTCCAGAATATTTTTTTTCTGCATTGTTTAGCTTAGGAATACTACCAGAATTTTAGTGGGTTTTTTTTATAGCGGGGAGTACAAAATATTCCGATTTCAAAGCCCGCCCCCCGATCTGGCATTGGGCTGTCCCTGTGGGCGGGGCGGGGCGGGGCTGGGCTGGGGCTGGGAGGGGCCCATGGATTGGCGCAAGTTACTCCGGACCGACCCAGCGCAGCACGCTGAAAAGCCGGCCGGCTGGGGTCGGGCCGGGGCCGCGCCGCTCCGCGCAACGGTGTCGGCTGAACGCGTTCGAAACGGCCGCCGGGGCCCCCCGGCCCTCCTCGCTCAGACCCACAGGGAAGACCAGACCACGCACGCGCACAGCGCACCTCGCACGCAGCCCCCCGCCCCGTCCCGCCCCGCCCCGCCCCGCCGGCGCACCGACAAGTGCGCTTCCAGCAAATAAACCGCCAATGTATGCAGCAGGGCACTTGGAATGAAATGGGTTATTCATAGAAAAACAAATTAAAAAAATAATTAAAACCACCCGGGAGGAAATTTACTAAGACTGGACAAATGCTTTAATTTCTAACATCAAAGTTTAGACAGAGCACAAGGCTTTCTCCATGCTGTCTCTGCAAGAATAAATGTTGTCCACTTAAAAACAACGGGGATGTACATGCTTGCTCAGCAAATGCTGCAAATTGTGAGCTTAGATAAAAAAAACACACAACTCAATGCAGAGCAAAACCTTCTGGCAGAATTTGTTTCACTAATCACCATGCCTAACTGATTCTAATAGAGCTCATTACCAAAAGTTGAAAAGATTACATTCAGTTTTAAAATTAATTTTCGACAAAATATGAACAACTGCCAATTGTTCTGAAAAAACTTTGCACGATGTTATACTGTACAGTCATTCAGAAGCTATCAAACGGTTGGAGAAGAGGACACTCTCCTTCCTTTCCAGATTAGAAACAAATGGCTTTGTATACATGAGCGCTGCAGAATCAAATGAGGGTAAGCTTTTGCAATTCATAGCATAGCATTACCATCACAGACTCCTCATCACAATAATTTAACAAGCCTCCGCATTATATGATCTGTAAAAAAAATCTCAGTCTGAAGTATTTCATTGTTTAACTTGTTGTTCTTTCGATAAATGAGAATTTCAGACACCTCGTCATTGTCAAAAAACGCACAACAGCAACAACATACCATAGAGACCACAATCATAAATGTCACTTGAGACACGTTTAACATTTGAACTGTGGGCAGGAAAGGAGCAGAAAAAATATCAACCCACATTTCAACTGCCGCCTTCATTGAGTCAATTAGGCCATGACCGAGAAAGTACCCAAACCCTGCGTTTCAGCTGGCTCAATGATATCTGATATTGGATTGAAACCACTGATTAAGAGATTTAGACAAGTTAACCATTAAAATTGAGGAGAATGAATCACTGTCAAACCGTCGAGTGTCACTGACAGTACTTGAGGGGGGCGGCCGCCCAACCATAGACAAACCTAACCTTCAAAACTCCCGCACTGCAAGGCAACCGGCTCGACCGTCCCAACAGCGCGGGTTAAAAGCCAACGAGAGCAGGGAGATTAAGGACCGCGTCGAGACGAGCTAAATCCTCACCTTCAAAGGGGGTACCGGTGGTGGAGATAGAACAACAACGGGAGCGGTTGACGTTTGGCGCTGAGCTTCACCGGGACGGTACGGGACGAACGAAGTACCGGCGCTGCGAGGCGAGACAGTCCCTGAGGAGGAGAAGAACCCCTTCTGCCACGCAGGGGACTGAAGATGTCCTGCCGGCGATCCAAGTCGACAGAAATAACCCGTTCCAACCAACCAACCAGCCAGCCGCGGTACGGGCGCAAGTCAACTCAACTCAAACCGGTAATGGAAGAGGAGTGGAGGGGAGGGGAGGAGGACTGGAGAAGACGCGAGGGAGGGGGGGGGGGGGGGAGGAGGACGGTTGGCAACGGCAGCGGGAGGGGGATCGGACGTAGCCGAAGTTCCGTCGGGAGAGCCGACGAGTGCCGAACACAGCGCGGCTAGTTTTGAACGCCGGCGGCGGAGTGAGCACTTGGTGGGGTCGACCTCCGACGAGGAATACTTGATAGACAGTCCCCAAGAGAGTGACAAGAGATGGCTCAAGATTAGGTGTGCATGCTGTTTATGTCCGAAATGGCATATCTAGGAAATATACATATTTTCACAGATTTGTAGAAACATTTTAGCTGCCTGGCGAAACTGATTATGAAAGTAAAATGGCTTAACACACTTGACTCAACATTTTTATAATTTACTAAGAAGCAGTACAGTTAGCTAAAGAAATAGTTACGTTGAAATGTCGCCCTCCCCCGGCATTAGGTCATCTGAGTTTTGTCCGGATGTGGGAAAGACAAAAGTAAATTTGTTATGGTGTACTTATATTGGGGCGAAACAAACCATGTTCCAGCTTTAACAATATTTATTAACGTACAATAATATACAAAGCGAATAAACAAATATATAAATTAAATTTCCCTTTCAGTCTGTAGGCGAGCAGCGGTGCGCCGTGGCGGGGGTGGTGAGGTGAGTGATGTGTCCCACCTCCACGTTCACACCCAGACGAAGAGCACGACGAGGACGGCGGCGGCGGCGAGCGCCGGCAGCAGTCCGAGCAGGGGTGCGCCGGCCGCGACCAGCACGGCGAACATGAGCGCGTGGCAGAACCAGTGCGCGAGCCGCCAGCTGCAACGCGACAGAGGGCACGAAGATGCACGTCATTAGCTGCACGCTAACGAGCGCCTCACGCCGCCGGTACACAAGCCCGCTCGTCAGCGCGCTGATGTACCAAGTGTACAACTGCTCAACGCTTATGTATATGTATGCATGTGTGCGGCTCCTAACACGTGTGCAAGCGCGCAGCCTGCTGTCTACAGGTAGTGTCCAACTCGCCAGTTACACACTATTTGCACTCCTCAATTGTGCACTTGCGAGAGTTCAAAAAGGGAAGTGTTATGCACGGGGCAGCTGACCACTTACTGCAAGTGCACAACTGTCGGATTGAACACTTACAGGTGTACAACTAACTCGCAAGTTCGACACTGGCAATCGTAAAGCCGTCGAGTTGCGTACTTGCACGTGTTAAACTGGGAATTGCACTTCTACGAATGTTGAGCAGTTGCAGACTTGGTTTATCAGTGTCAGTGTAATTTTCTTTTCACACACCGAATCATTCTTCACAACATTGCAATAAAAAATGTAACCATGACGTTTAAAAAAAAAATTTTAAAAAAAGGTAAAAGAAGTGAAAAAATAAAATCAAACACCTAACTGAGAAAAGAAATATCCGTGAGCAGGTGTAAGTGAGTGACATTGTTACTCACATGCGCAGCTGCAGGCGCGCGCGCGGCAGGGTGTCGGCCCGCTCCTTGTGGTAGTGCTCGCGCACGCCCAGCACGCAGCGCCCCAGGTACTCGGGCCAGGTGAAGTTGGCCGGGTCGAAGTAGAACTCGTCGCGGTCCTCGGGGCTCAGGCGCGCCGCCAGCTGCTGCATGCCCTCCGTGCGGAAGCGCCACTCGTTGCGCGTGAACATGCGCACCAGCTGCATGCCCGTCAGGTACTTGCGCTGGATGTCCAGCAGCCTGCGAAAAAAAAGCGCAAGTGTTGTCAAGGTGTTGCTTCGATTTTCCCCCAGTATTTTTTTTATTTGCCTGGCTTTTATTATTGAAATTTCCTCGAATTTTTTCTTGAAATTTCTTTTAACTTTTCATGAATTTTCCGTGGATTTTTCTTCAAATTTTCTCGGATTATTCTCAAAGTTTACTTGAATTTTTCTTTAAATTTCCTTGAATTTTTTCTTCAAATTTTCTTGAATTTTTATTAAAGTTCCTTGATTTTTTTTCTTGGAATTTCTCTTAAAATTTCCTCAAATCTCTTAAAATTTTCTTGAATATCTCTCAAAATTTTCTTAAATTTCTCTTGAGGTTTCCTCGAATTTTTTCATGAAATTTCCTGCAAGTTCCCTTGAACTCTGCTGACTGTTCTGAGTTGATTTAACGCTCTGCTTCTGGAGCGCAGCGCGCCACCGCCAGCGAGCCGCCCGCGCGCGATGGGTTGCCTACCCGCTGGGCGGCGGAGCTGCGGCCGGCAGCGGCCGCAATAACAACCCGCCGGCATTGTTGAGTGTACCCTTCGATACTCGCGCGGCCGCCCCGCCCCCCGCCGCCCCCGCCCTCACCGTCGGCTGCACATCTTTTTATTTCCCGCCGCTGCTGTCCCCCGCCTTCCCGCCCGGCCAGGTACCCGTTGGTACCCGGGGCGCGCGCGCGCCCGGCCCCGCGGCCCGGCCCCGCGGCCCCGCCCCGCGGCCCCGCCCCGCCAGTATGAGGTTCTGCCGCGCCAAGACCGCCGAGTCCGCCACCAAGGGCGCCAAGCGGCGGTCCGGCCAGGACGCGGCGCCCCTCGCCGCCGACGACCAGCCACAGTGCAGTGAGCACGCCTTCGAGGAGGCCGCGCGCTGCCGCGGCGGAGGTATTGCAGCCGCGAGACTGACGTGCCGGCATCCTGCCGCAGGTTCGACGGCCGCGTCCGGGACCGCGAGATGGCAGCAGGAGCAGGTCAAGGACCCCTACCGGCGGCAGAGGACGCCGCTGTGGAAGCGGACGTCCAAGGCGGCGCCGCGGCCGGCACCGGAGCCCCAGGGGCTGGACGCCGTCAACGGCCCGGCCGCGGCCGCGGGGGACGTGCAGGTGCGGCGGCTGAGACACTGTAGTAGACCCGCGTTTAGACCCCCGGACACACCACCTCCAGGACTAATAACGTGCAGCCGGGGCTGCTACAGACCATCGTGCCCTCCTCCATGCAGAAGCCGAGCAAGCCGTTCAGAGCCAAGACCCCGGCCGTGGTCGCGCCCGCGCCGAGCGTGTCCGACACCGCGCTGGAGTCGGAGGAGGTAGAGCCGGTGGAGCTGGTGCACCGCGAGCAGCAGACGTCGTGCACCAGCGTGTACGAGGGCGAGGTGGACACCGTCCTGGAGGGGTACGGTGTCGAGCTCCCCGTCGACGACCAGGCCCCGAGCCCGCCACCGGGGCCGTCGCGCCCGGCTGACGACCGGGATGACGACGACGATTCGGACACGGACGACTCGGCGACGGACGAGGCCGTGGGCAGCACGCCGTCCACCGCGGTAGGGCAGAGATCCTCGCGCGCCTCCCGTGTCCTCCCCTTGTGCGCTGCTAACCTCGTCCACCTCCAGACCGTGTGCACGTCCGCGCCGGAGGCGGTGGCTTCGGACCGGCTGTCGGTCGAGCTCAAGGCCCTGGTCAGCATGGTGGAGACGACGGCGGGGAGCCCGGTGCGCTGCACGTCCTCCACCAGGGCCTCGACCACCACCACCGCGGCGCCGCGCGAGGCCGGCAGGAGGGCGGAGCAGGCTGCGCCTGCGGAAACCGGCGCGGCCGAGGGCGACGGCGAGGGTCTGCGGACGTGGCAGCGGAACTTCCTCGGCCGGCTGACGCGCGCCCGGCAGCGCAGGGACATCCGGATCAACCGGAAGGAGGTCCTCAGCATGCAGCTGATGCTGGAGACGGTGCTGAAGCAGCACATGGCCCTGAGCCGCGAGGTGGAGGCCGTCAAGGCCAACATGCAGCGCGAGGGCGTGGAGCCGGTGTCCCTGAGCCGCGCGCTGTCGCGGCTGCAGGCCGAGCGCACCGAGGAGGCCGCCGCGCTGGACAAGATCCTGGCCTGCAAGGATCGGGAGCTGCGCGGCGCGCAATCGCAGCTGGAGCAGGCGCGCCGCCAGATCGGCATCCTGGAGCAGAGCTGCCGCGAGAAGGACGCTGACCTGGAGAGGGCGGCGACCGCCCTGGCCACGGTGCACTCCATGCACCGCAAGGGGATGGAGCTCGCCAACCAGAAGCTCCAGGAGCAGCTGGACGCGCTGCGTGCCGCGCACGCTGAGGCCGAGGCCGAGACCGCCGCGCGCCACCAGGCCGACCTCGCCGGCCAGCTGGCCGACCTGAGGAAGGCGACGCAGGCCGAGGTACGGGGGCTGTATACCGAGACTGACGCGCCCTCGGCGAGGCCCTTGCGGGGCTGCCTAACTCCACGGGGCCGGCCATAGTGATGCGACTGCAGGACCGGAAGTAGCACCCCGAATCCGCCTGGAAGGTCATCGGGGAGCTCCCCTCGAGCAGTCTTGAATGGGCACGATGACTCATTAGAAACTCTTTGGGATCTCGAACTCGAGCAGTCAAGAGTCGGCACTAGGATTTAGACCATTCGAGACTATCGCGAGGAGCTCCCTACTGAGAGGCCTTCCTTCCCGCAGAGCTGTGCACCTATGATAAAAGTAACCAAAAAAATCAAAAAATCCCTAAAATGTTAAAGATTCTATAAAAATTCAGGAACGATTGCAGTCTGGACTGAAAAAAAAAAAAAAAGCTTCTTTACAAAAATCAGAAAAACATTTACGAGAAAATGTTCTCCCGTCTCTGCGCCTGCAGCTGGAGGCGGCGGCGGCGCGGCACGCGGAGCGCGAGGCGGAGCTGCAGGCGCGGCTCAGCACGCTGCGGACGGACGCGGCCGCCAAGGAGTCCCGCCTGGAGATGGAGAGCCTGCGGATGAGCCGCGCGCTCACGGAGCGCGAGGCGCACGTGTCCCGCCTCATGACCACCGTGGAGCAGCTGCAGCTGCAGCTGCGAGACGCGCGCGCCGAGGCGGCCGCGGCCGGGGCGGCGCTGCGGGCGGCGCGCGCCGACCAGGAGGAGGCCGCCGTGCTCGTCAGCAAGGCGCTGAGCGCGCGCGACCTGGACGCGCAGCAGGCGCGCGAGGCGGCCGAGGCCGCGCGCCGCGAGCACGAGAGCCAGCTTCAGGCGCTGCGCACCGCGGCCGAGGTCCTGCGCTCGCAGCAGGACGTGCAGGAGCTCGCCTACAAGCATGCGCTCAACGAGAAGGACCTCTGCATCTCGGGCATGCTCATCGACCAGGATGCGCTGCGCGCCGCGCTCGCCGACACCGAGGCCCGCCTGGCCGAGGCCAAGGAGGCCAACGCCGGCCTGCTCAAGACGGCCGAGGCCATGAACGGTCAGCAGGAGGAGCTGACCCGGCAGCTGCGCCACAGCTTCGGCCAGCTGGAGGCGCAGGCGGCGCAGCTGCAGGCGCAGGCCGCGCAGCTGGAGATGCAGGCCGGACAGCTGGACGCGCAGGCGGCTGAGGCCGAGCAGCTGCGCGTGGCGCTGGCGCAGGCCCAGGGCGACGCGGACGAGGCCCGGCGCGCCTACAAGGACGTCCGCACCGAGGCGGAGCGCCTGCGGCGCGCGCAGCAGGAGGCGGCCGCGGAGCGCGACCGGCTGCGCACCGCGCTCAACGACCTGCACGCCAGCAGCGAGGCCGAGCTGGCGCGCCTGCAGCGGGCGCTCCGCGACCACCAGCACGACGCCGAGGAGCTTGTGCGGCTGCAGCGCGCGCTCGACAAGCTGCGCACCAGCAGCGCGGCCGAGGCCGAGGCCCTGCGCAAGGAGATGCAGGGCCTGCACGACAACCACGTCGCCGAGCTGACGCGCGTGCAGGAAGCCCTGCTCGAGGCCAAAGACAAGCGCCGCGCCGAGGCCGAGCACTTCCGCAAGGCGCTGCACGAGAAGGACGTGCAGATCCGCGACATCCAGGACGAGTTCGCAAAATTTCGCCTCGACCAGGAGGAGGCGCACGGCGAGCTGCAGGCCAGGAGGGACGCCCTGGACAAGGAGGTCGGGGTTTTAAAAAACTCCGTCAGCCAAATGAAGTCGGCGCACCGGGAGCGCGTGAGCGCGCTGGACAAGAAGGCCGGCGAGCTGGCCGAGCAGGCGCGGAGGCACCGGCAGGACGCGGAGCAGGCGCGGGCCGAGCTGCGGGACCAGCAGCAGCGGGTGCGGGAGGCGGAGCGGGCGCGCGTGCAGGCCGACCAGGCCCTCGCCGCCCTGGAGGAGCGACTTAGCGACCTGGTGCGCCACCGCGACCAGCTCCTCCAGGACGCGGAGCACCTCGCCAAGCAGAGGGACAACTGCCAGGTATACGGATCCACTCAACACGGGAATGATGCTCGGCCATCAGGAGCGGTACCATGCGGTTTTTGTTATATATTAATGAAGCAGACTTCTGAACTTTATCGTCGATGACGTCACCGGATTCCTCGTGAAATTTCCGCTCGAACGATCAGGGTGCCATTCTATACTTTCCTTGCCCGTGATACTACGATCCTTTGGAAATTTCACGTGGAATCCGATGGTGTCAGGATGAAGTCCAGGAGCTTACTTCAATAATATTTCACAAACGAAAAGCATCATAACACGCGTTATCCGACATCATTCAGTGGAGCGTCACTGCATCAGTGCCGGACACGTCTGGAGGGTCATCGGAGAGCTCCCCGCGATAGCCTCGAACGGGCAACTTCCGGGTCGACTCTCGCTGGTTCGAGTACAAAATCCCGTATATATAGATAAAGTTTCTAATGAGTCTCGAACTCGAACCATTGAGAGTCAACCGGGAAGTTAGCCGTTCGCGCCTATCGCGGGGAGCTTCCACTCCCGTCATGATGCGCTCCTCGCAGGTCGTGGTGGACGAGAAGGAGCAGGAGGTCCTCGCGCTGCGCGACAAGATCGAGCGGCTGGAGGCGCGCGCCATGGAGGATGGCGGCCTGCAGGAGGCGCAGCAGGAGCTGCAGGCGCGGGCCGAGGAGGCGGCGCGGCTGCGCACCGAGCTGTCCGCGGCGCTGGAGCAGCGCGAGGCCCTCCTCGCCAAGGTGTCCAAGCTCTTCAAGGTGGTGCGGCGCTCCTTCGACAGGAGGACCTCGGAGAAGGCCGCGCTGGAGCTGGAGCTGCAGGAGGCCCGCGCCCAGCTCAGCAGAACCGTGCAGAGCCAGCAGGCCGAGCAGGACAAGGTGCCGTCCTCAGAGTATAGGGCTTTGTGTGGACAGGCATCGAGAGAGCTTTTCACGAAGGGGGAAACTCGAGGGATGGAGCACTTCGATATTTAGGTGTACATGGAATAAATTCCAATACGTTCTATTAAAACATTTGGAATTTATTCTAGGATATATGGAATATTTGAAATTTGTTCTGGAATATTTAAAAAAAAAAAAACATACAGCGTAGAATGGCACAGGGGTGGTTCTATGTCGACGATATTTCATCTATTCTAAATATCTCATAAACGGTCCAAAATATCTTACTCAGCACAAAAAACTTTATTTTCCTTCTTTATTCTTCTGAATTACGACGTATTCCAAAACTAAAGAGTTGTTTCCCCCCGGCTCTTCATTATCCCACCGACTCTCTTCCTTACACTGTTAAATTCCTACAAAGAAATGCTTTGCAAATGCTTCTCAAATTGCAAAGTATTTTGAAACTTTGCAACTTGCAAATCAGTTCTTTGTAATTGCGAAGCAATGCTTTGCAATTGCGAAGTGATGCTTTGAAATTGCAAAGCAAATGCTTTGCAAACTACGAAGCTTTAAAATTCTTTGTAGGAATTTAACAGTGTACGAATGAAATGAGAAATAATTGGTCGTGATTGCTCCCTCCCGCAGCTGATGAAGATGATGCTGGGCAAGGAGAACGACATGAAGCAGCTCCGCGAGAACCTGCACCAGTACGAGGACCACCTGCGCAGCACCCGCGAGGAGATGGACGCCACGAACGCGCTGCTCAAGCGCAACGTCGTGGAGCTGGAGCGCGACGCCCGGCGCCGGGACGCCGAGCTGCGGCAGCGCGACGCCGAGCTGCAGCGGCTGCAGGCGGTGCAGGAGGAGGTCGCGAGGCTGCAGGCGGCCGAGCAGCAGGCGCTGGAGCGCGCCGCCGTCCTGGAGGCCAGCCTGGAGGCCAGCCGGCGGCGCCAGGACGAGCTGGAGCTGGAGCTTGAGGTGGGGCGCACCCTGCTCAAGAAGAACACCGAGGAGAGCAGGCTCAAGGTGGAGAAGCTGCAGCAGGGTGTCGAGCACGTGCGCGCCGAGCGGGACTCGGAGCTCACCGTGCTCAAGGACGCCGTCGCGAGGATGGAGTCCGATCTCGCCGACCGGGACCGGCAGCTGGAGCAGGTGAAGGCCGAGGCCGCGAGCCAGCTGCTGGGGCTGCAGCACGCGCTGAGCGGCCGCCAGGACGACGCCGAGCGCCTCACGGACGAGTCCGAGCGGCTGCACCGCGAGAACGAGGCGCTGCGCGCTAAGGAGGCCGAGCTTCGCGAGTCCATCGCGTACCTGGAGGGCGGCGTGGCCGAGGCCGTGCGGGAGCGCGACCAGCGCATCGCGGTCCTCGAGGAGGAGCAGCGGCGCATGGCCGAGGTCATGCGGGACGCCGTGCACCGCGACGAGGAGGAGCACCGGCGCGTGGCCGAGGCGCTGCAGGAGGCCGCGCGCGCCAAGGAGGCCGAGCTCACCGCGCTCAGGGACGAGCACCGGCGCCAGGTCGCCGACGCGGCCGAGGCGGCGCGGCGCAAGGACGAGCAGATCGCGGCCCTGGAGGAGGCCGTCGAGAACCTGCGCTCCGGGCTCGACCTCGACGTGCTGCGGCTCCAGAACCAACTGAGCGAGACCGAGACTGAGCGGATGCAGCTGTCCGCGCAGGCCTCCATGCTCGAGGCGCAGCTCCAGGAGCAGATCTCGCTTATGTCCAAGCAGATCGCCGACAAGGACGAGGAGATCCGGCAGCTGGCCGAGGCCAAGGCCGGGGAGCTGGCCAGGGTCGAGCGGGAGAACGCTGACCTGTCCGAGGAGAACTCGCAGCTGCTCAACATCATGCAGCGCATGAAGAAGGAGCGGCAGGCCATGCAGGACGAGATGAAGGAGGCCATCAAGACGACCAACGGCGCGCTGCGCGCCAAGGAGGACCGCCTCGAGAGCCTGCGGGAGGAGGCCGCCGAGGCCGCCGCGCTGCGCAAGCGCCTGGAGGAGGCCGAGAGGGCCGCGGCCGAGGCCGGCGAGCTGCGCGCGCGGCTGGACACGCTGGAGGCGGCGCTCTCCCGGCAGCACAAGGAGCAGGATTTTCTCCGGGCGCAGCTGGAAAAGTCGCGAAGGGACGCGTACGAGGCCGACCGAAGGGCCGCTGAGGCCGCGGCAGCGGGCGAGGCCGTGCGCCCCACCAGCCAGGAGGAGGGCGACGCGGGTCCCCTGGAGGCGCAGCTGCGCACGCGCCAGCTCGAGGTCGACAAGCTCAAGCAGACGGTGGAGGCGCTGCGGGCGGACCTCGGCCTCCAGAAGCAGCTGCTGCTCACGTTCCACGAGGGCCGCGCCTACCTGGGCGCCCTCTCCGAGCACGACAGCCTCTCCAAGACGGCCCGGTTCATCTTCGACCCCCGGAACACGGCCGAGCTGACGACCCTGCGCCAGGACGGCGATCACCACCTCGCCGGCCCGGGCGCGCGCCCGCACCGCCGGCCGCAGTTCGAGCTCAAGCGCAACCACTCCGAGGGCGACAACCTGGACCTCCTGGCCACTCTGTCCACGCCCTCCGACCTCACCCTCAGCTCCATCCCCTCCGAGCTCTCAGCAACGCACCAGCCCTTCACTGTCGCCAACTACCTGTAGTTTTGTTATCTCGTCTTGTTATAATGTGATCGCGTTTATCATTGTGTATAACCCCCGTTCGTCTTACTTTGTACGTCGCACTTGTACTGTCCTCGACCCTTTGCTGTAGAATAAAAACCCTTGTGACCTCGCGAGAAGTCCGCGCAGCGCGGTGTACTCACTCTGGCTTGTGTCCCGCGAGTCGCGCGAGCAGGTCCACGAAGACGGCGGGCAGCAGGTGGAAGAGGTAGGCGACGAGGAGGCAGCGGAAGTAGCTGCTGCGCGCCTTGGCGTCCGGGTACCAGGTCATGCCCGTGCACGGCGTCTCGTGGCACTTCTGCACCGCCAGCTCCACGTACTCGCGCCAGAGCAGCGGGTTGCTGTTGCCCGACGTCATGTGGTACACCTGCACGTCCGTTAGGTCCCTGGGAACAACGAAGTTGTCATAATTTTAAAAAAAATAAGAAAATGAAAAACATTTTGAAAATGAAAAATTAAACACGTTTAAAGCATTTTTGGGGGTGCCGCGGACTCTTAATGGCCACACTGCACAGTGCAGCGCAGGAGTACTTTTTTTTGTCGTGACCACAATGTGATCACGTCACATGGAATGACGTGCGGGGCTGCTCACTCTGCTACGGCGGCGCCCCAGCCCGCCGCGATGGTGAGGTTGGCGACGTGGTCGGCGGGCACCATGTCGGCCACCTTGTCCGGGTCGGCGAGCGCCACCCTGAACACGCCCTTGATGGCACCGGCGATGAAGGCGAACGAGCCGGACTTGACGTTGTCCACCCAGCCCGGGAACGGAGCTGACCACGTGCCCATCACTGCGGGGGGTGTAGAAAAATAAATAAAAATAAAAACATTGAAGCAGGTGGGAACCCGAACGCAGGGAGCAAGTGTTTCACATGAGTCGGCCTGCGTGCAGGAAGTTGGGGAAGGTCAGCACAGTACCAGCCTACGTGCGTGCGTGAGCACCTATGATGCCGAATGCCGAACGCGCCGAGGCTTTCGCAAAACCTCGCGTCTCCGTCGGCGGCGTCCGGGACACGTTAATAATCATGATCTGGAGGGAGGTCTCCCGACGGCGAACTCACTTCGATCAGTCAGTGTACTCGTCTCCGACCAGTCGCTTCCACTCATTTTCCAGTCATTTTCCAATCACGTCCAGTCAAGAGATATTAAGTCGAAAATGTCACGTACTGCCTTGGGATAGCTAGAAACAACGCGGAAACCATAAATTAGTTCGTGCTGTGTGTCGTAAAAATTTCATCTCCCATCCAGTCACATCTCTTGTCAAAGTCAGTCATTTTCCAGTCCATTTCAGTCACTTTCCAGTCACATCCACATTCCAGTCTTCTTACTTCCAGTCAGTTTACACCCGTTTCTGTAGTGAGGAGGAGGAGGAGGACTCCCTTGAGGGTCATCGGAGAGCTCCACGCGATCGTCTCGAGCGGCGGTACTTCCGGGTCGACTGTCGACTCTTGACTGTTTGAGTTCGAGCCGAAGTAGAAACTTGATGGGATCTCAAACAGTCGAGAGTCGACCCGGAAGTACCCCGTTCGAGACTATCCCGCGGGGAGCTCCCCGATGACCCTCCCGGACGGTCCGCGACTCACCGATGGACGGCCGGACGATGGCGACGCGCACGGCGCCGCGCTCGGCCAGCAGGACGTTCTCGGCGAGCTGCTTGGTGAACGAGTACGTGTTGGGGTGGCCGCCGAGCAGCCCGGGGGTGAGGTCCCGCAGCGCGTCCGGGTCCGCGTCCCGCACCACGGCGATGACGTCGTCCGGGTCGCGGCCGGCGGGGTACACGCGCTCGCGCACCTCGTCCCGCAGCGTGCAGTTGCAGTAGGCCGTGGACACGTACACCATGGCCCGGAGCGCGCGCATGTCGCGGCACAGCTGCAGCACGCGCCGGGAGCCCAGGACGTTGATGTTGACGGCCGTGGCCAGCGCCGCGTTGAAGTTGATGGTGGCCGCGGCGTGGAAGACGACGCGGACGTCGCGGAGGAGGTCGGCGCGGTCCTCGGCGGACAGGCCGAGCCCCGGGAGGCCGACGTCGCCCGACACGGGCCGCACGCGGTCCAGCGACGCGCGGCTGTGGCCGGCGAACAGCTGACGAGAGAGGCGGGTGACGATGAGTTAGGTGGAGTGTGGTGTACCTCGAACGACCTCGAACGCATTCACCAGTTTAAAATGGATTTTTTTTCGAGCCGACGCTGTTTTTTTGACAATTTTTTTCAAGCGGACACCGAGGGGTCCTTCACTAGAAATTCAAGCGTACAGCAATTTTTCTAATTTTTCTGGTTTTCGTGATTTTTTTTGTGTTTTTTCTGAATATTTCTCTAAATATTTTCTTCTGATTTCCTTGATTTTTTCTGAATTTTTCTGTTTTTTTCCCCCTGATTTTTTAAACTGATTTTTTACTGATTTTGTTTTAGGGTGTACACTGATTTTTTGAGTGAAGGACCCCTCGGCAGGCACTCCATAAAAGCATTTTTTTTTGCAAAGTCGTGGTGCTCACGGGCTTGTCCAGCAGCTGGCGGACGCGGGCGTGGATGTCCTTGCCGCCCCTGGGCCGCACGAGCAGGTACACCCGGGACAGCCCCGGGCAGGACCGCAGCAGCTTCTCCACCAGCACGCCGCCGAGGAAGCCCGTCCCGCCCGTCACCAGGACGGCCGCTCCGTCCAGGAGCTCGCCGATGGTCGGCGTCCCCGGGGCCGGCGAAAGCCTGCCGGGCGGTGCCGGCGGCGCGATGTTGGACGACATTCTGGCCGAGGTCTGCAGCAACAATATTGGACACACAATGTGAATGACAGGTTAATAAATGTAGATGCCCCTGTACCGAGGGGAAAACAACTCTGATTTTTGGTGTACTCATTTTGTGAATTATTTTGAATTTTTATAGAATTTTTGTGAATTTATCTGAATTTTCTTGAATTTTTCTAAATGTTTCTGAATTTTTCTGAAAATTCCTTAATTACGAGGTGTACAAAAATTGCAGAAGTGTTTCCCCATCGCCTTGTGCTCTGCAGGCGGGGTGGGCTGCACATTTCCTCCCCGGAGGAGGAGATCCTGTTGCGGAGTCCTCTCCGTGCGGATTGTACAGCGCGGTGCAGGGGGACACCAGGCACGTCGAGAGACGTGGAAAAATAAAAATATACACGTTCCGAACGACCTCCCCGGTCGCCCGATCTGGACGCGTCGCGTCTCTAGAAACACCGTCGCTGCAGTGTGCAAAGTCGGGTGCGGACGCACACTCCCGGGGCGAGTGTCCCCGTCGCGAAACTGTACCGGATTTAGTCAAAACCGAACGGGTAATGAACCATCGCAGCTACTGCGCGCCCTCTGAGCTGGCAGGACAGTACAACCAAGAAGTTGCACATCTTTCCTGGCAGGGTGCTCACGACAACACGACGGTAGAGTCCTGGGACTCTACACGACGACAACAGCGTCGCAGTCACAGTCACTCTTTTAAAGTGGCGCCCGAATATCAATCTGCGGCTGGTAATTCCCCGTCACCCGCACCGCGGCGGCCGTGTTCTCCACGGCTCGGTCATCCTCCTCCTCCTCCCTGGAGCTCCTCTCCCCCGCACCGCCAGCCCGGCGTGCGTGTCTATATATCCAGGAGGCGGGCGCGGGCGCAGGCACTTCTTCGCAGTGAGCCGTGCAGTGCAGCATAATGGAGTGCTCGCGTTTGCTGGCGCTGGTGCTGGCCGTGGTGGCCGCCGTCCTGCTGCAGCAGCACCAGGCGCGCGCGCAGGAGGTCGAGCAGTGCCCGTGCGCCGACCCCAACCTCGCCTTCTGCCTGCCGCGCGGCGGCGTCCTGCTCCAGAGGTTCGCGGCCGCCACGCCGCTCTGCGAGAGCAAGGACCAGGCCTGCGTCGACGGGCAGGTGCGCGTGTGTCTCAAGAACGCCCCCGCGCCCGCCGCCTCCTCGCCGACGTCCTGATGATCGACACGGCGGCGGGCTGCTCCTGGACGCCCCAAGGCACCAAACGTTGAAAACAGTGGACGCACGCTTCTCGCCCCCAGCCCTTCGTTGTGCACTGCGCGACGTGTGCTGTGAAGTGGAGACGTCACGGCACTTTCTCTGCACTCGCCGGAGGCGCCCGGAGCAGATCGCACGGCTCAGCCACCCGCCAGACTACTCGCCCGCGCGCGTATTCGACCAGAACTACTTCAACGAACGCCGTGCTGTGTGAAACTTTCTTGTGATACTCAATAAAGTACAAGTTTTCGCTCTCGCGACCACATGGTTCCACTTGCACCTGCCCGGAGCCCCTGTTACCTAGCTGGCACAGTCGTTGTGGTGCGCCAGAGCAGAGCGCCCGGGCCGGGCCCATAGCAAAGCGATCCCGGAGCTCGCACTCGCGTAGGCCCACTCCGTGAGTGCGAGAGAGCCAGAGCGCCCTCGCACCCTCGGCAGACTCCTTGAGAGCGAGAGAGACAGAGAGGGGAGTGCGAGCACATGCACCAGAAACGCTCTGCTGGCCGGAGAGGCACTTACCTGAGACGTGGATGGCCGCGCTGACCGCTCCCAACTACGGTGCGCGCCCGGGTCCAACCCCCGGAGCCGCCGAGCCCTCCGGGTCGCCTCCGGGTCGACGAATGGGACATCTCACTCTTCCGTCTCCACGGGGTAGTCGGTTGTCCGCGAGAGAGACTGAGATGGAGATAGGGAGACGGGGGTGGTTTCGAGGTGGCATCGTCACGTCCAATGTCACAAACCGGTCTACCCCAGCCAGCCCCGCCCCGCCCCGCCCGCCCCCGCCAGGGCGCGCCAAACTAATTTCACTTTTGTTGGGCGCACGTTACGCAACACAAATGTAATAAAGCTACACTGCTATCCGTGACGTCTGCTCGGCCGGTGCGGTGGAGAAACCGCAGTCATAAAGTTTCAGGAATGCGGTCCGCGATTTTCCGGTAAGCATGAGCACCACGGTGAGGGCGGCCCGAGCTTTAAAGAGAGAGGCCGCGACGGGCTGCTGCCCTGGATCACCACGGATGTGCCGGCGCGGTGCAGCTAAATTGTCCGACCCAATTTTGTCCGACCTGATGATTTCCCCGAAATCCGAAAAAGCGCTGTGACCCGGACTTTGTCCGACCTTGTTTATAGACGGATAAATTGGAGAAGGAATATGTATCATAGACGACCAGGCCGCGGAGCAGTGATGTTAGATAAGTATGCAAAAGATCGTACGCATACTCCTGTGTGCGGCAGACGGGTATCTCCGCCTGCCCACAAGGCAAAATGTATTCTCATGTGTGGAGAGTTTGCCTGGTAAGCAGGCGGAGATACCCGTCTGCCACACACAGGTGTATGCGCACGATCTTTTGCCTACTTATCTAACATCACTGGGCCGGAGCATGCGCCGAAAAAATTTAAGCAACAGCTAAAATTTAAGTTTAAAAAAGTAGCAAAGAATAAAAAAATAAAATAAATAATAATAAAATTGAAATTGGGAGGCCCCGGCCTCTGGCCAGGGAATTTTTACTCCCCCAATCCGTGAGAGACTACATTATTCTTAGCAAAAAAATTTCCTTCCCCCCTCAATTAATTGAGCACATTATCCCAAGCCGTGGCGGGGGGAGTACATTATTCCCGGCCAGGGAATTTTTACTTTCCCGCGAGCTGTAGGGGAATACATTATCCCCAGCCAAGAAATTTCTACTCCTTCTAGCCGGGGCGAGTACATTATCCCCAGCCAGGGATTCTTTTCTCCCGCGGGCTGGGGGAGGGGAGTGCATAATCGTGATTTTCGCCGGCCAGGGAATTTCTACTCTGGCCGCAGGGGGGTAGTACGCCGGCGCGCCGCTACCCCGCGCTGCGCGGCCGCGGCCCGCCTCCGCCCGGTGCTGCCCCCTGGGTGGCGCGGCGGCGTCGCGACGCCGGCCGCCAGGGAGGCGTCGGCGTCGGCAGCGTCGGGTCGGCGCGGGGAGAAAATCGATAGGCCTGTGCCGACCGGACCCGGGCCCTGGCCCGGCCGGGGGCGGGAAGCGGCCCGCGCGGTGCTTCGCTGCGCCGATAGGCGCCGCGCCGCGCCGGCCCCGGCTGTCATTTCGAACGGGCCTAGCCGCCCCGCCCCGTCTCGCCCTTACCCCGCCCCGCCTCGCCGCGCGAGGCGCGCCGTGTATCAATCAAACAACGTAATTCAGTTGTCTTTGGCGCCCGCTATGAAATAACCATAAAGATGCAGCCTCGATTACCGACACGCACGAGGGCCTCGGCGTGCCGCAAATAGGGTGGGGCGGGGTGTGGTGGGGTGTGGCGGGGCGGGGCGGGGTGGGGCGGGGGCCTCCCGGACACGTCCGTGCTCAACGGGCTGCCCGCCCGCCCGGCGCACGCTGCCACCACGTGCGCGGCCCGGCACGGCCCGGGTGGTGGCGCGAGCGCGAGCCGGTGGGGCGCCCCACGCTCACCTAGGATTTATTTAATGAGCCATCATCGATCTCACGGTGGAGGGTTCATTTTTGAATGAGCGCGCGCGGGTGGGGATGGTCACCCCGCCCCGCCCCGCCCCGCCCCGCCCGCCCCGCCCTTGTGCTCCCGCCACGCCCTCAGCCCCGGGCGCACGGCTGCCACAGCCCCGGGGAGGCTGAGAGCCCCTCCGCGCCGAGCTCGATGTGGACGGCCGTCGACGGCGAGCCTCCGGGGGATGGGATGTCCAGGACGCCGCCGGGGCGCGAGGATGCCTCCGCCCGCCCCGCCGCCCGCGCCGGAAGTACTGCGCGAATTTCCCCTCTTGGCAACCCTGTCTCGCACATGTGGGAAAATTGATCGGGGGTGGGCGAGAGGATCGGGCCTGGGGCGGGGCGGGCGGCCTACAGCCGGGCGTGCGCGAGCTGACCCCGGGCGCCCCGCGGCCCTCCGCGCGCCGCCACCGGCACCGCCGGGGTGAGCTTGCGGGCGGCGAGCTGTAGCGCCGTCTTGCGCAGCTCGCCACGGCCAAGACGCCCACCCCTCACCCCGCCCCGCGCCCGGCACCACCCGCGCCACCCCTAGCGCACCCCGCCCACCCCCCCGCCCCGCGGACCCAGACTCGATGCGCTCCTGTTTCTGGTTGCTGCCAAACATGGCTGTCGGTGGGCCAGTGGGTTTTGGATGTTTCAGGTTTCCTTTGATTTCTCCCGCGTTACGTCCTTTAAGTTGATAAAGTGATGCCTTCCTGCCGCTCGCCATCGCTCGCCGCCCCCGCCGCTCGGACAGCCTCGTGAGTAGCGTTCTTCCCCCGGGCAGGGCTGGGCCAGCCCGCGAGGTCTCGCCCTGAGGGGCGGAACGGGACGGTCCCCAGCCCCGCCGTGCTCCTGCCCGTCAGCCCGAGCCCTGCCCGACCCCGTCCCCGTCCGGCCCCAGCCCCCTCACCCCCGCGGCCCGCAAACCCGTCTCTCGGGCGGGAAACCCCTGGTTTCGGGTACCGGCCGGCCGTCTCGGGGTTCGCCCGAACCGATACCGGCCGAGCGGGGGCGCGCTCGGAACACCCGCCGCGCTGCGAGTCGCTCGGGAAAGCTGGAAAACTTGTGAGTCGAACCTCCCCTTGGTCCCGAGTCTGGCCGCCGTCTGCTGGGTCCGTAACGCTGTCTTTGCCATTTTCGCAATTTTCGCGGCCGCCGCCGCGGCGCCGCGGTTCGAGCCGTGCGGCTGTCGGGGAAGTATTCGGGGTATTTGTGTCAGCCTCGCTGAGGGTTAATGGGGTATGCATCTGGGGGATGCTGTGTCCCCTAACCAACAAATCTGACGGGGGGTGTGCTACTGCCCACCCTGAAATTGGACGAGGTTTTCGATTTTTCCCGTTGGTACCTTGCTTGCATGACTGGGTACTGATAGCAGACGAAATCTTCCGAGTCGAATTTGATTTTCTTTGAAAGAAGAGCCCTTTTCTTGAACCGATGTAAGGGTTGGTGTTAGGTGCTTTTTGGGGTTAGGATCCTCCCCCATGTAGCAGCCGAACTCCCGTTTGCGGTTGGTTTCACTTTTCCCTCTTGTTAAATTTTACTAGCGATGTTACTGACTAAATTTTATGATAGTGTTTGTTATTTTTTCTAAATCTTTGAGTTGAGGGGTTAATAAAATTCATTTATGGCTTGATGTGAATGTGAAATTATTAATTTAGTTGTATTTTCATGTCTTGAAGATTGTGTGCTGTTGTAGAACAATCAGCCAAAATTGCAAATTAACAAAAAGTTGGATTGCAATATGGGTGTAGCTTAGCTGTCAATATTTTTCTTTGCAGGGGCTCTTGTTGTAGATTGTTTGATGTTGTAGTGGTAGTGCGAGCAATGCGATGACGACAGAATGTAACTGTTGTATAATAGTAAATTAGTTTTGTCTTCTCAGTCGTATTTTTTTTTATGGTTTTTCTGTAGACTCGTATTGTATTAAATCTTCTAAACTTAAAATCTTTATAACCATTTAAATAAAATTTATTGTAGCTGTTCACTCAGTTGTGAAAAGTGGTTTGTTTTTTTAGAACCATATTTTAATCATTCCCTTTCATGTTGCTGTGGATAAATTTATAGCATGCTTTTATTTTGTGATGTATTGTTTGCACTTTTTTTTATGTTTGCTTTTTTTTCTCTCCGTTTGTTTTTTTATTTAGTTGTTGCAACATGGACTTTGCGGACAAGTTTCGGGGGCCACCCCATTGGGCGAAGCTCCATTATCAACTTTATGGGGGCTGTTGTGTGGAACATCCACCGTGACCAACTATCAGATTGTTGCCAAAATGTGAAACAACCTTGCCACATGCCCCATCTGTGTTTATCATGGGTTTAATGTGAAAAGAGGTAATGTACAAAACATCTCATCTTAAAATTTGCTACTTCTGCCATCATTTGGGAAATCTTTTCCGATTTCTGTCCATTAGACACTATTTTACTTGTCATCCTCTATTCTTCAAACATGTTTACTTGTTTTCTCTTTATCTTTAAAATTCAAAATATTAAGACCTTACGTGTCTTTAAATAAGATTATCAGCTTTTTCTTTCTTTTTTTTTCCCCTTCCATTTATTTTTTTCTTTTTCCCTTTTTGCATGTTTGCATGATCTTTCAATTCTTCATAATATTTAGTCAGTAATTAAATGCAACCATCTGCTTGACTCGGTGTTGGGGTTATTAGTGGTAGGAGGTGGCCAGTGGCCAGTATTTACTCCAGTTTACCCCTCCCCTCCCCAACATACACTGCGCGCTCGCCCTGAGCCCCTGGGATCGAAGAGGGTATTTCTCATACCCCCCCATAATCTGTACAATGATCTTATTGACATAAGATTTTTGTTTTATTTTTATATTTCTTTTAATTAAAAAAAAATATTGGAAATTCCTGTCACTTTTTGAAACTTTTCGATTTTGTACTCTTTATTTGTTTTCAGTGGTTTTGGGGGGGGGGTATTTGTTCTCGACTTTTTAGATTTTTCTATAACTTTCTTCTTAATTTTACTTTGTTTTTTGTATTGTTTTTGATTTTTCAAATGGTTTTTTGGGGCCGGCCGTACAATGATTTTTCGATGTGATTCCCCCCCCCCCGGCCCTCGCCCCCGCCTCGCCTGCGCTCCTGGCAGCCCAGCTCATGCCAAGCCCGCGCCCGGCCTGTAGGCAACCCAACGTGCACGCCGCCCCGCCCCGCCCCGCCCCGCCCCGCCCCGCCCCGCCCCGCCCCGCCTCGCGAGGGAAGTCTCAGAAGGCCGTTGGCCTTTTGCACGTCTCCATGCTGACCGAGGTGCGGTCGTAGCGCCCCTACTGAGTGATTCCGAACAGCGTTTTGTAGTGCCCTCTCTCTCGCTCCTTCTGGTGTCGCCCTGTGAGTGCGACAAGGACAGAGAGACGAAACCACTGTGCGGAACCACCCTACTAAGCGAGCGTTATCGTGAGGTCGCAATAGACCGCCGTCTGATTCAGAAGATCGCTCTCGCACCTCCGTCCTCGTCGCACCTATGGCGGTGCCGTATGTCGGGAATGGCAGGGCACCATGAGTGCGACAAGGACAGGCGCGGTAACGATCTTTTCGGAATCAGATGGCTGGGTCGAATGCGAATGCGAGCACCGAGGGGGGCGTGGTGCGGTAATGAGAGGGAAGGCAAGTATAGCCTCATGACTCATTCAGTTGCGGCGCGGAACGCAAGGTGAATCCGAGGGGCCGAGGCGTCCCCCCAACTGTTCAAGAGGGTGTACAAAGAATTTCGCGAGTGTGAACGAGCACTCGCGAGAATTTGCCAAGTAGCTTGAGAGTTTTTCTTGACCTTTTTCGCCATTATTGGCGAGTATTCGCGAGTAACTCGCGAATAAATTTAGTTTCGTGTACAATGAGTATTTTTTAGTGTGGGACCTCTAGGGTGAATCCCTTGCGGAGCGTAGGTAGAGCTACCAGAATTCGCTAACGCGCTGCCCTGCCCCGCCGCCCCGCCTCGCCCCGCCCCGCCCCGCCCCGCCCCGCCCCGCCCCGCCCCGCCCCGCCCCGCCCCGCCCCGCCCCGCCCCGCCCCGCCCCGCCCCGCCCCGCCGGGGGAGGGCGGTCACAGGCGTGCCGCACCGGCCCACCGGCCGCCACTTTCTTCTGCGATACGCGGCGCGAGTGAAAGATCCGAAAGGGGAAAGACGCGAAGAGGGGCGGGGTGGGGCGGGGCGGGGCGGGGAGGTGAGTGTACCGAACTGTTCTGGTCATCATACTACAGGAGCGAGAGAGACTCGCGTGTATGAGTGAGGCGGACCGGAAATACCTACCGACCGCGGCGCGCCCAAGCTGCAGCAGAAACCGCCAAAGTTTGCAGAGTAGACTGATCTCTCCTCCGAGCTGGGGCGTGCAGTCTGCGCTACCGCCCCGCGGCTCCCACCGTCGCGCCCGGAACCCAGTCGATGACCTTTGGAACTCGACGGCTCAGCCGCCCGTCAAAGACCTCCCCGTCAAAGACATAGAACACCTGACGGTGCACTCCTCACCCCGTCGACGATAACTCTGTTCTTAACCGTAGCTCGCAGCCGCCCGCCAAAGACTTCCCCGTCGAAGACAGAGAACACCCGACGGTGCTCTCGCCCCGTCGCGTCGACGACAACCTCGTGCTCGACGGTTCACCCGCACCCGCCCCGGCGTCACCTCCTCGACGACCTCCTCCATCACCTTCTCGTCGACGACCTCGCTCTTGGCCGCGCCTCCTCGGCGTCACCTGTCTGCTCTGCTCTGTTCCGCTCCATCTAAGTCGTCTCTTTTTTGCTGTTTCCAGATTCCGCTGATCGGGCGCCTCACGCTCCCTTCACGCATCCACTCACCCATTGCAGGTAAGTCCGGCCCTCGTCGCCGCGAGTTTCAAGTTGAAGTTTGAAGCCCAGCGGCGGTCTTTCAGAATTGTTTGCCTCTTTTGATACGGAAATGTAGGTCGCGCTGGGCCTTTTCGGCGGGACATCCGCCTAGCCGTTTTGTCCGTGGTGGTCTGTTTGGGTGGGGTGGGGCGGGGCGGGGCAGTGACACGCGGGGACGACCCACGACCTCCCCGATGACACGAGAGAAGGTAGCCCTAGCGGTCCCGCGCAGCCCCGCCCCCCGGCCCGGAGTACAGCTGTCCGCCGCGCTGTACAGTACACTGTAAAACTTTCTCTGACTACATTTGGCTTGGGCGGTGACCCTTGAACATCTATACCCTCACGGGATAAAAAAAATGGACTGGCTAAAATAGCTAATGCATTAGCTTGATTTTCCTTACGACAGAATTTTTGCTCAGGCGGCTAATTATTGACCGAAAGAGCTAAGACATTATGGCTTTCACGGCCGATGCCGTTTTCTGTAGGCTACTGTGGAGGCTAATTTCAGCTAAAACAGCTAATAATTAGCCGAACGAGCTAATATTCTGACCTAACTAAAATCAAGCTAAAATATTAGCTATTTTAGCCAATCCATTTTTTTCGTGCTCTCCCGCGCCATCGCCTGCAAACCATCGCCTGGTTTGTCATGACCCGCCGCGCACTCTCTGCTGCCGTTCTTTTCTTGCTAATAACGTCACGTTTAATTTAGAATGCAGCAGAGCAGAGTGCGTTACATTTTGTCGGCTGTTGCCCGTGTGGGTTCATTAGAACACAATGGAATAAAATGCCGGTATGGCACCCCTTTCACACACTGGCGGTGACCGGGTGTGACCAGGTTTATTCGGTCGCTGTCCGTATCGTGCTCTTCTTGGATCTAATTTTTAACAGCGTATCGTCTCCGGGACGCCTGCGCCCAGGTCGCGTCCCCAGCTACCCCCGCTGGGGCCCGGCCGGGGCCTGTAGGGTGATACTGCTGCACAGTGGATTCGTCTCCCTGCAGGCTGATTCCGAAGATCGCTCTCGCGCCTCCGTCCTTGTCGCACTCAAGGGGCACTGCCACCCCCAACATAGGGCACCGCCATAGGTGCGACGAGGACGGAGGTACAAGAGCGATCTTCGGAATCAGCCTGCTGTCCTTGTCGCACGCATGGGGCGGAGGGCGGGGGCCATGAGGAGCGAGCGAGAGGACGCTACTGGACGCTGTTCGGATCGGAATCAGCCTGCCGGGGCCGGGGCCGGGGCCGGGGCCGGGGCCGAGGCCGGGGACGCGCGCCCCTCCCCGAAGTGATCTTGTGATTGGCCGAGGTCGCCACTGAGACTGATCTCTGCCGTGGGCCGGGGCCGGGGCCGTGCCGTGGCTGGACCGTAAATCTGTTCCGTCTGTTTTCGGCTGGATCGCTCGCTGCCCTACATTCCCCCGACCAAGTGTGGGGAACTGTTTAAATTTGCTCTGGAAACCCAGTTGCGTGAATGATGCACACTTGTTGGTGTGTAAGAGATTTCCTTTTTGCTCTCTTAAAAAGTAACAGAGCTTAAAAAAAAATGAAAAAAAGTAGAAATTTTACCGAGGGGGAAACAACTTTGAAATTTTTGCACACCTCGTAATTCCGGAAAATTCAAAAAAAAAAAAAAAAACTAAGAAAAAAAAATAGAAAAAAAAATCACTCAAATTCACAAAAATTTAGGAAAAATTGGGGAAAATTCAGGAAAATTATTCACACGAATTGAGGTGAAATTCAAGTGAATATTCACGAAAATTCACAAAAGTTCACTTAAAATGTACACCAAAATTCGGAGTTGTTTCCCCCTCAAATTTCACACTTACAGCAGCAAGTGTACGCGACGAGGAATTCAAACACCTGCAGGTGTGCGACTTTGACTCTCCTGGATTTCCAGTGCGCCCCTGGAGTCGGGGTCCATAGGGCTCGCCGGAGAGCGGTGAGCGGCTTGCCCGCCCCGGTCTCGTCCCGAGTATGTTCCTGGGCGCTGCGCGCTACCTCCTGTAATGAGTTCGACGGGCAGGGTCTGTTTGTCCAGGAGGGCACCGCAGGGTAAGCCCGTCCCGCCCTGCCCCACCCCGCCCCACCCCGCCCCGCCCCGCCCCGCCCCGCCCCGCCCCGCCCCGCCCCGCCGCCGCGCCCGTCTCCCGCTGCCTTTTGGGCCGGTAGGCCCTTAGGGTCTGGGAGCCAGCGTCGCTGCCCGTGCCCCTTTCGCCGCTCCTGCTCTCGCCTCCTGCGTCGGGCTGGCCCCGTCCCGACCCGGCCTGGGCCGTCGCGTCCGCCGTCGGCGCACTCAGTTCAGTTGTGTCCGTTCAAAGCGCAGCACCCGGCCTGCTCCGTACTCCCTTGTTCCGTGCGCGTGCGTGCGTGCGTGCGTTCGTGTGTGTGTGCGCCCCAGCCTCCCTAAAGGATTAACCTCAGCACCGCCCCTGTCTCCGCCAGTAGGTACGTGCATGCACACAGCTCTGTAGCTTTAGCCAAAACAATGTCTGACCTTTTTTTTCGAGCGGATAGGGAAAACTTTGGGGAACTGTTAACGTATTTTTTTAGGAAGTCTCCTAAAATATTTTAGAAAACTTCCCTCAATTTTTTAGGAGACTTCCTCAAAATATAAGGAGCTTTTCTCAAAGTAAGTGGGGTTCTCAAAGTTTTCCCCTTTCCTTCAAAAAGATCAGACATAGTTTTTCTACCCTGATAATGCCTCTGTCGCACAGGAGGGAGGGTATACGTTTCACCCCGCGGGGTCCCGCATCCTAGAAACCCCGCGCAAGTGCGCTGCCGATGTCACACACTTGCAGGTGTGTGAATTTCCAGCATTCGCACGCTTGATCCGACAAGTGCCGGGGAAAAGTGATGACACTTTTACTCGTTCAAGTGTACGAATGGAGAGTCACACACTTACAAGTGTGCGACATTCATTCACCTTGCGGCTGGCCCCCGCACCCCTGTGTCATACTGAAGTTACAGTGTTGTCCGCCGGCGCTGGGGGAGGAAGGGGGGGGGGGCAACAGGTCATCTCATTTCACCTCGTCAGCCGTCCCTTCATCCCCCAGACTAATCTCGGTCCGCCCCCATCTTACCCCACCTTACCCCACCGCGGGGTGGCCGGCGCCGCTGCCTCGCCTCGCCCCGCCCCGCCCCGCCTCTGCCCGACGTGGTGCGCCTCCAGACTTTCTCGGCCCTACTTCCGCCGCGTCGGTCCAACTTACGTCGTTCTGAACGCACCATCAAGTACGTCATTCAAGTGTTACCCGCGGACTTACCCTACGAGGAGGTGCGGCCTCGTACGACTTACCCGCGCCGCGGACTTCCCTCGGAGATACGAAGAACCATACGCGCCGCGCCCTGCGCTGTAAAACCTTGTGAATGTCACTCACTTGAGCGGGTGTGTTTTTGTGTATGTGTGTGTGTAGTATAATGCCATACCTTTTGTATCGGTGTGGGAATGTCCACTCGCACAATTAAACAAGCAAAACTGTGAAATTTCATAGAAATTTCACACACCTTGAGGTGTATACGAAAGAAAATAATCCACACACCTCCATGTGCGAGACGCTCACACACATGAGTCTCGTGCCGGCGGTGCGTGCGGACATTTTCCCCCACTGCACGCTGCGGTGGCGGGTCCTTGCCCCGCGGTGCTTTCTCTCTGAACTGTCACTCCGACCAGCTTCATGCGTCATCACGTGCATCGTTTTTATTTCTTTTTTTTTCCTGTGTGTGACTGGAGATTTTGTTATGAATGAAGTGCCGTCTCGTCTCACTTTTCGCCCGTGTAGTCTGCCGCAAGGCGGGTGTAAATGAAACGCCCAACACAGGTGTCTGACTCACACTGTTGTGGGAGAGAGTGATGCGGTGAAAGAGAGAGGACAACAAACGTGAGTAGGGAAAGAAAAAGAAAGAAAGGAAGAGAGAGAAAAAACGGTCGGAAACGGGTTTTGCGAACGTATGTGGGTTACTGTGGCGGCCGGGCCGGGCCGGGGCGGGCGATGCGCCGCGCGCGGGGCGGGACCCCGTGCGCAGAGGGCCACGTGAGTCCAGAGGGAGGAGTCATCTCCTAGAACTAGAGCGAGTGCGAGGCGAGCTAGCGATGACTCCGCCGCTCCGCCGGCTGATTCTGAAGAGCGCGCTCTCGTACCTCCTCCGTCCTTGTCGCACTCATGGACCCCTGCCGTCCCCGACATGGGGCACCGCCATGGGTGGAACAAGGACGGAGAAGCGAGCGCGATCCTCTGCATCGGACGGCAGGGCGAGGGGGGATCACTCATACAAAACTTGTACAGTGATTTTTTTTTAATTTTTTATTTTGATTTTTCTTTTGATTTTTCACGAGATAAAAAAGAAATAATTTGTTACTTTTTATAAAAATTGTGTTTTTTCTTGTTTTGTTCCCATTTTTCTCAGTTTTGGGTTCATTTGTTCTCGATTTTTCGGATTTTTATGCAACTTTCTACTTGATTTTATTTTATTATTTTTTTTTTTAATTTTTTAAATGATTTTTTGGGGGCTGTACAATAATTTTTCGAAGTGTCCCCTCGGCGCAGGGTGCGGCACGGCGCGGGTTCGGCAGATACACGCTGTGGCGGCCCCGCCCCGCCCCAGCTCGCCACGGGCCGCGGCCACCGGCCCTCAAGAGGCGCGCACCGGAAACTCACGATTCTACTCGGTTACACACCTACAAGTGCGCGAAATTCTCACACTTGCGTTCCGCTTCCAACGGTGTGGCTCGGCTCCTTCCACTAGTGCGGCGCGGCGTGTCTCGTCGTGACGGGGGGGCCGGGGGTGGGGGAGGGGGGCGTAAGGTTCACCGACCTGACCCACTTGGTCCTCCGTGAAGGCGTGCATCATCACCTCGGGCGTAACTGTAGCGGGGTGGGGCGGGGAGGGGCAGACAATGATGATGGCCGATGATAACCATGTGATCATCACCTGCTGCCCCCCCTCCCCCTCTACTCCTGGAGCCGCCCTTTCACCGCGCCGGACGAGCGCATTCCTGGACCTCTGGAATCAATGTCAAGGCCCTCCTGGCGCGGCCGTGCCGGGTGGGGGGAGGGGGGCATATACACACCGCAGGGAAAGTACGGGTGCTGGTGTGGGCCCCGGGTCGGGAAGCGCCCCCCCCCCCTCCCTCTCTCCCGTCCCCTCTCCCTCTCTCAGCCTCTTGAGGTGCGTCTGGTCCAGCAGCTGCCGTGTGCAAGGTACCGGGTACCGGTTGGTGACATATTCCCACATCCTCGGTCTTTTGTGCCGCTGGAAGGCGCGCGGGCAGCGTGATGCCCTCCTCGGTGGTGATGAGCTCCAGGGCGGCCGCCTTCATGGCCGCGCTCTCCTTGGCGGCGGCCCCCGCGACAGTGACCTCCTCGGCGCCGGCCTCCACGACGGTGACTTCCACGGCGTGCAGCTTTCGCGGCAGTGACCTGCTCCTCGGCGGCGGCCTCCGCAGCGGCGACCTCCTCGGCGGCGGCCTCCTCGGCGGCGACCTCCTCGGCGGTGTGACGGCGACGCGCCGGGCCCGGTGCGCGGCCTAGGAGGCACCGTTACACCTAACTGTCCGGGGGTGTGGGGCGGGGCGGGAGGCGCTCAGCCTGGCTCTGCCCCACTAACGCCCCTCGCCAGTTTTCTCCTTTTCACCGACGCTCCTAGTGGCCCTCCCCCCCCCCTCCCCCTATGTGTCGGCCGCTTCTCCCGTCAGCTGTTCCTTGGCGAGGCGCTGTTCGGCTACGCCTTCTGGACTCGCATGCTGCCTCCGCTGCGGGGCGGGGCGGGGCGGGGCGTGCTTGTAGACGCCGCCCACCGCGCCCCACGCCGCCACACCTGCCGACAGTGATAAGGCCGTGATAAGGCTCGGCAGCCCCGCCCTCCTGCCCTGCCCCGCCCCAGGCCGCGCGCAGCCACCCGTCCACAAACTCGCAGTGTGCCGCGGGCTGACGGGGAGGTGACGTGTCCCGGTGACGGGGACGGCCCCGCCCCGCCCTATGTGTGTCTTGTCCTGCTCGCCCCACCCCGCCCCGCCCGCCGTGTTCTCGAGCCGCCCCCAGGAATGGCCCCCCTGCCCCCCTGCCGGGGTTCCGCCGGCCGTGCCAACATCATTGACCCCTTTAGGGGGGTCTCTTCGTCCCCCCCCCTTCCTCCCCGGCAGGCAGCTATCTTCCTCGGCACGCCCCTATGCCAGCTCAGGTCGCCCCGTTCCAGGACCCGCCTGCTCCAGGTCCGCCGCTCCTGGAACCGTCTGCACGGGGACAGCTGTAACTCATTGGGTGCCGAGCGAGCGGCACTGGTGAGCTAGGATGGGGGAGTGGAAGGGGGTTGGGGTGGGGTCGCCGGTATGCTGCCGTGGGCTACCGCGAGGGGCTAGATGTGGGGGCTCATGTCGGTGAGCGAAGCCAGGTCGCCCTCCCCCCCCCCCCACCGCGCAGCCCCATTCCACGACCTTGCTCACCCCTGTGCCCACAACGATTCCTCACGGCTGCCCTGCGCTGCCCCGCCCCGCCCCGCCCCGCCCCGCCCCGCCCCGCCCCGCCCCGCCCCGCCCCGCCCCGCCCCGCCCCGCCCCGCCCCGCCCCGCCCCGCCCCGCCCCGCCCCGCCCCTTTAGCACACACTTACAACCCTTATCGTGAGCTACTCTCCCGTGCACTGCTCACGTGGGCGGAGCGCTCCTCGACCGATACCTCAGGGAAAGGGCTCTGAAGCGCGTGTAGATCGCCTATTTAACCGCGCACTGTGTGTGAGCTTGCATTAGCGATTGAAATGCCGCAGGCGTTTGCTGTGCTGCCGTGTTTTATTCCGAAGAGCGCCCCCCTCGCTCGGTCGTCTCTCTCGCACTTGCACGACGAAGCCCACGGGTGCGAGAGGGACGGGACCAGGAAAGCGGTCTTCGGAATAGGTCGGCTTTGCAGTGCGCGCACTTACACGCCCGCCGCGTGTTTCCGGTCCGCGGGTTCGAGACAGGGTAGTCGCTTAACAATCGGCAGTGCACTGTCGTTGCAACCTCTGTCGCGTCTTCTCGAGAAAAATAAAAAAAGTTATACGGGAAATGTATAATTTTGTATACTATTTTGCCGGTTACCGTTTACAGCCAATCACGCTGCAATTTTTAGAAAATCGAAATTTCTCGAAATTGGCCGCTAACTCGGGCCTGGCATTTCAGCAGTGAAATGAGGGAATTAAGTTGTACCTCTCTGCCAAGTCTTATCGAAATCGTATTGAAAAATATGGATTTAGGTAAGGAGCCACACTAATAAAATTAAAAAAAAAAAAAAAAAAAATCATATCCTCCGACAAAGCCATAAGGCTACTTCGTGCCTAAAAATCCTTTTTTAGTAGCCAGTCGCGTGGCGAATTTTTAAAATGTCGTTTGAAATAATGTGCGATTATTTTGATGGCAGTGTAGTGCGGGTGCCCGGTGCCCGGGCCTCGGCCTGGACTTGCGCCCCTCCTCCTCTGTTGCGTGCGGAAGTTGAATTGGCACCGTGCGCCGGGCTCCCGCGCCTATCCGTCCTTGTCGCACTCATGGTGTCCTGTCACCCCCAGCATAGCGCACCCACTGGTAAAACTAAGGCGTAGCCTTACGCCTCGTTTTCAAGCGTACTGAGATTACGCTTGAAATCAAGCGTAATGGGTCGATCTGCTCCGATTCGTCCTATCTAAATGTATGGGAGAATTTCTCTCGTACGCTTGATTTCAAGCGTAACGTCTTCAAGCGTAACTGTATGCTTCATTCAAGCGTACAGTTACGCCTTAGTTTTACCAGTGCCGCCATGGGTGCGACAAGGATCGGAGGTACGAGGGCGATCTTCGGAATCAGTCGGCAGCGGAGGGGCGCGGGGGTCGGCGGTCGACACCCTCTCAGCCCCGTACGACTATACCTGCCGGCCACGCGAATAATTAAGAATTATATAACCTCGGTTAATACTATTGATGAAATAAATTTTAATAATGACGTAAGTAATAATAATAATAATTTTTTAAAAAATTCTTTTTTTGTGGTTGTGTTGCATTCGAGTCGCGGGTGGTTGGTAATTACGCGGGGGGCTGCTGTTCTCACTTCACCCTCCTGCATTAGCGCCGCGGGGTCGGAAATGGAATCGTAGCAGCGAGACTCCCCGCCCCACCCCGCCTCACCCCACCCCACCCCACCCCGCACCCCACCCCACCCCGCACCCCACCCCACCCCGCACCCCACCCCACCCCACCCCACCCCGCACCCCACCCCACCCCGCACCCCACCCCACCCCACCCCACCCCACCCCACCCCACCCCACCCCACCCCACCCCACCCCGCACCCCACCCCGCACCCCACCCCGCACCCCACCCCACCCCGCACCCCACCCCACCCCACCCCGACCCCGGACCCGGACCCCTTTGCCTCCCCTGCCTCCCTCCTGATTCCGCGCGTGTCGCAACCTATAATTCGATAACACGTTGGAAACTCAAGGGGGTACCGTCGAGGGGTCGTCAACTACCTGTAGTCGTGTACGGAGGAATATGGGTATTATGAGTAATATCAGAGTAATATTAGGGTAATATTGTAATAATGTAGGTAATATGGGTAATATTCATGTAATATTGATCTAATATTGGCAAAAATATGGGTAATATTGATTTAATATGAAGTCGTGTATACCGTAAAAGAAGCTAATATGGACCATGCGAGGTAATTTGGACCACTCACTTCCCCCCCTGTCCCTCTCCGTCTCTACTCGTGCTGCCACCTATATGTGGCCGTTATAACAATTTCGCGCCACGAAAATCTCAAACACAAGATCGAGAGCCAACGGTGGACTGGCGGGAAGGTCGAAAACATTGTTATTTTTAAGGTAAAAGTTTATTTTTCAAAAATATTTAAAAACAACTTTTTACTAAATTCGTAAGATTGGCGTACTAACTTCCTTGGTAGATATAAAACTACACATGTTAGCCGACAGACGCTTATATTTTCTTGCAAAGACATGTTTTGAGGTGAACTCGTTCAAATGGGAGCTTCGAGGAACATAAATTTTAGATTTTATTGCACTTTAACTAAAAAAATGCAACTCTACTGGGTAATTTGGACCACCCAGGATGGCTCGCACAGCTGGGTACGCCGAGCGACAGCGCATAAAGTATTCCAAAGTAGCTCTACAAAAGAGCGCTCCAGCTTAGTTGCAACATATATTTTTGCAATATGTGATTCTTATGTGATAATTTATAGTGCTTTTATGTGATCATTCTCTAGGCCAAATAAAATATTTAGTAACTTTTATTTCAGTTATTTTTCAAAAATGGTTCAACCTTTCAACATTAAAAAATTGATTTAAAAAACGTTTACCTGTCAGCAAATACTAATGATGAAGATAAATCTGAAGAACTTCATCGTAAAATTACTAAATACTGTATGAACTTGCAATATCTGGTCCATATTAGCCCAAATATACATGAAATACCGGGGTGGTCCGTATTACCTCATATCGCGAGGTAATACGGACCCCTCTTTGCTGCTCCGTATCTCGGGATCCAAAGGGACTAAAATTATGTTCTTGACGGGGAAACATGCCCTAAGGTTGCCAGAACTTAAATATGAGGCCCCATTTCGACCCTCCACCAATGTGCAGAGCTATCTAAATAAAACCTCAAAATGTGGTCCATATTAGCTTCCTCTACGGTATATCGGTAATATTGAAGTAATATCGCGGGCTAATACCACTTTCGTGTACGGAGGAATATCAGAGTTGACGACCCCTTGGGTACCGTGAATGTGTCGCACGGTTGTAGGAGTGTGAATTCGCGTCCCGTTATACCCGCAGTACGAACGAAAAAATAATAGTCCTCAAAACTAACAAATTGGCTGGTTTGGGGATGATAATTCCAAATTCACTGTGGCCGCTAATAGTTGGAGCGAACCGGTCTTTTCTGACAGCGAAACACCCAAAGTAGTTGTCAGAACAAACCGGTTGGCTCCTGCAGCAGCAGTGGCTTTGCTGTGGCTACTAACTCTTGACTGATGCAACCAACTATTTGCTGCCATAGCAAATTTCTTTCTTATCTCAAAATTACCCAATTAATTAGTTCTGAAAACTTTTTTTGTTTCCGCGAGGGCAGGCTGATAGACGGGGAAACGTTTAGCTCATTCCCGGGCGCCTGGACGCCTCGGCGCAGCCTCTGGCCGGACCACTGGTCTGGTACCCGTTCAATAAGTACAGCAGCAGAGCGATTCGCTTATTGCGCGCAGTCGTAGACCCATTCCGTGAGTGCGAGAGAGTCAGAGCGCTCTCGCCTCCCCAGCAGACCCCTTGAGAGCGACAAAGACAGAGAGGGCAGTGCGTGCACCGGAATCGACCGGAATATTCGCTCTGCAGATCAGACTGAGGGAGGGGTCGGGCAAGGAAGGGTGAGATAAATAATAAACCAATATACGTAATATCTAACTGCGTGACTCAAGTATAACAAAGCTATATTATACCCGCTAGCCCGAAACCAATGCTCTGTAGTTTCTTGAAAATGTCGCTAACTTTAATGGATATTCGCACGACCAGAAGTGTGTGATGCATGTTTTTCTTGAGTTGGTAAGCAGTGTACTTTTACCCCGCTCCCACACCCGCGCCGCGGTGGTATTGTGCGGGGCGAGAGGCGGGTCGAGCCCCCTCTCTCTCTCTCTCTCTCTCTCTCTCTCTCTCTCTCTCTGTCTCTCTCTGTCTCTCTCTCTCTCTCTCTCTCTCTCTCTCTCCGTGCCATATATCTCTCTCTATCCATCCATCTGTCTATCCTTATCCTTCTGTTTACGGCGGTGTAGGACATACCGCAGCCTGGCGTATACCTCCGCAGCAGAGCGCCGCACCCCTTCGCGCCCCGCCCCACCCCACCCCACCCCACCCCACCCCACCCCACCCCCACCCCACCCCACCCCACCCCACCCCACCCCACCAAACCCCGCCCCACCCCGCCCCACCCCTCTGTTGGGAAGAGGCCCGTGCACGCAAGCCCTCCGCCACCCTCGGCACCTGAGGAGAGCCCGTCCACACCCGCACACACACTAGAAACCCAAGTGTGCGACTGTCGCGCACTTGCAGGCGTATTGCGAATTTCCATCGTTGTTCATTCATGTGTCCCTTTATCGTTCCATGATGAAACTGGGTGCGTGAAACTCCCCGCTCGCGGCAAAATATCGACGCAATAACCTTTACGTGTGTTTTCAAGTGTGCGAATGGGCGTGTGATGGACACACCCGCAAGTGCGAGACATTCACACACTTGTCTTCCCAGGTGTCTCGAGCACAGGTTGCTGCAGCTGCGCCAGCTCGCGGCCGGACCGAGCAGGCTCTCCTCAACCTGTTGCAGCCGGGCCGGGCGGGGCGTCAAAGTCATCACCGGTCACCACCGTCACCGCGTCGTCAGGTACCCCTTACCCCTACCCGGCCCGGCGATTCCGCTGCCCGCACTCGTCGGCGCGCTCCTCGAGTGCGAGAGAGACAGCATTCTCGCACCCCTGCTCGGTAGTCTCCTTCAGAGCGAGAGAGACAGAGCGTCGGAGAGTGCCGCACCTTGCGCTTTCTCCACCGGCACGCCGCGCCCGCCAGGCTGATTCACACAAGAGCGCGCGCTCTCCTCGACCCGTCTCTCTCGCACTCGTGGTTTATTGCGCCGCACAGGTGAGAGAGAGAGAGAGAGAGAGAGAGAGAGGGAGAGAGAGAGAGAGAGAGAGAGAGAGAGAGAGAGAGAGAGAGAGAGAGAGAGAGAGAGAGAGAGAGAGAGAGAGAGAGAGAGACGGGGCGAGCGCTCTGCTGTGCGCGCGGGTGTTGGATAGGCAACCCCGCCGCACTTGGCTGCTCGGCGAGCTGGCCTGCCCTGCAGGCGCCCGATGAACTGCATCTGCGATTCTCCCTCCTTCCCCGCGGCCCCCGTGTGCCCCCTGCCTGCCTCTCTCTCTCTCTCTCTCTCTCTCTCTCTCTCTCTCTCTCTCTCTCTCTCTCTCTCTCTCTCTCTCTCTCGCTCTGCTATCAGGCGCCACAGGCCTCGTCGTCAGGCTTACGTAACCTTTTTTCATAATTGCATTTTCGCTTAGTTGCTCTTGTTCCGGATCGATGACCCTCCTCCTCCTCCCCCGGCGGACACTGTCCTGCTGCCCCGCTGCGGGCGGGGTGAGGCGGGTTGGGGCGGGGCGGGGCGGGGCGGGGTGAGGCGGGCGGGGCTGCAGCCCCTGGCGCAGGGCTCTGGCAGGAGCTAGGTGCTGCAGTGTGGCTAGCACACTCACATGCTCCCGCCCACGCCTAGGGCGGCCGCCCCCGCCCCCGCGCCCCCGCTGCAGTCTCGTACATCGTACATAACCATCACGGGCGGGTTGGGGCGAGGCGTGGAGGAACACCCCCACTGCGCGGGCTCACAGGACCGGCCTCCTTTGCACTCTGAGGGCCGCTCCTGACCGTCCTGACCCCGCCCCGCCCCGCCATCCGCCCGGCCGCCACGTTTCTCATTCATTCGTCCCCTGCAGACGGCCCGAGCGACGCTTACTGCCTCCCGCCTCCCCCTCCCCCACCATTTCTCTCTCTCTCTCTCTCTCTCTCTCTCTCTCTCTCTCTCTCTCTCTCTCTCTCTCTCTCTCTCTCTCTCTTTCTTCTCTCTCTCCCTCTCCCTCTCTCACTCTCTTCCTCTCTCTCCCTCCCCTTCCGCCGTCAAATTCGCCGTTTCCTCATTTAGTTTTATCCTCATGCTGCTGGCCGCCGGGGCCTGGAGTCCGTCGTGTTCCCCGCGCGGCGCCAGCAGGGCTGGATCTCTCCGGATCAGTCCGGATCGGATCGGATCGGATCTGCCGTATGATGCCGTACGTCGCTCTCGCGTCTCTGTCGCTCTCACGGGGCCGCGCCGCCCTCCACGTTTAGGGCACCGTCATAGGTGCGACAAGGACGGAACGGAGTTGCGAGGAGAGCAGAGCGATCGCCGCAGCTGCTCTCCGGTGCAGGCCGCCCTGATCCGGACGCGGCCAGCCGCGCATGCGGCAGCCTCAAAGTGGAAACGACTCTGATTTTTTTGGTTTACAAATTTTGTGAATTTTTTTATTGAATTTTCCCTATTCTTTTTTTCAATTTTCCTGATTTTTTCCGAATTTTGAGGTGTACCAAAATTTCACAGTCGTTTCCCCCTCGAGCGAGCAGCCTGGGCCCTGGGCCTGAACCTCCTGGTCTGGCCCGGCGGTGGCAGACTCCGGCCAACCCGAACACGTCGTCGGCGTCCTACGCGTGCACTCCAAATCCAACACTGAAAATGGAGGAGTCGCCTTTTTCGATCTTGGGAGAGCGACTTTTCTGTACCAAATTTTCATGCTCCAGGGAGAGCGACATGTATGAATATCGCTCTATTAGAGTCACTTTGATGACTCTTTTTGAGTCAAATCATTAAACGTCACTCTTCTGGAGCGATTTAAAAATTCCAGAAAATACTCAATTTGAGTCGTTTTACACTGTGAAAAATTGTCGTAAGTTTACGGAAAAATTTTCCACGAAGTGCAGTTGTAATATTACGATCACTTATCGCAAAATTACAAGAAGTACCTATCGACTTGAAATTCAATTACAAGCAAGAATGGGCTGTCGTAAATTTACAACATTTTTCGTAAGTCGTAATTTACAAAATAAACTGTAAATCTACGAACATATTTTTCACAGTGTAGCGAAAGTCACTTTAAATGAGCGATGAAAAAATGCTCCGCTCATTACAGGCGAGAAATGTGACAAGTACATTTTCAGTGAAGTGTGTGAATGTCGCTCACTTGCAGGTGTGCGCGGATTCATTCGCACACTTGGCCACTCAGACGTGTGAATTTACCTAGGATATTCGCACGTTTAAGCGGCCAAGTGTGCGAATAAATCTCGGCACACCTGCAAGTGTGTGACATTCACGTGCACTTGGATTTCCAGAGCGATGGAGTTGGGGGAGGGGGGGCCGTGCGCGCGCAGGCCTCACCTCACGGTAGTTTCTCTGCGACCTCCTCCTCCTCCTCCTGACCAGAATCTAGGTCAGTGAACCGACTGGGTAGACGGTCTGGCAACGGACCGCAGCGCCATGGCAGCGCGCCGTGCCCGGCCGTGCCCTCCTCCCCCCGTGCGCCCCCTGCCCCTGCCTGCCCTCTCTCTAACACTCTCTCTCTCGCTCTCTCTCGCTCTCCTTGGCATTGCCCTTCGGGACGAGGGCTCTCTCGGCCCGGCCCGGCGCGGCGGCGCCTCGCCTGCAGAGCCATTCCGGTGCACGTGCACGCCCTCCTCGCTCTGTCTCTCTCGCACTTATTATGAACGCCGTATAGGTGCGAGAGAGACAGAGCGTGCAGGGGCGCTCTGCTGCAGCGTAGTGGCCTTCATGTCCGCGCGCGCGATGGGCTCGCGGCTCGCCCCGGGCCGCAGACTGATTCAGACGAGTAGCGCTCTCGTCGCTCCGTCTCTCTCGCACCTTTACGGCGCACCCCATCAGTGCGAGAGAGACACAGCCAAGTGAGCGCTTTTCCGAATCAGTCTGCCTGCGCGGCTGCGCGGCGCGGCGCTCCTCCAACGGTTCAGCCTTGTACCTGATTGGGGTCAAGGCTGGGGCCCCAAAGTGAAGGCCAGCCGTCTGATTCCGAACGTCGCCCTCGCGCCTCCCGTCCCTGTCGCACTCATGGGGCCCTGCCATCCCCGCCATAGGGCACCGCCATAGGTGCGACAAGGACGGAGGTGCGAGAGAGATCTCAGGAATCAATCGGCATGGCAGGGCCACGGCGAGGACCCTAGCCCCAGCCCCCGCGCCGCCCTTACAAGGTCACCCCCTCCACACACACACACACACACACACGTACATACATATCATGGAAAGTCATGTGTGGTCAGGGAAAGTCATGGAAATTGCAGGCAAGGTCTTGGGAAAAATCGGGTGACGAGGACTTTATGTATAGGAGAATATTTCAGACCAGACGGAGCGCGATTTTTTATTATTTCAATTATTTTCTTTCGATTATTTTAAATAAAAAAGCTGCGTGCGGGAAAGTCATGGAAATTATGGAAATTTTGGAAATATCATCTGGAAAGTCATAAAAATTTCAGAAGCCAAAATGTGGGAACCCTGCCTCACGAAGCTACCTCTCCCCCTCTCGCAGACGTTTCATTCGTTTTTCTCACATTTCAGTGCCCTGCCCTGTGATACTTCCGTTGTCTCGAACGTATTCTAATGCATAGCTTCTTGCCTTTTGTCTGTTGCAGACTGGAAAGATCTGGAGTTGAGCCATCATACGTGCCAGCATTGAGAGGAATACCAACCGTCAAGACACAGCCAACATGTTTCCATCAACCCCGTCTCCAAAGCTGAAAGCACTACATTGTCTTTAAATTTTATTCGGACATTTTCATAAAAGAAGCAAAGCCAAACTTTCAATCAGGGGTCTAACACAATTTAAGACATGTTTTAATTTACAAAATTGTAGATTTTATTTGAGAGACGTGAGACCTTTTTTTGAATCTTTTTAAAGAATTATAGTTAAACCTAGTCAAATTTATAAAATTGTTTGTAGTCTTGTTATTTGAATTATGGAATCTCTTGTGAGTGTTTCATTTAAACTCATCAATTTTGCTTTGTGATAGCAAGAGGCATTCTCAGGATCAAAGTAGAACTTAGAGTTGGTATATTTTCTACTAATTGTCGTTTCCAAATCTTACCCATTTGAGTAACTAATTGTTCATAAACGATAGACACAATGGCAGCTACTGCAACAGTGAACTCAGTGGACTATGTCCCTGTTAGTAATTGGTATCAAGACCGTTCTGTATTTGTCACTGGAGGAACTGGTTTCATGGGAAAGGTGCTGGTAGAAAAATTGTTGAGATCCTGCCCAGGAATCAAGAATATTTATCTCCTCATGCGACCAAAACGAGGTCAAGATATCAGTGCAAGACTCACAGAACTTCTAAATGCTCCTGTAAGCCTCAACTTTTTCTGTCTCGGTGCCTTTGCTCTTTGATTTTGTGTAAAAGACCATTCCTAATATATATTTTTTTTCCTTTGCAGCTCTTTGACAAGCTCAGGAAAGAAAGACCCCATGAGTTGAACAAAATTATTCCTATTCTTGGAGATGTCACAGAACCAGAGCTTGGCATTAGTCAGTCAGATCAAAACCTTCTCATCCGCACCGTGTCGGTTGTGTTCCACTCGGCAGCCACCGTAAAATTTGATGAGGCCTTGAAACTGTCAGTCACAATCAACATGCTGGGAACCAAAAGGCTTGTTGAACTCTGTCACAGAATGCTAGGTTTGGAGGTAAGCCTTAAAGTTTGGTAAATTTTTGTATTGATTTTTATTCTCTTAGCTAGTTAACTCAAGTGTTTTGAAAGGAGTTTTATGGTTCATACAGATCTGCAAACTGTAATTTAAATATCTGAAAATTTTCAGGCTCTCATTCATGTTTCTACCGCTTATTGCAACTGTGACCGAGAGGAAGTGGCCGAAGTCATCTACCCTCCCCCTTACGATCCTGAGAAGATTATTCAAAGCATGGAGTGGATGGATGATGATCTTATTGAAGCAATCACTCCAAGGCTTATAGGAAGTCGGCCAAATACTTACACCTTTACAAAGGCCTTGGCGGAAACAATGCTACTCAAAGAAAGTGGAAATCTTCCTGTAGCTATTGTTAGGCCTTCCATAGGTATGAATAATTTTCTTTTTAACATTTTTCCTTATTGTGTTTTCATTCCTTTCGTCATAATGCTGATACATATTGTATTCTTCTTTCAGTTTTGTCATCATTTCGAGAACCTGTGGCGGGATGGGTAGACAATTGGAATGGGCCAACAGGAATAATTGCTGCTGCAGGCAAAGGATTCTTCCGTACTATGATGTGTCATGAAGGCAAAGTTGCGGATCTTGTTCCTGTCGACATGGTTATCAACCTTATGATTGCTGCTGCATGGAGAACTGCCACTAATAGGTATGTTATACAAAATGGCTGTATAAAGAAAGGTTTTTGCCCTGTTCAATTTGGTCTTTTTTAAAAACTGAGGTGGCTAATCATTATTAATCATGTTTCCCTCCTTTTTTTTTCCTTTGTTTTCTTTTCTTTTCTTTCCATAGGCCTGATGGTATTGCAGTATATAATTGTGCTACTGGGATGCAGAATCCTATCACATGGAAAGAGTTTGTAGATCACTCTTTTGTTTTTATGCGGAAACATCCTCTGGGTGACCTAATATGGTATCCAGATGGCCAAATACACACTAACTGGATGTACAACAAAGTATGTGTAATGGCACTACATGTTCTACCGGCCTACATTCTTGATGGAGTCAGTATGTTGTTAGGAAAGAAAAGAATGTAAGTTTAACTGTTATACTTTATTTTTTTTGCTTGTCGCCTACGCACATCAGTAGCCTTTTTAATTTTATTACTGTTTTCATCTTATTAGAATGGTCAGAGTACAAGCAAAATTGGAAAAAGCTGCCAAATGTTTGGAATACTTCTCAACACAACAATGGCGCTTTTCTGATGAAAATGTTCGCCATTTAAATTCTATGCTCAGCAATGAAGACCGAAACACATTTATGTTTGATGTCCGTCAAATTAACTGGACTCAATATCTTGAAAGCTATGTGCTTGGCATACGGCAGTTCATTTTCAAGGAGCATCCCAGCTCAATACACAAAACTCGGAAGCAGTTGACAAGGTCAGTTTTGCAAGTCTCTTACAGCTCATGTAATTATTTTGGTGAAAATATTTGAATCAGTGTTTCCTTTTCTCTGTAATTGCCCAGGTTGCTATGGCTTCATCGTTTTTCACAAGTGCTTGGCATTATTCTTATGTGGAGGGCCCTTATGTTGCGCTCAAATGCAGCTAGGCGACTATGGTGCATTCTCCTTGACATAATGGTCCGTATGGCAAGAATGATACCATATGTTTGACATGTCTGGGACATTAACCACTGAGTGCATCCTGAAGATTTGGTACTTGTTGAACGTGAAAAGACATTTACTTCGCAAAACAAGTGCTCTTTGTTGTTATGAGGAATGGACCTAGGCAATTTGATAGAAGTGATCGCACTAGGAACGCGTTTCGCTTTTGAGCCGTGCGCTCTGTGCTCAGAACTTGTTCAGTGCTGTTTTTTAGTTGATGCAGTGCTGTACAGAAATGTTCAGTGCTCCATATATCACAGCCCTGTAATCATCTGTGTGGCTCATGTGCAATTGTGTCCAATGGTTTGTATGATGGGCAGATAGCTTTGTTTGAAATTTTCTCGTTGTTTATTTATTGATAAAGATGCTTTTTTGAGTATTTTGTCTGAAAAATACTGTGTGCTTTCCAAGCAACACGTTTTGTTACTACACATGCTGTGTTTTAGTCGTTATCTCTGCTGTTGTGAAAGGAGTAAAGTAGGGGCAATATTTTAGTAGCTTCAATATATGAAGTGTGCCAACCGTCCCCCTCATTACCATTTCATCATTTGAGCATTCTGCCGCTGTTCTTGTTGTGGTGGGCTTACTGGCTGCAAGCTCATCATCTGGGTGTCTTCTCGTTTTCTTCCGCAGACTCCTCAGCCTGAAAGCTACTTTCTTGCCCATAGACAGTCTATGCTATTGTTTTGATGATGAACATCACTGTCACTGTACTTTTGTAATATTATTTTAAAGATATTGCCGTAGTGCAAGTGTTTTAAGTAAATGGCAGCATTGTCGGGGACTTGTTTTTTCTGTGCTGTTGGTGGTCACAATTGTGTCACATGCTCACATTTTTGTGTCTGCGTTCCTGGTAATGAGAATATGACGAGTGCCTGTATGTATCTGTTATGTGCATTCAAAATATTTGTGTACATGGGTGTGAAAATTTGTGTAATCATCAATTTTGCTAGTCCCCATTGCAGCTCAAATTCAGTGCAAGACTTGACAAAAGGCTTTTGAAAAATTAAAGGGAGTCATTCTTCTCTTTAGAAATTATGTTTGCTTTGTTTGTTTTTTTGATTATTATTATTATTATTGTTTTTGTTTTTTGTACACCAAAAGAAATTTTAGTGGAACCAAGCATCCAAGCTTTGTTTTACAATTCTCTTCTGAAATTTTTTTTAAAGGTACAAGACAGTTGACAATGCATTACTTGTATCTTTGATTTACTGTGGAATTCCTGCAACCTGTTAACATTTTCAAATGTTTTGATTTGTTCCGTCTTTTTAACCAGCCTTTTCTTTAGCACTGGAGAGCTGTATTTATGAACACATTGTTATCTCTGTATCCATCAATATTAATAATGCTCACTTCTCTTATCCTTCACTTGAAGCTCAAATGAAACAAACTCTTCATTCAATAAGTAAAACATATATTTAGCAACTGCAATGTATTTATTAGAGTGAAAGTATGACGGTTCTGGCTTCTACGTTTCCTGAAGTAAGGATAATGAGTGGTGTCAAAGCTTTAAGCATTTTTTTCCCAACTTTATGTGTGCAAAATGCTGTTTTATGTTACCTTATTCTATACCATTATGATTAACTGCTAATAATTTCTATAATTTTTTTTGTGATGTTGATGTTACATCAATATCACACTCACTTGAGAACTGTTTCATTTTTGTTTTCTCTGGTGTTTCATAATGAACCTGGATGGACAATTTAAAAGAAATCCTTTTAAGTGAAACCATTTGCTTGGGCATGGCTATTTTTCTTGAATTCCTTACAATAACTATTAGTTTCATTGTTGTCATTACTTGAAAGAATATTTTCTCAGTGCTTCACATTTTTGAGGGTAATTTAGTTATCTTCTGCTCAAATAGATGTGTTGTTTTTCTTGGTAAAGTTTTCTCAAGTTCAGCACGGTTAGTCTGAAGTAAATGGTCATTCAAATTTTGAATGAATCAGTTTTGTTAACCATAAAAGCTGAAATGGTCTCAAAAATCCCTTGCCCGGCAAAGTCATTCATCCTAAATTAATTTTTTATTTATCTAGTTTAAACTTTGTGTAATTTATATCATTTCCTTTTAGCCAGAAGTGGTTGAAGCTGTTAAATGTGTGACAGGCAAAACAGATCCCAAAAAGGTTGTGTTAGCTCAGTAGCTTTTTATGTCCTCAAGGCCACCTTGTGTCCTAATTACGCAATAATGCACATATTGCCTTAAAATCTTATAAGCTGAGTTATCTCTTAAGCAACCTACTGCCATCTGATATTGATGTCGATTGTTTTGATAGTACAGTAAGTGCAAAAAATATTGCCAAATTAGTGAGATGTGTAGGTGTTAAATTGTTGCTATTCTGTATTGAGTCTAAGTATTACAATCATCTTTGCATTTACAATATTGATTAATTTGTGTTTTATTCTTTGTTTTTGGATGGAGTATGCTTTTCACTCAAAATTTGAGGTAATACATGCTTTGACCAAGTCAGGGGTATCTATATTATGACCATAATGTATGAATAAGGTGTTCACTGATTTGGAAGATGAGCTGTTGCAAGTCTTTTGAGCTTTTTATAGCTTTGTAATGTAAAATTTCATACTGCCATTTACATGTGAAAGGAAAGATACCCGCGCAGAATTGGTATGCATGTCTGTGTTTGTGTAAATTTGCAGAAATACTGTACTTGAAAGCAGGACTCAATACATTCAAATGTAGCTGTGTCCAATCCTATAGTGCTAGAACAATCGAACCCTGATACTCAAATGTGTCAAATCAAACAATTTTTTTCCATCTTTCAGCCTTGCTGGTGTTACCTCTCATTTTGAATTGTTCATGTTTGTGAGGTGAGACAGGTCATTTTGAGAAAAGCGTATATGGTCCTGTGCTCTTGTGTAGGAATGTCTTGTGCTCTCCATTATTTATTTACTACAAACCAGAAACAGTTTTTTGTTGTTAAACATAGTGGAGTTGATATCAACACAGTTTTCACATTATCATTTCATTTTCTTTTTATTGAAAAACCAATTGTTGACTCACATCTCCAATTAGAGGCAGAAATGGAATTCTCATACAAACCCATTTCTTGAAAGTGAGTTTTTCCTTGTTAAATTTGTGAAAAGTTAGTAAATTGTGTATCTCCTTTGAGCTCAAATATCAGATACCTTGAAATTAAAGGAAAAAATGATTGTAGTTAAAAAAGGTGATTGATGTGCAATGGGTTATAGATTTTGATGAGAGTATTATCACAGTTTAGTGGATGAGACTCACTCATTTTAATATTTTTGAGGATACTTAAAAATGTAAAAAAACCTATTAAATGTAAAGAACAATGAAGGGCGTTACTTCCTGTACTTTGTACACCTCCAAAAATTGTTCGAGGCATTCCAAAGCCTTCACACCTTTTAGCTGTGATCAGAACTTCTAAAATATAATAACAATAAGAGTACTTGCCAAATATAATGTGCGATAATACAGATTTTCTTAGTTTCCAAATTTTTAATGCTGAAATTGCTACCTATACATCATTTTGCATGTTGGGTTAAACAAAGTAAAGTGCATTGCAAAATATCCTAGTTTGTCGTTGATGTATTAGGTTTCCCATCGGAGGAAAGAGGTGGACTTGTCTTTGGATTATGAAACCTGAGCTTGAAGTGAGAAATCAGCCTTGAAACTTCAGCAATACTAAGACAGTGACTGTAAGGTCTTATGTGCAATTGAATAATCACAGGGAAAATTTTCAAACAATCACAGAATGTATTTGTGCTTTGGCTTGTTTTATTGAATTCAAGTATTGGCATGTATGCTCTGTGGTATTGCACAGTTACATTGGATACCTTCCTTTGACTTTGATGAAAATGATCTGATGATGAAATTAAAATTTAGATATCAGACAAGCTCTTGAGAAATGAGTGAAATTGTTCAATTGCGTCACTAGACCAATACCTGTAAGTTTCATTTTTAATTCTGAGTTTTAATTTGTACTTATTATAGGAATTTAGGTCTAGATTCTTTTCATTTACTTTAAGAGCCTTATGCATTCACTTGTTGCAAAATCGCATGTTGGTAAATCAATAAAATTGGTACCTTTGTGACCAAAATATAAATTGGAAAAAAAATTAAAAAGTGGATTATTACAATTGCTACTATATGCCCCTATTCCCTGTCAGTTGCAAACGTAAAGTTTCTTTTTGTTTTTATTTCTTTAAAAATGGATGTACAAACAGCTTTTGTGTCTCACTTTTGCTTGAAGACTGTAGCTTTTATTTTTTATCCAACTCCTGTAATCCATGCAATCAAATTTGTCCTTAAAATGCGTTATGGAAACCTTCCTTTGTTAAATAAAATGTTAGATAAAATACTGTACTTATTCAGCACATATTTTGAACCAGACTTCAGCCTCAGCCTGCCTTTTGTCTTCACTGAGGACTCCTTAGCCCATTGCCTTCGGAACGGAAAAGAGACATCAAAATTGATTAAACCAAAACAATCACAAGAGACTGAAAAAAAGAAAAGAAATAAGTACAAAAAATGTAATAGGAGGCTTCTTTAGGTACGGTGAAGTGGAGGTGCTGAGGCTGCAGGTACCTGGTGTTCCAGAGAGAGAAAGAGAGAGTGAGAGAGACAGTGAGATGCTCTACAGCCCAGTCGCAACTGTCCTCTTGTCAGTCAGGAGGGCCTAGGAAGAGAATGGGAGAATTAAGCGGAAACGTGAATGTTATTTCTGGTGTTTCAGAGAACACGTGACAGTATGCCAGTTTGCCTAAACCAGCCTGGGGTTGCTACAAAGTCAGGAAAATCAGTAAAATGTCAGGATTTTGAAAGGAAAGTATTAGAAAAATGGCCTTCATAAACAATTGGTGCCCAGCCAGCTATGAGAGGGTCGGTCCCCCAAATAGACACAGGCGCGGATCCAGCAGGGAGTTCAGGGGAGGGCGCTCTTGCGGGTTGCCTATCTTCACGGGGGTAGGGGGTTTCGGTTGTTTTTTTTTTCCCGTATGTTTCACGAAACAGTAAATTTTACACCAAATGAGTTACATCTGAATGTTGAATTAAGAAAGGGGGTCATACACATACATGGCACTTCGCAATCACCTCCCCGCTCCCTCCTCCCAAACGCAGTGCGCGCAGTGTTCAAAAGTTTTTGAGGCCCGTCGAACTGGATCCGCGCCTGAGTAGACACCGTACATCGCCCAGGAGGGTCATTAGAGAGCTCCCAGCTTTTATGACTTCCGGTCCTGATCTCGGATACTATCTTGAAAGTTTTTGGAATTTTTGTTTACATTTTGTAAACAAATTACTGATATTTGGTAACCAATCAGAACCGGACGTCGAAAAGCTGGGACCTCTCTAATGACCCTCCAGGAGAGTCACGTCAGGATAAGCAATCAGTTTTGTCAGTAAAATAGTCAGGAAAATGACCTATTTCCACCGCGAACACGGACTGGCGGGGCACCGCCTCAGGTGCGACAAGGACGGAGGCGGGCGATAAGAGCGATCTTCGGAATCAGACGGCAGCTGAGCGGCTACAGAGAGTGTGAGTGATTCGAATCCCGTGGCCGAGCAAATCTCGTCTCGATTACGCTCGCCTCGCCAAGCACCTGCGCCCCGCGGCGGCCTGGGCCAGAGCAGAGCAGAGCAGACCCGGTGATTTGGCTGATGTTCCCTCTCCCTCCCTCCCAGGAGCCCGGTGGCTGCTGGCTGTGGCGGGAAGCTACAGCTGTCTGCCGCCCCGCCCCGCCCCGCCCCGCCCCGCCCCGCTCCAGACGAGCCGGCCCGCCCCCCGCCCTACCGCAGCGGGGCGGCAGTCGACTGTTGACTGCCCTCCCGCTCGGAGCTCTCCCGCCCTACGTGCCGGGCCGCGCCGCGCTGCCGCGCTCCTCCGCGCCGACCCCGTCGCGACACGCGCGCGCCGAACACCTCCTGCTCCCCCGCTCGTGGAGGCCGTCATGTAGTCCACGCCGGTGGTCGTCATGTCCTGCAGGACGGCGCCCCCGGGCCCCGCCGCGCCGGCCCGGCCCGCGCCCGGCTGCCTTTGTTCGGAGTCCTTAGAGTCGATGTCGTCCGCGTTTTGTCTATCCGTCCTTGTCGCACTCATGGGATGAAGCCATAAGGAGCAAGAGAGAGGACACTACTGACCGCTTTTCACTGAATCGGACGGCAGGATCGCGTCGTTGCTGCTGAGGAGGTGCCACCCGCGCAGGACACCGCAGCGAGAGAGGTTTCGCCTCGCCGTCCTTGTCGCACTCGTGAGGCGCGCGGCCTCTAGGAGCAAGAGAGAGAGAGAGACAGAGAGTGAGAGGACACGACTAAACGTTGTTCGGAATCGCCCCGCCGGCGGACGTCGTGTTAATTGGCATCAGGTCACCAACAACGCGTCGTACGCCACGCGCAACTCACCGGCGCGCTGCGCATCACCAAACGTCACGTCACCTCACCTCACCAGGGGCTGCCTGACGGCCAAAGTCACCGCCAAAGGCTCACCAAAGGCTCACCAAAGGCTCACCAAAGGTTCACCAAAGGCTGACCAAAGGCTGAGGGTGCGCCCAGCACCCGGCAACAGTCGCGGGCGAGGGACTGAGGTGAGTGCGATGGAATGGTGATCACCTTTGCCCGCCCGTTCGTGACACTGTTGCAAGAAAAATTTAGAAAGAAAAACACAAGTCGAGCATTACCGTAGAAACAGAGGTTTTAGATCGAAATTTCTCAAAATAGGCCGCTTAAGTATGGGATGGCATCCCAGCAGTGAACTAAGCAGATTGAGTTCTACCTCTCTGCCTAGTCTTATCAAAATTGCATGGAAAAATCTAGATTTAGGTTGAGGAGGCGTGCCAAGAAAAAAAGAAGAAATCGGATCGTTCGACGAAACTATGAGGCCACTTCGTGCTTAGAAAAAAATAATAATTACAAAAAAAAAAACAATACTACAGGGGGCGGCCAACTCGTTACAGAGAAATACAAGTGTATTTCTAAGGAAATACTAGAAATACACGAAATATTCAAGGAAAACATGAGAACACTCAGTAATCTATCAAAAAACTGATGAGAAATACAAGAAAAATACCGAAAAATTTACATGAGAAATGCAAGAAAAGCCTTGTAAGTGTACACAGCAATGTATTAGTTGGCCGCCCCTCGAAGAGGTCACGGTAAGTGCCTACGCTGCACGCCGTTTATTTGCTACCAGTCGTCTGATTCCGGAAAGCGGTTAGGAGTATCCTCTCTCTTGCTGCTTATGGCCTCGCCCCATGAGTGCGACTTGGACAGAGAGACGAAACGCGGACGAAACCGACTCTCGGAATCTGACGGCTGGTCGCGGACCGGCATTATTGACTACGGTCTGAATCTTGCGGTTCTCTCGGTGGCCTGCAAATATGTTGGGGAGGTTCAATGGACGAGCACATCCCATATGCACAATGAAGTACGGTGCGCACCGTAAGGAGGGGTTTTGCCGGGTTTTGCTCTGACCCGAGCGGGGGTGGGGGGGGGGAATCACTTTGAAAAATCGTTGTCGGGCCCTCCAAAAACTCATATACAATTTATAAAAATTTAAAATAAAATCAAGAAGAAAGCTTCAGAAAAATCAGAAAAATCAAAAAAAAACATGAACAAAAAACCGAAATAAAATTCGAATAAAACTCAGAAATGGGGGTAAAAGATCAAAGTTTATTTAAAAGTGACAGAAATTTTCTTGGAAAAATCAAAACAGAAAAAAAATCATTTTTTGTATATGAGTGACTCCCCTTCGGGGTCTGACCGTTCATCGTACACGAAAACTACGCTACGGATAGTCGGCGTACCGTATCCGACCGTATCTCCCCACGGTGCTCTTGACAGTGCTCCGGGGCGAGTGGGCACCGCGGCAGCCGGGCGCGGACTTTAAACGCGCGTCTGGCGTGACGCTGGCGGTGCAAAAACTTGGTGAATTTGCTGGCAAGCGGCGGAGTTGCGTGGGCCACTCGGGGAGAGTCACGCTCAAAGTGCTGGTCATCCTCGGTGTGACCACCATGTTCCCACGGCCACCGCCGCGCGAAGTGGTAGTGGTGCGAGGAGTGGGAGGCGGGGCGCGCGGGGCGCTGTCGTCTGATGCAGAAGATCGCTCTCGTACATCCGCCCTTGTCGCACCTACGGGGCGGTAGCAGGGGACCATGAGTGCGACAAGGATGGGGGCGCGAGAGCGATCTTCGGAATCAGACGGCGGCTGTGGGGAGCCAAGCGTCGTCGATGTGTTGTCGCCGAGTGGTGCGACCGGCCCGACCCGCGCCGCGGCGGCCGCGGCCTTGCGAGGCTTCATCATCGGCGACCTCAGGGGATCACGATGGCTGTCCGTGCCGGCCGGGGCGTGGCGGAGCGTGGCGGTTCGGGGCCCCGGGGGGTCCTTCATTATTATCAGAAGCGTACACCGATTTTTCTGGTTTTTCGTGATTTTTCTTGATTTTTACTGTTTTTCTTCCCCTGGTTTTTGTTTTCCCCTGATTTTTCTTGATTTTTCCCCCTGATTTTTTTTTCTTGATCTTTTCCCTTATGTCTTTTTTATTTTTTTCTTGATTTCTTTGTGTTTTTTTTTTTTCTTTCCCTGATTTTTTCATGATTTGGTTCTAGGGTTTACACTGATTTCTTTAAAGTGAAGGACCCCTCGGTGGGGACCCGATCGGCTGCGAGACCTCTTTATTAAGTGTTAATACCTCTATGAAATGTGGTGATGTGGTTCAAGGGTCATTTGCCACGGGATGGCGACACCACTGTCCTGCGCTGCCCTGCCGCCGATATCGAAAAGGCATTCGCTTAATCTCCAGAATGCGCTCTCTTGTTTGCGCTTATTGAGATGACATTTGCCACACCTTATAGAGACTGCAATCTGTGCTGGCGTGACCGTCGCGTCGTCGGCGACCTCAAGGCCTGCCTCAGGCTGACTCGCGCGGGTCCGTTACCGAGAGCGAGGCGCTTATGTGGCCGTCGCCGTGGACCCCTAGGGGCTGTTGGGGTCGCCGTCAGCGACTTGTCCCCCGGCCTACCGCCGCTCGATTCCGAACACCGCTCTCGCGCCTCCGTCCTTGTCGCACTCGTGGGGTCGTGCCACCCCCCAGTGAGGATACCGCCGTAGGTGCGACAAGGACGGAGGGACGAGAGCGATCTTCGGAGTCGGACGGCAGGCGAAGAAAGGGCAGGGCAGGGCGGGAGGCCAGGGGATCCCATAATGGACTCAGCCCCCGCCCCCGCCGCCGCCCCCATGGAGCCATGAGGGCGTGCGGGGCGTGCGACATGGGGCTCTGGAGGACCTTTGACCTGACGTGAGTGGATAGGATAGGACCACACGCCTTGCAGCCGCCCCGCCCCGCCCCGCCCCGCCCCGCCCCTACCCTCTCCCCCTCCCGGCACATGCTTCATTAGCATGCGATCTCGCCCCGAGTTAGAAGGCCTCAGCCTAGGCGGGGCGCGGGGCGGGGCGGGGCGGGGCGGGGCGGGGCGGGGTGGGGAGGCGTCGCCGCCAACTATTCCTTTGCTTCTACGCGCCTCTGATGGCACAGCTTTTAGAGAGCGCTGCTGCGTGGAGAGCCGGCTCTGCCGTCAGATTCGGAGTAGCGCTTTCCTATTTCCGTCCTTGTCACACGCATGGGTCTCGACCACCAGGAGTGAGTGAGAGGGCACTAGAGAACCATCTTCTGAATCTGGGGGCTGGGCCTGGGTCGAGACGAGACGCAGAGCCCCGTGCTGGCGGGGTGGGGCGGGGCGGGGCGGGGCGGGGCGGGGCGGGGCGGGGCGGGGCGGGGCGGGGCGGGGCGGGGCGGGGCGGGGCGGTGCGGCCCCCACACCCCCGTCCTAAACTGACTCGGAGCGGGTGCTTTACGCCGAGCTTACTGCGTCTTCCTGTGTCTTGGGACGGAAAGCCACCGTCGGGGAAGGCTTTGGGGGCGAGGCGTGCACTAACCAGGCACGAGCCGTGAGCGCGAACATGGGCGTGAACATGAGCGTGAACGTGGGCGTGAACATGAGCGTGAACATGAGCGTGAACATGACCGCGAACATGAGCGTGAACATGAGTGTGAACATGAGCGTGAACATGACCGCGAACATGGGCGTGAACATGAGCGTGAACATGACCGCGAACATGACCGCGAACATGGGCGTGAACATGAGCGCGAAAATATGAGCGTAAACGTGAACGTGAGGGCAAACATGAGCGTGAACACGAGCACGAGCGTGACCATGAGCTTGACGGGGTGCGAACGGTGAGCGTGGTCGAGAATGAGTGCCTGCGTGAGCCCCTCGTGGTCCGGCTAGCGAAGCCGTCTCTTTTCGAAGATCGCTTTCGCGCCTCCGTCCTTGTCGAACTCATGGGGACCTTTCATATCCAGTATTGGGCGCCAACCATGGGTGCGACAAGGATAGAGCCGCGAGAGCGATCTTGTGAATCAGACGGCTGAGGCGGCGGCGGCGTTGGCTTCGGCTTCCCTCTCGACCTCCTCAGAGCGCGCTGCTCATCTACGCGTCTGTTATTGAGGTGGGGTGGGGCGGGGCGGGGCGGGGCGGGGCGGGGCGGGGCGGGGCGGGGCGGGGCGTCGACCACCGGCTGCTGATCGTAAACGTATCACAGCCGAACAGCTGTTGGAGTCGGCGTGACGCGAGTGTCACATGGGCCTCCTCCAGCCCCGCCCCGCCCCGCCCCGCCCCGCCCCGCCCCGCCCCGCCGCTCTCTCAGTTCGTCCTCCCGTTTTCCTCCTTATCACCTTATCGGAAAAACTTGTCCGCTGCAGCACCTGCAGTGCAGCGTATGGCGCACCGTGAAGGGGAGGGGCGTCGGGGGACTGTGCGACTCCGACGATAGCTACTCTGTGCGAAAGAAAGGGAAATCTGCAGATATCTAAATCGGACGGGCACCGAACCGAAGTGTGTGGATGTCGCACATTTTCAGGTGTGTGTGTGAGTGTGGACTCACATTCGCGCATTTGTGGGTCAATTTTGCTTTGACGGGAGAAATGTATTTTTGGAAATTCGCTCACCTGCTAATGTGCGATATTCACACATCCGGGGTTTTCAATGCAGTAAACTTTAAATAAAAAAAATAAAAATAAAAATAAAGAAATATTTTAATTTTCCTCCGATGGGCCGCGGATATCGCGGCGGCCCAGAAGTTCCCCGGGGAGCGGAGGCCGGGGCTGAGGCCGGGGCTGCGGGGCCGCGGGGCTCTGAACTGCTGGGTACCGCACTCCCCTATGGGGCCCCGATGATCCAGCCCCGTGCCCGGCGGGGGTAGCGAGCAGGGAGCAGGTCTGCAGAGATGTGGCAGGTTTTTGAACCCTCATATATAGTGCGGGCAGCCAACGGGCGCTCCCCAAGGGGCCGCCCATGAGGAGAGAGTCTGAGTGCGGAGAGAGGGAGAGAGAGAGAGGGAGAGAGAGAGAGAGAGAGAGAGAGAGAGAGAGAGAGAGAGAGAGGGAGAGAGGGAGAGAGAGAGAGAGAGGGGGGGGGGGAGGGAGAGGGAGAGGGAGAGAGAGGGAGAGAGAGAGAGAGGAGCATCCCTTGACGTTTGTTTTTCGTGTCCGCGGCCGCCTCGGGGGGTCGGCGTGGTGTGACGGGACGGGGCGTGGGGAGCAATTGAATTGAAGGCGCCGGACTGGACTTGCGGCGCATGGGGCGGCCGCCGCGGGGGAGGAGGCGGAGGAGAGAGAGAGAGAGAGAGAGAGAGAGAGAGAGAGAGAGAGAGAGAGAGAGAGAGAGAGAGAGAGAGAGAGAGAGAGAGAGAGAGAGAGAGAGAGAAAGAGAGAGAGAAAAAGAGAGAGAGAGAGAGAGAGAGAGAGAGAGAGAGAGAGAGAGAGAGAGAGAGAGAGAGAAGAAGAAGAGAGAGAGAGAGGGGGGGAAAGAGGGGAAAGGGCCCTGGAGTGAGATTTGTGGTGCGTAGCCGGTGACGTCGGAGGGTATGGGACTGTCTGGCCCGGCTGTATCGTTATCGTCAGTCCTGGGGAGTCTAGGACGGTGTGGCCATTTTCCAAGACACCTACCTCTTTGCACGAGTCCTTTCGACGAAGGTACCTACAGTCTTCACCTCAATTTCTTTTTTTTTCCTTTTTCTCGGAAAATTTAGCAACACTGTAAAAAAGTTCTTAAATTAACAGTAACATCTATTTTGTTAAACGACCTTCGCTTGTCATTCGTGTTCATTTACAAAAGAATTCTGTAATTTCACAAAATAATTCAGTAACTTTACGAAACTCTGTGTTGCGATTTTTTCTTGAACATCTACAAAATTTTTCATCAATCTAAAGGAAAAAATCTGTTTACCGATTTAACAGCTAAATTTGTAAATTTGCTTCTCGATTTTTTTTTACAACAAATGTTTACAGTCCGTACATGGCCTTTCAAATATTTTTTTTTCATTTTTCTATAAAAATTGCGTAGCATACAGCGATGAGTTTCAGAACTGTTAGCGCCCTGGGCGCGGCTGGTGGCGCTGCGTGCTGAGCCGTGTGCAGCCTTGACGACCTCCCCCACGCCACCCCACTACCCCCGTCTCCCTGGAAGATAACTTTTCCGTAATGCGCGCGCTGTGGCCCAGGATGTGCTGCCGTTAATTTGAAACTGGACTCGCGCGTGCGGCGCGCTTGCCTACCTGCTCGGGGCGGGGCGGGGCGTGGTGGGGCGTGGTGGTGGATCAAGTTGCGCTTCTCCTTGTCCGGCCACGCCCGCCCCGCCCCGCCCCGCCCCGCCCCGCCCCGCCCCGCCCCGCCCCGCCCCGCCCCGCCCCGCCCCGCCCAACCTACCGCGCGTCTCTGCGGTGTATCCTCGTCGGCGACCTGGCGTCGCCGTCGTCAGCCCCAGCCCCGGCTCCTGCTTGGGGTCCTGATTTACTGCGGCTGCTGTCTCACGCGGTACACCGCGGGAGATGATATCGTAACGGTAACGATCGATGGCCGCACCGGGATAACCGTGTACACTTGGAAAAACGACAAAGGTGCGATGTCCTAAACTTTCCTGGGGTGTTAAACCCGTTTTAGGGGACATAACGTGCATATTTTCAATATTTTTTAATGTTTTTTTTTTATTATCATTTTTTTTTTTTACGAGAGATTCAATGACATTTTAGGATATACTATCGCATTGCTCGAGCCTACATGTGATAGGGTTTTGATGAGCGGTCAGCAAATGAAAAGCACGTAAAAAAGGAATAACAATGTAGTTAATTTATGCCATTTTTGAACAGAACCCCATCACATGTAGGCTCGTTTGATGCGGAATTTCGAGTGGATTGCGAAAATGAGTCTTAAAATTCAATGTTATCTCATAGGAAAAAATATGCATAAACTATGGCAGTAATGCCTTTGGAGCTTAAGTGCCTTTTAGAGGTTGGATATCCTACCATTGTTTTAGCAGACTAAGGATCGTAATGTCGATGCGATCCGATCGTGGTAATAATAATCGTCTGCAGCGCCGCGGAAGAGCGAATGATGATTCGTTGTGTCTCTTTGTCTTTGTCGCTCTCGTGCGGCATGACCATGGGGAGCGAGAGAGAGAGAGAGAGACGGGGACTATGAAACGCTGGTCGGAATCACCCTGCTGGCGCTCGGCCAGGCCGGGGTGAGGCGGGGCGCCCTTGCGGGATAGCTCCAGGATGTAACTGAATACCGGAAAAAAAAAAATAGAAGAAAAAAGAACAAACAATGAAACCAAATTTCTGCTTCCACATACGTTTTGCGCAGCGGGGACGGGAATGGACACAAAAGTTACCAAACTTGCCGTGGTGGTTTGTGCACGCCGTAAAGAGAGAGGGTACCTGCAACGGCACGCCAGCCCTTTACTGTGCCCCTCCCCTCTCCCCTCCCCCCCCCTCTCTCTCTCTCTCTCTCTCTCTCTCTCTCTCTCTCTCTCTCTCTCTCTCTCTCTGTTCTCTTATTTGAAATCCAGTCCGATATTCGATGGCGTGACTGAATTCCTGTGCTGCGCATTCTCGTGACTGCGCTCCCCAGCCGGGGCGGGGCTGCGGGGCTCAGCCGTGATCAGCCTCACCCTCTGGCATTTGGAAATTGTAGGCGTGTGAATTTGACAGCGTCGCTCGCACTGCGTACTTACAAATATCTGCAATTCGTATCGCAAGGAAATAAAATCTGTCAAAAATAAAATGACACAAGCTGACAAAATTCTTTGCCCGGTTTCACACTGGAAAAACAAAGGTTCTAACGTGGGTGCTAACTAGCACCTTTGCAGGGGTGCTAAAGACATTTTGATTCTTGTGCATTTTAAAAGGCACTAAACATGCCAAAAGGTTCTTAAAATTAGTGCCCTTTGCAGTTTTGGTGCCTTTGTAGAGGCACTTCCTTTAAAACGTTTTAAAGGTGATAGGGTGCTTGTTAGGAACTTCGTTTTCCCGGTGCACTCTTAAAAAAAAAAAAAACTTAAATTTTTTTTTATGTGAAATTGAAAATCTGTCTCGTTGAAACAGTTTTGGCAGTGCGGCCCAGCCCGCTACCGCCCAGCGCTGCCGCTGCAGTCGCTGATATGAGCAAACTCACCCTGCCTGGCTCAGCCCTCGCCGCCTAAACCGTTCCACGCGAATCAACTTCGGGCAACACGATGCCCGCCCCGCCTCGCCCCGCCTCGCCCCGCCTCGCCCCGCCTCGCCCCGCCTCGCCCCGCCTCGCCCCGCCTTGCCCACAGTTGGTGCAGCCAGCTTTGCGCGCGTGCATCTGAAACCAGATCAGTGCCACGAGTATTGGCGCGCAATAATGAGAATCGCGAAAGTAGTTTGGTATCACCCGAGCTTACGTTTCTGCGAGAATCGTATATAGCGTTTCCACACCGATCTGCGAGTATTTCGTTTTTCTTTTTCTCCCCCGCGAATATACGGAATTGTGAAAAATAGTTCTAGGGGTTACCGTACGTTTTTCCCAAAACTTTTTTTCCAAGGCTATTTTGTCCTAATATTTTCTGGTCCCAAAATTAAATTTCCAAACACATTTTACCAAACCAGTTTTCACTGAAATATTTTTCCCGAAGTTTCAGAAAAAAAAAGAAAGAAAAAAAGTCAGAGAGTAAAGAGATGCCCAATGGTCCGCAGATAGTCGAGTAATCGATCTTGCTCCTTGTAGTCGGCATACTCGCTGACGATTTACGTAATCAGCGTCAAAAGTAAAACGTTAAAGTTGTCAAAGTGAAAGCTGTCCAGTGATAAGCGTTGAAAAGTTAAAGTTGTTTCCTTAAAGGTAAACAGGGTCTATCGCACTCTCGCGGTGCCCTTTTAAAAAAGATGAAATTCGCAGGACAATTTTAACTGTTGGCGGTCAAAAGCGTCAAAAGTTCTTTTGTTAGTTCGAGCTTTAATTCAAGCCTGTGCTAGCTCAATAATTCAAAAATTTGAGGCGAGAAAAGGTTGTGCCAAAGTTGTGAGCTCCAGCCTGGCGTGCCTCTGATATCCTCTGTCTCTATCGAACTCATTAGTCTTTGTAAAAGCTTTAACAGTAAAAGTTCTGAATTTCAAAGCAATAAGTACAAGTCATCTGCTCTCACGTTAGCGTTAGCGTTAACGTTTTTTTAAATTATTTTTTTGACATTTTTACTGTGGAATAATTGCTTTGGGAATTTTATATTTGGAATAATTGCTTTGGGAATTTTATATTTTCGAGCTTTTACTAATTGGAAATTATTTTTTGGGAAAAAAAGTTTGGGAAAAACGTTCGGGAACGGTTCTAGGTTAGGTTTACTGGAAAATTTTCTACGACGCGGAGTTGAAAAATTTAATTACAAACTGTATAATTACAAGCTCAACGTATCCTCTTATTGAAATTGATTCACACACTAAAGGGAAAATGACAATTTTGTCCCAAGAAATCTTGCGGTTTTGTGCACACTAATTCCTTTTCAAAAATTTGTGAAATACTTTTGGACGATTTGTAATATTTCGGATGCAAATTGTCTCAATTTAGTGGGACAATTTGTCCCAAGAAAATGATGTGCACAAAAACGCAACATTTTCTGGGACAAAATTGTCCTTTTTCATTTAGAGTGCACACTGAAAATCTACGAGTCATAATTCTCGCCCCCATACGAGTGAGAATTTGAGGGCAATTTTATTACTCTCTGGAGAGTGAGAATTTTTTTACTCGCCCTTTTTGAGAAAGAATTTTGAGACCTCGCCCAAATAAAGTGAGAATTCGTGCTCAAATTGAGTGAGGTTAAAAAATCCTTACTCAAATAGAGCGAGGCTCAGAAAAATCTCGCTCGAAAAGAGTGATGTTAAAAATTCTCACTCTAATTTAGTATGGAAAAGTGTCCTCTCCCATTTTGGGTGAGAAATTGGATTCCAGGGTTTGCAGTGCACGCGCAAGAAAGGTTAATCGTAAATTTACGACATGTTTCGTCAATCGTAATTAACAAAATAAATCGTAAATCTACTAGAAAAACAAAGGTGCTACCTAATGCTCTTTTAGAGGTGTCAGTGAAACAGTGCATTTACAAAGGCGCTACTGGTCTCTAAAGTTGCTATTTTCGGCTGTTTTAGTGCTTTTCCAAAGGCGCTATTGCTGTGGTGCCTTTGAAAGACACTATATAGCACCTTTGTTTTTCCATTGTTTTTTTTTTCGTCTTTTGCGTAAATTTTTACCGCAGGATAAGTTTAATCTGGAAACCTAGCCCATCTAGCTGCAGTAAAAAAAAAAAATAACGAAAAATAACCTCTGCCTTTGTCCCCGTCTCCAATTAGCGAACGTCATGCGAAACAGAGCGAGGGTCCACCACCCCCGTAATCCTGTAAAATCCGTGGAATACTTAACCAAATTTTGAAGAATTATCCATAAATTCCACCTCATTTGTACATATTTGATGGTTTTAGCCCCAGAAATTCATGTGTGTGTAATCCCACAAAATCCATGTGTAATTCCACAAAATCTATGTGTAATCCCACAAAATTCGTGTGTAATCCCTGTGATCACGTAATCCTGAGCACGCCCTTCTTAATCGAAGTGGCTGCCCCCGCGAAACAGAGCGCAGGTTCAACGTTTGCCCGCGCCGCGCCTTCGCCTATGGTAACGCAGGAATGATGCTTGTCGATTTCGAGAGGATGACGAGCATTATTATGCAGTTTTTGTGAAATATTACTTTAGCAAGCTTCTTGTGGTCCAGGACAACTCGTTCCGGCCGACTCGCACACGGCCCAATTCTTCCCGTTGGTCAGCCCGTCCCAACCCAATTGTTCTCCAGCCGCTTTAGTCGTCCCAATTTTATTAAAAACAACAACAACAACAACAACAACAAAAAGTAGGTCTTCTGAAAATTTCCATACAGAGGACCAGGGGATCATCAGAAAATACGCCCGTCATTCACCGTTAAGAAATGTAGCCCGTGCACTTGTAAGAGCTCAGAGCGCCTGGTAGGTAGGCAACATCTTGTCTGTTACGCGTGTGTGTACTGCGGGCTGGCCTACCCGGAGTCTTGCAGGCGGCAGCTCTTGAAATATGCTAAATTAGGTGGACTTTCTGTTTAAATGGTCCTGAAGTCCAGTCTAAACTGAAACCAGAGAGTATACATGCTTTGGAAATTTCGTCCAAACACTGGAGTTATGAGCTGAGATAGTAATCTTGAACATTCTGAAGGGACATAAAATCACGTAGTATTGGTATGATACCTAAGTCATACTTCACGAAAAACTCAAAAAGAGCGTGCGTTCCCCTCCCGTGCTCGACAAGGATCACTACCCCGTTTTCAGTGCGTGGCGAGTAGCAAAAGCCGCGCTGAGCCGATATTCTCTCGCTCGCGCTCGGTCAGTGGGCTGCCTGCTGGACCGGATCAGGCCCGGCGAGGTTCGGTTACGACCTCCAAGTCCTTGGGGGAGGCCAGGGCCTACACCAGCCGAGGCCAGCCGAGGCCAGGGCAGTCTGTAATGGAGGAGATTTGGAGGGCTAGAAAGGCGGCTTTGAAAAGAGAGCGGATGTGATGGAGCGAAGACGACGGGTGGCGTGGCGTGGCGGGGCGTGGTGGGGCGGGGCGGGGCGGGGCGGGTCTACTGATTACATCTCTCTAATGTATATTCTCTCTAATTGCCCCTCTCATCGCCGGCCGCGTCTATTAATAATAACAGTAATGTCATCTCGAGCCTCCTCGAGCCGGCCTCGGCATGGGGAGGAGGGGGTCCCTTTGTCCTCGAGGAATCGCTCAGGACAAGGGAGTCCTGGTAAGCAGCCGTCGTCCACTGTAAACACGTGAGGCGATTTTCGACGTCACCCCACATCGGAAAACGTTGAAAAACGTCGGTGAACAAGTCCGAACGCCGCAGGCGCGGTTTAAGGGAGATATATTTGGTTAATAATCGAAAACTTTTCGATTGGTAATAATCGAATTAGGTGGATCGCATTCTTTGACAATTGATAATATAATTCCAAAATTCAAACAACGTTTCGACCCTTTGAAAATCGAATTTCCTTCTTACGTTCTGCGCCTCCCGATGTTACCTGCCTCACAGGCGTTTTCTCTTTATCCCAGCACGACCGCGCACCCCACCTATAAGACTGCAGGGCCTTTAGAGAATCACATTCCTCTAATTCCCATCTTTTTTTCCTTTCTCATATTTTTTTTTCATGAATATTCAGAAGCAGTCAGACAAAGAAAACATTTAAAGCAGAGGAAAATCGAGTCTTCTAATTAACGCACCTGGGACGCGCTAAGGCGGCGAGGCATCCTCGAATACCACCTCTCTCTCTCTCTCTCTCTCTCTCTCTCTCTCTCTCTCTCTCTCTCTCTCTCTCTCTCTCTCTCTCTCTCTCTCTCTCTCTCTCTCTCTCTCTCTCTCTCTCCGATGCCCAGCAGGCTGCCCCAGACACATCTCCTTCTGATAAAGTATCTCGCCAGAAGGCCTTCTCCCCCTGCTATTGCTTCGCTACTGCTCTACCACCATTCTTGGTTCTGGTGCCTACCCCCTCACGCTGCAGGACATTTCTCTACCAATAACTTCGCGACGCCCCCAAGACGTCCAAACACACGTCCCTTTCGGGTTGTCCTCTGAGCTTCTCCTTTTTGGCCTCGAAGCCCTTGAAGGGATGCCCAGGGTTGTGGCCCCGATCACTGTTAGAAAAATCATACACTCATTGCACGTTAAGTTTGTTCTCAGTGTTGCGCCCATCAGGCTCCATGCTAAACGTTGCCGTAGATGGTGCCTCGAAAAATCGCACTAGCCGAAGTACAGAGAGAGCAGGAGAAGACTTGACCAGTGCTGATTGTACTCTCCGAGTGATTTTTTTTCTTTTTTTTTCCTGATTGCCGACCCTGTTGCTCACCTAGACATCAACATTCCGACTTGGTGATGCCTGATTCAGAGTTGCCACAAGTCAGGAAAATCAGGAAAATTTTAGGAAATTGGGGCAAAAGTGTTAGGTAAAATGGGCCCAGGCCTAAGATTTTGGCTGTTGGCTGCGAACGGGTCTGAGCAGCTATGTTATACTCAGTTGAAAATTGTTTGACAGCCTTCAAAAAATTGTTGTGGGTGTTGTTTTTTTTTTGTTTTTTCTCTCTTTTTTTCAGAGGACACCACCTAACCCCTTTTTGCCGTTATTTAAACGGGTGTGTGATCTGAAAATGTCAGCAGAACCCGAATTTTTTTCAGGAATTTTTCAGGAAAATGTCAGGCAAATCGACAATTCCAATTCTGTGACAACCTGTGATTCCTCCAGGACGTCCACGCACTCAGCCCCTCCCGGCTGTCCTCTGATCTTCTCGATGCTCCCTGAGGATGTCGCTGCCCCGCGGGCTGTCTCCAGAGCTCCCCAGGGGCCTCCATGTGGCCCCTCCCACCAGGCTGTCCCTGTCCCCCTCCCCAAAGCCTCTTCAGGACGTCCTTAAGGCTGCCCCAGGATGTCTTCAAGCCCAGGAGTATATCCCGGAGCTCCGGGCCCGTAGCCTCTGCACATGCTCCGGCATTGATTACGCTTGCCGCCGCACACCGCCCCGCCCCGCCCCGCCCCGCCCCGCCCCGCCCCGCCCCGCCCCGCCCCGCCCCGCCCCGCCCTCGGACGTGGAAGTGAAGTGATCTCCGTGGATTAGTTTCTAAATTTAGTTCTCGTCCGAGAGCGGCTCCGCTGCTCCGCGGAGAGCCCGGCACACGCGGTTATCGCCGACCCTACCCTCGCCTCGAAAATAACCCGGCGAAGTTGATGAGGGTGAGGATATGAGGAGATGGGCTGTCCAGCCTCGTGCGCCCGTGCCCTGCTCACGGCCAATTTGCGTGCGTGCGTGAGAGCGAGAGAGAGAGAGAGAGAGAGAGAGAGAGAGAGAGAGAGAGAGAGAGAGAGAGAGAGAGAGAGAGAGAGAGAGGGAGAGAGAGGGAGAGAGAGAGAGAGAGAGAGAGAGAGAGAGAGAGAGAGAGAGAGAGAGAGAGAGAAGGAGAGAGACGGACTTTGCAAACCCTCGAATCCAATTTCTCACGCAAAATGGGTGAGGACACTTATTCCATGCTTAAAAGGAGTGAGAATTTTTGGCCTTACACTCTTTGAGCAATATATTTTTTAGCCTCACTCTATTTGGGTGAGGATTTTTTAGCCTCACTTTGTTTGAGCACGAATGCTCGCTTCATTAGCGCGAGGTTATAAAATTCTTTCTCAAATAGAGCGAGTAAAAAATTTCTCACTCCCCGGAGAGTAATAAAACTGCCCTCAATTTCTCACTCGTATGGGAGCGAGCATTATTAGGACTCGTACAATTTCAGTGGACCCGTTGCTCGCAGCCTCCATCGGCCACCCACTTAGTGGAGCTCCTTCCCCCTGAAGTGCCACGCCGCGGGCGAGGCGCCGGGCCCGTCCCGGCCCGGGCTGGACTCAGTTGGGATGGCCTGCTGCTCTATGCTTCTCCTCCGCAAAGGGAGAAGAGTTGGACCGTGCTGGGCCGCGCCGGGCCGCGCCGGGCCGCGCAGAGGAATGCGGCAGCCAGCCTCTCCCGCCCGCCCCGGCCTGCCTGGCCCGAGGCGGAAACACCCTCCTCATGGACGGTTTTTGCCGGGAGCGCGTGGCCCCGCCCGCCGCGCCCCGCCCCGCCCCGCCCCGCTCCGCCCCGCCCCGCCCCGCCCCGCCCCGCCCCGCCCCACCCCGCCTCCAGTTCTCGGACACGTATTCGGGCTGTTTAAACCCTCCCGCCCCGCCCCGCGCTCGTGCTGGTGAGGGGTCTTGCCCGCCGGCCCGCCAGCGATGGCCATGGGCCGGGATCTCTGGGTCTGAGATGGGCCGTGGGCCTCCTTGTTTGCACGGCCCGACGTGTTCCAGCTCGAGCGACTCCAGGCGCGGCTCCAGGGGTGGCTCCAGGCGCGTCTTCAGGGCAGCTATCCGGGGTGGCTCTACGGGCGGCTCTAGGGGCGGCTCCAGGTGTGGCTCCAGGGTTCGCTGCAGGGGTTGCTCCAGGGGCGGCTCCAGGAGCGGCTCCAAGGGCGGCTCTATAGGGGCGGTTTGAGGGTAGGCTCTAGGTGTCGCTCAAGGGACGGAGCTATGGGTGGGTCTATAAGCGTTGGCTCCAGTGGTGGCTCTAGGGGTGGCTCAAGGGCCAGCTCCAGCAAGGTGAAGCTCCAGAGGGGTGGCACAATGGTCAGCTCCAGCAGGGTGAAGCTCCAGAGGGGTGGCTCCAGGGGTGGCTGCAGGGGCGGCTCCAGGGGTGGCTCCAGGGGCGGCTCCAGGGGCGGTTCCAGGGGCGGCTCTATAAGGGAAGGGCGGCTCCAGCCCCCCGCCACGTGCCCGGACCACCACCAATGGCGAGTCCCACCGCGCCCTCCCCCAATCACCATCACACTGCGTTTGTGTTTATACACAGACCGCCCCTGGCGAGGCCGCGCGGGGCGGGGCGCGAAACGCCAGGGGACCTCGTCGTCGATAGCGCGGGAGTGTCTCGATCCCTCCTCGCCCCTCCTCGCCCCGCCACACCCCGCCCCACCCCGCCCCACCCCGCCCCACCCCGCCCCACCCAGCCCCACCCCGCCCCACCCCGCCCCACCCCGCCCCAAGCGATGAGAGGCGTCCTTCGTGGGACCATCCCGTCCCCACTGTATGTCTCTTTATACCGCGAGGCTACCCCGCGCTTCGCTGTAGAGAGTCCGTTGCACTAAAACATATAAAATGAAAAAACACTCCTGGATTGAATAATCCCTCAAGAATCACTGTGAGAAATTCTTGTACCGGTACGGGAAAATTTTCCATGAGAGGTCTTGTACAATTACGATTCATTTTGTAAATTTTTTATAAATATGCGTATCAACTCAGAATCGATTGGTGAGCCAACAAAGTCGTTAAGTGTAAAGTCGTACATGTACGATATATGTTGTACATAGTGAATTACAAAATATAATGAACATCAACGGAAATATTTTTCACCGTGAAGTGCGGCCTCGAGCACAACAAACTTAAAAGATGACTTTGTTTTAATTTTCCGTGTGATTTTGGAAAGGAAACAGAAGTTAAAAAAAAAAGAACGGCACGCTTAAGAAAACCATGAGTCACTTTGCGTATCGTCTGCTACGGCAAAACTTCAATTTTTATGAAAGGAAAGGAAGAAAAAAAAAGTCTAGACCGATCCAGACAGCAAAATCGAGGGAGAGGAAAGGGGAAAAATTGAGAGTTATTATGTCCGGTTGGGTGGCGCTCAGCTCATCCCTTTAGAGCAAGAGACTGAATCACCTCGCCCCGCCCCGCCCCGCCCCGCCACGCCACACCTGTCGGCAGTCACCTGGCAGGCCCCAGTCCTCAGCTACACTCTCCTTTCCAACTTATTTCTCTCTCTCTCTCTCTCTCTCTCTCTCTCTCTCTCTCTCTCTCTCTCTCTCTCTCTCTCTCTTTTTTTTTGAAGTGTCTTGTCACTGCGCTGTGGCGCAAGCTGGGGTGGTGGCGGGGATTTGCACTGGGAGAAATGTGTCTTGCCGCTGGCCCAACATTCCGCAATATTCTTCTTCAATGATAAAAATTCCATTCTTGAGTTGTTTTTTTCCCGTGCGTTACACGTTTTATACTGAGCATATCTGAAAAAAAAAATTGTGCCACGAGTAGCATGGGAAGCGTTCAAAAAAACAAAAAACAAACAAAAAAAAAACAATTATGTAACGGAAATATTATTTTTCTCAGTGTGACGCGCCTTGCACTCCCCTCCCCCCCTCCCATCTCAGACTCCTCCACCCGGCTGTCCCAGGCTGGCCCCACCGACTCCTGCCATCTTTTGACGTTTCATTCCGCCCGTGTTTGGCTGCTGCGACAACCCTCGTCCGCAGCTCACCCCACCCCGCCCCACCCCACCCCACCTCACCTCACCCCACCCCGCCCCGCCCGACGCCTTTCTCTACCACCAGCCGGAAGCTAAAGGGAAAATATCTTGACTGATGTCGCCGATGTTCGGGGCGGGGCGCGGACAAGGAGCAAGGAGTGCTTGTTGTGCTCTGTCGCCACCTCCCCTCCACCCCGACACTTTTTATCTGGCAGACACGTCGTATTCTGTTGCCTCGCCCCCCCCCCCCCCACTTCCCCCCCCCTCGTCCCGCCAGTGTATGCCCTTCTTATTTCTTCATGCCGCCTCTCTCTCTCCGGACGCGCCCGGAGCCGTCTCAATTGATGGGCGGGCGATGTTTGCAAATTGAGGAAAACATTCGAAAACTCGCGGACCGTGAGAGAGAGAGAGAGAGAGACAGAGAGAGAGAGAGAGAGAGAGAGAGAGAGAGAGAGAGAGAGAGAGAGAGAGAGAGAGAGAGAGAGAGAGAGAGAGTACACAAACAAATCAGATCAGAGTTGAAGAAGGAAGTGAAGTGCCTTTCGGCTCCTGGTTATTTCCACCTGCACGGCGGGGCCCCCTGTGAGGTAGGCAACAGCGGGAGGCTAAGCACGGGTGCGCCTGCCGGGCTTGCCTGCCCGTCAGGGGCTCTCCGCCTGCGTACCGTAGAGATGGAATGTGCCTCCTTCCTGATGAGCCGACGGAAAACACTCACTGCACTGCATACCGAAGTGCATTTGAATCAAGGTGAAGGTACTTTCATTCGCACACTTTTTAAGGGTTTATTTTTATAATTATTATTATATTTATCCATAATTTTGAGCATGGACGCGGAATGAAAAGACAACGTTATTGCCGGTTTCCTTAATTTTGGTATTTAGTTCGTTACTAACTTAATTTATCTACAAGAATTTTTTTATAATAAGGTATAAATAAACTTGATGCGAGTTGAGAACGAAACAGTTTACACCTTTTCCCTGCGCAAATACGTTGACAATTTTATCAACGTGAAACTCACGCAAGGAATGACAATGTACAAATATCCTTACGAAGTAAATTCTACGTAAAGTTGCGAAGAACTTTGCTGCTTCGTAATACTTCACAATACGAAGCAGCCAAATGCTTCGCACCTTGCGAGCGCTTGACGAAAACTTACGAACAATTTTCTTCGCAAGGTTTTTACAGTATGTAGAATTTCAGGGACAATGCACACCTTTTCTTGTCACGTGTCCGACTAAAACTTATCACGCCTGCAAGAGTGCAACATTCACACACTTGGGCTCACATGGTGGCGTGCGCTCCGCCGCGTCCGCACATTACTACAAATCACTTTTGGTCTCGGGCAGCTCTTTGGCACGCGCGCGCACGCAGCGGACCTCAACGAGGATGGACCTTTTTTTTCCCCCCGTCCTGCTAACCTTTTTACTAGCTCCGAATCAGTTGGCTGAATGTTTTTATTTTTTCTTCTCCCGCGACTTTGGTGTGTCCAGTTCAATATTCCTTTTTTTCCTCTTTATTTTTTAGTGCGTCTTTGTCGCACACTCAAACACACTCTCTCTCTCTCTCTCTCTCTCTCTCTCTCTCTCTCTCTCTCTCTCTCTCTCTCTCTCTCTCTCTCTCTCTCTCCCTCTCTCTCTCTCTCTCTTACACACACACACACACACACACACACACACGTGTACGCGCCTGCTCCGCCCACTCCTTAGTGCGTCTCGCGTCTCGGTGCGGAGAGAGAGAAAGACAGAGACAGGGGGTAAGGCAGAGAGAGAGAGAGAGAAAGAGAGAGAGAGAGAGAGAGAGAGAGAGAGAGAGAGAGAGGGAGAGGGACTGTGCCCGCGGTGTGCAGTGGGCTGGAGCAGGCGAGGCTGCGGCTCTGGAGACACGTGCTGGAGTGCAGGATTATAATTGCGGAGCCAGTGTGTGCGGATCGTAGGGGAACACATGGGGCCCGAGCTACCCGCCCCGCCCCGCCGCAGCACGCCACAGCACGCCCCGCCGCACCCCTGTCTGCTGTTGGAACGCCCCCCCTCCTGCCCCGCCTCGCCCCGCCCCGCACACTCGGCTTCCTCCAAAGCCGCCGGAGTTCGGAAGCAATAGGATAATGATGAGGTGTAATTGCGAGCAGTGCAAGGCGGGGCGGGGTGGGGCGGGGCGGGGCGTAGTTGTGCGTCGGGGTTGTGCTCCACTTGCCCCGATAGCCACCGCGTATCAGAAACTTTGCTCCAGAAAATAGCGCTGAACACGCTGCAAAGAACTGCACTGTAAACTCTGCTGTGAAGCGGAACAAGGGGATAAGTTGACTTAGCCCCAAAATGAGATTTTTATGCCATGTTATAGTCAATCATAGGCTGCTTCTACCCTCAAAATATTACAGCAAAGTACCCCATAGGTTGGGAGATATAAGGGTTGGTAATAGGAGATAAGTCGACATACCCCCTTTTTAAAGAACATTTGTTCGCAGCAAAAGGAGGTAAGTCGACTTATCTCAAAAGTCTTCAAAATTTCAACTGAACAAAATGAGTTAAGTGGACTTGACTCTTTTTGATTGAGATTTTAAAAAAGTTATGTCAACTTATCCCCTTTTGCACAAAAAAATAGCAAGCATATTTCTTTTTATTCTGTAGCGGCACTACAGAATAACTGAGTTCCAGATTAGAAGTGGACGCAAAGAGTTCTAATATTTCTTTATTTTCTGTGAGGCTTTCGGAGTATCCTTTGCATTTAATTTTGAGTATAGACCTGGTTGTTGTCTGTTGTATACCTTAGTTGAACCAGAAAATTATTTATGAGGATTCACTACTATTGCCTTCATATTTTTTCTTCGATTCACTTAATGATTCAAAAAGAGTAAAAAATGACATATTAGCGTAGAACGACTTAGCTCCTTTTTTCAGAATGGCATAAGGAGGCAAGACGACTTGACTCTTTATGCATCTTCTCATCAACAAAGTTAAGTAGACTTAACTCTTTTTTCCACGTTTTCAATGACTTAACTCTAAAGTCTCAACAAGTAAAAAGAGTCAAGTTGACTTGCTTTGTTATGTCGTTGATGGTAAAAGGAGTCAAGTCCTGTATCTCAGCGTACAAGCATGACACTGAAAAAATCATAAAGGGAGTAATATCCTACATGAGATTGTATTTTAATATTATTATAACATTTATGGAAAGTTACGTGCAAATAGTTTTTTCAATTTCCTGAAAAGTATGGGTTTTGGACTTAACCCCTTGTTCCGCTTCACAGCAGAACTGGTTGGCGTCGAAAGACGCCAAATTTCTAGCGATCATGAAAAACGCCAAATACTGGCGTCATTCGACGCCAAATATTGGCGTTTTTCGGCTAAAAACGCCAAAAGTTGGCGTCGAACGACGCCAGTATTTGGCGTATTTCATGAACGCCAGAAATTTGGCGTCTTTTGACGCCAACCAGTTTACAGTGTGTGTGTAGCTGCGACCAGACTAGAGGGCCGCTTGGGTGGCTGGTCCGCCGGACTGCATAATAATCGCATGAGAAAAAAAATTGCGTTCGCTGAATAGCGAAGTGCGAATGATAAATAAGAATCAGGAAAAAAAAAACATTTTTGTTTCTCCGTCCCTTTTGGATGGGGATGTGTTTGTCTTACACTGATAACAAAAGTGTTCAACTGGCGTGCTCATTGAAGTGTTGAACACTACGTTGCACACTTTGAGGTGTTTGACTGGAAATTTGCATAATAAAAAGTGTTTAACAGTAAATTCGAACACTTAAAAGTGTTTAACTTGAGGGTTAAACGTGCAGGTTTGGACACCATAAAGTGTTCAAATTTACTGTTCAACACTTTTAAGTAAGCAAATTTCCCGTCAACTCATGAAAGTGTGCAACGTAGTGTTAAACACTTCAATGTGCACGCCAGTTGAACACTTTTGTTATCAGTGTACGGACAAATTGTCTGAATTACATACAATTTTCATTCGTATTACAGTGAGGTTGTCTTACGCTTGCACAAAATTCACTGTAACTTACGGCTAGTACACTCAGAAAAGCGTGCTCTTGATTTTGCAGTGTTCTTGGTTCTGAGAAAATTATACTCGTAACTGATACACTTACACCTGTTACAAGCACAATGTTCTCGAGTAGACCAAGACCACACTTTCCTGGGTGTACATCCGCAAGGAAAGGAGTGTGCTCTTTGTTATTCAAGGACTATGACATGCCGTCACATTACTTGAATAAAAGAGCTCCGGGAGTTAAAGCCTTTACCTTCAGTAAGTTTCGATGTTTCATAAAAAAAATATAAAAAAATAAAAAATCATTAAAACCTGCTTTTTACGTTTAGTTTGGGTCGACTCTTTTACAACTGGTTTTTGCAAGGGATTTTTTAAAGTAATTGTTTGGGGGTCGTACAATGATTTTTCAAAGTGACTTCCCTCCTCGAGTTTTTGGCAGTGTCCCGTCGGTCCGTGCCCCGGGCCGCCCGCCATTTGACGCCGCTGCGCTAACTCACGCGAGGGACTCGTGTTTAGTACACAGTGCCGCGGGGCGCCGCGGGGGGCGACAGCACTCTGCAGGTGTGTGAGAGTCACACGTGTGGGTGTGTGACTCCTGAATGAGTAAAACTCTGAATTTCCCAGAGGAATTTGACGACACGCGGTGGGCTATACGTGTTCCAATGGAAGATTCACACACCTTTTTTTTCTCTTTCTTTTTTTGGTAACTGTTTTGCGAATGGTGTCGGTGATAGCTGCGTGCAGCCCGCTCACGGCACCCTCCCCGGGGAGTGCTCTGCTCTTTAATTTATTTTACTTTTTATTGCGCGGGGATTGACGATTTTCGACAGTGTCGTGTCGCGGGGCGTCCGCCGGCCTGACGCTTTTCCAATTACAGTTTTCGCCTCGTGTCGACTCGCGAACCAAACCCGATCGGATGGCGATTTAGAGCGATTTGTCGGGGGTCCACTGTAAGAAAGCCAATGAGTGGACCGAACTCGCGCGTGGTGACCCATCGATGTAATCTGCAACGTCGTTGGGACCCGACTCTTGAAACCTAAAAGTGTGAATGTCACACACTTGTAGGTGTGTTAACTTTCTATTCACACGACTGCGGTCAATTTTACAGACCAAAAAAGGTTACAATAAATTGCTCTGGAAATCCAAGTGAGTGACATTTACACATCTGCAAGTGTGTGACCTACTCACACTTAAATAGTGTGCGACGTACGAATGAAAATCCAGCCTCCGGACAGACGTATCGTGATTGCAAACACCAAGTAGGTCATAAGTTACATAATTTTTATTTTTGAAATAATTTTTAAAGCTGAAAGAAATATTTTTTGCAGTGTACATTCTGCCCGGAGAGGCACTTCACTGCGGTCCGTGGAGGATTGGTGGGTCGGGCCGAGCCCCGCTGCCTTACAGTGGTTCCATTTAAAGTCCTCGCTGCCCCTTCCTGGCCTACGGGGCGGGGCGGGGCGGGGCGTGGCGGGGCGGGTAAGTTGCGCGGCCGCCCCGCCTCCACAAAGGCCTACGGGGGACGCCACCCGAGACTGGGAGGAGACCCTCCACTTCATCATCACCCTCATCACACTCCCGTTTTAGAAATTTACATGTCAAATGTACACTCGTCGCACCGGACATACGCGGCTGTGCGTAGGGTTTTAAGTCCGGTAATTTTACATGTAAAATTGTAAGTAAAATATATGTAAAATTACAAGGTAATTTTTTTTTACTTACATACCAGGTGGCTGACGGACGCCGTGCACTTTTTGTACTATGCAACCCGCCCGCACCGCTCCATCCGGGACTGCATATCCATCAGGCGCCGGGGACCGGCTCCAAGCGCGGACGCTCCGCTCCGTCAGTGTTGTTGCAGCGAACGCCCCGAAAGGGCCCTCTCGCGGTTCGCGCGGTCTACGGTAGGGCGTTACAGGGGGAAGGTTCGCGGTTTCGCGAGCGTAACCCGCGAGTCCGCCGGGAAAGCTCGCGGTCCGCGCGTCCTGCCGCGCAGGAATCTCGCGTACCGCGGATCCTCTGTGGGTCCTTTGCGGACTGCGAGCAACCCACGAGAAGGATCCGCGGACCTCGACCTTCCCCCGCGGAGGATCCGCGGTTCGCGAGATACCCCCACGGAGCGACTCGCAGACCGCGAGCTCTTCCGGCGGACTCGCGGGTTACTCCCGGGAAACCGTGAACCTCCCCCCCGGTAACGCCCCGCCGTAGACCGCGCGAACCGCGAGAGGGCCCTTTCGGGACGATGGCTGCAACATCAGTGCCGGAGCGGAGCGTCCAGGCTTGGAGCCGGTCCCCAGCGCCTGATGGGTATGCAGTCCCGGATGGAGCGGTGCGGGCGGGTTGCATAGTACAAAAAGTGCACGGCGTCCGTCAGCCACCTGGTATGTAAAATTAAAAATATTATGTGGCAATGACAAGGTGTGGAAATGATAGAAGGCAAGGCAACTTCTTTCAATGAAACAAATTATTACTGACAACAACAAACCGCAAGTCACGGCGTTACCTTCTGCAAGAGCGGTGACGCGATCCGCGAACTCGTCTAGTGCGAAATTTAAAATTTAAATGCACACGTCTTTCTTGCTAGGTATCAAATATAGTTTTAGTAACAGGCGCTAATGAGAATAACGACGCGATAGAAGCGATTTACATAAAAACCCAACCAGGAAGAAGGAATAATGCGAAAAGAGACTAAACTAACCACAAATAGTTCAAAAAATTTAATTTTACCAATTTTACCTAATTTTACCGTATTTTACCTATATTTTACCAATCTTACGTAAAAAAAAAAAATTCTTACATTTTTTAAACCCTAGCTGTGCGTGAATATGTCGCGCACTTGTAGGTGCGCGGTTGGTCGTTCACGCACTTACTGAGCCACGTGAGTAAACCGAAGTTTCCTAAGACTTTTGCGGGCTTGACGAGACGAAAGTGTGCGAATGGGAGGTGTCCGACCTGCTATAGTGAGCGGCGCGGTGTTTACACACTTGGGGCTTGCAGCGCGTTTCCGCAAAACTGACAGGCTTCTTTTTCTATTCTCTGGTGCATCGCTACCGCGATCTGAATAATGGATGACTCTTGGAGTTTTTGACAGTAGATCGATAAATCCCGACAAATTTTTCCATGAATGTATTTTTCTCCCCCTCCCCCCCCTTTTTTTTTCTACGGATACAGTAGCAAACTTATGTGAGGGGCCCGTGGGCAACAAGTTGACCTCTGTAAATAGTTTCTCTTTGCGCCGAGGATAATGGGTAATGGAGAACGCATACAGATCGCTAGTTCTTCGTCCCTTCTTCCCTCTTTCTTTCAATTTTTTCTTCCTTTTTTCATACTTATTTTTTTAAGATAGATGGCCAGAGAGATCCATCAAAAGAAAGCCGGGTAGTGGTTGGGGAGTTTGGGGTGGGGGTGGGGGGCGGTCTGTCCGAGAGGATTCATCTCCATCCCAGTATTTGATGCTGGGAAAGGGTTCTCCGGGGAGCGCGGGGAAAAGGGGGGGGGGGGGGGAGGGGTTCCTACTCCGTCCAAACGCCAGCTGGATGACTTACTATCTCCTTTTGCCGCGCAGCGATCGCCCGCCTGCAGCCTTCAGCCCGGTTTACGCACTACAATGCGTGAATAGTGTCGCACACTTCAAGGTGAGTCACACTAAATTCTTCTGAAATTCTTTTACACGTGCAGCTGCAGATTTCCGTAATTTTGTGTTCAACTATGATCCACATTGTCCATACACTGTAAATACCAGAGCGAGAAAGTTTCTCTCACTCTTTGAGAGCAAGGTTTGGTTTGGTTTCCTCACTCGACTAGAGCAATAATCTCGCCCTAGTTGAGTGAGAATTAGGAAACCTCGCCCCTTTTTGAGTGAGCTATATCGTTTATCTCACTTAATTTGAGTTATGTCGTGGATTCTTTCTCAACAAGAGGGAGGTTCCAGCACTCTCACTTAAACGGGGCAAGAAAAAAAAATACTTAAATAGAGCATGTTTACAAAAATACCTGTTGCTGCTCATGTCAAAAAAGTTCAGAAGAATATTGTGTGTGTATGTGTGTGTGTGTTTAAATTGTCTTTGCGCACAGTCTTAACTTCTTACAAAGAAAATTCCTTGTATTACATATAATTCTGTGCAACCGTAGTAAAAAGCCAATACAAAGCCAAATTTTCTTTGTAATACAAAGAAAACTGTTTGCAATACGAAGAAAATTCCCTGTAGTACAAAGATTTTTTTTTTAAATACATGAAAATTTCTTGTTTATTACGGTTGCACAGAATTCTTTGTATTCTACGAAAAACTTCTTTGTAGAAAATTTAGTGTGCACTGCTTTTTGCCCGCCCTCCTATTGTGTGCGAAATTCTTGGGAGTATTCGCACTTTGACTTGTTCGCGCGTAACACGCATGCAGATTCACGCACCTCCAAGAGCGCGACGCCCTTCTCACGCTTGGGTGTCTGGTCGGGGTCGGGTCAAGCCAGCGTGCGGCAGGCCGATGGCTTTTTCCATTCTCCCTCTCCTATCTAATTGCAATTTGCGGAGGACGCCGCGGGAGGAAAGTGAGACTCTCGGGGATCCCGCCAAGCTCATTACCTGGAGGTGGGGCCGGGCCGGGCCGGCCGGGCTCTGCGGCCATGCCACAGGGCAATTTTTTTTTCTACCCCTTTTTTTTTCCTACGACATGCCTCTCTTCTATCTGAGAACTGAACGCCTCCCCTCCCCTTCTCTCTCTCTCTCTCTCTCTCTCTCTCTCTCTCTCTCTCTCTCTCTCTCTCTCTCTCTCTCCCTCTCTCTCTCTCCCTCGCTCCCTCTCCCTCTCTCTCCCTCTCTCCCAACCCGCCTGTGTACGTGTGTGGAGAGGGGGGGGGGGGAGGCGTGGTGTGTACTAGCCCGACTGCTATGGGGTCTGTAATAACGACTTAACGATGTATACAAGCGTATAAACCCGATGTAGTGGGAATGCGTCTCGTCAGGCCGCTGCCGCCGGCCGCTCGAGGACGCTGAGAATTAGGAGGAAGAGGGGAAGAGGGGGGGGGGCGCCTTTTGCCCTGAAGCAGGCTTCATGAGGCTTCTTCTTTGAGGTTGCACTAGCTGGCGACTGGTGGTAATTTTTCGAACGGTCGTGAATTAGTATACTGCAAAATTGCCAGCAGGCTGTAAAATCTAATGTCCGTGGTGTTGTATAATAATAATAATAATAATAATAATAATAATAATAATAATAATAATAATAATAATAATAATAATAATAATAATGCTGCACGGTATAGAATCCTGTGGTTTTACCGTGGTGAGTGTAAAAAATAAGCATGCGGACTTTTAAGGCGGTCGGCGGTCGTTTCAGAACGACATTATTGGTTTTCCTGGTTTTCAGTTTTTTTTCCCCTCTTTTTTTTTTAGTATGCCCTTTGAGTTAGCTATAGCGACGCGTCGACGCCCTGCCCCCGACAGAGGGCGCTGACTCGTAGTGGCCTGAGCAGGGAAAAAAAAGTGTTTTATTCATATTGGGGAAGGGGGGCGGGGGGAGCAACGGCCCCAGTCTGACAGCGGCCGGGGGCGGCCGGGGGGCGGCCGGGGGCGCACCCCTCATCACCTCACGCGACATGTGTGGGAAGATACATGTCGCCCAAGTGTGGGCATGTCGTGCACTTGTACGTGAGTGGATTGACATTTTTGCACACCTGCTCACCACACTGGGGGAAAAAAAAAAGTTACATGTGTAACGTCTGTGTAACGTGACGTATGTTTCTTTTCGTTCTTTCTTAAATGTTGGCGCGGTCAAAAATATCAAAAGTATTTTAAAAAAAAATCACTGTACTCGTTTTGTATGAGTGATTCCTGATTCCCCCTCCCCCCTTTGTCCCAGTTAGATGCACGTATGAGTCGAAAGGTTTCACTGAAAGTCTACGAGTCATAATTCTCGCCCCCATACGAGTGAGAATTTGAGGGTAATTTTATTACTCTCTGGAGAGAAAGAATTTTTTTCCTCGCCCTATATGAGAAAGAATTTTGAGACCTCGCCTTGCCTCGCCCAAATAAAGTGAGAATTCGTGGTCCAATTAAGTGAGGTCAAAAAATCTTCACTCAAATAGAGCGAGGCTCAAAAATATCTCTCTCGAAAAGAGTGAGGTTAAAAATTCTCACTCTAATTTAGTATAGATAAGTGTCCTCTCCCATTTTTTGTGAGAAATTGGATTCCAGGGTTTGTAGTGTTCTCGCACGCGCTGGTCCTTATACACCAAGAACTGCGTATATATGTGGCTGTCTAACACTAGAGGTTTGTAGCAGTACTTTCGGAACTCGATGGTCAGAGAGGATGGAGGGGTGCTGTCAGCTGCAGTGGCGGAGCAGACCCAGGAATAAGTGAGGTTCCACTAACTGTGCGGGCGGGGCGGGGCGGGGCGGGGCGGGGTGGGGCGGGGCAGGGCGCCTGAGCTAGCTCTGCTGGGTCCGCCCCGCCCCGTGTCCAGCCGGCTCGGCGGCCGCGAGAACTTCCGCACCCATAATGCTAGTCCGGGGTTTGGAGGGGGGGGGGGGGGGAGAACTGAAACAAACTTGACGTTAACGGCGAGCTGGCCGTCGGCTCCCGAGGCGGTGAGGGACGTGCCTCGATCGACGAGAAGAGGCAGCTGGGGGGAGAGAGAGAGAGAGAGAGAGAGAGAGAGAGAGAGAGAGAGAGAGAGAGAGAGAGAGAGAGAGAGAGAGAGAGAGAGAGAGAGAGAGAGAGAAAGAGAACATCCCTCAGCACCACGTCAGATAGACCTCCTGAATAAAGAGCGACGGACCCGATTGCGGCCTGATTTCTATCAAATGGTTGCAGTCCCATGTCGAGGGGGATAAAGTTACAGGCTGCGTTCATTTAATTTTCTTCTTCTTGACAAACCAAAAAAAAAAATGTGTCTATTTTTGTTAAGCTTGAAGTAGCCTTCTTGTTTTGTCTCAGGATCTGAGTTAATTTTTTTCTTCTTCTCAGAATTCCACATAATACATGTTATTGAAATTCACTCACCAACAAGTGTGTGACGACACTCTCGCAGATGCGTTTTCAGCGTGTCTGGTCCTAACCGGGGCGTACGCTGGGCTTTGATGCAGTGGTCTCGGCGGCCGAGGTTAGCGCGCCGCTCCTATAGGACCCCGCGGTAACCCCCCCTCCTACCCCCTACCCCTCTCCTACCCCCTACCCCCACCCCGCATGCTTACGATGCATGAGCTTTCGACCAGCGCTGGGGGCGCCTCTCCCCCTCTCCCCTCTCCCGTATACCCCCCTTCCTTTCGGTACAAACAGCGCTGTTTATTTATATTTTTGCCTCTGCACGGCACACGCCAAAAAATAATCGTAAGAAAAAAGAAAATGGTAGGAGGAAAACTGACAGTCTGGCAGGCTGGCTTAGTCCATTTCCCTCTGTAAGGGTGCTCCGTGCCCCCACCCCGCCCCACCCCTCCACGCCTCATCACCCGCCATCTGCCCCCGCTTGGACTGGACATGATGTGAAAAGGAATTCGTTAGCCGGGCGGCCAGCGGCGGGTGCAGCCTTGCAGGCAGCGACCAAAGCCTTTGCGGTTTCTTTTATTTAAGGCTTGGCCGGGGGAAAGGGGGGGGGGGGGGCTTCTGATGAGTTGGTGGCTACCTGGCCTGGACCGCGGGGGGCAGTCTCTCATACAAAATGTGCACAATGATTTTTCTTTGGGACTGCAGATATTTTTTTTTTTATTTTTGTCCTGATTTTTCATGGGAAATTTATGTCTCTAGTTTTGAAATTTTTTATCTTTTCCCCTTATTTCTGACTTTTGTAATTTTCCCCCCAGTTTTTTTTGTTTATTCGTTCTCGATTTTTTCGGATTTTTCTGCATCCTTTCGATCTTTCTTCTTGATTTCATTCAGTTTTATTTTTCTCTTTTGATTTCTTAAGTTATATTTTGGGGGGCCGTACACTGTGAAAAATTTGTTCGTAGATTCACGATTTATTTTGTAAATTACGACTTACGAAAAATGTAGTAAATTAACGACAGACCATTCTTGCTTGTAATTGAATTTCAGGTCGATAGGTACTGCTTGTAATTTTACGATGTGCGATCGTAATTTTACAACACCACTTCGTGGAAAATTTTCCCGTAAACGTACGACAATTTTTCACAGTGTACAATGCTTTTTGAAGTGACTCCCCCCACCACATGGACCCCGCGCCGCCACCGCAGGCCCGCTCGCCAGCCCCGCGCGACCGGCTGCCTACCCTGCAGTCCGCGGGCGCCTCAAGGCTTGGCTCTGCTGTCAGTCGATTGGAAATGTACGGGGTTTGAAATTGCTCCGCTTGGTCACGTGAAAATAAAACAATCAGACCCTGTGGACAGTATGGTCTGTATTTCTTCTAGAGCTGCGCATTAAACTTTGTAGAATAAGCTGGCGAAGTTGAGAGAAATCTGGAGCTGCGTAGAACTATACATTTGTTTTACCAGAGCATTCTAGTCTGCAATGTCATCTCATGTATTGCGTTGTTTGATAGAGGGGGGGGGGTGGAGAGAGAGAGAGAGAGAGAGAGAGAGAGAGAGAGAGAGAGAGAGAGAGAGAGAGAGAGAGAGAGAGAGAGAGAGAGAGAGACGGAAGGTCCATGTTTCCGCCGCGTCCCTTCAGCCCTCCTCATTCTGTTTCCGATCCAACACTGCGCATTTTTGTGATGAAGTCATCTGCTGTGTCCCTCTGCGCGCGGATCGGGGCGGGGCGGGGCGGGGCGGGGTATGGCAAGTCGGAGCGGTTCTCATCAGGCGGTCCTGATGAGGTCTCTTTCAGCACCTGTGGGCAACACCCGGGGCGGGGCGGGGCGGGGCGTTGCGGGGCGGGGCGGGGCGCTGTCGGCAACCAGACGACCCTCGCTGCTCACGCTGCCACGATTGGACACGTCGAGAATAAAATGAACATCGAGAACGCCCCTCTCCTCGCCTTAACGTCTACACATTACTGGAAATACCATCCCAGGTGTACCTTACAAAGACGCCTAAATAAACAAACAAACAAAAAAATTGTTGTATTCTTCCTTTTTACTTTGTCCGAGTTTCTTAATGTGAACTCGATTGGCCCATCGTCAAGAGTATAATTTACAAAGAAGAAAAAAAAGGGAAAATACTTGCGGACAACACTGTAACAGAAACGGTGCTGTATCGTAAAATGGGTGTGATTTTACGATACGGCACCGTTCATTTGGCCGTATGTGAAAAGCATTAGGCCCTTCTTAAGTTGGGTCTTAATAATAATAATAATAATAATAATAATAATAATAATGATAATAATAATAATAATAATAATAATAATAATAATAATAATAATAATAATAATAATAATATTTACAACAACAACAAATGCTTTGTTGCTATCGCTTGTATAACATGAAAGGCGGCGATAATATCAAACACTAAAAAATGACGAGGCGAGCGAAAGCGTTTGCCCTCTGGTCTGTGCTGATATTAGCGGCCCCGCGCGATGGGCACAAAGGCGGCCGGTCGGGCCCCGCCCCGCCGCGCCCCGCCCCGCCCCGCCCCGCCGCGCCCCGCCCCGCCCTGAGCCCCATGCTCTTGATCGTCGCCCTATTACCCCTTCCATTCAATGAGGGGCAGCGCTATCTCGCGGCCTTTGACGGCACTATACTCCTCGGCCCTCTCCCAGCGCTGTTCCCTGCACATTTTCCAGCTTGCGCCGCAGCCCCTCTCCAAAGCAGTCGCGCGGGCATGCTCAAAAAGCGTGAAAAATGGGAGAGGAGAACTCAACAAGGCGCGAGAGCGCAAAGATAAATAATCTCATAAAAGGGGGAAACACCACTGTGAAAAATATCTTTGTAGATTTACGACTTAAGAAATACGTTGTAAATTTACGACAACCTTTTTTTTTTCTTTTTTCGTAATTGAATTTCAAGTCGATACGTTGTGCTTGTACCTTAATGGTTTTTTGTAATTGTAATTTTACAACTCTACTTCGTGGAAAACTTTCCTGTAAACTTACAACTATTTTAAACTAAGTGCGGTTTGATGTATACACTTTTTTCATACGGGGACGTTTCAAAAACTTATAAAGTTCTGCATTTGAAAAAGCACGGAATGGGGTGAAACTTTAGTAAAACTTGGTTGGCTGTGTTCATGACATGGTGATCAGAAAGTTAACTGGATGGAACTGTACAACGTAGTTATACCTACGATGTGTACCTTGTAATGTCAACAGCCAGGTGAACGTAAATATTTCTCCACCTGGATTGCGCCATGAGATGGGACCGGGTGACAGTCACCTTTTTTTATTTTCTTTTTTCGGGTCGAGTACGTTTGCTTTCCTCTTCCCGCCCCGGAAGCGTCCCTGTGGCTGCGGTTGGCGCGGCGGCCGGCCCCGCCCGCCCAGAGGACTGGCATGCTCTCCAGTTTTAAGGCAAACATAACATGAATTCCAGTCGCGGCTGCACCCCCTCCCTCCCCCCTCTCTTTTTGACCTCACCCGCGTCTGTCGTACCTGCTCTCTCTCTCTCTCTCTCTCTCTCTCTCTCTCTCTCTCTGTCTCTCTCTCTCTCTCTCTCTAACTCTCCCTCTGTAACTCTCCCTCTGTAACTCTCCCTCTCGTTCGCTCTCTCTCACTCTCTCTCTCTCTAACTCTCGCTCTCGTTCGCTCTCTCTCGCTCTCTCTCTTTCTCTAACTCTCTCTCTCTCTCTCTAACTCTCTCTCTTTCTCTCTCTCTCTCTAACTCTCGCTCGCTCTCTCTTGCTCTAGTCCAATGGAACTTTTCAGTCCTTTGCATAGACTCTATAATGAAGTCTACTTTCAATTCCTCTTTCTCTATCTCTCTCCCTCTCTTCTCTTTTCCGAGAGCTCCACGTGTCATGCGATGCGGTGGCTCTCATGCGGGCGATGGGGTTTTGCTCAAGTGCGGATGTGCGCTTCACCCGCCCCCCTGCCCCCTCCCCCCTCTCTCTCCCTCCCTCTAGCTGCTCTCTATTTCTCTTATTTCTCTCTCTCCCTCCCCCTGACTCACTCTTTCCCCCGCAACACTCCAAATCCGCCCCGAATAGCCGCTCGCGAGCGCGCGCGGGTCGCGGGCGGGGGAGGGGGGGGGGGGGGGGTCGGTGGATACGGAAATGCCGGTGCAGAAGCGGTAGATATCCGGTGCGGAGCGGTCTGCCGGTACTTCCCCCGGCTTCGGGGCTGACCGGAGGAGGCGGCTTGTGAGCCAATAACCCCGCGCGGCCGGCTCCGGGGCTCCGGCTCGGCCCAGGCGATCCTCGAGTTATGTCGTTAGGGTGGCTTTACGAGGCGGGGAGTGCCTCCCGGGCCGCGACGGGACGGCCGGCACACGACATAATGGTGGTAGCACTGCGCGACAGATTTGGTGCGGCGGTGTTGGCGAAAGTGCGCGCCCCACGCTTCTTTATGTTGGCGACAGTGCGGCGGGGGCGAGGGGAGGTCACCTCGAAAAATGATTTATGGCCCCTTCAAAAAGTTTTATAAAATAAAAAAATATTAAAATAAAATGAATAAAAAGAAACAGAACAAACAGAAAACTCGAGAAAAAATTAAGAGAAGACCGAAATAAAATTGAAAAAGTTCAGAGGGTGGGGGTAAAAGATTAAGATTTATCAAAGAGTTATAGAAATACCAATGTTTTCAAGGAAAATTAAGTTAGCAGAGGGAAGTTTTTACTTTATTTTAACGACATTTGCGTTAAGCTAAAAACAATTTTCCTTGTATTTTTACTCGTTTTTTACCACCACCACCTGCGTGGTGAAAAGAAACGAGTGTTTTTCTCAGTCGAGTGTAACTCTGAACTGATTCCAAGGGGCCGAGTGTCCCGGAAAAAACTTCCCCTACACACACAAACACAATCCGGGATGAAAACGGACTCACTCGCCTCACATCTGGTTTTACACCTCTACCTCTGTAGCACATAATTATGTAAAGAACGAATTCCATTCTTATCACAAAATTCATTTTGTGTTATATTTGACCCATTTAACCCTTGCTTTTTTATTTTTTAATGGGCAGTGGATTCCCGCTCGCCGCCGCAGTAAGTCGCGCGGAGCCTTGGGGTGCGGTCCGGCCGGAGCGCCCAGAAACAAAGTGGCTGAGCGTGTTGGCTGCCGTGAATCCTCTTATTTCGCCTCCCCCTTCTCCAAGCCCTCAGGAGAGCATGTGGGGGGGTGGGGGTGCGGGAGTGGGGGTAAATGCGAAAACGAGACGTAACTGCAGGCCAGAAATTGAAAAGCCACTCGTATAAAGTCCTTTGGCTGACCGGCCCAGCCAGGCCTTGCTCGTGTGCCCTGTATTTAAGTGGAACGGACTTTGGGGCTTGGCTTCCCGCAGTTGAGCCCGCGGAGGTTTATTTGGTCCGGGTAGAGGCCCTCTACGGTGAATGAGACACTGAGACCGCAGGGGTGGCGCCATCGTCACGCATACGCTGTGAAAAAAAAGGCCATGTTGGTTGATGAAATTTTGTAAAGTAAACGATTTACACGCGGTAAAAAATGTGATGGTACAAGTACGACTTATTGTGTAATTTACCATTTACAAAATGTGATCGTACAAGTAGGATGTATTCTGTACTTTACCATTTACAAAATGTGTCGCACGTGGAAAACCCCCCTCTCGTACTCGTCATTCGGTTCTGTATCGATGCGCAGTGCTTGTTTATTTTCGACTCTGCATGAATTGTAATTGTATACGACATCTTTCGTGGAAAATTTTCCCATAAACCGTACGTACAGTTTGTTTGGTTTGTTTGGCTGCGTCCGAAGAGCATCCGTGATTGACAGTCATGGGCGAGGAGGTGATGATTGTAATGTAACCCTCATCATCACATACGCATCCGTTTTGTTTGCGTGTCAGGGTGGAGGGGGTTGGCTAACACGAGCTGCTGACAATACACCAGGCAGAGTGGTAGGCATGGCAAACTGTTTTGTTTTAATCAAACAAAAAGAAAAAAAAACAAGTTGTCTCACCCGATGATAAAGTAGTAATGGTTTGCTGTTTAATCTCACGTCTTATTTTCACGGACCATCTTGTATATTTGTATATTTGTCTCCTACCTCTATTGGTACCCCGATTACGTAGTGATATTTCATCTCAGTGATAAACACCTGGAATCAGAAAATTCTGAGCCATTAGGCTATGGTACAAATATTTTCAGTATGATCAGGAGGAAATTATTTTACATTGTTTTCAGATTTTATTTTCCGTTTCAAACTTCACCCAGTGTATCTCTACTAGTGAATTTATATTACGAGGGGAAAAGGTGAGAAAAAGGGTAGACAATGATGGTAGTAACTCGGGCCGGGCTCTGTGGTGTTGGCCGCCAACTTTACGTGCGGCTCTGGCGAGAGCGCAGGAGCTCTCTCTCTCTCTCTCTCTCTCTCTCTCTCTCTCTCTCTCTCTCTCTCTCTCTCTCTCTCTCTCTCTCTCTCTCTCTCTCTCTCTCTCTCTCTCTCTCTCTCCGCACGATATTGCGACGGTCGCATTAGCCAGTAGCTGTAAACAACGTCTGGAGCTCCAGACTGAAGGGAGCGATGCGACCGCACCGTTAAAGTTGCTTTCTTTTCTGACACTGTTAACAGTTTTTTTTTTCACCTTAATTTTTTACTTACCTTAAATGCACTGAAACTGACAAAGGTTTTAAAATAATTTGGCACAATAAGTAAGACTATTGAAGGCTACTTAATACTTTTCCAACTTACAATTCTCCACTGTCACTGGCTATATGTCTTTCCATCCTGATTTTGAAAAACTGAGCTCCGAGTGCAGATCGCGGTGTACTGGGCGTTTCTTTGAATGCGTAACAGTGTTGCGGGTTTGCTAACCCCATTCGCCCCGTAAGGCGTAATGGCCCGCTGCAGCGCTGGTGAGTATGCAGTCCCTCAACACTGTTAAGCTTTCAAAGAAACACCCGGTACTCTGCGTACCCTGGTTTTCGTGCACAGTGGCACCGTACTCAGTAGTTAGGCTCAAGAATTGAAATTCACAAACTCAGGTACGGAGCCTAACCACGGAAACGTCAGCAATGAAATGAACGGGAATTTCCGTAGTTCCTTCGGCGTTAATTTTTCACCGTGTTCTTTGAGCCCTAGAAGGGCACGGCTAGGGTTCCAAACGCGTGACAAATATTTTGAAAAATTGCGATTTTTTTCTTTTTTTAAATATTTTCCCCCTTGGTTTAATTTACGAAAAATATGAAAAATACATAATGTAGGTAAACTGAAGCGTTTAAAGTTTGCAATTGAGTGAAATAGAAAGGTAGAGCATTGCATCAAAAAATTCATTATTAGTGGTGCAAGGAAGGAAGGGAAATGAGCAACAGAACCTTTGTCAATAAATTTTGTTTCTATTAGAAAAACAAAAAGGATAAAAACAAGTTTTGTTTAACATTTTAAAAATAAAATAAAAAAATACTTGTTACTAGGCACTCTCTGGACGTTTTATCAGCGACTAATCGATTCCCGCGTTTTTTTCCCCTCTTCACGGAAATTTTTTTCACGTTTTTTAGAACCCTGGGCACGGCTCAGCCCCTCTATTTTCCCTGTAGACTAGCAGTGTGGCTTCCTTATTGCAAAGTCCACGGAGAACAGGAAGAATAAGAGGAGGTCGTTGTTGTTGCTGTTGGGACTGCACGGCTGTTTTGAAGCCAGCAGCCGACATGAGCTCGAGTCTCAGAAAACTTTGTCAGTCTCGCGTCAGCGTGGGATTGTTGGCCTCGGTCGGTGTGAAGGATGCGGGGCGGGGCGGGGCGGGGCGGGGCGGGGCGGGGTGCCTGACTGTCTCAGAGAGGGCCCAAATTAGATAAAAGAAATGAGAGCTTGGTAGGCAGAAGGGTTGCTGGAGGAACGGAGGGGGTGGAGGTCGAATTTCAAATTCGCTCCATGTGCTGTGTCCTTTTGTTTCTGGGTGGTATGCAGGCAAGGCGGAGCCAAGGGGCGTGGCGTGGCGGGGCGGGGCGGGGCGGGGTGGGGTGGGGCGGGGAGTGACGCGCGGGGCGGCTGCCTGCCTGGATTCCCTGTGGAGGATGCTCATGCTGCGAAGCGTCGCCCCGGGTTCTGTGGCTGACACACCTGGGCGCCGCGCGGCGCCACCCCGCCCCACCCCGCCCCACCCCACCCCACCCCGCCCCGCCACGCCCCGCCAGGTCCGCAGAAGGACAGGCCGGCCGTCATACTTGACTGCACCGCGCGCTTTGGAGCGGGCCGGGCACGCCCCTGCCGGCCTGCCCCGCCCCGCCCCGCCCCGCCGAGCCAAAGACATTCCGGACTGCAGGACCAGGACGAGGAGTGAGTGGTGCTCCCGCGGCGCGCTCGCCCTGGCAGCTCAGCGCGCCTCGGCGGCCGACGGTATTCGAACCCGCCGCGCGCCCTCTCCTAGCCCAGCCCGGTGATGCCTTTTGCGCGCCCCGCTTCGCCCCGCCCCGCCCCGCCCCGCCCCGCTCCTGGCCGCACTCGATCGCCCTATCGCTCGAAGAAGGAGGATGGCTCCTTTTCAGTCGGCCAGTCGGAGCAGGACAAGTGGTGGGTCCTCGGGGCGGAGCAGTGGGGGTTCGGGGTCCTTCTTGGCGACGGGCTTCTTGACGTCGTCCGCGCGCCGCGGCGGTTTTGCCTTTTGTGACCTCCTCGCCCCGCCTATCCCTCTCCCCTCCCGATCCTTTAGCTCGTGAGAGGCTGGCTGAACCGCCTCGGCTCGCAGCCGGCCCCTCACCGCAAATCCCCTTCAGCCCTCGCACCCTGCCTCCACCATCCCCACTGCCCTCTTCTACCCCGGTGACGCCCCCTCCTTCACCCCCCCCCCCCCCTGCAGCCACTTCAGGCGCCCGCAATTACTGCGCCGCGCCGAGTCGGAGTGCGTCCATCTGGGGGATGAATATGCTGTCCAGACTGGGGAGCACCCTCACTTTGGTATCGCAAAGGTGTGACTCAACGCGTTTTGCAGGAATGTCGAAAAAAAAACAAAAAAAAACAATGTATACTGTAGGCTGCAAGGCATGAATATTTGCCCATTTGTGAAGGCGTTTGAAAGCCCTTCGCGAATTTCGACGCCTTTTTCAGGAAATGCGTCAAACCTTCGACACCTTTAAAGTGTGTTTCAGTTACACTTTTCTTTCGCCAGTGATTTGTTTAGCTTGCAGTTATCTCTCTCTACGTTTAAACAATCCCCATTGTGGCGCCAAGACTCTTTCGCGTGTCGGCGCTGCTATCCCCTTTCCGTTTTCCCTCATCCTCGGGGTTGCAGGCAGCTGCAGCCCCACCGCCGCCGCCCTCGTGGCGCCACTGACGCGAGCTGCTCATGACAGAGTGCCTCGCCTTTCTCAGCGCATTAGGAATAAGGGGCGATGAGTTTTTCTCGGTGTGGATGTCTGTGCGTGGGCAGAGGTCTGGGCCGGACGCTGTGAGAAGCCTTCCACGTGTGTGGTGGGGGGCGGGGCGGGGCGGGGCGGGGCGGGGCGGGGCGGGGCGGGGCGGGGCGGGGCGGGGCGGCCTTCGGGATTCTCTTACAAGACGGTCGCGCAACATCGCCTGTATGAGGACCGGGTTACGCAAGCGGGGCGGGGCGGGGCGGGGTGTGGTGTGGTACGGCGGGGACCGCGCCAATTTTCCTAGGAATTTTACACGCTTGAGGGTTAAAGTATGTGCTAGCTACACTGCAAACCGTAGTAAAGTGTACTTAGTACACACATATCTGTGAGTACTTGCCATAGAGCACACTTATTTGCCGTGTACGTGCCGTAGTATACACACTAACAAGCCCACAAATATATGTGTGGCCGTGTGGTCTCCGGCGTCGGGTTCCGAACCTTAACGAACGCGGTTCGAATCCACCCGAAGGTATATTAGAATCCGACTTTTCATGACAGAAAGTAGAAATTCCAAAACTTTGTCTTTTGAAAATTCATTAATTTTTATAATAATGAAATTTCAAAACCAAAAAGTGATAATAATTACAGTACCAAAAACTGAAATTTCAACTAGTGGTGTGCGAATAGTTCGATACCGAATCGAATCGAATCAAGGTAGATTCGATTCGATTCGAATCCGAATGAAATTTCTAAAATCTCGAATTCGAATTAATACCGCTACAATACAGCATTTTTCGGGGAAATACGTCACTTTTTCACCAATTTAATCAGAATTTGATTCGAATCCGAATCGAATCGAATCATCACAAATTCGATTCGATTCGGGGAATAAAATTAAAAATTCGATTCGATTCGATTCGGCCTGAAAAAAGGTGATTCGCACACCTCTAATTTCAACATGATTTTTCTAACAGTGAAATAAGTGTGTACTATGGCAAGTACACACCTATACGTGTGTGCTTGTACGCACACACAAATATTTGTGTACTAAGCACACACTTCGGTTATTTGCAGTGTAGAATTCACACATGTTCAAGTGTAATGCGACATTCAGGCAGTGGGGTTCGCACAGTGTGAGTGTGTACACAGCACGCTCTCCTCCTCGGCACGCAGGGGCTGGGCTGGGCATGGCGCGGTAGCCGTGGCCGTGTAAAGAGCAGCCAGCCAGACTCTGTCAGCGGCGGGGCGGGGCGGGGCGGGGCGGCAGGACGTGCCGGCGGGACGAGTTTTTAATTTCACGTCGCACATCGCGTCTGGCATGCGGTGTGCGCTATAGAGCAGGTGAGGTGCGGCCCGGGGCGACCACAGGGTCGGCGCCCCGCCTCACCCCTCCTCGCCCCGCCCTGCCCCGCCCCAACCCACCCCGCCCCGCCCCACCCCGCCCCACCCCGCACCACCGTGGCTCGGAATAGAGCATTCTGGGCAGCCAACGCACCTGCGTGATTCCGTGCGAACCGAACAGAAAAGGGTAATATGGAGTATAAAACCGTTTTGTGGTCGCGACGTTGTATGTAAGGCTGCCTCGCGTTCATTTCTCGCCCGCGGGGCGTTCCGCAGCGCGTTGGGCGAGGAATGTCCCGCCCATGTTGAGTGCGGTGGGGGGACCCAGGGCGGGGCGGGGCGGGGTCCATGGAGTCTGGAGACTTAGTGGGCTACTGCCTTGTCTGGAACGACCCGCAGGAGAAGGAGGGGGTTGGAGAGAGGGAGGGAGCGAGAGAGAGAGAGGGGGAGGGAGCGAGCGAGAGAGAGAGAGGGGGAGGGAGGGAGGGAAAGAGGGAGAGAGAGGGAGAGGGAGGGAGGGAGGGAGAGAGGGAGGCAGAGTGACGGGGAGAGGGAGAGAGAGAGAGAGAGAGAGAGAGAGAGAGAGAGAGAGAGAGAGAGAGAGAGAGAGAGAGAGAGAGAGAGAGAGAGAGGGAGGGAGGGAGGGAGAAAGAGAGGGAGAGAGTTACAGGTTGAGGGAAGGAGGGCGACAACGGCGCTTAGCGCGATAAAGGTGTCCTCTGGGAGAGGCTAGGTGTGAAGCAAGCGGTTAATCCTGGACCAGCACCCTCCCGACGGCCCAGCGCGGTGATATCGCGTGACGGGCGGGGCGGGGCGGGGCGGGGCGGGGTCAGGGTCCTGAGGGGAAGACATTATTCCAGCAGGAAAAACGGGAACGTCAACATCTCAAATAACTGTAGACGCATCTCATATTTTTGAAAAACAATACAAAACGTGTATTACAAGAATAAAAATAGCTGTACTGCTTTTGTTTTGCGTATATACAATTATTACACTTTGCATGTAGCACACACAACAAGCCAGACTTTGAGCGCGTATTTTTTACTTAATTTTAAAGTTCGCTTATTTGCAAGGTTTTTTTTTTTGTGGAGGGTGTGTGTAGGGCGGTGTTGTGAGTTGTTGATGAGGCAGAGGAGAGAGGCAGGGAGCCTGCCGACTAAACCTTACTCTGCGCCGTCAAAGGGACGAGGGCTTTAATTTTTCTTTCATTGAGTTTTCGACGAATGAGCGAGTCCGTGGGAGAGAGAGCGAGAAAGAGAGATAAGGGAAGAGGAAGGGAGGAGAGAGATAGAGAGAGGGGGAGGGGGGGGGGGCAGTGTGTGTTTGTGGGGCTGGGAGCGAGCGAGCCGCAACTTGAGGAAGAGCGTGCTTTGTGCTCGCTATGTCGGGGCACGCGTTGGCAGGGGATTGTGGAAGAGGGGGTGGGGGTGGGGGAAAGAAAAGCCACTGTAAAAAAATGAAGATGAAGTGGAGAAAGTGGGGTCGCGGGGCGAGGCGCCTCGCGAAAGAAAACAAACATGTAAAGTGCTAGGGGAGCTGGGAGGGGCAGGGGCAGGGGAAGACGTGTGGTGTGCAACAGAGAGAGGAGAGAGAGAGGGAGAGAGAGAGAGAGAGAGAGAGAGAGAGAGAGAGAGAGAGAGAGAGAGAGAGAGAGAGAGAGAGAGAGAGAGAGAGAGAGAGAGAGAGAAGGATGGTCGACTGCTTGCAACGTTCCCGCACAGTGCGTCGCCATTTTCTGGATATTGTCAGCTGACGAAGCACCCGCCTCGCCTCCCGCTGCCCTCCTCTCAGGGCCCGCTCTGCTGCTGCTTTTCCCGCCTGCAGCGCGGCTGCGCTCCTCGGAGGAGGACGAAGAACAGGACGGGGGACGCCTGCCGTTTCCATGATAATCCGAGTGTGGCGGCATGAGACCAGGTCTCATGGTGGCGGTATGAGAGAACGCCGCTGCCTGCCCTCGGGGTTACCCGCCCCGCCCCGCTCGGTACCGGGTACCGCCGCCGTCAGATATTCATAGCCTGGAAAACGGGTACGAAAAACAAGAGTGAGCGAGCATAGCAGTGAGGGTGAGGTACCTCACGGTAAAAACGATATGTCTGATTATTTTATTAACATTTTTTTTTGTGAGGAAAATGAGAGAACTCTTAATAACTTCCTGGTTTTGAGGAAAAGCCGAGGGAAGAACAACTCTGAAATTTTTATACACGCCGTCATTCAGAAAAAAAATCAGGGAAATTCCCCCCAAAAAACTCACAAAAAATGGGTAAAATTTAATCAAACATATAGAAAGATTCACAAAAATCACAATATTTCTTAACCAAAGTCATAGTTGTTACCCTCTCGGGAAAGGCTCCTTAGTTTTTTTCTTTATAAAAAAGGGATTCTACCTTTGTTTTTTTTTTAGAGTACTTCCTCTCAAATCTGACGAGTTTTCCTACAAAAAAATATTTATTTATTTATCTATGATTTTTGGTGGGGAGTGGCATGGTGGTCTTGACAGTGTTTTCCTTGCACCGCCACCCTTGATAAGGAAGCAGGGGCTGTTTGGTTTTACCGCCACTGTGAGCCGAGTCGTTGCTGGGCAGCGGGGAACCGGAAACAGCCCGGGTCTTGGGACGCGCGCGAGGACGTTGTGCAAATTAAAGTTACGAGACCGAGACACGTTCGCACGGGCTGCATGGCGAGGCCAAGACAGGCTGAGCTGCAGAAACAGCAACCCGAAAAAAAAAAGAGTTTCATAGTTATTTTGCTGTCGGGAAATTTAGAAGAAGAACAAGAAACCCGCCACGAAAGAGAGTGTTCTCTGTCAGTATAAGAACTGCGCAAGGGTGGGTTTGGTGTGGGGGGAGGGGAGGGTGGAGGTAGTTACGACTTGTGTCCGCAGGGAGGCATCGGGCTCATAAAAATAGAAAGTTGGAAACTGCCTCCGGTGATTCCGGGGGCAGCAAAGTCTGCGATTTACCGCCCATTATCGGCCCATTGTGGTCGCTTAGCGACATATATAGGTCGGGTGAGGGAGAGAGAGAGAGAGAGAGAGAGAGAGAGAGAGAGAGAGAGAGAGAGAGAGAGAGAGAGAGAGAGAGCGGAAGGTTTCACGCGAGTACTTGTATGTGGTCGTTGCCAGTAATTACCGTGGTAGAGTGTACCCATGTCGCGAAAATATGGGCTCTTAGGTCCGCAACGCAGCCCTCCCCTCCCGCGTCCCGGGCGTCGCCTCGAGCATTGGCAGCCTGTTGAGGATAACGGGGGTGGTGGACGAGACCAGCTCTCTCCTCGGGACGTGTTCGATTGGCGGGAGCTAAGCGGTAATTCCTAAGGATCCCGCGCTTTATGAACGCGCCCAAGAAGAACCCACTTAAGACAACGCTTAAGACCGCGCTCAAGACCGCGTTTAAGACCGCGCTTATAAGAACGCAAGTCAGCTTAAGTCAGCGCCTAACCCACTTAAGACCACGCTTAAAAACGCGCGGAAGACCGCACTTGAGCAGAACGCGCTTTGTGAACGCGCATAAGCAAGCACGCGCTGAAGACCACGCCCTGCTAGAACCCACTTAAGACAACGCTTGAGACCGCGCTTAAGAACGCGCTTGAGGAGGCGGGGCGTTCGCGTGCAGTGGAGCGGGGAAGAGTGAGGGGGTAGATAGACTGGGGGAGGGATATAGGGGGCGCGCAGGCGCGCCCAGGAACGTGAGGAGGCCCACAAATCTGGGAAAATTACATGGCCGCCTACATGGTGCGGCGCCGTGCGGCCCTGCTGGCCCGGGGTTGGGTGGCTGCCGTTTTCGTACGGCCCATGTGAGACTAAGTACTGTTTGCGTCCGTTTTGAGTGGCTTGGAGGAAGGCCAAATCCCCCCTGCCCCCTGCCCGCTCCGCGACCCCCGAGGAGGCGGACCAAAGCCCTCCTCCCCCCTCCCCTCCGTACGCCCTCCCTGAGCCTCCTGGAGTCAGGAGGGGTCCAGCAGGGGCTAGGGAAGCTGACTGATGGCCGTATCGTCTCGAGTCCAGCTGTCGGGAATAACGCTTCTCTTGCTAACCCGCTGCCCCCTCTCTCTCCATCTCTCTCTCTCTCTCTCTCTCTCTCTCTCTCTCTCTCTCTCTCTCTCTCTCTCCCCCCCCCCTCTTTCTCCTGCGGAACGTTACTCGCAATGGATCACACTATTCTCTTTTAAAATTACGTTTGTATAGCTTATGTGCACGACCCTTCAAGACCCCTGTAGCCCTCACTTTTGTTGGCGGTCATGGCAGTGCACAAGTTATACAGGGCTCTTATGGGAAAAATCGCTTTTTGATTATTATTATTTTTTTTTTTAAATAAGAAAAGCGCTTGGGCCCGAAATTTTTTGAGAATGCTACATAGATATATCCATGTCATGTGTCCAAAAAGTTTCAAAGGGTTAGGTCACCTCATTTATTTTTAAGAAATCAAAAACCCATTTTTTCCATGAGAGCCGCCCTGTATAACTTGTCCACTGTCATGGCCGCCAACAAATGAGCGCTACAGGCTCGTGTAAACAACCTATACAGTTTTATGTAAAGTGGGTGTTTTTGTATATATTTTTTTTCGCCTTAAAAAGAGTCAGTAAAAGCCTGCTGTGATACTCCTTCTTCGCATGAGTTTGCTGTTGTTGTGTTTTGTTAATCTAAGATCGCCGGCAGCCCCTGGGACCGGCCGCGGCGTTATTGTGCTGCTTATTGCAGCGGCCTGTGGGGAAATACATTTTTATCACAGAGGCGGCCGGAAACTTAAACCGAGATCTAACGCGGCATGACACCTGTCGCCTTAGCGCCACGCCCCGCCCCGCCCCGCCACGCCCCGCCGCGCCTCATCCGGAACTCGAGTAGCGCGCGCGTCACATTAGAGTCTCTGGAGCGACTGGGACAGGGGGCGGGGCGGGGCGGGGCGAGGCGGGGCGGGGCGGGGCGGGGCGGTACTCGCGCGGTACGCTTTGCTTTTGTTGGGTCCACAATATGAATGAGCAGTCTGGCCGGACAACGTTACGCCACGCCGTGCGAACTCAAACAAAAGTCGCCCGGAGTTTCCAGTTCTGCTGCCTGGAGCCGCCTGAAGCCGCCTGGAACCGTCCGTGGCAACCCGGAGCAGAGCACTAGAGGGAAGCTGCAGCGAGTGGAGCAATGTGCGGTGGCGGGCACTGGAGAGAGAGAGAGAGAGGGAGAGAGAGAGAGAGAGAGAGAGAGAGAGAGAGAGAGAGAGAGAGAGAGAGAGAGAGAGAGAGGGAGAAGTAGCAGATATAATGAAAACAGGCCAGACTGGAAAAAAAATTACACTAGGGACAGGCCTTGAATCTTGAATGCCTCGATCACGTGCCACACACTTTGAAAAATATCCTTCGTAAACTTTCAACATTTGTTGAAATTTCTATTTACGAGAAATTTTGTAAAGCAGCGACTACCTGTTCTTGGTCGTCGATTAATAATTCCAGGTCCATAGAAGTGGTTGTAAAATTACAATTTCAGATTGTAATTATACGACTCACATCGTGGAAAATTTTCCCTTATTGAATCTTCGACTTCTTTCCACTCTGTTCGACTCTGTTCTTGACTCTTTATCATTCCCTTCGTTCCGGCATGTTGTTGAGGCCTTGCGTTAATTTTAAATCGTCCACCGTTTTCGTTTTATCGCGGGTTGCGGCAACAACGTCTTTTAAGGTAAGTCGTGATCAATGTTTGCTCGCATTACGCTGATGATATAGAAACTTCTTTCATCGATGTTCGCGGCCATCGGACTAAATTTGGAACCGTCCGGGACGAGTTTCGGAATGATTTCTTTTTGTAAGCGTCCTATACATGTAATGTTACAATAGGAGAAAAAAAAAGTCGGGGGCTTTTATTTTATCAAGTTTGTTTCCGAGTCTCCGCCGTCCGATAGGGGCGGGGCGGGGTGGGCCGGGCAACTCATTTGCATATTGACAGTAAATATCCTGCAGATGTTCGGGGGGACGCCGGCTTGGCGCCTCTGCGGGTCGCCCGCAGTCCGCTCGCATGTTGGAATTCCTTTTTCCCTTTTTTACTCGTTCTCTACCACCACCTCTCTCTCTTGCACTGTTCAAACAATTGTACAAGTGTTCAACACTTGTAAGTGTGTAACTCCATGTTTATCACGTGAAAGTGTTCAACTGATCAGCCGTGCGATTGTAACTGCACAAATCCACGGCTGCGCACTTGTTAGTGTTTGACATGACAGTTGGGCACTTGCAAGTGTTCAACTGCGCCGGACAACACTTTCCTTGTTTAACACTCCCAAGTGTAAAACCGTCGACTTTAACATTTACAAGAATAGGATTAGTGAATTAAACAGTCGTTATTGCTCATCTCTTGGTTGAACACTACCACGCAAGCTTACAAACTAATTTGTTTGTTAGGATTTGACAGAGCAGCAATACCTCCTTAAATGAAATGTTTTATCTAAAATGCGACAATAGTTGTTTCTTTTTTTTTTTTAAAAATAAAAAAAAGTTTTTTTTGTGTAAACGAATGGCCTTACACTGAAAATGGAGGAGTCGCCTCTCGCCTTTGTTACTCTTGGGAAAGCGACTTTTCTGTACCAAATTTTCATGCTCCTGGGAGAGCGAGATGGATTAACATCGTTCTATTAGAGTCATTTCGATGACTCTTTTTGAGTCAAATCCAAGGTGGTCAAATCGTAAAACGTCTCACAATTCTTTCTCAAAAAGGGCGAGGAAAAAAAATTCTTACTCCCCAGAGAGTTAAAAAAAGTGCCCTCAAATTCTCACTCGTATGGGGGTGAGAATTATGACTCGTAGATTTTCAGTGTTTAGCGAACGTCACTTTTACTGAATGATAAAAAAAAAGGGTTCGCTTATTGCAAGGCGAGAAATGGGACCATTACATTCCAGTGTGCTGCATTCACACACTTGGGTGTCTGTCTGTCGCGGGAGCGGGTGAAGTGAGAATGGCCTCTGTTCGGGGGGGGGGGGGGGGGCGCACAGCGACTTTGACGTATGTGGTGACAAGCCAGCCGAGAGATGCTGGTGCTTCTGCGTCATAGCCTTGGGGGTAGCCGCGCGGGGGCGGCGGGGGCGGGGGGCGCTCCGCTCCGTGGAGCGCGTATCTGTCTTGCTGAGGGCGGCTGGGTGGGTGCCGGGGCGCCGGGGGCTGGCCGTGCGGGGTAAGGGGCGGCGGGGTGCCGGCGGCTGGGGTAAGGGGTATGGGGGGCGCCCACGCGTGCCGCATGGCTCCACCTGGGGGAGCCTATATGGGGCTGGTGGGGCGCGCACACACAGCAGCCAGGGTACGGAGGCCAGGTCCGCCATACCCCGCGGACCTGTCCGGGGCAATAACACTGAAGGGGGCGCGCGGGCGGGCTGCCCAGCGGCCGGACAGTCTCCGCCAGCGTCCCTGGAGGTGTGCGCGCGTGTCCAGACGGCTTACAGTATGTCACCCCGTGGAGCGGGGCGGGGCGGGGCGGGGCGGGGCGAGGCTCAGGTGCACTATTCATCTACGTGACGTTTACATGGCATACTATCCTTGACGTCTTTTAACCATTTTGAAAATTTTAGAAATTTGGTGCTGCAAAAATATGAAGCAACTCTGATAATGAAAGAGTGTACAATGTACACTGAGTAATCAGTGTACATGGTTGCTCGCTGATTATTCAGTGTACATTGGAATGCTTGCTGATGAGTCAGAGTGTTCATCATGCTTGCTGATTCCAATGCACACTGGTTAATCAGCAAGCATTCCAATGTACACTGATAAATCAGCAAGCATTCCAATGTAACTTTGATTGATCAGCAAACATTTCAATGGATAAAGAAACTTAGCGTGTGGGTGTAAAAGAAATGAATAGATAATTTTGTCAAGTTATTGAATCACTTCATTTTCGTTTTATGAATGATTCCTCCTCTCACACACCACACGCCAGTAGGCGCAAAGCTGCTCGATTGAAAGTCTGTTTTGTAAATTTTGACTGTGGGCATTGGCGATTCTGGCGAAGCCCTATTTCTGGCAGTGTAGCCGCACATGTGTCTCCGGGCTGCGGTCCGGTCGGGTCGGGTGGAAGGGCAGCTGTGGCGGAATGCTGTCGCGCTGTCATTAGAATGCTTTAGGTGCGGTGCGGCCAGCATGTAGTCCACCGAGTGTTCGGCGTGGGGGGGGGGGGGAGTAATTTCAGGGTACTGCGCGGAGTATTCCACATAGAGGGAGAGAGAGAACACTGTAAAAAATGTGTTCGGAATTTCCCTTTTTTTTTCCTGGCTCGGACACTGCCGCGTACTTGATGAAAATGGAACGCCCGTTCAGATCTCCACAGTATTTGGTAGCTTCTGCAGAAGGCTACGAGAAAACTAACCCATGGCTTGAAAGGACTCGGCTGTACCGTACCCGTCATGGTACGGAACGTTTTTGTCATCGGTTCCGTACTACGATTCCAATTGAAGAGAAATGAAAGAGAAAAGTAGAGAGAGAGAGAGAAAGAGAGAGAGCGAGAGTGGTGCGAGGGGGGGGGGGACCTCACTACAGAGACGGGTCCACAGTGACTCATAAGTCAAAAGACTGTAATTTGACTGGATGTGACTGGAAAATGGCCGAATTGAATTTAACGAGAAATGAATCTGGATTGGAAGCGTAATTTTTTTTCGAACGACACGAAACACGAACGAATTTGCGGTTTCCATTTACTATCTATTTCAAGGCAGTGAGTTACTACTTTGAGATAATTTTTTTTGACCGGATGTGACTGGAAAATGGCCGGATGTGACTGGAGAAGCGACTGGTCGGAGACGCGTGCACTGTGGTGAGGCGCCCGGCCCCGGCCCCCCTCGGAGAAGTGCAAAGAGCAGGGAAACAATATCTCTGAAAATTGCTGTACAAATTTTGTAAGTTTTCGTGAATTTTTTAATGAATTTTTATTGATTTTATGAGAATTTTTGTTTGAAGTTCATACCTTTTCTTTTCACATCAATTTTTATGAATTTCTCTGAATTTTCCCAAAGTTCTCTTAACTTTCCAGAATTTATTGAATTTTCCTGATTATTTTTATTTTCTGAATTACGAGTTGTACTAAATTTTTAGAGTTGTTCTCCCCTCGGAGAAAGGGGAACACACACACGGCAAAAACGAGTCCTGGGATTCCCAGGGGAATTTGCACATTCCCAGGAGGTATCATCTTTCCCAGGGGATGTCCTGGGTTTTCCAGGAAAAACTCCTGGGAAAAGCTGCTTTTTTCCAGGACATCTACTGGGATTCCAACTCTCCTGGGAATCCCAGGACTCGTTTTTTACCATGCACGCGTGCCAGAGCCGTCCTACAGATTCTACATCCTCGCTTGTAGTCTCACCCCCCCCCCCCTTTTCCCCCGCTGGCTCCGGCCGTGTCCCAATATCGCGCTGCCCGGAGGTGTCCGGAGCCGAAGGAGCCTGGAGGTGCGCGCCGTGTGCCTCGCACCTCGCTTTTTTCCGGTCGCAGTGGAAAGAAAGGGGCCCCCAGTGTGTTGCGCCTACACTGTAAACAAAATCACGGTTGCCCATACGGAAATATACCTGTTTATTTAGATTACGGTGTCTCCGTACATTCGGTTCCATACCCTCTTTCCATAAGAGCCCATGTAAAAAAATGTGGGTACGGTGCCAAGGTACGGAAAGTTACCGCTAATTTTGAGTCCGGCGGTTTCCGTTTTGGGAACGGACTGTTAACGGCGTTCCGTACCCCTTTCCCTATGCAAGCCCATGTAAAAATGGTAGGTACGGTGGCCAGGTACGGTAAATTTCCGTGCTCCGTTTCTGAAAAATGGGGTACGGAACGCCGTGGCAAGCTCCGTATCCAAGACTGATTTTTTTCAATGTAGAAAACGGTTTCGTTGAATCAACGGGTATGACGTTGAATTGGAGTACCAGGCAATGTTTTCCCATGGTTCATGGAAATTTTTCAATAATTCAATAAATCATGGGAAAAATTTCTTCTATGGACAATTGTACGCAGAAAATTCGTATACAACTGCTAGTGTTCCCCATTATTTTATTTTTTTTTAAAAAACCTTACCAATATTATTAATCAATCTCTTATCAATAGCATTAGAATGTTTCCTCGGAATAAGTTTGAGCTTAGTGCACTGCTGACGGTATTTTAATATTCACCACGTGCGCGCGCTAGCGCGCGCCACCTGTCGTCTGTCGTGCGGAGTGAGCGAGGGGGTGAAGCAGCATTAAGGTTCAGTGTTCAGAAATGTTGTGACGTTTTGTAAATTTTGATTGAGAATTTTTTAAAAAAATACCTCATTTTTTCCTCCTTCCCTGATTTTTTAAATAAAAGATTTCTTCAAATTTTTTCTAAATTTTACTATTTTTTTTCTTCTTAATTTTCCTGCGTTTTTCTTAGTTTCTCCGCATGGCGAGGCGCCTGCGGGTCGGCGGGTAGGCAGCGCGCCGCACATCGCTGTGCAGCGGCCGGGCCGGCTGCCCGCCCTGCAGGCGCCCTCCGCGCGCGGCTCCACCCGAACGGCTCCCGTCTCTCTCCCTCTCACCTGACACGCACGAGAGAGAGAGAGAGAGAGAGAGAGAGAGAGAGAGAGAGAGAGAGAGAGAGAGAGAGAGAGAGAGAGAGAGACAGAGAGGCAGTCGGGTTAGCCAGGGTCCGCGACCGATATTGCCAACATAATAAGCCTTAAAAAAAGGTTATTACGCCTAAAATACAGGTGATTACGCATTGATTAGGTGCCTGGGTGTACGAGAGATTACGCGAGTGCTTTCCCCCTTGACCCTAAAATATAGTATAAAAGTTTTTTTTTTTTTTTTTAAAAAAAGGAAAAAGGGGGAAAAAACCGTTTAAGACTGTCCAGTCTAATCCGAAAGTTGTGTCGTCCGGTCTGGCGGGGTGAGTGCTTGTACTGAGTGTCACCTTGAGGCCTTGAGGCGGGGAGGACTGCGGCCGAGAGAGAAATAGTCCTGTCCGCTGCATGCGAGGAGAGCGACCCCGCCCCACCCCGCCCCACCCCGCCCCACCCCGCCCCACCACACCCCGCCCAAGGTCCAGCGCCGGGCGCGCCGGTGGGCCCGCGGGCCTGGCTCTAACGACATTACGTCAAGCAACAACAACAACACCTCTGCAGGCAGCGTGGGCGTGGTGACCCTGTATTGCTTTCCCATTAAAGTGAAGAAGTGCCCTGCGCATATGCGCTTGTGGTCTGCTTGCCAAACAGCAGTCGGGTCGCTTCTAGGCCGCTCTCTCTCTCTCTCTCTCTCTCTCTCTCTCTCTCTCTCTCTCTCTCTCTCTCTCTCTCTCTCTCTCTCTCTCTCTCTCTCTCTCTCTCTCTCTCTCTTCCCCCCCCCTCGTGCGCACTTCCTGCTCCCCCCCTCCCCCCCCCCATGGCTGCCTCCCTGTCCACATGGATATCCCCCCTCCCCCGTCCCCACTGGCCTGCACTATACCCCCACCACGACCCCCACAACTCCCATGACTATGGCCGGCCTGTGCTTGTTCCCTTACTTTTTGAACCACAGAATGTCCATAAAACATATCGACACCATATGCAGCAAACCATACGCAACTACAGTTCGAGTGTCCGAATGTCGCACCCTTGTAGGAGGGCGAATATTTAATCGAACACTTGCACAGGTAGAGGTGTGAATTTCCCAAGGTATTTGGCGCACTTGATCGTGCCGGTGTTCGGGTGATAGTTCGAACAACGTGTGACGTTCACACATACTTACACGGAAAAGATATCTATACGTTACCATAACTTACGCATAGGCTGATATCGTGACAAGCAACTCCTAAGCTACGATACCAAAAAGTTTGTTTTTGAAGTCAAATATTAGCTAAGTCAAATAATTTAGGCTCCCCTGGATTTGTCAAGGGTTCTTGCTGAGATAGACTTTGGACTTTGCCTTTTTAACTCCTGCAGCGCCGCACTAGCTCTCGGAGCTGATGTGTGGACCACCACAACAATCTGTTTGCTACTGTAGCTTAAAAACTTGTTGTTTTTCACAGTATACAAGCGGACACGTAAGCTAAGACAATGTGGCCTACAAGTAGTTGGTCACAACTTATCAAATTATTTTTTCCTGTGTGGGTTTGTGGCGAGAAGAACCTCGGGCGGGGTGGGGCCCGGTGGGGCCTCTCCTGTGGCCTGACCCCGCGCCCCGCCGCACTCCGTCGCACCCCTGCGCTATCGCCGACTCAACATCGACAGCATGACCCTACTCAACTTTTATGCCCCAGCGATTCGCGTCATGGATGTTCGCACGGGTGTATGTGAGCTCTCTCTCCATCTCTCTCTCTCTCTCTCTCTCTCTCTCTCTCTCTCTCTCTCTCTCTCTCTCTCTCTCCCTCTCTCTCTCTCTGTCTCTCTCTCTCTCTCTGCGCGGGCGCGAGGGAGGAGACTTCGGGACGGCGGACGCATATATTATATTTTTCATTTTACGTGTTCTATCAGCAACTCGCAGGCTATGCGTCGAACACACCTGCATATAAAATCTCGTGCTTGCCTTTTTGCTGCAAAATTCAAAACTTGCTGAAACTTTCAACCAAATAAAATAAGGACGCAGAATTAAGTTTTAAAAGTGCCGAGTGTGACACTTATTATTATTTTATTTTTTAAATTTTTCAATCATCAACTGTGAATTCTCGTCACAGCAATAAGCCCTCGAATGCGATTTCTCACACACTTTAGAAGAGGGCACTTTTCCATGCTTGATTGGTGTGAGAGTTTTTAACCTCGCTCCGAGCGGGGGCACTTTTTTAACCTTTAGCGCAAATCCTCACTTCATTTGTTCGAGGTCGCAAAATTCTTTCTCAAAAAAGAGCGAGAAGAAAACGAAACTCTCCAGAGAACAATACAATTGCCCTGAAATTCTCGCTGGTGTATGAGCGAGAATTATGTCTCGTACACTGTGAAAAATTCTCGTAAGGCCTACGGGAGAATTTTCCATGATAAAAGTCGTAAAATTACAATTTGAAATTGTAAATTTACAAGCACTCCCTATCGACTTGGAATTAACCGACGAGCAAGAATGGCCAGTCGTAAATTTACGACATATTTTGTAAATCAAAATTTACGAGGATATTTTTCACAGTGTAAAATAGCAGAATTTTTTTTATTTTATTTTAGGGGTTGTTTCTGTGCACTTAGCAGGGTGGGCCCTCCAGCGTCCCGTGCAGGGCCGCGTGCCGCAGGCTCGCCTTTAATTATTTTCATATTGTCTTCGAGAGGCAAGCCGACCCCCCCCCCCTCTCTCTCTCTCTCTCTCTCTCTCTCTCTCTCTCTCTCTCTCTCTCTCTCTCTCTGATTTGGAGTTGGAGGTCGTATAGTGGGGTGCTGTGAGAAAATCACTAAGTGTGTCAAGAAAGTCGCATGCCTGTAGGTGTGTATTTTTACACTTATACAATTTTCTTTGTTAGCTGCAAAGTTTTTAATTTTTTAGGCAACGGAGTTGCCTTCTAAAATCGCTGGAAAACGTGCGTGTTTTGTTTCATATGGCCCCTTACGACAGAAAAAAATCTGCTGAAGGGAATTCGATAATATTAAGCATACATTTAGAATGTAATCTAGTACATTCGATTCTGAAGTCTAGTTGAAATCTGTATTGCAGAATTTTTGTAAATTTGAATTGAAATTCGAGTTTCTATGGTAATGCTCGACTCGTCAGGCAAAATGAACAGGGGAAGGGGATATTTTTTCGTGGAGGGGGTAGGCCGAGGCGAGCCAACACGGAGCGAAAGAGAAACCTCTAAAGTCTGCGTTCAAACAAAGCCAGCCTTTAGTTTCGAGCGCAAGAATGAGATAACACCACTGAAATTCGCACGTGACCACCGTACTGCCTTCTTTAAAACTACTTCAGT